>CM025780.1:42665511-42736677 GCA_014636745.2 Centella asiatica | reverse complement strand
TATATATATATATATATATATATATATATATATATATATATATATATTGTCTTTTCACTCTTTTCGGTCAGCTGCAAATGTTTTCATATATGCTGTAAGCATATATCACCACATTCTCACGACCTCATCTAGGGTTTTAAATCAACTCAAAAGTCAAAACACAATCTAATGGCCGATCGATGTTTAATCTCTTGCATGTATAATTGTGTAAACATAGAATTAATTCAATTTGTGGTATTTTATTTTTGACTGATCATATATGTCATTCATGAAATCGTAGAATTAATTCATCCTGCATGGGATGTGTATATATTAAGGTTTTAAAGTTATAAAAGTATACGTGATCACTATTACTTTGTAGATTATATTGTGGCATTTTATCAATAATTAAAACTAAATAATTCATTTTTCACAACTAAAATATGTTTAAAATAAAATATATATCTTTAATTTTATAAAAAAATATTTATTCCATCTATATCTGCTCGTAAAATCCGGTCTCCCAATGAATATATGCACGGCTGACCCTTTCTTTCACCAAAATGAATACGGAGCATGAGTTATTTACTTATTTGCGCAGTAGTCATAATTTCCATCAATCTTCTTGCATAAATAAGATATAATAGTATATATGTTAGTTCATTTTCTCAAAAAAATAAAAAAAGAAGGAAAGAAAGAAAAAAATTATCAACTACATATCCCAAGAACACCTTAGATTGGAGAGAGTAAATAAATGAATAAAGTATTTTTAATATGCATTTAAAAATACAAACAGTCAAGTGCTAATTATATTCAGAAATGTCAAATTAGCTACGGTACTTTCGAATATCGATCCTAATTAATTTATTCCGATTCCATAGACATCTGGCTCTTCGTGATCAGTTGAGCTTATATTTTTTTCCTTTTTGGCAGTAATAGTTGACCTGATGTACTATATATTTGGAAAATCTCTTCGAACTTCTTCCTCTGACAGTTCCATCTTCTATTTGAGGAGTCCACAACACTTCAATTGACCGTAAAAATAAATAAGATATCTTATAAATTAAATTCAAATAACCAATGAAAATCTAATACGCAGAAGTTTTGTGTACCAATATATATAGTACTATAAATTATGTGTATGTACCTGTTAATCTAAAATGTCATAATTTAACTTGGGTTAGAATTAGACTGTATTTCTTGTCTTGTCTTGTCTTGTCTTGCATAAGTAAGTAACTAGATAAACACAATAATAAAATAAAATAAAAAATGAATTTACCTCTATTTTCCTACTTGGAATTGATCGAAATGCTCGCAGCGTATTCTTAATGTGTTCAGCACCAGAAGTGGTGGAATCACAGCCCGAAAAGGGAAGCGGGTGGTCACCAGCAGCAAGCACCAAAACTGTTACCTGCAAACGCAATGCCATAATTTACATCTGTGACCTTCAAAATTATTTTGTTATTATGATTAACATATATCAGACTAAAAGCACAGAAAAGATATATTTGATAAATATGCATATATACTATAATGTATAAAGCATGGCATGTCACATTTCAACTTATATATCCTTTCAAAGTTTTTCGCCTTTTCCAAAAGAAAAAAAAAAACAGGAAAATAGAGAGAGTAGACGTTACCACTAAATACTCGTTGGGAATGACTTGACCTCCTCCAGGTTTATGATGAAAAGCTTTCTTCTTAATATATTTCACACCAATGTTTTCTCATTCGGCCCATATCTTCCACGTTCCCTGTCCGAAACTTCCCTATAGCAGGCTCTGCTCCGTACGTTTCTCCTGCATCCATGCACGTTATAACTCAATTAATTTACTTCGTAAATACCATTTGTATAATTAGATTAATCAATTCGATCATAGCAATCAACACACTATGATCACTTTATTGTAGTTTTAACAATTTCAATGAAAATTATTAACAAATGGGATTATGAAAATTGGTAGAGTGATTCAACTACTTATAGAGGCTAATATAATTATATATTCAAAGATTAGGATATCGGTTGATCACTTACGAAAAAATAGGCAAAATGGCAAGAATTGGAATGTTGAAGTAGAGCTTTCGCCACTTCTGCAGCCGAAGATGTTGGGTTTCATTGGGTCTAAAACGCAGCGGTGAAATACAATTTAAAATAAAACAAAACGAAACCCAAACCCGAGGATCTATGCGAAACTATTTAATACAGATAGTTTAAGATTTTATCGATTAATTGTGCGAATCTGAAGCTTTGGTGAAGGTGTTGATCGTCTCTAAATCTTTAACGCAATCCAACATGACAGCGTCTCTACGGTATCTCTCTTTTTTCTCTATATCTCTGAACTCTAGTCTTTCTCTTGTGAGCAACTAGGATTCTTAGAATACGTAAAAAACGTTGGATCATTAGAGAATAGCTGATATATCATATATATATAGCCTTTCATAGAGTAATTCCAAAACCTAATCTAATTAGGAGACTTAAAATCTGAATTTTTATATTTATTAGATATATATATATTTAATCAAGTCTCACTTAATTAATATATATATATATGTACAAATAAATATATATATATTCGTATTTCCTTCCAAATGACTCTATTTTATACAGATTACATATATTAATATATATGTATATAATTTAAAGCCATGATTTAATTAAATCAATCTTATTGATATATTAAAATCATAGACATTTAAATTATATCTCCTTGACGAATGTTCTTTGTGTGTGACCCTGTAGGTTATTATTACGTTGGCAATAATTTTAAATCATATTATAAAATTATAAACAGTGAGCGGCATCTAGTAATACATCACTGTTACCCAAGTAATAATAAAGTCATAGATTCGACGTTACCTTCCGTGACCAATGTTTCAATGTAACTTAATCCTTTTAACCATGATATCTAAGATTAAATTCAAGGCATGGATGTGTCATCCTCTTCATTATTTAATCTTAGTTTTCTTGATCAATGAGTAAACTATATGAAACAAATCTCTATTTGAGCATGGCCATGCATTTTATAGTTTCACTCAATCAAGAGGCCTATAGATATCACCCATAATTTATAGGAGGGTTAAATTCCATCTACATCATTCCCATTTCTCACATAACTCATTATGCATCCAACAATCACCTTTATCGTCCACCCGGTTAAAGGTGACTTTTGATAATGTCAAAATGCATAACTCCTTATGTAGAAATGTCATGACTTCAGTTCGAAGGACCATTACATCATTGTCACTATGAGAATTACTTATGACACATAGCATAACGCTCCATGTAGAATTCTCATGGTGAGTCTGTCCAGTACTATGTTCTCTAACATGTACCTATGCATCAACTTAATATATCTCGTATATATTTATGACCAATGAGATATGGCCGTCAGTTAATCACATACTAGTCTCAATGTATTATTGTTGTCCCACTTACAATGATACTTGACTAGGGACATCTAAGAATAATGATACATCACATACTTATATGATCTCATACTCAAGTCACATACTTGAATCCATATAATTAGTATTATTCTTCTAAGGACATTTATTATGTTAACATTTATATAACGCAGTAAATAAAACATAATAAATTATCATTAACCAAAAACATATCAAAAAATATAGTGTCACAATCATTACATAATTGGCCACTAGGGCATACGCTCTGACAGAAGAGGAGAAGTACTTATATATGTCATCTTTTATGAAAGAAACAAACGGGGAAAAATCAAGTAATCAGTTAACCTAATGTGCTGCATAATATATAACAAGTTATAGATATTTATTTTCAGGCTCATTACGTGAAAATTAAAGAAACGTATGAGTAATTAAATAATGTATGTACCTTTTAATACACGACTCCAACCAACCCTCAGAGGTTTTGGCTAGTTCGTTAAGCCTCTTTTGTAATGATCGCTTCTTGTCCAAAACTCCAACCTAAAAGAAGAATTAAAAAAAAAACAAGTGGTAGAAGTGCGTCTTTATTATAAATAGCACAAACCCTGAGTGAATACATAATATATTTCAATTATTAAAAAAAATTGATAATAAATTGTTAGTACCGAACCTGAATCATGAGAACACTACCCATCCTGTTGTTTTCATCCCTGTACTTGTTCATATCGTATAAGAACAATTCGCAGAGGAGGAAAGACCAGTACTATTACTTTGTCTCAAAGCTTCTGTAAAATTAAGACTAGTAGCATTATTATTTTGCTTCACAACTTCTTTGCTGCAATTGCATTTAGTACAAGTAGAAGTAGGTGTAGCTCTAGGTCTAACAGCATCATCATAAGGATCGAATAAATCAGTTGCTAAGCTTCTTTGACGGCGATACGGACACGAATCATGTCTATGATAACAACAAGAATCATACGGGGACGACAACAGAGATGAAGACGATGAGGACGATCGAGATCCGCCCATTCGACCGTATGAAGCGGCCAAGGCGGTGCTGCTGCTGCTGCTGCTGCACAATGCCATAGCCGCCATCATCACTAACGCCACTTCATATATTGATAATGCCATGTTTATTAAAGAACTGCAAATTCGGATCTGTGATCAATTTGGTGATATTTTCTCGATGACTCATTTTGTTTGGAAATTGAAATGTAAACAGTCTTAATTAAATATTATAATTATTTCAATTATAATAAGATTAATTATTACTTGGTTATTAGATACATTTAGTTGAAGGAATTACACTTACATTAATAATCACAACAGAATAACATGGTTTATTATGAATTTGTTATATTATTATAATATCAATCGTTAACTAAATTAAACTTATTTAAAATAATTATACACAAAATAAGGATTAAGTATTTATTTAATTCTATACTCTAATTATAAAGACAATTATAAAATGTTATCGTTAATCATTTACATAATTTGAAGTACTAGTTTGGGTAGAAATGTATTTTGCTCAACTAATCTTATCATGTTTTTGACTTAAGTAAATATATTTTTAAGATCTCATATCACACCACTAATGTTCGAAAGAAAGGATAAAAATTTTAATAAGTCATTTTGAAAAGTTTTTGACAATTTTCATCCACAAAATATTGCCATAAGTTTTAAAAAATTAAAATTAAATGAGATGAAACTAATGTGGCAACTTATATATGATTTTTTTTTTTTTATGTTACGTTGGAGACAACTGTTTAGAAACTCATTTACACACTCACACATCAATCAAATAACTTGTATTTTTTTTTATTAATATGTTGCATGTATTTTTTATTAGTATCTAAAGTTCAAAACCCTGTATAAAAACCCACGTACACATTTACATACCAATTAACTATCTTTTAGATTTTTTTATTAATCTTTTCTAAGATTCGAAAATCTCGTTAAAAAATTCACGCATACACTTATACATTAATTAAGTATCTTGATTCGGAGCTCTTATCTTTAAAACTTAAAATAGAAGAGATAATCGATTGCCATTTAGATCAACGGTCACATCCATCTCCTTACAAAAACGACGTTTTGTAATTAAAAAAACACGCCCAAAATTTTTTACATTCCATTAATTGATAACACAGATAGTACAAACGGTCAAATATAGAGCAAGAAAAGAATAATTTAAAAGGGAATAAAACAATTATATGGCAATTATTCGGTGATGGGGTCCGATCTTTCCCACTACAAAATACTCTCCATATTTTACAACCGAAAAACAAAGTCAGGTGACAGGAGTGTGCGTTGTCAAGTGTAAGGTCGGAGATTCCTCTCAAGAAAATCCTCTCGACCTTTTTGTCTCGTTTTTATCTCTACACCCCTCGCGTAACGTTGCTTCCTAGAAAGTCGGTAAAACTCTCTCTACTATCATCTCATACAGCTGTATTGTCTTGTTCAAGTTCTAGATTTTACCCAAGTATATCGCCATCTTTTCTTTCTTTCTTTCTTTTTTTTTTTTTGAAATCTTATTTCCTGTTTGTTTGATTATTGATGTATTAATGTTGTTTTCTTAAGAGGGTATGGAGTGCAATTTGATCGAGTTTTTGATTTTTGGTTTTATGTTGTTATAGTTCTGTTGTTTGCTTACGTGGGGTATGATTGTATGAACTGTAATTTGATTTTTGATTGAATTTTGAGAGTTCCATATAACTTTCCTAAGGGGTAGCACTAGCAAAGGAACGAGTTAATCTTTTGTCATAGAAAGGTGATGAATGAGTTAAATTTTCAACTGGGTTGTTCACTACATATCTCGAATTTTTTTTTCATTGAAAATTTTCGTATAGATGCGATGAATGACTTTAATATTTTGTCGAGAAGATTTAATTTCATCTACATATTCAAATATTTATTAGGACAATCAAGAATGTTTTATTACGTTTTCTGTATCACAGTGAAACGAGTATTTGATGGGTTTTTTTAATTTAAATATTTTATTCCTCCTTGTGTTGTTTATGTTCTGTAACTGTGATACATTCTACCTTGTTAACTTCGTTGATACAATGAATTATAAATTGATAATGTTTTTCCCTTTTTTGCAGGACTTGGCACTACGCAGAAGCTGGAGGAACTTAGGTGAGTATGTGCTTGTAGAGGATAGCACCGGTGTAGAAGCAACTAAAGATGGGTTTCGAGCCATTGGTTTGGTATTGTCAACCAGTGGCAAATGGAGTGTGGGCAAAAACAGTAAAAAATGCATTTGGAGCGTATACGCCATGTGCAGATTCTCTGGTGGTGGTTATCTCTTATCTGGTTCTTTTGGGTCTGTGCTCATATCGAATATGGAAGACCATGAAAGATTTGAAAGCGAAGCGGTTTCTTTTGAGGTCAAAGTACTACAACTATATGTTGGGATTGTTGGCAGCTTACAGTACTGCCGAACCTATATTTCGATTGGTCATGGGTATATCAGCAGTAAATCTAGATGGAGAGACTGATCTTGCTCCATTTGAGGTGGGTTTCTCTTCCTCTAACTATGTGCTTTTTGTGGTTCTCTGTTCAACTTGAGAAAATGAGAAAACAAATATTCTTCTATACTTATGTCTCATTCGTGTGTAATTACATACACCTTCTATAAAATCTCTGAAGAACATTTAGAAACCTGTAATTTGTATCTGCCAAAGGTCATTTTAGTCAAATTGGTAAGCATATAAATATCATTTGTCTTGCTTGAGACAGTTCTCTGATCTTGTGGCTTCGTTGTGATGAACTTGACAGATGAAACAGAAACATTCCAGAGAGTTCACAAATTGTCATTTCGATATTTATATGTATTCTATTCAAATAGAAGATACTTCTCATTTCAAACTAGCATAAGAAAAGGCTTATCAGCACTATTCCCTATAGATATTTGAAACCCACTTTCAACAGTGTTTTAGTTGACCTACTATTCCAACTTTGCTTACAAGAAGATGTCTATATATTGTGTATAAATTTCAGAATGATAAAGAGTGTGTTGTTAACTAGCTTTTGTAAGCCAGTGACGCAGACACTCTTTTTCAGAACGTATAGTTAATGAGAAACTAGTGATTTTCTATAACAAACTTTTGACCATATTTGTTTCCCATTAGAATGGATTCTTTATTGTTGGCACAATGTTCAATATTCAATTTTGAATGAGTCATTGTATTTAAGTTACATTTTCTGGGGTGCCAAATGAATATTTCAACAGATATTACTAAATAACTCAATCACAAGTATTGTGAACCTTCTGGTCAACCATTATATTAGGCTCATATCATTTGGGACACCAGATTTGATTCCTAAGTTTTACTCGTTTGGAATTAAGTAGCTGATGGACATGTGAAGTGTTTGTTCCAAATCTTCTGGTGAGGAAAGTGATAGCATAATAAAGTTGGTTATCAAGATTGAAACTTCAGATACCATGGAAGCATGAAATTCCAGTCCTCGGGGTTCACCGAAATGGGGGGCACGGGTTCATAAGGAAAAAGATGTTGTGGCTTTTTGCTTAAGAACGAGTTACCGCCTTTTTGTTCAACTTAAAGTACAAATCTATCTGTATGAAGGGTTCAAATTGATTTTGCATGTTAAAGAAACATGATTAAAGATGGCCATCACACATTGGTTGTTAAAAAGGACGTGTCTTCTCTCGTGGTACTACTGCTCATTCTCTTTTGTTTGAGGTGTTGAGATGGAGAGCCATGAAATCTGCACATGGAATAGAGGCAGACCTATGTTAGGCTTTCTTTTCTTTTCTTTATTTTTTAATGGGAAAAATCCCTCATACTACTAACTCAATTCTCACCTATCAGGTTTTGATCTTGGTACTACTGCTCATTCCCTTTTGTTTGAGGTGTTGAGATGAAGAGTCATGAAATCTTCACATGGAATAGAGGCAGACCTATGTTAGGCTTTCTTTTCTTTTCTTTTTTTTTTAATGGGAAAAATTCCTCATACAACTAACCCAATTCTCACCTATCAAGTTTTGATCTGCTGACCTTTAATTCATAAGGGAGTACTTTTTACCACTTGAACTAACCCACAACCTCATGTTAGGCTTTGTTAGGATTTCCTAGGAGAATTTCTCCTTCACTTATCCTGCATCTTCTCTACTATCTAATGGAAGAATTGTCATATCTTCACTTTTTTGTGTGTTTGCTTACTTTTTCCTATGGATACTAAGCATGTCCATGAATTTATTCACATCATTAAACTTTATCCAGGTGGTCTCCCTCATTGTTAAGGCACTTGCGTGGTGTTCTATGCTGGCCATGATTGGTGTAGAAACAAAGGTTTACATCCATGAATTTCGCTGGTTTGTTCGGTTTGGAGTCATTTATGCTTTGGTGGGGGCTACTGTGATGGTCAATCTCGTTCTGTCCGTGAGAGATTTTTATGATCGGTTTGTACGCTATCTTATTTGTTTAAAACATTTCTTGATTCCATTTTGTTGTTTCTGGAACTTTCATGTACTACATGTGTATTTATGTAGATATGATAATTTCACCCGAGCCGCTAATACTCCGTCCAACTCCAACCCTAATGGGACCCGATTATTTGAACCCTATAGGGTTAGGGTAGGGTATGAGATTTATCATCTCACCCTATTTAACTCCGACTCCGACCCGTTTATATATAAAACATATTTTATAATGATTTTAGAAGATTTTGTAAGATAATAATATAAAAAAAACAAAGGGAAAAATAAATTAATTAAATTAAAAAAAATAATTTCGGGTAACGGGATGAGGGTGGGACGGGTTTGGTAGAAGCGTTAACTGGGCGGGGCAGGTTTGGGGGACTATGTAATTTTAGCAGGTAGGGTCTGGAACAGCTCCCCTGTCCCATACCCGTTTTGTTGACATGCCTATATTTATGTGTGTATGTTTGTTAAAAATAGCATTTTAGCTTGTCAAAAAGTGAAAAATACAAACGACTTTTTACTAAGAATGCTTTGTCCCACTCAGATAAAAGGCTTTAACTTTTCAAGCATCAGAATTAGTTTAAAATTAGATTAACCTAACTAAAAGTTATTTGTGGTAGTTATCTATTCTATGAAAGGAGGTATGTTGGATTGTATCTAGGTCATTGTTGTTGGAATAAATAGACATTGTGATGTTATCTTTTATTTGAAGACTAAAATTCTTTCTGCAAAGCTGATTCACTGCAGGGACAGATGGTTTTGTTAATTTTATTTTGTTTTTTCATTCAAAGCTTCTGCCCTCAGTCATTTATTTGTTTCATCTTCTTAATTCTTGCAGATCTGTTCTGTATCTATACATTAGTGAGGTTTTCATCCAGGTTAGATTTTTTTGTCTTAAGGTTGTACCCATATATCTGATGTCATGAAGACTACTGGAAAGAGCAATGATTTTTTCATTGATTTAATTATAATTGTCTTTTGTTTATAATTATTATATTAAAAAGAATTCACTGGGGGGTGGAGTGGGTTACCACCTGTATTCAGAAGGAGATGTAAGAACGACATGTGGTCCTTTAAACTCTAACCTGACTAGATATTGACAAAGCAATAACAAATCTTGAAGCATGTCATTCTGCCATTCTGCCAACAGGGCAGAAGGCAAAGTGGGCACCTAGGGTTTAGGTGGAGGCGTGAAGCCGATGCTTTTTTCTTGGTAATGTTATTTAAATTTTTACTTCATTCATTTTTTAAAATATTTACAGAATACATTTGTCTACAAAATGTACCTAATAACAATAATTTTATAAGCGGCAAATTCATTTTCTTGCACAGTAAAGATTCAAAAAGCTTCATTGAATCAGACCTTATATGATTGATTCTGCATAGGTAAGGGCCTAGAAGACTTTTCTAGAGCATTAGATCCAGGTATATGCATACTTTATTCTTTTTTTCTTCCCCCAGGTATGCATTTTCATTCTCTCTATAACACCCATCACACCTCATCACAAGCAATGAGGATTCATACCCTATCTCACATGACGTCTCCTAAAATATTGAGCCAGAAGTCCACCACAAAACAAAAAGCTGGCATCATCAGTAAAGGGAACACAGTGGACCATAATTGCTAATGAACTCTCAGTGCAGCAGCAAATAATTGCCTGCTTGCACCTTCCATAATCCTTCTACAAATCGTCCATTGGTGGTTTTTGTCCTTTGTTGTCAAGTTTCTTGCTTGGGACTAACGTAGGAGATTGTCCCTTTATAGCTGTGCAAGAATGCACTCTTATTAAACCATACTAAACTTGCCAGTTGCTAGGAACTGGTTGAGCTTGTTAAGTGACTCCTCAACTCCTAGAAGGGAACTTTTCATCAATGTTATGTTGAATTATAGTAATTTGCAAAATCGTGTGGATAAGAGGTTGAGACTCCAATGAATCACTTGTAACGTATGATTTGAAGACTATCCGTACATGTGATAGTGCTTGTACCACAAAGTCTAGTCTCTTGTATTTTTTGGAAATGTCCCTGCTAGTTCGAAGAACATATGGGGAAACACTACTAATTCCATGGCATTCAAAACACATGCTCTCTTACTCCACATCTGTTTATGGTGGTAATCAGTTCAATCCATGCTATTGTAGGTTCTGTATGGAGTCCTGTTGATTGTATATGTTCCCAATTTGGATCCTTACCCTGGTTATTCACCCGTTCGGACGGAATCCGCGGATAACAATGAATATGAAGAACTTCCTGGTGGGGAGTATATCTGTCCAGAGAGGCATGTCAACATTTTTTCTAGTACGTGCTAATAAATTTCTGTTGTACAAAGAGCTGTATTTGGATTGTTAACCTTCAGCCTGTGGCGCTGCGTATGTCATCTTACAGAAACTTCCAGTAACATGCATGCCATGAATTGTTTGTGATTATTGTCATATGTTTTGATTATCTTGGATCATTAGACCTTTTTGACGAAAAGGGTAAAATTATTTACCAGATGCTCATCCTTGTCTCTTTTGTTATCAGTATCTCAAATACAAAGAATAAATCATTCCAGTTCTCATTTTGATCATCTTTCTATGTGGTAGAGGCAAAAACATTGGATGTTGAAACCACTCGGGCTTCTTGAGGTCTGGTGAAGCGTAGTATGCACCTCTTAGAAATAGATGCTTGGTTTGATTTCTAATAGTTTAAGTGTAGAGTGGTTTTTAACTTGGCATGCTGTCAAACTATTGGGTTAACAAGGCCTTGGGTTTAAATCTGCCTACTTGCTATTGATTTTTATGCAGCGATAATTGCTTTTAAGAGCTAAAGAACAGTGTGGAATACTAATATGCTGATGAGGGAACTTCTTAGTGTTCATATTGTTTTATTTGTTTTGTGTTCTTAATAATCAATAAAAATCTCAATCATATACTGAACTCAGGCTCTCTAGAATTATTTTCTAATAACCAAGGAAATATAAGTGCTGTAAGTTCCTAGGATTTTTTACTATAATCTACACAGACCCACACTGAAACTTACAATGTCTAAGTTCTTGAGGAAGACATACAGAACCAGTACAAACTTCAATAAATTAATTAATTAATCTTATAATGTCTAGACCTGTACCACTAAAGGTTTTCAACTGTCCAAAATTGTACAATAGCCGTTAATCAGAAAGTTCTCATGTGTCGGCTTCTGGGCTGCATCAGAGTTCTTCATGTTCTTAGCTTAATCGCATTCCTGCTGATCTGTGAATGATAGTGTAAATTGTTGCATTTGGATTGATTAAAGGGAAGTTGTTCAAGCAGTGGAATATTAAATGGATAATGGATCGATTGATGTATGATGTATTGTTTAGAGCTTTAGGCTTCCACAGTTGAATCTATTACATTTGTATCGAGTTTGTAAGTTTAAGTTAGTTTTTAGGCCTTCTATTGTTTCACTTCAATTAATATTTTAGTTCCATGATGCTATGCTCCTACAGATATTACATTTGCCTGGATGAATCCCCTAATGCAATTAGGTTATAAAAGACCTCTAACGGAGAAGGATATATGGAAGCTGGATACATGGGATCAGACTGAAACGCTGAACGACAAGTATGTGTGTTTCCATGTGATGATATATCTGAGTTTATTCATTGCTTGTATTGTATGCTAATGGTTGTGATTCTATAGGTTCCAAAGATGTTGGGCTGAGGAGTCACGCAAGCCTAAACCATGGCTTTTGAGAGCTCTGAATCGTAGTCTAGGGGGAAGGTATGACAAGCATCTGTTTCTTGAAAGCTTACTTATTACTTGGGAGGGAATGTATAATAACTTTCAGAGTACATATTCTTGTCCACCTAGCCAAATAGGCATGTTCTTTGATTCCTAAGTTTCTTCTGATCTTGTTCATCCTTTTGAATCTTGCAGATTCTGGTGGGGAGGCTTCTGGAAGGTAATTGGCGCGGCCCAGTTTTTTTTATTTGCATTAGATTCTCTCCCTTGTTAAATTTCTTTTGATTTCGGATATAGAAAAATAATGTTATGTTTCTCTCTTTGATGCAATTGATCCTGATACCTTCATTTAAACCTTGGTGGGATCCTGGGTTACAGAAGATTTAATTTCTTAGAACTTGATTATCCAATATAATCTATGTCTACATTCCTTAAACTATACATATATTGATATATATACCTGGCAGATCAAAATTTTATGAACTTGTAAATTTCTGCTTAAATTCTTACTGTATATGTTTATTGTATATTTCTTGACACTTCTTGTTCTTTGGCAAATTTGTAGATTGGCAATGATCTTTCCCAGTTCGTGGGGCCAATGATATTGAACAAACTGTTAGAGGTCAGTTTTATTGCATTGATGTATCTGGGTTATTTGGTTTACTATTTGTCCCGTTCTTGATTTTTTTCGAGAAGGAAATTTTTATGTGATGCAGTTGCTCAAATAAAATTTGTTACTCTCATTTAGTCACTTTAAACCTTTAAAGTAATGCTTTTGTCATCTTGCATCATTGTTCACTTGTCCTTGCCTTTATATATTTGCTTAAACATAATTCTTTTCCCTGTTTCCTACCAGTATTGGCAGTGCTGAAATAAGCAAGCCTGCTTATGCTTTTAGCATTCCTTTTGTTGTCCTCTATAGGTTCAAGTATTTATGCGCTTTTTCTTGAAATGGGTGCCAAATCATTACAAGTTCCTTGGGACTCAATTAGCAACATGTCACTACTGTCAAAACTCTCAATTCATGTTCACCATAGTATAGTTGGATTTATTCTTTTAACTTTGTTAATCTCAAGAATCTGGGTTCACCTCCCGTTTTGTTACCCTTGAATATTTTTTATGTTCAAAAAAGGAGGATGTGAAGGTCTGGAGGGTATTCTTTCTTAATCTTACCATGCTTTGATCCAATATTATTATTCTTTGAGAACTGTTAGACAATCTTACTTTCAACTATGCCGATATATCTTCACTCTTGTCAGGATGGTTTGAGCTTGTTTTTGATGCTGTAATAACCGAGTATGTTTGAGTAAAAGTGTGAGTCTGAATTAAGAGACTGTGATGATTATTCCTAAAATATATGTGGTGTATCATATTCACTCCCTTCAGTAATCACCTGACGAGTGTTTCTTATGCAAATTGCAGTCTATGCAAAATGGGGATCCAGCTTGGGTTGGCTATATCTATGCCTTCTCGATTTTCGTTGGAGTGGTATAGCATTAACCTCTTACCTTATTTATTGATGAAAAAAATATAGGCTCAATGGGTTTCTTGCATCCCATATTAATTGCATGCTTTGGTAGCGTTCATGGGCATATTGATAAATTTTGACACGTGCTCTTTTATTAATTCCAAGTGGAGTGAATCTTCATATAGTTTTTGAAAATTTTGACCAAGACACAGAACTATTAACCATTTGAACTTTATAAGCGTCTCATGTAGCACTCTTCATTTTCACACTGCACCTTCATAATGAAGATAAAAATTCCTTCTATCAAAGTCATTGATTGTAATTCCAGTGCTGATTTTGAAGTCATTGTATTCTTGAAGAATGTCGAAGGAGAATGATCTGTTTCTTAATGCATGATGGCATGACGCAGAACACCATCCTATATTTTATCAGGTTAACCATGTGTCTTCATAAATGGATCATAGTTGTGAAGAAATTATGATATCTGCTACCACCTTGCAAAAATGATTGGGCTGCTTGCTGTTTAAGTCATACCTCTGGACAGAGGTATTGACAATTTAATGTAATCGATTAATTCTTTTCCCAATATGTGAGGATCTTAGTGCAAGATTCTCCATACTTGTGGCTATTGAGCTGCATATTGATATTATTGATGCCTGAACAGTCATCCTTAGAACTTTGTTTCAAGAAAATTTAGTATGTCCTTTATTCTAGCAATTACGTAGGTCTGCCTCGAGAATTTCATCAAAGTGAGGATCAGATTATGATTTATACCTTGTAGTAGTTTACTAGTAGGTGTTCATGTTGCATATTCTACATGTTGACTTATTGGGAAGTTTCTTTTACTCTTCATAGTAATACATGTTTGATGATTGCACTATGTATTGTTAATATTTTCACATCAGCGTTTTTTTAAAATTTATTTTTATGTTGTCTTGTGTAATGAGGTTCATAAATTTCAAGGTTGAAAGTTGTTATACTA
Organism: Centella asiatica; assembly: GCA_014636745.2. Classification (NCBI taxonomy): domain Eukaryota; kingdom Viridiplantae; phylum Streptophyta; class Magnoliopsida; order Apiales; family Apiaceae; genus Centella; species Centella asiatica. Next base: position 42,721,696 of record CM025780.1, on the reverse strand, counting down.
GTAAAGTTTCCTTTTTGGTTTAATGGGCACATCTTGTTTCTGGCAAATATGTTTTGAAACTTAAATATGACTGTTAATTGCATAGGTGTTTGGTGTGATGGTTGAAGCTCAATATTTCCAGAATGTTATGCGTGTCGGTTACCGCCTTCGAGCAACTTTGGTAATCTTGTCATCAACCATTTGTTAGATTAATTGATTATTCTTTGTTTTACTTTAGAACTAATATTGTGCTTATTTTCGTTTATCATTGCATAATTAAGAGGAGTGCTAACATAACTTAGATGATCTGGCCTGGTTGCTTCTTTTCTAAGACAGTTGATTCCAAGGGTGTCTGCAATGAAGGTTCTAAATCTAGATATGAATTGATGCTGTCTTAAGCAGGTTCAAGGTCTAGCTCTAGCTAGATTTTGCAACTAAATTTTGAGCCATGGCAAGCTTGCAGGGATTCTCGTTGAACCTGCTATATCTAATAATATTGGCTTAAAAATTTATATTGACACAAGTATTAACTCATAAATCTTTTGGGACTTACATGTTGATTGCATCATTAAATTAAGCATACTTTCTCTCTCCACCTTAGCAATTTTCGTCAAGTTGCATGAATATATAAAGTGCCGTGCCTCTGTAACAGCCCATTCATGAAGCTTTGTTATATTACATGTTTTTCTATGTTTATTGGTGAAGCCCTATAATGTAGCCTAAGTTATCGATTAATTTATTTTAGATGAAAATATGTGTCGTCTTCTCCCCTTATTTCGTGACAATGTACTAAAAGTTTTTCATGGTAAATAACTGTAATCAAAATAGATAATTAAAAAAAATCCTGCAATGTAAATATTACTCCATACAAAATAGTAATGCTATTAATATTATACATAATATTAGTGTGAATATTATATAGGAATTCATCACGCACGTGGCGTGTGTGCAAGTTGACTAGTATATGAGTAATATCTACTGTGCCTACTGAAACTTTGTTTGTCTGTATTGTAGATTGCTGCAGTGTTCCGCAAGTCGTTAAGGCTAACACATGAAAGTCGCAGGAAGTTTGCGTCTGGAAAGATTACCAACTTGATGACAACTGATGCTGAATCACTCCAGGCAAGTTTTTGCAATACTATTTGTGTGTGTATATGTTATATACTAATAGAGGATGCAATGGAGAAAATCTGCTGGAATACAAGGCAAACCTTATGAATTGTTTGTGCTAAATGATCATGTTGTTATATGAAGTCTATATATATTTTAGTCAAATTATTTTACCCATTATTAAGATGAAACATCTTAAATTTTAAATTAAATATCTGAAAATTTGCTCCTTGTGACATCTTTTGTAGTTAAGGGCAAAAATTGTTATGCAATTTTGGTATATAGCATTTACCGTGCATTTCTATAGTATCACCTGTCAAAACATATGCAATCGAAGAAGTTCCAAAATTATGGTCACATCAGGCATTATAGCACACAAGTAATAATTAGGTGTAGTGATAATCAGCACTTGTCGAAAAAAAGTTGATGTCGAACAACACCCCTTTCCTGTTTTTGTTCAATTAAGTATATATGGATCAGTTCAAGATGCGGCGCACCACTGGTTCAACTAATGGTCCATTGCAGTTCAAAGATGATTACAAACACCTAACCATACCCACCCAGCTTAAATTTTTGCACTGAAATCAAACCAGTCAATCCTAATGATTCCGATATAAACCAGCTGGATGATGTGGTTCTGCCAGTTTCAGATCCGTCATGCTTTTGATTGGTAGTTGGCATCCCTAGTGACACAATCAGATACCGAGGTATGATAGGGTTCAATCTTGATGTCATGTGAAGCCTCAATAGTTTCACCAACACTATGAAATATGCCATGTGAAACTAGTAACATGTTGGACAGAGGTATTGAGTTTTGATGTAGTTTCAAAGCACGGCCAATATGGTGTATATTCCTAGTACATTTTCTAATTGCTTTATCGTTTAGATGCTCGTCTATTTATTGATGTCCAAACTCATGGCACTTGATGAAGACCTTTCATTATTTGAACTCTAGATAAGTGGATATGTGTGTGTATATTTTCATACATGTTGTATCTTAACCACTTCAATGCATGTTGTATCTTTGCATTCTTAGTCAAGTTTGTTCTGCAATGAGCATGATTAAGTTGCAAAACCTTTCAAACCTTATGATGTGTAGCTAGTCTAAACAAGCAACTGAACTCAGCAGATATTACATATAGACTGGTACTGGTTCAAGTTGTTGTAACAATTTACTCCATTCATGTGCACAAGTTCTTTTGCTGCTTGAGAGCTAATATTTTCTTATCTTTCGACAGCAAATTTGTCAGTCACTTCACACTTTGTGGTCTGCTCCTTTCCGAATCACCATAGCAATGGTTCTTCTCTACCAGCAACTGGGTGTTGCTTCACTTCTTGGTGCACTGCTGCTAGTTTTTATGTTTCCCATACAGGTAGAAGTGTTTATTCACTCTGTTTCGTATTGTACCTTCAAAAAGATAACAGGTTTCATCTTTGAAACTTATTTTTTTACTTTGAGTAAAATTCAGATGACCACCTTTGATTGATCTAGAACTCACATAACCACTTAATTAATTGTTCCATATTGTACCTTAGAAAAGATGACAGCTGTCATCTTGGGAATTCATTTTTTTACTTTGAGTAATATTCAGATGACCACCTTAGGTTGATCAACATCTCATATCAGTACATCACAAACTAATGAATAAAAATCTACGGATAACAACCTAACATTTGAGACTTACTGAAAATGTTGCTAAATCCAAGTTAACCATATATTTTGCAATAGTTATGCATTTTATAGGTGTTCTAGGGCAAGATTTAAAGATTATCAAGATGGGGGACACCTACTCAAGACCAGTTTCGCTTAGTCTGAAAACGTTAGGTGGTTTTGTGTAGGTTGTCAGACTTTTCTTAGTCATGTGGTGTTTTAGATCAATCTCAGGTGGGTTATTTGATTTTTACACTTTCTGCTTGTGGGTGGTGGCCTTGATTTATGAAAAGTAATATTATGAATTTTTTTTTCTCTTAGTGTTTGTTCTGACTAATAAAAGATTTATATCTTCACATATACCAAATAATTGACTTCCTTCTGTCTAATATTCAAAATTTTCTATCACGTCTTGAGAACAGAAGGTTTGTGTTTTCTTTTTGACGATCACTGACAGGAGGAGAAGAGGCAACATTAAATTCAACTCCCGAGTTTAAAAACAAAAGTGCAGTTTCATACTATCTAAAAGTTGCCAAATTGTCGGCCATAAGTTTTTCCACTATAAAATCACTGCCAGTCTAGTATTCCCAGTATTATCCTGCTATCTTGGTTAGCTTAACGAACTGCATAAAGGTTACGGGGGGGACAATATTTCTCAGAACATCTTATTGTGATATTTGTCATCTGATTCTCTATTTGTAAAGTGTAAATGTAAATAAAATATGGGTGGGTTCACGGCATGGAGATTTATTGTAATATTTCAAGGAATTTAAGTATGTCAATCATGAATTAAAACTAGGCGCAAACACATATGCCTCCACATTTTGCAATTTATGCCAATAATGATACCTCAAGTCATTTATCTTGAACTTTAGATCAAATGAAAGATGTTCAAATCTTGCTATTGTTGCTAATACTTTAAACATCATTTTATCTCTAACTCTTTTATCAAAATGCAGATGTCTTATTGTCTGTTTAAAATTGATGTTACACTTCAATCTAACTAGTTACGGTAATGAGCTGCGCATGGGGAGTGCTATTTGATGTCTTGAAGCTTTTCATGAATGATTAGTTATAGTTGCCTGTTGACTTTTCTCTTTTATACTAAATTATTCGTTTTTAGACGCGATGTTGAACTAATTTCCTTGGGATGAAAATACTTGTCTAGATTCTCTGATTTTAAATATTCTTTTTAACTGCATTTAATGCACTCATTGTTACCAGTAGAAGAAATTGAAAATATCAATTGTTTATGACAGACTTATGTTATTAGCAAAATGCAAAAATTGACTAAGGAAGGACTACAACGCACTGATAAGAGAATTGGACTCATGAATGAAATTTTGGCTGCTATGGACACTGTAAAGTACGGTTCGTTTTGAGATTGTTCCTTTAAGAATCTCTCCACATTTGCAGTGAAAGGATATATTTTTGACCCATTATTTCAAAAAATCTTTAGATGCTATGCATGGGAAAGTAGTTTCCAATCAAAAGTTCAGAGCATCCGCGATGAGGAGCTGTCATGGTTTCGGAAAGCACAACTACTTGGGGCGGTATGTCATAAAACATCCTCTTTGAAATTTTTCTTGCTACTTCTTGTTTTACAAAAAATATCTGTTAGTAATTTTTATTTATGAGTTTCTTGTCTACATTTAGTTTTTGTTTTAATGAATTTGTACCAATTGATAGATGATGTCTCAATGGTTTACTAGTTCGTGTTATTATGTTCAGCTTATATCATGGCCGAAGCAATACAGAAAGTTCCAAAAAATAATTGAATTTGAGCATTGTTATATACATTGCCCTCCTTATTTCTTTCAAATGGCTTCATACCGTGTACTCCTTTGCTGCATTAATGAGCATATGCTTATGCATGCAAAAACTCAACCATGTCAATGCTGGTACTTGAAATTTGTCTATTTTACTTGAATCTTTTGTAGTTTTCATCTTTTTGACTTCTTGACTCTTTTTTAGTTTTTAGCTTTTTGACTTCTTGACTCTGTTTTAGTTTTTAGCTTTTTGACTTCTTGACTCTTTTTTAGTTTTTAGCTTTACCTAATATTTTGATAATAACTTTCCATTTTTGTTCCCTTGGTTTGCAGTTCAACAGTTTTATTTTGAACAGTATTCCTGTTGTGGTGATTGTGGTTTCATTTGGATTGTTCTCTTTACTTGGAGGGGTTCTAACACCTGCAAAGGCATTTACATCACTTTCTTTGTTTGCGGTGTTGCGGTTTCCGCTTTTCATGCTCCCAAATATAATAACACAGGTTCGGTGATTTCTACTTCTGCTATTTCTTTTATTATAATCTCAAGTCCTACATGTTGCAGTGTTTTTATAAAAGTTATTTTCAGGATTGTTGGCATTTTAAATCCTTAGTTGTCATCTGATGGTACTGTGTTCTAATGAGTTTCACAAACCGGAGAATATTTGGGTACACCAATTCATATGTTTCAGACAGCTGCTGGTATATTGATCAGTTTGAAACAAGCCTCTTGACAATGATCTTGCTCGTCAAATTCTTTTCACTTTGGCATGGACTTATATCTAATTAGATATTTGTTCTTTGAAGCCATGTAACCTTGAACCCCCTAAGTTTGTTTGATTGGCATGTTTTCCAATAATTGTTTAATAGGGTATACATTTATGAAGCAGAAATGGGGTGGTTGCATATTTGATTTCAACCTTTTATATGTTTAAAACCATGTAACCTTGAAGGCTTGAACCCCTCAATTTTAATTAATTAGCACGTTTTTCAGTAATCATTTTACAGGGTATTACTTTTGGGAAAAAGAGATGGAGTGGTGGCATATTTGATTTTTAACCCTTTTTTTTATCATGTGACATGTGCAAGTTTTTCTTATTTTTATGGTAGACATAGTATTTCTATTGAAGTTGTTATCTTGGAAAGAATGGTTTGACTTTAACTAGTTACTTTTTTAGAGCTTCTGGTGTTGTTATCATGTGACAGGTTGTAAATGCAAATGTATCCTTAAAGCGTTTGGAGGAACTTCTCTTAGCGGAGGAAAGAATCCTTCAGCCTAATCCACCTCTTGAACCAGGACTGCCTGCTGTCTCAATAAAGCATGGATTCTTTTCTTGGGATTCAAAGGTTTTTCTGTTAAATTTTTGGCTTTTCTGCATACACGAAACATTCATTTCCTCACCCACCCACCTCACATATAACTCCATCTGACGTTATGCAACATGTAGGTTCATATGCATGAAACTAATTGAACTGTTATAGCAAAGCTTAATCATCAACCTGCCCCTTCATCAGGGCCATTTATTTGTCCTAACCGACCAGTGTTAACTCCGTAGAACTTGTCATTCTGAATTGTTGTAGATCATACCACAAATTCTTTATGAGCCTCTAGTATTTCTCCATGTTAGGAGCATCAATCCCTTTTCCGCCTTCAACAATAGCTACTCCCTTGCTCCACTGCTTCTTTATCCATGGGTAAATTTTCTTTGAAGATGACAATTCTTGTAAGACTCTAGGAATGTAAATTTAGATTTTAATCATTTCTTCGTGTCTCTTTATATATGGGAAGAATGTAACTTAATTTTACCTGTACATTTGTGAAAGACTACAAACATAGTATGGGTGGAGCAGCACGAGATAGAATTTGACACGCATACAAAAAAGAAGGAAAAAGACTTTTCTTTGATTTATTTAGTAATATTATTAAGGATTGTATTGAGTATATTACTCTAAATTGGTTACTTTATTTTTAAGTGTGTGAAAGGAACTAGTATAAATAATTCCATGTTACTTCTTTATGAGATCGTAATTAATTTATCCTTGCAGACCTCCTTTTGATACCTATATCTTGACATTTAATTCTGTAACTTTCTATTATATAGTTCTCAACTGGTACTGTTTATGATTATTTGGTATCTTGCAAGTTGCAGTTTCTTTGGAAATATATTCTGACTATATGCCTTCGTTTTGCTTTCTTTATTTTTCCAGTCAGAGAAGCCAACACTATCAAATGTTAACCTGGATATTCCAGTTGGTAGCTTGGTAGCAATAGTTGGTGGTACTGGAGAAGGAAAGACATCACTTATATCAGCAATGCTTGGAGAGCTTCCTGCTGTTACGGATACAAGTGTTGTTATCAGAGGAACAGTTGCATATGTTCCGCAAGTTTCATGGATCTTCAATGCAACAGTAAGTAGAAGAATAGTTTATTTTGTAGCAATGTCTTAGTCTATAGTCCACTAATTCAGAGTTTGAGGTTGGCAATCAATAACACAATCTATTGCTGCCTACCTTGTTACCATAAGCAAGAGAGAATTTAAATAATTAACGGATTCACTTGGAAAATGCTTCTTTTTTTTTTGTTTGCTATGTTAAGAACGGTATTCAAACTCACACACACCAGTACCTTGGAGTTACCAAGGTATGAATGACCAACCTCTTGTTATTAAAGGGGTGGGAATAACCACTAGGCCAAAGCCCTTGGTTGAACATGCACTTTTGATGTTAAATCCAGTTAAGCCAAAGTCAAATAATATATATTTTGTATTTGCTTGTTTCTTTCTCAGTATTTTGCAAGTTTGTGAAATTTTATCTTCATATTTTATTTAAATTCCTTTTCAGGTACGTCAGAATATATTGTTTGGATCTGTCTTTGAACCTTCAAGATATTCAAAGGCAATAGATGTGACTTCACTGCAGCATGACCTTGACTTGCTCCCAGTAAGTGCTTATACAACATATCCTCATGCTGCTAGTTCTTTGAATGTATAATCACCTTAACTCTACATCGAAGTATCTTACCTTATTAAAATTGATTTTTTACCAGGGTGGTGATCTTACAGAAATTGGTGAAAGAGGGGTTAATATTAGTGGAGGGCAAAAACAAAGAGTATCTATGGCACGGGCTGTGTATTCCAACTCAGATGTTTACATTTTTGATGACCCGTTAAGTGCACTGGATGCTCATGTGGGCCGGCAGGTGATTACTTAAATTTTAGTGATGCCAGGACTTTGTTTATGAATTTCTCAATCTAATAGAAAATTTTATAAAGTTAAAATTAATTGCCTTTCCACAACAATCATTTTGTTGGTATTTTGTTTTAAATGGTCTTGCTGCTCCAGGTTTTTGAAAAATGTATTAAAGAAGAACTGGGAGGAAAAACCAGAGTCCTCGTTACAAATCAACTACATTTTCTTTCTCAAGTAGACAGAATTCTTCTAGTTCATGAAGGTATGGTGAAAGAGGAGGGAACTTACGAGGAACTGTCAAACAATGGCATTTTGTTCCAGAAACTCATGGAAAATGCAGGGAAAATGGAAGAATATGTGGAAGAAAACGGAGATGGTAAAGACATGGATAGTGAAACTTCAAAACCTGTTGCTAATGGTGTGACCGATGAGGTTCCAAAAGATGCAGGCCTGACAAAGAAAAGTAAAGAAGGGAAATCTATACTTATTAAGCAGGAAGAAAGGGAAACAGGAGTTGTCAGTTGGAATGTATTGACAAGGTAGAAAATAATTTTGCTTCTGCTATAAAATATGACTATTATCTGCTGCTTACATTTGAAACTTAGCATGATTCTATAGCTATTGGAGACATTAATCATGATATGATAATATAATTAATTACTTTTCTAATTTATACACCAAATTGTTGAACACACTGATACATCTTCTATTAATGATAAGTACTTGCCATAATTTGACCCTGGATAGTGTTTATAACTAAGTGTGTTATTTTTCATTTCGCAGGTATAAAAATGCATTGGGAGGATGGTGGGTAGTTATGATACTATTTATGTGCTACGTTCTAACAGAAGTGTTACGAGTTCTCAGTAGCACATGGTTAAGTATCTGGACAGATGAAAGCAGACCTAATAGACACGGGTCGTTCTTCTACAATCTTATTTACTCTCTCCTGTCATTCTGTCAAGTACGTTTCTATGTTAACCAGTTCGCTTCCAATTAACTGTCATTTCTCATCTGCCACATTTCTCTAGTGTAGCTTAGTTGTCATTTTCAATACTCTAAATCAGATAAATGAGTCTCCTTGCTCTCTTTTTTTTTTTTTTGATATTGTGAATTCAGGTTTTGGTGACTCTGGCAAATTCTTATTGGTTGATAATCTCAAGCCTTTATGCAGCCAGAAGGTTGCATCAAGCTATGCTTAACTCTATACTAAGGGCTCCAATGGTTTTCTTTCATACTAATCCGCTTGGCCGTATTATAAATAGATTTGCGAAGGATCTAGGTGACATAGATCGGAATGTTGCTCCTTTTGTGAACATGTTTTTGGGTCAAGTGTCGCAGTTGTTTTCAACTTTTGTGTTGATTGGAATATTGAGTACCATGTCGTTGTGGGCTATTTTGCCACTTCTACTGTTGTTCTATGCAGCTTATCTATATTATCAGGTACATGAAAACTTCTTATGTATGCTTATATAATTGATTAAATTGCATTTGAGTATATGTATTGCCCTGTGATATTTACTCCATGTATATGAGTGTGGGAATGTACTATGTGGGGCAAGTCATTGCGAAGCTTGGGTTAGCAACTTATTAGACTCCGAATCTTGCTTTTGTTTCATTTAAGGTAGAAAGATGTTCTTATTCTTTAGCTTTTCTGCCCCTTTTCTGCCCTCTGTTCTCTTGGTTGATTTTTTCGTCTATTTAGCTGAAATTTTAATATACCTTTTTGAAAAATGTCTAAATAAATTATTTATCTGATGAATACGTTGTAAAATAATTGAGGTTTGATTAGTATACCCCTAAGCTACCGAACTAGTGTAGATGAACTTTGAAGCATCATGAAGGCCTGTGAAAGTGTGAATCCATTGATTTCTGTAGATGTTTTCATACACAAGTTAGTGATAAGCAGCTTACGTGAATTAGGCTCGGATAAGTTTGTTATGTGTTAGATAAGATACTATCTGATTCAAAATTTTCTTGTCATTACAGAGCACAGCACGTGAAGTGAAGCGCTTGGATTCCATTAGCAGATCTCCTGTGTATGCCCAATTTGGAGAAGCACTAAATGGCCTATCAACCATTCGTGCATATAAAGCTTATGATCGGATGGCCAAATTAAATGGGAACTCAATGGATAACAATGTTAGATTTACTCTTGTAAACATGAGTGGAAATCGTTGGCTTGCTATCAGATTGGAAACACTAGGGGGTGTCATGATCTGGTTCACTGCAACCTTTGCCGTCATGCAGAATGGAAGGGCAGAAAACCAGGTGGCCTTTGCTTCTACAATGGGTCTGCTTCTCAGTTATGCACTGAATATTACAAGTCTATTGACTGCTGTATTACGACTTGCAAGCCTAGCTGAGAACAGTTTGAATGCTGTCGAGCGTGTTGGAACTTATATAGAGTTACCTTCCGAGGGTCCTCCTGTTATCGAAAACAACCGCCCTCCTCCTGCATGGCCTTCTTCTGGATCCATCAAGTTTGAGGATGTTGTTCTACGTTATAGGCCTGAACTTCCTCCAGTATTGCATGGTTTATCATTCAAAATTCCTCCAAGCGACAAGGTTGGGATAGTTGGAAGGACTGGAGCAGGAAAATCTAGTATGCTCAATGCTTTGTTTCAGATTGTTGAACTGGAAAAGGGAAGAATCTTAATTGATGATTATGATGTTGCAAAGTTTGGATTGACAGATCTTCGTAAGGTTCTTGGTATTATACCACAAGCACCAGTTCTCTTCTCAGGTACATCTGTCTTAGATGTTTGCATCACTTTTATCACTGTTTTCTTTGGGGGGTTAACTAATTTAGGGTTTTAAGGGGGAGGAAATTGTTTTTCTTCTCCTTCAATTATTTAAGGGATCAGTAATTGTTTCTGAGTTGATTTATTAGTGTATATATTCATTCTGAAATTTTCTCTTTATTTTGTCAAGGAACTGTGAGATTTAATCTTGATCCCTTCAATGAACACAATGATGCTGACCTTTGGGAATCTTTAGAGAGGGCTCATCTAAAGGATGTCATCAGGAGGAATTCTTTGGGGCTGGATGCTGAGGTATATTAGTATATCTTGCGTTCTTTATGCATATTATTGATAATATAAGTTTCTTATGTTAGAAATTATCTAACAAGAGTGATTCAGATAGGAAGTTCATGGGTTTTCTTTTCTCCTCATCTTGTCATAAATTCTGATCAAACAAATGCTTTGAATGTTCCATGCTCCCTTGGTCACTAGGTTTTCATTGTTCATTCTGGATTTTGTCCTTTTTCCTTTGTAGAGGCTCCAACTTATAGAATATACGTCCGAGGAACTCAAATCATTGGAGTAAAAGCAAACTAAAACTGATATGTTAAATGGATTGGTAAATTCAAATTCTTATGTGGTCAGTCCATTTCTCATGACAGGGCAAAACAATTAAAAAGCCTACTCTATGTATTTTGAATATTCTTCTAAAACGAAAACACACACACACACAGGCGCAGAGAGAATCCATAGAAGAGAAAATTAAACTTCTAAGATAAAATAATTAATCATATTCGTGGTTGAAATAATCATGAGCAGTCAATATATACTTACCTCGACGTTTCGACATGTTATTTCACATGTTACCTTCACATATTACAAATTTAAAAATAGGTATTAACTTAGATGGAATGGGGTCGATGTATACCAGCAGTCCATTAGATATAAACAATGATGATATCTAAACAACTTATGCAGCTGATGATGCATCACTGCTTCTTTAAAAGACATTGTTACTTTGAAACAATTTCATTTACAATCCAATAAATGAATTTGTGGTATGTCAAGGTCTCGGAGGCAGGGGAGAATTTCAGTGTTGGTCAGAGGCAATTGTTAAGTCTTTCTCGAGCATTGCTTCGTAGATCAAAGATTCTTGTTCTCGATGAAGCAACTGCTGCTGTTGACGTTAGAACCGATGCACTCATACAAAAGACCATCCGAGAAGAATTTAAAACTTGCACCATGCTAATTATTGCTCATCGGCTAAATACCATTATTGACTGTGACCGAATCCTTCTGCTTGATGCTGGTCAGGTATGGAATGCTTTCTATTATGTCATCACTTGTTAGTTCCTAATATAGAGAATCTGCAGTAGTATACTTACCTAAGCTTTCTGAGTTTTTTTAGTCGTCTTCTCTCTCTCTTGCGCCACTTTTTCCACTACTTGAGATTGAAGTATAGTTGTATATCAGGTTCTTGAATATGATACTCCTGAGCAGCTGCTTCAGAATGAGAATAGTGCCTTCTCTAAGATGGTTCAGAGCACTGGGGCCGCAAATGCTGAATACTTGCGTGGCTTAGTACTTGGAGGGGAGACGGAAAATAACTCGGAGCAAAAGGAAACAACCCGACTAGACGGTCAAAGGAAATGGCTGGCGTCTTCTCGGTGGGCTGCTGCTGCGCAGTTTGCACTAACTGTTAGCCTCACCTCATCCCAAAATGACCTTGTACAGTTGGAACTTCAACAGGATGATGCCGAAAATATACTTAAGAAAACAAAGGACGCAGTAATAACCCTTCAAGGAGTTCTGGAAGGGAAGCATGACAGAGAAATTGAAGAGACACTTGATCGTTTCCAGGTTCCCAAAGACAGGTGGTGGTCGTCTCTCTACAAAATGGTTGAAGGTACAAAACAAATCCAAATTTGCATGCATGTGTCATTATGTACTGTACTTATTAAATAATAATAATAATAATACATCAAGAATTACATGGGAGTGAAAATACACTGTTATGGAATTACACTTGAATGAAACTTTCATTATTTTTGCTGATACAAAAGTTGTTTAATTCGTAGGTCTGGCGATGATGAGTACGCTGGGTCGAAGCAGGCTTCTACAATCAGATGAAGGTTTTGAACACAGAACCATTAATTGGGACCAAATTGACATGTAGATGTAGTAGTAGTAGTAGTAGTAGAAGAAGAAGAAGAAGAACAACAACAACAACAACAACAATGACTCCTAGCCAGTCTACGGTCTTGCAAATTTTGCCGTGTAATTTATGATCGATAATTTTGATAGTCAATACTCCAAAAAACACATTAATGAGGATAACAGTTCATATATACTCGTTCATGGGGGGTGGGGATGGGCCAGACGAGCTTTGATTTTCCTATCCGTCATTCTAAACAATTTGTTTGTACAACGTTGTATCCATAATTCTAAAAAGAAATTGGTGTTTTCACATGAATGGTATGATGGGTATTACTTGCTTAAGATATAGACCTACTTCGAGTACTGCTTTCCTTTAAAATAAATCAATCAATCGAATTTGTATTCTCTTTTAGGGTGGAGTTCCTTTTTCTTTCTGTCATTTAGGTCGATTATGCTTGTTACAATGGTATCTGTAATACTATTGCATGCATTTATAAACGGATATCTTCAAATACTACGGATCTCCATGTACACAATTTCGAGAATTTTAAATTGAAAATCGTAGAGCGCGCGCACACACACGCACATATATATATATATATTATATTCCTTTTGTCTAGATTTATATATTACAATTTGAATTTTTTCTAGTTAAATTGACCATATTTAACCTTAAAATATCTTTTTATATTTATTAGATAAAAACAGATAACTAGAAAATATATTGAATAACACACAACTTTTATAATTTCTGAATATAAATTGCATTTGTCAAATTATGAGTTTGAAAATTAATCGGTCAAAGGAAAATCACTACGTACGGAATATAAATCTGGACGGAGCTAATAATTGGTTTCCTCTGTTTTTTCCAGGTGTTCAAGTTCTCAAGTTTGGCTTCCAGGTCTTTGCAACGAGCCTGGTTTCTTTTAGCATATTTTCTCGTAGGAGTTTCTCCCTCTCGGTCGTTTGTAGCTCTCAAGGTATAGTTTTGATCAAAAAAATTGCGAGATGAAACTTATATTTAATAGAGATTAGATTTGATAGGTAGAAAAGATTAGAAATGAACACTCTTTCATAAACTACAGAGTATATTGATGTAATCAAAACAAACATACAGTACTATGTTGACGACGAAGATTGTTTTAACGACGAACGTTTTTTCAGCTAGCAAGATTCAGTAATTGGAGAGCCTCCCCTCCTCACCTAAATTTTTATGTACCAAAAAAAATATATATATATATTACACATTCAAATTTAATGGTCTCAAAATTTGAAATAACGGATATACTTTTGATTTTCAAGTCATATAACTGAATGTTAAGTATTCATCTGGCAATTATATTGCTTTTATACAGTCCGCATTATTTGAAATATGGAGATTTCTTTTATACATCGGCCGCTCTCTTGAAATATCTGACATCTACTTTTATATAAAGCGACTCTGTTTATCTTGGTAAACGACCGAATCAGAAGGCTATCAATGTTAGCATGACATTATAGTATGCTCCAATAATAATTAAAAAGATATTTAACATATTAAATTAATTGATTAAGCATACAGTGGATTAACATATTAAATGTTAAATTGCTTAAAGTTAAAAGATTACTTTGCTCAAGTCGCAGGAATTGAGAACACACGTTATAATTTTATACAAATCATTATCCTGCTATATTTATCATTCAAAAACTTCTCATAATTCAGGCTGTATATATACAAATGATAAACGTAATTAATTTGAGTTAGTGTTTGTATAAATACTTTTAAAATACAAGGAAAGAATTTTTTAAAATAAAAAATTAAGTCACCAATGTAAATATTTATATGACGTAATAAGAGAGTACAAAATTTACCATAAATTGATTACGTCGAATTGGTATGAAGCTAGTTGTAGTCAATGTTGGACTAATGGATTAAACTATGTACTTTGAAGTACACGCATAACTATTAGGGAGTAACTTTTAAAAAGAAGCTTGTAAATTTAAATTCACATTTGAATAATAATCACAATTAAAAATCTACCACGTAGTTAGTAATGCACGGTCTTTGTTCTAATTTAATTTTTACTACAAGTGCGCCATTAGGGATGATAATCGTGTAATTTAATTTAGAATATGATATGATGTAGGTCTAATTCCAATTATAAAATATTTTTCATTAAAATTGCACCGAGTCGATACTATTCGAGATATTCTTAAACTAACATCGTATTGACTGATCAACCAATTCGATATTTACCGTATCAAATTCTATTAATATATATATATATATATATATATATATATATATATATATATAATATTTAAGGTGCACTTTCTATTAAATAATGTACATATATTAAAATAAATAAAATTTATTGATACTAAAATCAATATAAATTAATTCAAATATTTATAAAGTATAAAATCAAAATTAAAATAGTAGAAATTATTATTTGAAAAAAATCTATTATATAAATTAAACTATTGATTCGGTGCATCAATAATTTAATAGTAAAAAACCAAAATTGCACCAAGTAGCTACCGATTTAAGGGTCATTGAACTAAACTACACCAGTTACAAAACTAGTTTGGTTAAAAATAGATAAATTCGAAACGGTTTAATTGATTCGGGTTCAGTTACGATTTAAATTACAGTTCACACACCACATGATAATGTATGAGTTTTTAATGCGAAGGAAATAAAATAATATAATATTTCCTCCGTCCTCGTAAGAATGTTTGAATTAATTTTTTATATGTGTTTTTTATGTGTAATTAATTATTTATTTAATTAAAATTATGAAAAAAAACATAATCTATAAAAATTAATATTATGAAAAAATTAAAATTATTTAGAATAACTATTATATACAAAATCTCAAATGAAAAATTGCAATAATAATGAAGTCGCCATTTAAAATACAAAACGGGGGTAGTAGAATAAAAGCGCACCACATGACAGGGAATTCAAACATTTTTGGAGACAAAGCGAGTATAATCTTGCATAATTATAAAAGTTACACTATATGTAATAAAAAATCTGTAAACCTTCATATTCTTAAATACACTATTCATATATAAGATTGTATTGTTAGAAATGTCGCAAAAACTTTATAAATTTGTTACAATATGGTTTATATAGGATACTAACATGCATACATATGAAAATACGGGACATAAACACAACCTATTTCATTACTATTTATCAAATGAATATAAAGAGTACTCGTAATCATTTTTTTGAGATACATTTTCATCATTTCGAAATTTAAAATTTCTTTTTGAAGAAATTTTTAAAATCATTAAAACTTGGAAATTAGTTTTCTTGTATTTGTTTTTCCGTAGACATCAATAAATACTTTCCAAAAAGTATTTTTAGAAAAAGTTTTAAAATTCAGAAAACTTGAAAATTAGTTTTCTCATCTTTGGTGTTTGAAGACTATAGCAAAAAAGTAAATAATCAAATTTGCAGAAATGGACATAAAAGTGTTTTATATAATTTAATTAAATAAAATCGATACTTGTACGATTATAATATTAGTATTTTGAAATGACAAACCGGTTTCGTAATCAGACCAATTTAATTTTTTTTTTTTACCAATTCGTCATAATAAACAGAATGGTTTTGGTATTTTACTGTTTTTGCCACCATCTTTTTCTGTATCAGATTATGTCTCAGGCACTAAGGTTCGTCGCAAGCGGGAGCAAAGTGCAGGTAAATGAAGGGGAAAACATTACGACGGTTATGGCAACGACGTTAACTCCGAAACCTCAATATTTGCACATCCGGCAAGTCATCGACCTCAATCTCGATGTAGTTGTTTTCGATTTCCTTCATTTTCTCCCCGGTTATTATTACCAGCTTCTTCATCCCAGTCTCTCTCTTCCATCATATCATCTCGTTCGTCTTTTGTAGTCAAGTCTACTTCTACTTGTGTTGGATTTTCTTCATCTTTTCCACGATCACTGTTACCTAGTTCATCATCCCAATGTCTCCCTACCATTGTCACCGGCCGGTCTTCCTCCCGTTCCTCTCTTATAGTCGTTGGTGGAGCTTCTCCTTTCAACGGCAAATCATACTCACGCCGGCGTCTGAACCCATGGTATACAGCGACGACCAGGAGGATTGGGTGAATGAAGAGGAGGAGGATTGGGTGGACGAGAACGAGGAGGATTGGAAGGCGGGGGATGTAAAGGCAATTCCGTTACCGGATCCATTGATCAAAGATTCGGGAACATTCTCATACTCGAGTAATTATCATTATCCAATCCTGCAACTCCTCTCTTCCCTTGAAAGAGATTACCTCATCAAATGGAATCCTAATCATCAATGTCACGACCAGGTATCTATCTATTTTATTTAATTATTTAATGTAATACTGTATGTGTTTTTCTTTCTTGGCCAAGGACTTGTATCAAAAAATTCTCTTGATTAGGTTAAAATTGATGAGCTATCCGACAAACAAATTGTTCTCTACTTCATATGGCTGACGGTTGAAAAACTATGTGATTGTTCATATAGACGCGACATTGATAAAATATACAAGGGATTAGCTCCCAGTGGAAAACTCGAGGTTGTGTATATTGCATTAGGCGACGATGTGGAAGCTTTCCATAGAACATTCTCGAAAATGCCGTGGCTTGCCATAACTCATGAGGACCAAGACGCCAGAGACCGCTTTATAGAATGGTTTGGTATTCAATTCACAAACATGCCAAACGCTGTTCTTTTCTCTCCGGACGGATTGGTTTTGCATTCCTTTGCTAACTGAATTCCTTTTCTGCCGTTATGGACCCAACGGTTTTCCCTTCACCTTGGAAAGATTTTGTCAAATAAAAGTTGAAGATGCTAATATCCGGAAAAAGCAGTGCTTGACCCAACTATTGGGTCACCATGTAATTTCTCCCCAAGGGAAACAGGCAAGTCTCACACATGACACTACACGGATTAAAAACACCGTCTATTTGGAAGGTTTTTTTTAATGAGAAGGGAAGAAACTATCAAAGGCACAAACTAGTATCTCTCTGCTGATCTGTTGTCTTTTAAGGTTTTTTATATTTGGAAATTGACTACCGGTATACAACTTTTCTTGTCATCTCTGTTTCGTGCAGGTGCTTACCTCAGAACTTAAAGGTAAGATTGTGGGGCTGCATTTTTTTTATGCATCAGGCGAGTGCTATGAACGGACTAAATTGCTTCTGGACATTTGGGGAAAGTTGACAAAGGAGCATGGCAAAGACTTTGAGATTGTCTTAGCCAACCATCGCGCTTAAACACTTAAATCATTGTAAGGAAATTTTCAAGGATGAGATCGGACCTATCCCTTGGTATACACCGGCCTTCGATGATCAAACATTGCCCAGGATCTTCAAGAATCAGGACTTTTGTAGAGAAGAAGTTTCGGATAATGGAAGCATTTTGGTGATCTTTGAGCCTGGTAAACCAGACCCTTTGAATTGCTTTGCCTTTGACATCCTAGAACAGTAGGGAATTCAAGGATATCTTTTTACGTTGGAAAAAGCAGTGATGATAGAGAGAGCCAAGCTAGAGAAAAATTCGGCCTTGGGTATACTGTTTGCTCACTCACCTGATTTGTATAACTCTGATTTTCTCAAGGTATGCATTTCGTAGCTACTAGCTAGTTAGTGTGGTGTTTAAGTTTTAATGTTGCTTTTGCTAATCTGTTTCTCAATAACTCCTACCTACACCCTCTTTTAGGTGGATACTACCGTCCCATACCCCCTCGAAAAGTGTGTGCCTCTCCTCCTATCGTTTGCAACACGATCCTCCTATGAGTCTTTACCATTTTTGACTGCATTGCGGACCATGTATTGTGGAAGGAAGGAGAAGGACGACTATTTTGAGATTATGTACATCTCAAAGGAACATTATCAATCCCTGCCGTCTTTTTTCAAATGCATTAAAGGAATGCCATGGTTGGCAGCCTACTCATGTCGACCTTTACCATTCGCAAGGACCTTATTTGAGAAATTTTTGGACCGGATGGTGAAATTTTTGGACCGGATGGTCTTCTTCAAGTGAAGGAACCAACTTAGCTGCTAATGAAAGAGTGGAACTCCGAGTATCCCTTTATGATGGTAACTGATTTGAATGTGGTGATTCGCAAAGAACTGATCGATTACAACAGATGGTACTTGGAAAAAGTTTTCACGGACATTGAATCCACATACTACATTTAGTTTGTATTAATCGATCGTTTTATCAGCTATATATTGTAATCCATAACCGAGTTGTACTATATTGAACTCTCGACTCTTAGGACTTCTAGATATTTGGTTTCTAAGGTAGTGTTTGCTTATATCTTATTGCGCACATTTCAAATTTGGTTAAACCTAAATCTTGTTTGGTAAAATATATAAAGTGTCTTTCGAAGTTTGGATGATTCTCTCTGTCCCTCTGTTTCATTTAGATTTAGATGCTGTTTTATATAGAATGAAATAACAGTATTTGATAACAACTTAATGAGCTAAATGATCACCAAATTGCCTCAACTAAATGTGAAGGTGTTTAAATCTTTTAAAATGTGAAACTTGATTATTTTAATTTTGAGCAAAGTAAATAAATAAATAAACGAATTTCTTTTAAAATCAATAATAAAAATTTGAATGAGTTTAGAAAGTCGATAGTGATTTATAGTAGCTGGGAACTCGTCTTTGCAATGTATCCTACTTTTCGCAGTAAAAAATGTTCCAGTTCCAAGATGTGCTGCCTATTACCAAACAACGACAACAAATAATAATAATAAACAGAGCTGTTCGACTTATCTTGTGACAACATTAATTCTTCTTGAGATGCTTCTGAAGTTCTTAGAAGTCACTCATGAAGAAATTAACTGATCCTGAAAATTGCACATGTAACTGCACTAAAAATTACGTCGTAGACAATCACGGTTCGGGAGTGTCAACAGCTTCACAAAAATATTTGCAGACAATACACAGCTTCACAAAAATATTAGATACCTCAATTATAGGCCACAAAGCCTAAAAATCCTGATGAATATATACATAAAATAGCATTATCACCTTCTAAAGTGGAACATAAATGTTACAAAAACCATTAAACCAAGTTTTCATAAATTCTCATCAAGAAAAAAATGAACTACGAAACTGGGCTCAATGATTCATCACAATGACGATCTGCAAGTACAGTACCATTCAAAATATCTTCAAATGCCTGACTATAGGCGCCCAAAAAACCCATTAGTGCCCGGAAAACATTGGGAAGGCTAGTCTGTAGGTTATTCAGAGTCATGGCTCTTGTAACTTCTACAGAGTTGAGATACTTGGCTTTCTCATCATCCACCTGTTTCTTGAGAACCTCAATTTTAGCACGCTTAACTGCTAATGGATGCTTAGGGCCCAAAACTGAGTTTGCATCTTCAATAGTAAAGCTCCCCTCAAACTTCATTTCCATTTCAGTCAGTGAGTTAAGCTCCCTTTGCAATTTTTTTTCAAGCTTATTTGACCTTCTGAGTTGGTTAAGTTCCTCTTCCTGTTGCAAGACTATGGAGTGGATGGCTGACAAAAGGCTTCTAATGGCCTCAGAGGCTACCTAGAAATGAGGAACAAACAAGCAACTTCATCTAAAGTTCATAGCTAAATAAAGAAAATAGTCCTTGAAGAGAACCAGGAGAACGGTTATCAACTATCACGAGCAATTAGACTCAAGATACGCCAAATCTATATATGCAATTTCGAAATTCCATGGAAAAGTAACTCAGAAGTACTAATCATCTGAAGCAATATGAATGCGTTATCAAATCGTGACACTCGTTCAAACCCAAGAGCAACTCCCTGAATAGACAATGGTGTTGCCAATATTCAGTAGTACACATCACAATATAGATTGTCAAGACATGAGAAGCAGCCTATTGATAATACTGATTGGCAGATGTTGAACGCAGACATGAATATGTCAGTGGTCATCATCTTTTTACTGAATGAAACCAGTGATTGTCCAGTTATACTTCATAACGATGTGTGTTTGACCCTGTTTTCTCATGCTTAAACAAAGAAACATGGTAATATACTCCATGTCAGTGTCCATATCTAGAGAATTCCTTTACAAAGATAAAATATTTGGGATCCAACCTAGAGGCAGTTATATTTTTTAGAATATTACACGATAATTTTTTAGATTTAGTTGTAAAACACTGTGAAATCGTATATAACATAAAATTGATCGTATATTATTCAATGTGTAAGTTGGGGAGACAAGTACCTTGTCAGGTAATTTTTCAAGGGCAAGCTTCCATTCTTCACAAAGTGTGTGAATTGCAGATGAACTAACAGTCTGTTCACAATCATTGACTGGGCAATCTGTGAGCTGGATCCACCTGGAGAGAGCTCTTACATATTCTCGTTGAGCTTTCATGAGCTTGCAGAAGCTCTCATACCAGGAAGTTACCTCCGTTTTAAGCTGAGCTGCCGCCTTCCTGTGGTATTCAGTAGTTGGGTCAACACATTGGTAGTTTATGAGATGATTCATCTGCTGAGATATATGAGTCTGGACTTGATGGCACTCGTACATTTTCTTCCACATATGCATTAACCTGAAATTGATTATTATGTGAGAATGCCTAGAACAAACATGTATTATGTGTCCTGATAAGAAGCCAGATAGAGCTGCCACTAAAAGACAAAATATACAGAGTAAAGTTTATCCTTGTAATAAAAAGAAGAATCTGGGCATGCTTGTGATAGTACTTTAATCCTTAGAATATTGTATGAACACTGAAGAGCAGCCTTAGAGAGTCTACATACTTCTCTTGGTGGTGATTTCACCCTAATCTGGCAGTTCCAGCTGATTAGAAATAACTGACCAGCTTCATAGGTTTGCACATAGAAAGCTCAGTTCCTTTAACTTTGAGCACCCTCTAAAGATTATCAACTATATATGTCAAATGCCTAAACCAAAGTCCAAATTTCTCTTTTATTAACCATTTGAGTACATGCAGTACCCACAACTTGGCAGAGTTATATGAAAACTAAATGACATGTTTACCCAGAAGTTAATGCAGACAGCTGTGGATGCAGCTCCCCAGTTATAAGAATTAAGATGGTTGAGCAAGTCTGGCCGATTGACTGCTGTAAGCATATGATGTCAGATTGTAAACTCTCAACAGTAGCTCGAGTTTTCTCCGTTTTTGTCCAGTCTTGATCTTCATTTTCTTGTTTTTGCAATTGCAAGGATTTTCTCTCATGCTCTAACTTGGTAATCTCTTCCTCCTACAATGAAATTTTAAAGAGAACTTCAGAAAAAGTAAAGACAATGGAATTGAATCAACAAACTAAAGGACAGGATTGTTTAAGGAAAGATGTTGCAGTGGTCCATTTTTAAATCACATCAGAACCTACACCACTTAATTAGATCCAAAATTTCCTCTATCATTCAGAGGCTTATCAATTCAAGCACTGGGCAAATCATAACAAATAATTCAGGTTTTTAATTTGATGTTCTTTTTATAGTTCTTTTGATGAGAACATGCATTTTGTACCTCAGCGTACCATGAAATTTGGACTCAAAAGTAAACAACCCCCAACAAAGAAAAGGCCTTACCTGATTATTTCATTGCTTGCTATCAGACACCAGTTCCTCAGTTTGCCTGCAGATAACTGAAAGGTATCTGGACTACTGGGGAATCTGAGGGCATAGTATCCCCCGAATTAAAGAGGAATCAACTTTAAAGAAGCTCATTTATAGTTCTAAAGGAATAGCACTCAAAGTGGAACTGATGGTTAAAACTATGAAATAATTGTTGCTGATTTGAAACAAGCAGGCGCAACAATGGACATATACAAGCTACACGATGATATCCTAACTTCTAACATGAGAGAAATATATAAAGGTAAGTTTTGAAACATGATAAGAGATTATGTAATTCTGCCTGCATTATGGGGACTGAAACCAGCGACCTTACGGCCAATGATGGGTTTGTTATTTCTTCACCAGGCGAAGATCTTATTATTTTCCAATGCCGACAGATATAAAAAGGTAATGCCTTTGATAAGAAGCATAAAGGAAACAGTTGCAGGAGATAGCTCATTAGAGAGTGCATAACCAGACATCTTCAATAAGTAGCAAGCGTGGAACTGTAACTCTTGATATACCAATTCACAATTACCTTTACTTCCTTGTAGAGCCTACACTCTTCATCATATAGCTTTCTAAGGGTAATGCAGTGGGCTCCAGGCTTGCAGGCTTCACTAGGATCAGTGAACTCAACAGCATCTCTTGTATGATGAAGTGACTTGGATGACCAACTCCACGTCAGTGCACTAAAGACCTTCCCAGAATTAGACCTCTTCCCTGTACATGGAGCAATTACTTTAAACTTCCACAGAGCAATGACAATTAGACATTTTGGAATAAATAGAAAGTTCTAAAACTAATACAGAGTGAGTAGAACCATATGCAAAGGACATCAGCACTTCAGTTATGTTAAATACCAAGGAAAAGTGTGAGGATTACATACAAGTAAGCCAATCAAGTTAGAATGAGGAAAGTCTCGGTGCTTCACTCATCTGACTCAAACCTCCAGAAAAAGAAAACTGAGCAAAACCCGATCAACCTTTTCCCAGATAGCAAGTTTGTTGTTAGAAATTTTTATCAAATAAGACGTAAATACATCTCAAGGTACAAACATGATAATGCTAAAGCAAAATTGAAAAGAAAAATATATTATGACACAACCGTGAAGCAATAATCACCTTGTTTGTTTCAGCTTGAATATTGGAGATTTTAGAATTTGATAGTGTAATTTACACCGCAAGAATCTATAATCTCTAAAATTTAAGCTGAAACAAATGAGACCAATGTTTGCTTATGATCATTGATCCCCTCCCACTGAATGTCTTATAACACATTTAAAGAGAAATGCAGAACTTATGCTACCATCAAACGAACTGCAGTAACACGGCAAAAATTAATGAGTGTTGTCTTGAATTCTATTACATTTTCCCTTTCAAACAGGCAAAAGTTTCTTATATCACTTATTTATGAAAAACAAAGATAAGTGAGTTAAGTACTTACTCTTGCTTTCTTTGTTGTTTTGCCAAATGACAGTGTCCACCACATTGATGTCCAATAATACACCAACCTTTTTCCCACCAGCTGATGCTTTCAGGAAGTAATCATCGAGCTCCTTAACAATACTGGCAAGGGTCCTCTTACTCCTTGAGACTACCATGGCCATGTCTGCAGTGTCTTTGGTGTGCCAGCTCATCATTGATGAATTATCATCAAGAAATTCAACCGGATGCGGCTTCAGAGGAGCAAGACTTACAGCATTATGACTGACAATTTCCTCTTCCAAATTTTCTTCCTCAAATTCAGTATTAGCCTCGGCCCAGTTCTCCTCTTCAACCAGATTCACTATTTCACTCTTCTCCTTGTATTGAGGAGAAGATGTGCCAAAGGGATCCCAATAATCCCATGATGAACTTGGAAGCGGCGGTGGAGGTGGGGTGCAATTGTTGTCCTCATCAATTTCTATAACTTCTTCTTGAGCAGCTTCCTGCTTGTGGTTATCCTCAACCTTTCTCACATCAGGACTGAAAGTAGGTGGAGGTGGAGGGGAAGGAGGCAAGGGAGGAGGAGGCGAAGGAGGCAGAACAGGGCCAAAAGGGTTGTCCTCAAGTTCTAGTGACTCTGATTCAGTAAACTGCCGAAGGGTTACACCCGTATTCTTCACTGCTGTTAGATATTCTAACAGGGCCTCAGCAAAATCTTCTCTAAATCTCACTACCTGTTTCATTAACATCTTCCTCTCCTTGCAGATACGCACCCGTTCTTCTTTATCAATCCGTGATGCAGATGCAACACAACCCATTTCTCGATTTACAGTATTCAATTGAATACCACAAGACTGTTCTTCTCTCTACACTCTACTTCAACGTGTAACTATAACAGAAGACCACAAAATGCCGACTCAAATCCTCAAGTTTTCGCATAACTTCAGTCTTATACTGTTAGGTGATTATGAGACATTACGAGGCAAAACCAGCCTGCAGCACTTCGTAGCTTCAAATTGTCAGATCTGCATATAACATAACCACGCCAAACTTAATTTCCAAGATTTCATGCAATGCTAAAGCTGATCTCAAAAACAAAAGAAACCGAAACAATACCTGTAAATCATCCAAAACCCTTGATATACATTCTCCCACAAGCATACACTACATAAACACATTCTGCAAGGATGCACTAAAATAAGAATTACAATAAACAAGAGTACCAAAGCTGTCACATAACTGTACTGGGTATGATTTGTTTCTCTAATTTAAAATTTCAATTTTTAAGAAAGCTATTACTAATCCTCATTCCCCCAAAACAAAAACCTAACAGTTCCAAGTTACTCCACAATCCCAGTAAACTGTTCACCGACCATACTCATTTTGTTGACTATAAACCCAAAATCAACACTAAACAAGATAACCCCACTCCTCAGATCTCCATTGCAGCACTATAAAGTAGTAGTAGTAGTAGTAATAATAATATTTATTTTAGTATTATTCTCTAATAAATATAACTCCAAAATGGGTCTTCTCAGAGTTCTGATGTTCCCTTTGAACTGGCCACAAAGTATTCCACTGGCATTTCTTTGCTACTTTTTGCAAGTTTTTTATTCAAAATAAAAGGGAAAGGACAAAGAAACTGGGAAATGTCGGAGACAAATCACTGCTCCATGGACTGCCATAAATTTTAAGTTTTGGGCTGGTATTAATTTCCGCAGAGATACGTATATCAGACAGATTTCAAGAAAATATAAATACAGCAGAGAGGAATGAGAACATATTCAAGAAAAGTTCAAAAGAAATCATACTTTCATGCTCTGTAAAGTGGAGACATCGATGGCCATGAAAGAGAAGATGCAGAGGGGGAGTTTGGAGGAGAGGATTAATAAGCTCGAAGCCCGAGAGCATGAGAAGCATCCAAAGCACAACAGTACAAACTACTGGCGCATTTTAGCCATCAAGAGGAAAATCTAAATTCTTAAGAGAAATAAAATATAAGGTCTTAATTCAATTAAAAGCCTTTTCAAGCTGTTGTTATTCAGACTTTTTATCTTTAATATGAATTCATGATTTAAACATACGAGGCAGCTTTATAAAAGCACAATCTTCAATTTTTGAAATATGACAATAAAGGAAAATTGATTGGACATATTTCGTCTCATATTCTCTATGCTTGTTATTAATTCATACATAAATGTAATTGAAATTTCTAATAGATGATTATCGTCTAGACATTTCTAATTGGCATTTCCAATCGATGGAGATGTTTAAAAAAAGAAAAGGCCATTTTATTATTTTCAATATTTACAAAAAAAAAATTACTACTATAAAAGAGGAATTTCATATAAGAAAATAAATAAAACGCCCTTTGATGCGCATGTTAGAAAAGGTAAGCATGCTGACTGGTACAAACAGAAAAACAATCATAGCTGTTGTATATTTGTATATTTAAAACTTGTTTTGGATATAACTTTGATACAAGTGGAAATGATGCAAAAGTTACAAGAAATGTCAGAAGAAATTTTGGTCCAACCTTTTGATGGCTCGAGTTACTTTCTCTTTTGGACAATATAAGAGTATTAATCTATCCAGTCGACTTGGGTGTTGTGAATGGGCTCACTTTTTCTTGCTGTTGGGCTTGTTTTTCAATAGCAATAGACCTACGGATCTGAGGCTTTGGCTCATTAACTGTAATGGGCTCTTAATCGCTTTCATATGTACAATTAATTAACTTTAACGTCATCTATACTTAGGGGAAAAAAAATGATAGACCAGATATCAAAATGATATTCAACTATTCAAGTAATTCATCTTTTAAAAATTTTAAAGATATTATACAAAAAAAATTAAACAGACAATATTAATTAGATATTACATGAAAAATAAAATAACTTATACTATGCGTGCATACATACTAATTTATTTGTAAAATTAATATTGAAGTTTGCATAAATTCCTTTTGGCCATGATTTACTATTTGAATATATCTATACAGAGAAACAAACTCATAAATTAATAAAAATTTGATATATAAATTATTTTATTGATCTCTTTCTCCTTTTAATTAATGAAATCTATCAAAAAAAAATAGTTTTAATGCACTTTAATGATATCTCTTATAAAATAATATATGTGCAAAAATTTATTTTTTACAACTCCACGCGGGAACAAGCTCTCCTTACGGGCGATCGGCGCGCTTAGTCCTATGCGCCTAGTGTCCTGAAACAGTTGCCCCAAGGGGAAGCAAAATTATAACACTATCTGCCTAGGTTAATCAACTTT
Source organism: Centella asiatica (assembly GCA_014636745.2). Lineage (NCBI taxonomy): Eukaryota > Viridiplantae > Streptophyta > Magnoliopsida > Apiales > Apiaceae > Centella > Centella asiatica. The sequence continues at coordinate 42,694,802 of CM025780.1, read as the reverse complement.
AATCTCGAAATAACAACTTTATTCTAATTTGGAATTAATGTATAACATTATATTTCATTCCATTCACGTAATAATCACTTTAAGAATTTGTTAAAATTTTATTTTAATTGATATATTGTAATAATTTAAAAAAATAAATGAAAAAAATTATTATATTACCCTTATGTATTGTTTAAGACAAAAATATACATACTAATTAGGAAAATGTGACAATTAAACTAATAATTGTAAGGGTATTACTGTAAAATAGACTTACATTTAATCGTCAATCTAACTAATTAATGTACTCTTTAATATCTATAAATTTTCTTAAAATAATTATTATTGTGAACCGAAAGGAGTCATGACTAATTTGAAGTTAGTAAGTTTATTTTAGGTCCAATAAAATAATTGTACAATATTAATATACCAATTAGAGCTATACTCTAACGAATCTCTCTCTTTCATATTATTGTAATTTGTAAACGGCGTTAAAATATTACTATTTTTATTTTAAAATACACGACATTTGATTTTTTATTTTACGTGATTTTACGTGAAATTTAGTATATATTAAACATTTTATGTAATTGTAATTTTTCTATCATATTAATCTTCACTTAAAATATGTTAGGTTTTCAATTTTTAATTTTAAAAAATAAAATGTTTAATATATATTAAATTTCATCTAAAAATACATGTAAAAATTTAAACACATGCATTATGGAAGTGAGAGAATAAGAATGAAATAAATGCACAATGCGAAATGCAATCAACAAACAACAAAATTGTTACTCCTATTCTGCAAGAAACTATCGCTCGTTAACCTTCTATTTCATACATTTCTATTAATAAAAATACAAGAGGATATAATGTTTTAAATTTTATTACCGTATAATTACTAATTATCTAAATTCATAACTCCTTGTTCTCTATAAAAGTAAAAGTATCTTAATGTGTCAAAATATTTTTAATATGCATTAATTGTAGCTTATATAGTTTCTATGTTCAAAATGATTTGTTTACTTAAGGAAATCATTTTCCTTTTCGATCGTATCGTGTTTAATGCGGAATAAATTATTGGGGAAATTGTCCGTGGGTTAAGATTTTTAAAAATAATTCCTTTGTCAACCCAAACTTATTTTTTTATTTTATTAAAATTATAATCTCATGTTATAATTACTACAATACCCTTATATTAACTAATTACTAATCGATATGTTTGACTATCTTTTATTTTATCTCCTTTATTTATTCACTCTTTTGCTTAATATTCTTATCAACGTATCTATATATATTTATCTCATCTTATCTTGTTTGTTTATATCAATATCTATAATATATATTTCTTTTCGTTGTGAGTTTATATATGTTACGTGAGTTAATGTTTATGAGTTTATATATACGTACTGTGAGTTTATAAATATATAGCGTGAGTTTATACTCATATATATATATATATATATATATATATATATATTTTAAGTATGTACTCTTACTTTAATTTCAAGTTGTTTTTCGGTTGATTGATGTAAAATTTTCAAATATTGTTAATTCATTTGTTGTATTGTATTAGGATCACTGATATTATTGTATACATCCATAAATGTATAAACTAAAACTAAGGCAACAAGTTTAGAGGATGATTCAATTTTGTTAACATGTTTTGTTATCTTATCGCCTTCAATAGAGTTTATCTCTCTTAATTTAAACTATCAATTGAGTTTGTTGGGATTAATAAATGAGAATGATTTTAGATATTTAAAATTATTTATTTTAATAATAAAATACATGTATATAATGGAGGTTGACTAAAAAACTATTATTAATTTCAATGACCGACTAGAGATTGCCCCTATATTATTTTTGAATTAAGTAAATTATGTTTTTAATACGGAGTACTATATTTACAATTGGATTCGGCTAGTCCTCTAAAATTTGGAAGTCCCAAAAAGTTGCTACTTCTACAAAAACAAAAACATTTAATTTTTTTCAAATATATTTGTAAATTCTCTGATTTCAATTGACGTCAAATTTGATTTGTAATAATTATTATTTCCAAATATACATAAATTCTAATGAAATACAATTTTCTCATTTTAAGAAGTTGATAAGATAAAATCATAATTTGAATATTTATTGAATATAGGGAGTATATATTTACATATTTAAATATAATAAGAAACTAAATTAATATCCAGAATATTTAAATAATCTACTACTGTATTTGCATTTATCACCATTCACCTAAAATCTCCAAACCACATACCCCAGTGGACAAACATAACACAAAAAATCATAGTCTATCCACATGGTAGCTGACTAAAGAGGAGGCTGTTACTTTCGAAGTCGCCCACTAATAAAAAATCGGTATGCTCTTCCAAAATCCCACTTATTGCTACTACTACTTTTTGGACGCTGTGTTACAGAATTGTTTAAAGATTTTTTCAGAAAAATTCACAGTTCTAGAAAAACAATGAGTATGTCTTAAGAACCCCACACCCTCCCACCCCACCAACCCACCAACCCACCACCCCACCACCCCACCACCCCACCACATGAGATGAATGTGTAGCGCGCCTCAATGGGGGTTGTTATCTGAGCTTCCATTAATTACACATGCCACTGTGTTTTCCATGCTTCTTTCCTGTCATTATGTAGTATGACAAATTAGAAGAGAAGACTGTTTTTTTCTTCAGTGTTCTTATTTTCTTGAACGGTTATGATTGGTTTTAGTGACTTAGCGCCCGTTTGGGGTCGAATTTTTCTTTTTAACTTTTGGATTTTAAGTTAAATTTCAGTTTGGGAATTGATCTTTTTCTGACTTAAAATTTGAATGTAAGTCGATTTTCGAAAAGCAAGGAAGTGTAGCTTTTTAATGTCCCGAATTGGGTGAATTCTGGATGTTGAAACCGTTTGACAGAGAGCTTGTGGGGGGGTGAATTGAGAGAGAGCTGGTGCGTGTTTTATTTTATTCCTTTTTGAAGGGGTTTTGAGGTTTGGATAGAGTGGTTAACCTAAGTTCTTGTCTGACTACGGAATCTATTTATTTATTCTGAACTGGGATATGGCATCTTTTGAAGTGGGCATGTGCTGTTGGAGTGGGTTTTACGAATGGGATCTTAAAAAAGATTTAAACTTATGACTTTACTGAACAAATTGGTGGAATCTGGGAAGCTTTGGCTCAAGAATTAGAGGTTTTTTGAAGTTGGTCTCAGTCATTTCGGGTTGTTTCAAAGTGAGGTGAACTTCTTCCCTGTTTATAGTGGATGTGTGTAATTTTTATCATCAGAAGAGTAGGGAATTATAGATTTTGAGCTACAGAGCTGTTGGTTTCCTTCTCTAATCTCAAATTTGTCCTGATATAGGCACTATTTATGATTTGCTGGTGGAATTTTCGAAGTAAAAGGTTTTTCAGTTGAGCCTTTCTTTTTCGGGTGTGATAAAGGATAAAGAGGTTGCTGTTAGATCTTTTGGCTTCGTTTTCCACTTCTGCATTGTCAAGAAATGGCTTGTATGAAGCTGGGGTCAAAAACGGATGCATTTCAAAGGCAAGGGCAGGCCTGGTATATTTCATGACCTCTTTAACTTGATTCTCTTGTTCACTATGATTATAAAAGCCTAAAACAAGCGGGCATGCTCACACACACAAATATTTTACTCGATTGTTGCCATTATGCTTCACCTGCTGTCTACTGTCTTTTGAGGTTAGGATATTTGATGCTGTATGTGTTATGTAAGCATCCAATTAAGGACAGATTATACATTTGTTTGACTCTAAGGCAATTTCATTAACTGAGTTATAGTTCTTGGATCTCTTTGAAATGCTGTCTATCTATCTTGTCATTTTTACTCGGGAAGTCATTTGTTTGAATTTGAAGTATTTCCTACTTGAGCGTTGGTAGTTGGACTTGTTCATTTCATTGTGGTCATGTATTTGGCGGACTAAGTATGTCGAAGGTTGGTGGTTGGACTTATTTCAGTATGGTCATTACTCGTCGGACTAAATATGGCATGCTAATGGAAAATATAAAACTATATGTGGCTATGTGGTGTTTTTCTTTATTTTATTGTTACTTTGTGAATATAAGGGTTGGAACTGTGCTTAAACGATTTATAAATTATTGTACTGGTAATTGAGTTAAATAAAAACATTCAGGCCTGTTTCTTGGATCTATAAATGCTTGAGTTGCTTTGTGATGTCTTGACCAGCCACAGAAAATTCATGATCTAAGACAATTTAGTGAGAATTTGGATACAAAGCTGATTTTAATCAATAGATTATCCTCTATCGCTACATAGAATTTAAACTTGGCGTCTTTCTGTTTTTCAATATCCAAAATTGTCGCTTATTTTGATTTCCAAATCTGAAATTCGAACATTGAAAAAGCCAGCTGCTCGAGCTATTCAACTTTTTCAAATTTATGCTGAACTGCCAGTTGACGTCGGTGTTTTTTTTGGCTGTCTTCATCAACATAAAACTTGTTTGTAGCTGCCAAAAAAGTTCGACTCTTCTATGTTTTGCGTAATATTTTCTGTTTTTAACAACTAACAAGAAGCCTGTCTATCACCCTTTTGATTAATTAATGAATTATCTAAACTAGCATCAGTTGACTAGAACTGATATATCTTATATTCTTATTTAAATTTGTTATATACCTGTTATAGTTATATAGATTTCTAGCCTTTACTGGTGTATTGAAACAATCTCTGACACGATAGCTTGTATCAGAGGAGAAGATCATGCAAGTTCTTCTAAATGGTCGTCATTTACAGATGTTTTTTGCATTATTTTAAAATTCTCAACATGTAATCTAAAAAAATGATTTGTGAAAAATATGTTAGGTTTTGCACAGCTGGCCTTCCAAGTGATATTATTGTTGAAGTTGGGGACATGTCCTTTCATCTACACAAGGTAATCTTTCATTTGATTGCATTACAAATTTCTGAATACAATATCTGTGTACAGTGTAAGTTGCTTATTATTCCACCCACTAGTAATTACTATAAATATCACTTTTTGTGTGTGTGTGGATGGGGGTGGGTGGGTGTTGTTTTTTTTTTTTTTTTGGTGTGGGGGGGGGGGGGGGGGGTGTTTTTTTTTTTTTTTTTTTGGGGGGGGGGGGGGGGGGGGGTCGATGCACATAGGCATGTAAATTGGGTCGGGTTCGTAGTTCAAACTTGGTTCTATTAAAAATCATGTGAGCTAAGTTTGAGTTTGGTCGTTTTGAATCTATAATTTATTTATGTTCAGGATCAGCCTAAATAAACTTGCGAATTTCACGCCTAAGCTTGGCCAAGCTTAGTTTGAAAAAAATAATATTTTAAAAAATAATTCATAATTCAAAACATAAAAGCTTAGTTTGAAAAAAATAATATTTTAAAAAATAATTCATAATTCAAAACATAAATTGTTATATAACTTATTTAAGATTCAACAATTCATTATTTCAATGTAATCATACGTTATATATTAAATTAACATCCTTATACAACAATGACATTGTGTAATATTAATTTAAAAATTTTATGTCAAGATTTATTGTCTTAGAAAATATTTATAGCAAACATATATTGTAGTGCAGAGGTATTTATATGTATTGAATAATCTAATTATATACAAAGACTAATTATAGACAAAGGAAAAACATCTAATAATTAATCTTATATATAGTATTTATTATTCTATTCCGTTGGGTTTATATCGGGTTGGGCCACCCCTTGCCACACTGGGCCCTAATTTCAATTCAGGCTTGAATTATTATCAAAGATAGCTCAGCTCACTCTCAAATTAAATTTCTTGTGAGTTTTTAATTTGCCATCACAATCGACTATCGGGCTTGCCATCACAATTTATAGGCTAGTTGCATGCAATTTTTTTTCCTCGTGTGTGTGTTCACGCGCTGGTGTTGGGTGGTGGATTTCTTTCTCTTCTCTATTGATTATATTTAGCCGGGTCTGAAATGAATTAAAAGAATGCTGAATTGTAATTTTTCGTTTTCAGAAGAAGGTTTTGATCATTAGAAGTTACTCATACCAAATATACAAGGATTTTTTTTTTAATAGGAAGCGATAAGCGACTTGCCAGGAGAATATTGTTTAAAATCCTTAAAAGTTTCTTCTTTCTTGTGTAATGCAGTTTCCCTTGCTTTCCAGAAGTGGGCTGATGGAAAGACTGATTGCTGAAGCTTCTCGAAAAGGAGAGGATGCCTGTGTCATTGACCTCCCCAACATACCTGGTGGAGCTAAAACTTTTAAACTTGTTGCAAAGTTCTGTTATGGAATGAAACTTGAACTTACCGCTGCAAATGTTGTTTGCCTCCGGTGTGCTGCTGAGCATCTTAAAATGACCGAAGAGTATGGGGAGGGAAATCTAATTTCACAGACTGAAATATTTCTGAAACAAGTAGTCCTACAAAATTGGAAAGACTCTTTAAAAGCACTCCAGGGGTGTGATGATGTTCTTTCTTATGCCGAGGAACTTGGTATCACCAAACGATGCATCGACTCATTGGCAATGAAGGCTAGTACTGATCCAAATATGTTTGGCTGGCCTGTTGTGGAACATAGTAGGCCTATGCAGAGTCCCAGCGGAAGCGTCTTGTGGAATGGAATTAGTACCGGGGCTAGGCTAAAAAATATAAGAGCAGATTGGTGGTATGAAGATATTTCAAGTTTAAGTTTGGCTCTCTACAAGAAGTTGATATCGGCTATGGAGTCTCGCGGCATCAACCAGGAAATAATAGCAGGCTCCCTCACTTCCTATGCAAAGAAATACCTGCCTTGGCTCAACCGGCGTCAGATAGCCAAAGAGTCTTCCAACCGTCTTGTATCAGTTAGTTCAGGAAGTCTACTGTCTGAAGAAGATCAAAAGCTTTTACTCGAAGAACTCGATCAATTAATTCCAATGCAGAAAGGATTGCTCTCAACCAAAATTCTATTTGGTCTACTTCGAACAGCCAAGATTCTTCGGGTAAGCCCCTCCTGCATATCAAACTTAGAAAAAAGAACAGGGATGCAGCTTGATCAGGCCACTCTAGAAGATCTCTTGATGCCTAACTTCTCTTATACGATGGAGACTCTCTATGACGTTGAGTGTGTGCAAAGAATACTTGAGCACTTCCTTGCCATGGATCAAGTGACTGGAGGGGCATCCCCTAATTCTATTGATGATGGCCACTTGATGGGTTCCCCATCATTGACACCAATCACAGCGGTAGCCAAGCTGATTGACGGATACCTAGCAGAGGTTGCCCCAGATACTAATTTGAAGCTCCCCAAGTTTGAATCTCTTGCTGCTGCAGTTCCTGATTATGCGAGGCCATTAGATGATGGTCTTTATCGTGCAATTGACATTTATCTAAAGGCAGGTTCTCATTAATAGCTTCTAAGTTGTTATTTTCTAAGACCTTGAATGTTGACCGCCATCCAGGGAAAATGTCTTTTAAACTAGAAATGGGGCTTCTTTGCACTTCAACCTGTGAAATAGAGATTTTCATGTGCATTTTTATCCCTTTGATATTTAAATGTGTAATTTTAAGCCTTTAAATTTTGCCCTCAGTTAGAATGTTAGCCCAGTTGTCTAAATTGACTTCAATTTAGATAGTGTTCTGCACGTCTGTTGAATGTATTGCTAGAAACAATTTTCTATAAAAAGTTCAGTTATGTACTGTTCATATGCTTGGAGAATTTTGTACAGAAGATAATAGGTTCTATCTGCTCATTTACAGATGGTTACTTAGACTAGCACTTGTCTTTGTCAATTCCAAGTGGTAGTGTCAAACAGCAAATGGCATGTTATTCAACATAGAAAGCAAAGTTTGTGCATTGAATGGTAGCTTTTGTCTTAGTTATGCTCACCAACCTCTATTGTTCTTCAATCTGCAGTCCCACCCATGGTTAGCGGAATCTGACAAAGAGCAATTATGCAGGCTGATGGACTGCCAGAAACTCTCCTTGGAAGCTTGCACCCATGCTGCCCAAAACGAGAGGCTGCCGCTAAGAGTTATAGTCCAAGTCCTCTTCTTTGAGCAACTCCAGCTGAGGACTTCCATTGCAGGCTGCTTCCTTGTCTCAGACAATCTTGATGGGTCACGGCAGTTAAGAAGTGGCCTGGTGGGATCAACTGACGGAGGTTGGACCACAGCTGTGAGAGAGAATCAAGTTCTAAAGGTGGGTATGGATAGTATGCGTACGAGGGTTTCTGAGCTCGAGAAAGAGTGTTCAAATATGAGAAAGGAGATTGAAAAACTGGTGCGCGTCAAGGGAACTAGCACCTGGGAAAATGTGTCGAAGAAGTTCGGGTTTAAGTTGAAGTCTCAGATGTGTACCGCTCAAGAGGGATCCGTTAGCAAGCAAAACCAAGAAAGTAGGAAGATTGAAAAGATCAAAAACAAGCAGGGAAAGCACAAGAAAAAGCAGACTTCAAATGCATGACTGTCATATGCTGTTCTCAGTCATTTTTCTCCAGGTTATGGTTTTAGCCCCACATATTGGTTAGTCATAGATGTGATCTATTAGGAATATCTGATAATCTTTGTTTACAATCCCACTTTATATGTGTCATATTTTTGTGTTTTTTAGCAGTTTCATTTGAGTGTTGTAATAGACTAGATCAAGTGGCTCTCTTTGAAGTGTAGTTTATGAAGGGCTGTGATATTTTTCCACTGTTTCAAGTATTTCGCACATATGATCCACACTTTCAAGGTGATCAAGACGCAATTGCAAGTGAGAATGATTAATATTTGGGTTATGTGTGCGAAAATATGTAGAATATAATGTGAAAATATCACAGCCCCTTATGCATTGTTAAAAAGAATAGTTGTAAAGAACTCTCCAACTTCCGGTGTGTAGGCTAGTGGAGCTTTAGTTGATTCTTAGTAGCTAATATGAATCTGGATGGTTAACTTGGTTTTATACACTACTTTGGTATCTTTGTGAAAAATAATACTCTCTGTTATATGTGGACCGATCTATGTTTAACGTTAGCTGTGGAGTATTTCGTAGTAAAGGGAATTTTTTTTTTTTTGCCTTCCACTAAAAAAAAAATCTCCTTTCCGCCAGTGAGAGTGGCAGAAAAGGGAATTTTTTTTTTTTTGCCTTCTGCTATTTTTTTTTTTAAAAAAATTTATCCTTCCGCTACTAAAACTGGCGGAAGGAAAAAAAATTTTAAATTTTTTTTCCCTTCCGCTAGGAATTTTTTTTTTTAAAATTTATCCTTCCGAAAAAAAAAATTTTAAAAAAAAATCTCTTCCGCCATTGTTAGTAGGGGAAGGGTAATTAGCTACGAAAAATTTCAGAGCTAACGTTAGACATGGATCGACCTCATATATATATATATATATATATTATTTTTTTGGTTGCCCCCACCATGTCTACCATAGATTTTTGTTGAAGAAAATATATTTTCTGCCCAAAATAGTCTTGTGTCCTTCGCTTGCGGGATAACGATTAGTTGTAATTTCTGTTCAATGGTTTTTTCTTTAGTTGAAGCTTTAATGTTGAATGTGGCAAATGATCAATATTGTCAAGATGTTGAAGATACGAAGCCTACATGTGTTTTCTTAAACCTACGGCTGTTGAAATTTACGAGGATTGCGGCTAAGATTTTTTCTTTTTCTTTTTTTCTTAGTTGTTGGCACCTTATACTTTAACCAGTTTTCATCAAATTATTGATTGAAACGTGAAAATGATCGGGAAGGGTTCAAAGTTTGGTTACCAGACTCACCAAATTTAAAAAGTATTCCACGAGTTATGCAAAAATAGATGAATTTTTAACAAATATTAATATTATATATTTTGATTGAAAATTACGTGTATAGATTATAAGTTTTTTCATAAATTTGTTATGAATGTTTATTAAAGTTATAAGAAGATTGTAATAATAAAATTTTAAAAATATAATATTATAATATAAAAGTTAGACAAATGTTACTATTTTTTTTTTAAACAATTCCTTTTGGAACGGGGTGAGAAGCGGTTATTATTAATTATCTGTATCACTTAATAGTGTTTTTCATGGATCATGATTGTCAACAAAGGTGGGGAGTAAATAGAAATGTTTAGAAATGACAATCTCACTTGAATTCGTTTATATTTTGCTCAATTTTGACTATAATAAAAATCTATTATTTGAATTTTATAGAATTAAAGTAGAGTATAACATTTATCATCTCACCCCATTTAACTCTGATTCCAAACTGTTTATATATAAAACATATTTTCTAATAATTTTAAAAAAAATTATAAGAGAAAAAAAAAGGGAACAAAGAAATAAATCAAATTTTAAAAAATAATCGAGATAATGGAACGGAGGGGGAACGAGTTTGATAGAAACGTTAATGGAGTTGGACGAATTTGGGGTATTATACATATTTAATGGGTAGGGTTTGGAAACTGTTGTCCGGTCTGATACCCAAACGGTTGTCAATATCATTGATAGGGTGTCAACCCACCAAAAATAATTATTCCTATTCTTTTACACTTAAGCAGTATAATGGTGAATATGGTCGATTCCACAGGGATTATTGTGGTTAATTATTTACTTGAAAAAATGGGTTTTGAAATTTATTATGAAAGATATTAAAAAAAACAATTAAAACAAGATTTGTAAATAACAAGGATTGCAGAATAATTAAATACGAGAAATCTAATGGAGACAAGTCTAGCCAAGGTACTTTTCAATCTGGCCAAATATTTCGATCATCGACACAAAAGATAAATTAATTCATTCAAATAGATAAAGTTATAGTTAAGGGCAAACGCTCTACTTAACTAATCTTTTCTTATTTTATCGATAATCCCCGGACACCCTGCTAGGATTACTTCTCTAGATCAAACAGACAACCCCGGACACTCTGATAGGATTCAATCTAATGGCTGCTTTATGAATGAAAAAGACCTCTATCCTAGTTAATAAAATGGGACACCTGTATATTATTTAAACTAGATTATTTGATTCCACCAATCTTACCCGAAGCCTTTATCAGTTAAGATCAATTTTCTACTTTGTTAAAATAGTGTCAAACGACCTTCATATTTTAATCAGCAAGATACCATTCAATAAATCACACAACTGTACACATTGCATAATAAAATAAATAATAACATAAACGGTTTATAGCGCAGAAATCAAATAAATACTTGAACTTGAATAAAACTAATTAAAACAAAAGTCTCACGATTTAATCTTGGTTAGAAATCAAAGTACCTTAACCAGAAGGATTTAGTTGTTCATAATACTTGAAGACATACTGCTGAAATCAATAAAAAGTGTATAAAAATCTGCTGTAGAACCTAAGAGAAGGGGCGGCTGCTGTGTAAAAACAGAGATCGAGAAAACTGCTGCATCCCTATTCTATTTATGTAAACAATATTTGTTGCCCTACAAAGAATCCTAATCCTAATTGGTTTCTAGAAGATCTTTTTCTAATTTGGTAGCTTCTTTAATCTCTTTCTCCAGCCTTTTATTTCCTTTGTCACGTGTTTTCATCTCTACAGTGTGGGTCCAGCCCGTCCAATTTAAATAAACTGCTACTGTGTTTCTGCAGGCCCGTCCAAGATACGACATGCCCATGTCGTATTGTTACTTCAATTTTCTGTCAAATTCCTGCTTTGATTCTTCTCGCTCTTTTCAGTCCATTCTTCTTTGTTTTCATCATTTCCACCTTTTTCACCTATTCTTACAAAATTAACTTAAAAACACCTCATTAATAAATAAAACACACACAAAATGAATACAAATGTAATGCAAATCTATACACAAATTGCAATTGCACACTATGAGTCATTTACCTAACGAATGACTTATAACTACCCTTTACATTTCACATTTAACCTAATAACGTTCATGAAGCCATTCTGGTTGCATATACCAAAACGAACCTCGTTCCAAGACTATACAGACTAGATTATACAGATATAAACAACTAATTTACCCATTTTATATACCATTGTCTTATTCTTCAAACAGATATATTTTGGCTTTAAAGTTTATTTGCGAAGCTCTTAATTACAATATCAACAACTATTATCTTCAAATCACTTGTATCTGAGATGTTCAACATAAATGCTACTGACTTGGTGCTGGATGAATATTCTTCTGATCGTCATCAATCCATGGCAAATGAAGCTTACGTTTTCTTTAATATTGTGGTCTATACAGAAAAAATCATAATGTGCAATTGTGCATATACATACCAAAAATTCCAGAGGCATAAAAAATTTACTTCAACTATCTGGCGCTTAAATTTGTAATAGAATCTCTGTTGGACGCAGATAACTCGGGCAAATTGCTCGATGAATAATCTGATTCAAGATGAATCCTCTCCGTGAAAAATCCGGGCTGTTTAGGCTCAGCAAGTTCAATTTCACTGCTCAACATAAGAACCACCAGTGGCATGCTTGGCCTGTCTTCTGGATGTGGTTGAACACACAATAATCCGATTTTTATCGCTCGGAGCACTTCTGAAGGATTACAAGACTCCACAATTTCCCCTGCTGCTAGTTCCAAAAACTTGCCATCTTTATATAGTTTCCATGCCTGTACAATAATTCGACGTGGCTTGTTAGTAGTTGTTAAAATATGATGTGAAAAAATTGTTGGGACATGTAATCTGAAAGGTTCTGGTATATGCACACCCTTTGTTGCTAGTAATGTTGCATGGCACAAGCCTATAGCGTAGGGTGTGCATATATCAGCATCTAACTTCAAGTGCTTACATGACCGAGAAGGTTAAGGCTGGGATCTGAATGATAGAATCCCACCATTTTCTTCCCGCTGATGATCTCTAAAACTATTACCCCAAAGCTATAGACATCAGATTTAACTGAGAAGATTCCATCAAGTGCATACTCCGGAGACATGTAACCACTGGCAGGATTATATAGATAGTATTAGTGTCAAGAAATGGAAGTTAGGATCTTGGGAGTTTTTATGTTTTGGTTGGGGGGGTTGGGGATGGGGAGGGGTGGGGGGAAGAGGGGGATATAATAAGATTCTTACAATGTCCCAACTACTTTTGTTGTGTTTAGCCTTCCACTTGCACCAAAACATCTAGCCATTCCAAAATCCGATATTCTTGGATTCATTTCACAGTCAAGCAAAATATTGCTTGCTTTGAGATCTCTGTGGATGATTCTTAGTCTAGAGTCTTGGTGGAGATAGAGAATTCCCCTGGCAATGCCATTGATAATGTTGTAGCGTTGTGGCCAGTGCAAGCACTTGCTTAGTTCTTTGTCTGCACAATCTATGTTAATAAAGCTGATCCATGCTATTATTTTCATTGCATAATTGCTATTATCTTTATTGCACAAAATTGCAAATTAGATTATCAAAAACTCAAGAATGCATGTCATACCAAAGATTATGGCATCTAAACTTTTGTTGGGCATGTATTCATAGATCAACAGCATTTCCCCTCTTTCGATGCAGCATCCTAGAAGTCTCACAAGGTTTCGATGCTGAAGTTTCGCTATACATGAAACTTCATTCTTGAACTCACCTAATCCTTGACTTGAGTCCTCCGACAGCCTCTTCACGGCTATTTCTTGCCCCTCATCCAAGATGCCCTAAAAAACACAACAGTTTCTGGAACAGCTTGAAAAAGCCTCAAACTTGATATTCCTTTATGACACTCTATTCAGAATTGACTGTTCTGTATAATCAAGTTTGTTTTATTCTTTATATCATACAAATAGCACTATGAGGCCATATCATATTTTTTAAGCAGTGACAGATAATTGTTCTAACAAGGGTAGGTCGTTGAATATTATTATCTGATGTTTTTCAAATAATTTTGCTGAAATGATTGTCATTATGAATTATTACCTTGTAGACAGGTCCAAAGCCACCCTCTCCAAGCTTATTGTTTTGGGAGAAATTATTGGTGGCATCAGCTATTGATTGGAAGCCAAATAATGGTAGCTCTAGATCTTCCCTCTCATTTTCATTTTTCAGACTAATTTCTGGATTGATTGCTAACTTTCCTGCAGAAGCGAGAAGTGAAAAGCATTCGACAAACAAATTCAACAAATATTCCTCACAATATTCGCGTACCAGTACAAAGGGTATGCTGCATAGATGTGGTTTTTTCTTATAGAAACAGAAATCTCTGGATTTTTATATTTATGATATTAAAAAGTAAAAAAGAAAATGTGACCATCCGGTTGTATATTGAAATCGTAAAGTGGTAGGATAGATGAATTACCTTTCCTTCTCAGCTTTCTCGTCATGAATGCTTTCTTTATAAATAGGCCAACAAGTACTGGTAATGATACTGCTACAACTATGACAATGATCCTCATTATCATCTTTGCAATTGAATTCCTGTCTGCATCAAATATTTTCTACCTTATTCAGAAAAGAAAGCAGTTTGCCTGGGGTAATTCCAAATTAGTAATACATTTTAAAAAACACATACTTTTAAAGATGATCTAATTGTTCAAATATATCTGCAACATTAGACAGAACTGCAACGGTGACATGATACTGCTCAAATTAAAATAGTAGCGACAACAACTTGAGAACATCATGCTGTTTTATAGTTTTCTAATTTTGGAATGGGCAGAGTATTAACATTTTTTTTTTGGGGTTATTTGCACTTGTAAGTTGCAGTAAAACTGTTAAAAAGTCTATGCTAGAAAATAAGTAGTCTTACTTAATTCTGAAGCAGCAACTTTGACATAAAGATCAAGACCAGTTGGACGGTAATCTCTGATATCCAGCAGCTCATCAAACCACAGCAAACAACCAATTCCACCTTCTCTGATATCTAGATATGAATAAGCTGTGCAAGCACAGTTCTTCAAGCACTTGCTTCGACAATCATCATGGTTCATATTTTCATCAAACCATGAACGCCGCGTGTCTGGCAACTTCAAGGACGGATACTTCACAAAAGCATCTCCATTACCACAAGTCAAAGGAGTCTTTCGGATGCAGCCATCTGACCAGTCTCCCATCTTCCATCTTTGTGAAAATTTCGGCGTATATCCTTTCAAACACCTACATTTACCATGTCCTAGCTTGGACAGTGTAAAGTTACAATAGCCATAATTCCCACATGATCCATACTGGCCACATTCATCCTTGGGAGCAGTTAGAAGAACCTTCCAGTTTTTAGTTTTATCGATCCACCTGAGAATTTTTATATAACCATCCGGAGTTAACATCATCCTCATGGCAATAGTACTATTATCAAGAATAATTGTGGAATAAACTTCCTCAGAATTACGAACACTTTTAACTTCTAAACTTGTATCAGGTATATCAAAAGCGAGACCACTGAATTGCATACTATCCCACGGTCCAAATCTGAAATGCAAATTTGAACCATTCCACAACAGAATTTGTGGGTATCCATCAAGATTCATCCCTAGCCTGTAATTACCAGGAAAAGGATCATCTAAACTTCTCCAGGATGTAAGGTGCCTGTCCAGTCCTATCCTCAAGTCCCAACCAATTTTCATGTCTGATAGAAGATTATCTCCAGGGTGATCAAAGCTCTGCCAAATGAAATTTTCGGAATCAGTTTCATTTTCAAGCACGATAACAAGATTTCCATCATCTAGTAACTTTCCCACTGGGCTCATTGCGGAACCAGATGAATTTGATGACCAAATTAATCTGTTAGCACCATCCATGATAACCAAACTCCCATTGCGGTTGACCCTCAGAACTCCTGACGTATCAGTCAATGGAGTTTCTCTATTAGCAACCCATACAACTGTTTTGACTTGTATTTTCTTGTACCATATGCCCAAATATCGATTCTTGGATCCGAAAAACCCCAGTTGGAACATGCCATTAGATGATTCAATAGTATTATCTCCATCTTTAATGGTTTGATTTACGCTTATTGTATCTACTGAAATAGCTTTGTTTATGAATAAAGATAGTATCGAAGTGAAGACAAGCAAAATGATAGCAGAGTCATCCATTGATCTGCTCGTTGAGTTTGTCACTTTAACATTCTTTAATCCAAACTTCTATGTGTGGGTTTTTTAAAAATTTCTTACTTTCACATTATTACATATTGACATTACGAGATTCGTACTCTTGTCATATTCGGGTTCTTCATTGTTAACGACTTTGACTTGGTTAGAGGAAAAATATGCATTTATTCGCAATGTGGGCAATGACTTACTGTAACCATTAAAGACTTGACTGATTCATGGGGATGCAGACCTTCATAAAACACAATAATTCTACATACCATTATTTCTATGTACCTTACTTTTTATCTCATTCACTACTTTACGAGATCTTTAATCGCAAATATTGGAAAATATCAACAAGGTTATGAGGTTAAAAAAAAGTTATAGAATAATTTACTGCTATGTAAGTAATTTCAATGTACAAGTGTTTTGTAGGTTTGTGCAACGGAGGTGACAATGAGAAGTTGCATTTTATCTGTTTGTGCAAATTCCGCAATGGCTTCTAAATTGGTTTCCTCAGGTAACTTCTTTAATATCCTAAAATATTTCTACAAGGGGCCCACACCGGTGACACAAATATGAGACCCGCACGTGGAAAATATAAAAAGAAAATATCAATTTCCTATTTTTGTACCTTATTTATCCTTCGCATGCCCTCTATGGTTTGTCTCCACAATTCATTAATCTTTAACTAAACCATGGCAATTGTTTGATTGTAGTTTAAACATTACGTGGTTGATATTAAGCATTTAGTTTTGAATAGTCTCTTATATCTGATGGCACATTTATTTTTGTACAAGCGCATAATCCACATAACAGAATATACACTATCTTGAACAAATCCAAATTAGTAAGCAAATAAATGACAAATATTAAGACTGATAAAGAATTGTTCTTTACATCCTTATGCTTCAGAATATTGACACTTCCAAACTATTTATCTCTCTCGTATACTTTTTTTGGTGGATATTTTCATTTTTAAAACATAAGGATACATTACTCTATCTAGGAGCAAAAAATGTAACAGTTAAGTGATCATTGGATAAAGACTTGGAAGAATTTGATTCTTGCAAATTCCTTTCAGTGTAAAAACCAGGCTGTTTAGGTTGAGAAAGTTCTGTGTTACAACCAAGCATTGGAACCACAAATGACATGTTTGGCCTGTCTCTTGGGTATGGCTGCACACACAGCAACCCAATATGGATAGCTCGTAGCAGTTCAGATGGATTACATGATTCTACAATTTCACCATCAATTAGTTCCAAGAACCTTTCTTCCTTGTAAAGTTTCCATGCCTATATACACATTTTATATATTATTTTAGCAGAAAGGAAACACCATAAAGTGGTATAGTAGGAAGATAACAGTAGGAACTGACATAACCAAGAAGGTTGAGGTTGTGATCTGGACAATAGAAGCTGCTGATTTTCTCCCCAGTTACTATTTCTAGCACTACAACACCGAAGCTATAGACATCAGATTTAACCGAGAAAAGCCCATCGATTGCATATTCAGGAGACATGTAACCACTGCAGAATAGTGAAATAGTTTTCAGCTAAAGAAGTGAATTGATGAATGCCATAGAAAGTTTGAAGTGTCGAGAGATTCTTACTATGTCCCAGCGACCTTTCTGGTGTTTACTGCAATTTCAGTAGCTCTAAAACTTCTCGCCATTCCAAAGTCTGATATTCTAGGATTCATTTCCCCATCGAGTAAAATGTTGCTGACTTTAAGGTCTCTGTGAATGATTCTCAGCCTGGAGTCTTGGTGAAGATAGAGAAGCCCCCTAGCAATGCCATTTATAATGTTGAAGCGCTTTGGCCAAACCAATGACTTGCTCAGCACTTTGTCTGTCCAATTATTCATTAAGATTAATCCTTGTTGCCATATTTTGTAATTATTTTATAGTCAGTTTTTCCATGGTGCAGTTTTCTAGTATAGTGTTGCATATTAGTACTCAAAAAATCGTAAAATAACCATACCAAAAATGAAGGTATCTAAACTTTTGTTGGGCATGTATTCATAAACCAACAACATTTCTCCTTCCTGAGTGCAACATCCAAGAATCCGCACGAGATTTCGGTGTTGAAGTTTGGCTATACATGAAACTTCATTCTTGAACTCATCGAGGCCTTGTCTTGAAGTCTTTGAAAGTCTCTTCACAGCAATTTCTTGTCCATCATCCAAGATGCCCTGAAAAAAGAAAACAAAAATAATTCATTTGTGGTAGTTGCATTCTTAATCTGTAAGTAAAATTGTGAAAATATGTTCTTTTCTACTTTTGAAGCACTTGAATGCAGCTCAATGCCTTGTACTATCCTATCATGATTAGGATATAGACATAAAATTTGTATTTTTTGAAATGGTTTGCACAGATGTAAAAAAGGTGCACCTTGTAGACAGGTCCAAATCCACCCTCTCCAAGCTTATTGTTTGTGGAGAAGCTATTTGCAGCCTTAGCAATTTCTCCAAATTCAAACAATATTAACTCATTTGTGTCATCACTTTCTTGTTTTCTTGTTGATGTTCCTGCAATTCATGAAATTTAAGCATATAATCAACATGTATAGAAATATAACATCCTTCCAGATTTCCAAAATCAACTAGCACATGTTAATGTTATACTGTTAGCTTAATGCAGTTTTAAGCCTCCAATATCACAATGGAAGCTGATTAAAAGAAGCGAGGAATAAAAGAATATGCAAGACACCTTGTCTCTCCAGCTTTATGTTCAGCTTTTTCTTCGGCTTCTTCTTCTTGTACAGAATTATCAGAAATAGGCAAACCACAAGTGCTACTGATACAGCAATAACTATGGTTGTTATGTTTTTCTTTGCTCTTGAGCTTCTTTTTCCTTCTGTGCAGCCAGAATAATAATATTAACCATATTGGAAAGCAATAAATCAGAACATGGAAGTAGGAAAAAGAGAAAAAGGATATCTGGAGTTAGTAGCCTTTTCTTTCTCTGCAGTTTTTTGTTAGTAGTAACAGCCCACATTAAATATGATGTAGTTTTCTTTTACCTAATTCTGAGACATCCATTCTCACATAAAGATCTAGACCTTCCTCGTTGTAGTTTCTGATATCAATTAAGTCATTAAACCATAATAAGCACCCTGTTCCACCGCCTCTAATATCAATATTTGAGTAAGCAGTACAAGAACAGTTCTTCAAGCACCTCTTTCCACAATCCTCAAGGTTCATGGTCGGATCAAGCCAAGAATGCTGCGCGTCTGGCAACTTCAGATTCGATTGCTTGACAAACACGTCTCCACTCTCACAGTTCAATTGAATTCTCCGAGCACAACCATTAGTCCGATCTGCTAATTTCCATTGTTTTGGAAACTTTGGCTCAAATCCTCTCAAACACCCACAAGGATCAAATCCTGACTTCTGTCTAGTAATGTTGCATATACCATTTGCACCACAGGATGCATATCGATCACACTCATCCCCTTGCGCTGACAAATAACTTTCCCAACTTTTCGTATGATCAATCCAATGAAGGAGATGTACATTTCCAGTAGGATATAACACCAACCTCATAACAATTGAACTATTAATAAGCTCATACCCGTAATAAATTTCCTTGGGATTGAACACAAGTTTCAATTCAAAACTCAGGTCTGGAATGGGAAAAGAAAGGCCACTGAACTGAATACCATCCCACGGTCCAGACCTGAACAGAACCTGAGGACCACTCCATAGAAATAGCTGTGGATATCCATTTGTATTAACCCCATTTGTGAAATTTCCTGGAGAAGGATCGTCAGGACTTCTCCAGGACGTAAGGGACCTGTCTAAGCCCCTTACTAAATCCCATCCAAATTTCATCCCTGGTAAAATGTGATCACCTGGATAATCAAAACTTTGCCAAACGAAATCTTCAAAGTTAGTGTCATTCTCATTTCTGAGCACAAAATTTCCATTATTCAATATTTGTGCCACAAGATTTGTCGCCGATGTTGATGAATTCGAGGACCATAATATGGTGTTGGCACCATTCATGACTAGTAATTTCCCTTGTTTGTTGTCTATAGTTAAACTGCCTGAGGTATCAGAAACTGGAGTTTCTCTGTTAGCAACCCATACAACTGTCCCAGTCGATATTTTCTTGTACCATATTCCCAAGTATCGATTCTTGGAAACACCAGGGCTGAAAAATCCCAGTTCGAATAACCCTCCAGATGATATGATGGTTTCTCCATCTCTAATAGTTTGATTTGCAGTTAGGGTGTCTACTGCAGAAGATTTGGTTATTAACACAAAGAAGAACAAAATATATTGAAACAAAACGGAGAGGGAGTGTTCCATTGACCAGATTATTATATTTGTCATTTTTCGTCAGTATTTTATTTTCATGGTTTTATGCCTTAAAACTGGAAGAAATACAAGAAGATTCATTTGGCAAATCACGCAACTATCATCATTAAATACTTGCACCTAATTTATCAAATAATGGAGATGGATTTGATAGACATGAAGCCGCCTCTTATACTACATCCATTTTTTAAAAACAATATTATTTTTTCAAACATACCAATCCTCAACTTCAGACAAAGATAGAGATATATTCAGCGAAAAGTGCTTGAGAAAAAATAAATAAATGTGGCATTATAGGGCTCAATTAGTCAAAATAGGACCGTAATAGCATGTTATAAGTTCTATCAATTTGAATGCATCAAAAGGATTTATTTTGACTTAATTTTAGAGATTCTAAAATTTGATTTTATATTATATATTAAAAGATTTAAAATTTCTAAAATTTAAATTGAAAAAAACAAATCTATATATCTTGTCATTGAACTTTATTGTTGTAATTATCATGTATATTTATTTATTTTAAATGGATCTGCATCTTTTACACATAAGTGACACTAGTTGGGAGTTCAAAGATGGGGATGACCATGAGCTTGGCATTTGCCCCGTTGGTAAAAATTCATTTTTTCCCCCTCATTAATGAATGAGGGTTAAAAACGTCAGATCCTCGCTTCTCACTATAATAGTTAAGAATTTTTTAATTGTACCAAAAAAAAAACCGGGGCGTCTAGACCGGCAATCAAGAGCGATTACTAACGGCCTGGTCCCAAATAGACTTGTACGTACAAGCAACCTCAAGGTTTTCACATTGCATCAGGTTTACTCCTGATGACGGCAAGATTGAAGGATGAGATGGAATTATACTGTTCTACACAAATAAAATTGTTGGTACTATTATTTTATTATAGTTGGTTTGCGACTTACTGGTCGACATTTATAACATGACAAGTTGTTTAACCAAAGGTTTCTTTTGTTTTGTTTTTAATGTGGTTGGGGTACATCTTAGTTGACATGTATAACACGTCTGTTGATAGATTTTTATTTTGTTTCTGAAATGGGAAGGTCATGTTCATTAATTGCACGTTCAATTTCAATTTATTTGTACATATATAATACTTATTAATAATAAATTGATGAGGCCATGGCTGCTGGGTGTGATGCTACCATTCAAGAAATGGCCAAAAAGATTTATGACTTGCATGCTAGTTTAAGATCTCTTACAAAAGAAAACAATAGGATTACTGAGACCAATAATATTATTTCTAAAAGAAATATTTTATTAGAATCTGATTTGTTAATCCTAGAAGAGGCCAAAACAGAAACTCTTAATGTTAAGAGACATTTTGACAATGTCTTAAAAAGAGAAGCGTATCGAAAAACTTAAGGTTGAACAAGATAAAATAAAACAATGGACACAATCCTCACACAAAGTGCAGGATCTTTTAAATTTACAAAATCCTAATCAAAAAGCTGGATTAGGATACTCAGATGTGCCCATTGTTATATCAGTTGGTGAACAACCCATCACCACCGATAAAGAATCATCAAATTTAAACTAGTAGGTGTCGACGCTAGTCAAGTACCTCACACGACGATCGGGGTACATGTTACTGGGTCGATTCTCAACCAGAATTCTCTCTTACGAGTTTCCCTGTGACGGCATTCGAAATTCGAGGAGAATAGACAAAGTGTGAGACATTATCCTTATTGCTGTCTTGTCTCTACCACAATGTGGTTTTATACAATTATGACTACTCAAAGGAGAAATGAGATAAACTGTTTCTTATTTATTTCATTACATGTTTCGTTTTTCTCAAAGGATTAAAATAATGAAACAGATGATAGAATAATAAATAAAATAGTTCAACCAATATTCTCGTCGAAAAAAGAGGGTGAAATCTCATAGACAACCATTTTTTTGACGAAATTGGTCTTTAATGCCTCGTTAGCCAAGTCACCGACTGCCTGGGGGAGGTCCAAGTAAACATGTCTTAGCAACACTTCGATTGATTTATTTTTTCTTCTTGATATTTGCAATTTTTAGATAAATCACAATTTGTTTTTTCCATTTTAAAATTAAAAACATATTTCTCTTTTAATATAATACAGTTTTAAAATCTTAAGATTTTATTTTAAATATGAATTTGTTAAAAATATAAAATTTTGTATGTAATAATAATATTTTTTTTCCAAATTATCAAAGATAATAAATAGAAGTCGTGAGATGTAAGTGACTGATTTTATTAACAATAACATAATTTAACTTGATATAGGAAAATGAAAAGATAAGATAAGTTTCATGATGAGTATAAATATATGACTGGTAATGAAAACAATAATTTATTTTTTATTTTCTCTAATAAAAAAGTCGTAAAATGTAAATGACTGTTTTCGTCTGTCAATCATAAAATTTAACTTAAAAATTAAAAAATAAGATGAGTCCCATATAAAAAATGGCTACATGCTCAATATCATAAAACGCCTAGCTTACTTCTCATGTACAAGGTACAGAGGCGAACTGTTTTGATTTCTCTATGAGAACAAAATACTATTATTTCGGTTTATGTTTAGCGGACATTCAATGACCTTTTTCTTAGATAAGTTGACTTATTTTTGACTTAATTTTTTTATAAATATATATGTGACGAAAATCACAATAAAAGTTATATAATTTACAATAAAATTTATTTTTTATAGTTTTTTAAGGTCAAAAGTTATTAAAAACGGAGAGTGTTATATTAAAAAATCTTACAAAGTCATGAACTACTTAATATGGGGTTGGGGGAAAGAAACCTTCCCTGTCATCGGTTACTGACTTCTCCTCCGTCGTCTTGTTCCCACGTCACCAACTACCAACAGCAAGACCCCCTTCCCTCGCCGTCTCCGCCACAAACTACGACTTCCGTCTCCCTCATCATCTCTCATCCTTTGTCCTAGCCAGTAGCCAATCACCAAAAACAACAGTAGCCCCTCTCATCCCTTCCTCTTCAACGCCCACTACCACATTAAACCGCCTACCCCGTCGCTTCTATTCCGTCACTCAACCTCAACTACTACCAGCGATAAATAAACAACAACCGCGGCAGAAATCGGAGGAATGACAGCGGCCAGATCTCTCATGTAATGTAAGTGCGATTTTGGATTAGAGAGTTTGTTTTCAAAATTTTAGTTAGGGTTTCATTGATTTGTAGACATCAGAGCTGATATTCTTTTCGAGTTTGACCGAGTATTAGATCATGTGGCGGCAGTTAATATATAATTCAAAGTACGAATATTTATTTGACCCTTTCTTTTTAAGTTCCTAACTAATCCATTTTTTGGGCTGGAGGGGAGGGGAGGGGAGGGGGTGGGGGTCGAAGTGGGTGGAGTACCCTATGTTGGTCTATCACTTGTAATGCACATATTACAACAATGAGAAGTGAGAACTATGAATAATAGCAAGAGAAAGTAACTTGATTACCATTCTTGTATTTTAACTGCCATATCAGATATAGGGAATACAAATTCAACTTTCTTACTTCCACTCTAGAAAACATGTACCGAAACATAAATTGCCACAAGAAGCATAAATCACTAACATTTTAAGGCGTACTACCTTGGGGCGAAAAATGTAACACTAAATTTATTATTTGTTGTAGAAGAAGAGTCCTCTGAGTCCTGCGTTCTCTTTTCAGTGAAAAAACCAGGTCGTTTTGGTTGAGGTAGCTCGGCTTCGTTACCCAGCATCGACACAATGAATGTCATGTTCGGTCTGTCTTGTGGATATGGCTGCACACACAATAGCCCCATATGGATAGCTCGCAAGACTTGTGATGGATTACAAGACTCCACAATTGATTCATCCACTAAATCCATAAATTTTCTCATCTCAAAAAGTTCCCATGCCTATATCCAATCCCATGCAGTTCTATTACACAATAGCTAGAAAAAATAAGAAGATTAAAATAGAATAAAGTTTTGCAACTTACATAACTGAGAAGGTTCGTATCTAAATGGTAGAATTCTCGTACCCTTTTCCCACTTACTATCTCTAGGACTACCACGCCAAAACTGTAAACATCAGATTTTACCGAGAATTGCCCATTAATGGCATACTCGGGGGACATATAACCACTGTAAAAGTTGAAGTTTAAAACGTATTAGCTTCAGAATGACGGGAAGCACAAAGTTTGAGGTGTGGTAAGAATTCTTACTAAGTTCCAACAATTCTTGCTGTATTTACTGCAGATTCATTTCCTCCAAAAGTTCTGGCCAATCCAAAGTCCGAAATTTTTGGACTCATATCCTCATCAAGTAAAATATTACCAGCTTTGAGATCTCTATGGATGATCCTCAGTCTAGAATCGTGGTGAAGATATAGTAGACCTTTACCAATGCCATTTATAATTTTGCTGCGCGTTGGCCAATCCAGTTTCTTGCTTAGCTCTTTGTCTGTCGAATATATCATGATCTCAAGTAGTTATTAGTTCATGGTGCCATATATATGTTTGCATTTTACGCGCTATAATATTTTAAGAAAGTATAACTGTACTAAGTTACTATCTGAGCCTATAGAAACTTAAAAAAAACATATACCAAACACTTTAGGACAGCCATACCAAAAATGAATAAGTCTAAACTTTTATTTGGCATGTATTCATAGATTAGCAACTTCTCTGCTTCCTCAATGCAGCATCCTAGAACTCTTACAAGATTACGGTGCTGAAGTTTGGCTATACTTGCAACTTCGTTCTTGAACTCATGTAATCCTTGACTTGAAGTCTTTGAGAGCCTTTTCACAGCTATTTCTTGCCCGTCATCCAAAATTCCCTGAAAACAAACATTTAGTGATTTTTCCTGAGATGTGGGCACAAGTGACAAGTTGCCTTCCAACATACCATAAATGTGTAACAGCATGTTTACCTTATAGACAAGCCCAAAACCACCCTCTCCCAGCTTATTATTTTCGGAAAAGTTACCGGTGGAATCAGCAATTAATTTGAAGTCAAACAGTGGCAACTCCAAATCTTCCCCCTCATCTTCATTTCTGCAATCACCTATTGGGTTGGATGTAAATCTTCCTGTAAAACAAATGACAAGAGACATATAAACTAAATCCTGACCACAGTAGATTATTCTTGATAACTTCTGCACTTCCATACGGACACATGAGCAACTTGATTATTGCAAAATATTTATTATTGTTATTATATCTAGTAATTATGTGCAATTTCTGAATTCTTGAATCCACAGGCAATCAGTTACCATGAAGCTGATGATGAGGCATGAAAGACATTAGAAAAAACATACCATTCCTCCCCTTCTTTCTGTTCTTCAATACCAGAATCAACAATAAGGTCAACACTAGTACTAGCCATGCTACTGATACAGAAATAACCACTATGATTCCGGAACTCACTCCTTTTCTTCTTGATTTGGGATTTTCCCCTGCAGCAAAAAATAAAATAAAACAAATAATAATAATAACAAACAAATAAACAAAAGAACAAAAATTAATGCAAAAATGGAGTAAAAATAAATTGAATAGTATAAATTTCAAAAGATTCTCATTTGTACTGTAATTTTCATAAAAGAACTAATATTTTAAATGTAAATAGGATAGTGTTCTACTCAAACTTGTACTCCCATACGAATTTTTAGCTTGTACTAGTGATATTAAAATAAAAATCAACAAAATTTAAAACACACTCCTACACAAAATCAAAGGAAACTTTCAGGTACTGGAAGTTGAGCATACCTACTGATTCGGAAGCTGCAATTCTTACAAAAAGATCTAGCCCATTAATATTATAGTCTCTGAGATCAATCAGTTCATTAAACCATAATAAACATCCTGTTCCACCTTGCCTAACATCAATATTTGAGTAAGCTGTACAAGAACAATTCATCCTGCATTTCTCCTTACACTCAAGAAGCCCCATACTCACATTGTACCATGAATGTCGCGTGTCAGGCAACTTTAAACCCGAATACTTAACAAATATATCCGACCCAACACTACAACCGAATTTGGTTCTTAAAACACACCCATCACTCCAATTTCCTGCTTTCCATCTGTCTGCATATTTTGGCACATATCCTTTTAAACATCCACATGTCTCGCGTCCTAATTTGACTTCTGTAATGTTACAACTACCATATGCTCCACAAAACGCGTACTGATCACATTTATCCCACAGAACATTTGGATCGTAACTAGGATATGTCCAACCATTTCTCCCTTCCTTATATGTCAAAAGGTCTTTCTTCCCATCTGGCTGCAGCACAAATCTCACAGCATCAGTACTATTATTGTGAAGTTCAAACACTGCAAACGTTTGTTGCTTACTTGTAATAAGTTTCAACTCGTATGCAATGTTCGGCTTAAAAAACGACACCCCTCTCAATTGAATTCCACCCCATGGCCCATATCTATAAATCACATCAGAACCAGCATAAACAAGCACTTGTGGATATCCACCAAGATCAATCCTCTGTGTGAACTTTCCTGGAGCAGGATCATCGGTAGATGTCCAAGAAATTAGATACCTGTCAAGGCCTTTTTCTGAATCCCATCCCAGTTTCATGCCTGGCAAAAGATTATCACAAGGAAAATCAAAACTTTGCCAAAGGTAGTTTTGGGTGGTGTTGTTATCTTCATATCTAACAACCAGATTTCCAGTATCCAACAACTGTGCTACAACAGGATTCCTCGTTGATTTTGATAAGTTTGAGGACCAAATTTTGAGGCTGGTGTCATCCATGATTTCCAAATTTCCATTACTAAGCTTCAACACACCTAGAGTACTTTTAAGTGGTTTCTCTCTATTTGCAACCCATACAACAGTTCTGTTTGATATTTTCTTGTACCATATTCCAACGTAGCGGTTATTGGATCCCCCGGGGCTGAAAAACCCCAGCTCAAAAATCCCACTAGCTGAAAAAATGGTTTGGTTGCCAGCATCCGTAATTGCTTGGCTTGCGTGCAAGGTATCATCTGCAGTAGATGAATCTGTAGTGACAGAGAAAATGAGGCTAAAAAAAAGAAAAGTGATTACTTGGGATTCCATTGATTTAACCTGACTGAGTCTTATGTATTTCATCTTGTCTGTAGTATCCTAAACTCATGTTTAAGCAAGGTGGAGGAAGAATGTACATATGGTCTCACTTTGGACATTTATATCCATTAAAAAAATAAAATTTTAAAAAAGTTTGACAAGGTTGATAAAAGAATTAAAAAAAAAAAAGAAAAAAAAAGTTAACCAAGAGTGGAGAGTTTTGCTTAGAAGTGCTAAAATTAGACATCTCCTCATCCATGAGGTGCTTTTCTTATATATGAACTGTTCTTCCAGAATACATCAAAGATGGGCGCACCAGTATGCTACGTTTCGGAATTATCAGGCTTGACCTCTTTTATAGTTTTATCTCCCACCTAAAGATTGTGGTTTTACTAATTAAAGTTTATGTGTGCGTGTATATATGGGGGAATGATTTGGGTTTATGATTGAAAAAATGTTCTGTTTTTTCAAACTCAATCTCTACTGTCCAAGTTTAAAAAGGACGGTGAGATATTATTATATAGGACTTTTTCATTTGTTACAATTTGTAGCAATGTAAGAATTATTATTGATGAAAATCTCAAAATTTTTAAATCCACTAGAATTTGCAGCAGACGTAAGAAAAAATTGAAACTTCGTCCACCACAATTTGTGGCAAACAAAATTTTCAATTTTTTTCAATTGTATTCATTGTCTTCATCACCATTAACAGTTTTTTGAAATTTTCAATCATATGTATATTTGTATAACACTTTAATTACAAAATTAAATATGGTATTTGTCTATTTAACACGTTAATGGATATCGTCATGAATATCGTGATTATAAACTTGCACTTCACGCTATGAAGGTCATAACCATTTCAAACTAGAAATTGGAGAAAAGAAGTTAAAATTTACATTTCTAATCCATTATGAAGAAAGATGTATGTGTTTGGGAGTTTCAATAAACTCCAATCGGTGATGAATCAAAATGAACATTTTGT
Source organism: Centella asiatica (assembly GCA_014636745.2). NCBI lineage: Eukaryota > Viridiplantae > Streptophyta > Magnoliopsida > Apiales > Apiaceae > Centella > Centella asiatica. The sequence continues at coordinate 42,666,545 of CM025780.1, read as the reverse complement.
GACAGATGAAAAAAATTTGGAAATTTACATCCGTTACAATTCAAATTGTAGTGGACGTAAAAATCCCCAAATCCATCTCAGGTCCTTTTTAATCTTGGATGGTGGAGATTATGTAAAAAAAAAAAAATAGTATATTTTTTTAACCTTAGACATGGATCATTTCCCGTATATATTTATGTGTTAATTATTTGTTGAGAGAGGAGGGAGGGAGTTTTGAAAATTGAAAATCCTTACGGTACTTACAACAGTTTTCCTAAACTCAATCTTGTTGTTCCCTATATTTACATAATCTGAATAAAAAGTTAAGAAAATAATGAGTTACACCAGTATCTTTATTTTAAAGTTAGTTTGATAATTGTGAATAGTATTTTGCTAAAGTTATAGTATCATTATTCACATTCATCAAAATTGTATTATTATTTTATTCTACTTTATATTATTTATAATCCAACATTACTAATACACACACACACACACTTTTATATTATTTATATTAAAATATTATATATTAATCTAATATAGAAATTAATATTTTATGTATATTTTTTAAATTCAATAATATCATATATTATGGTGATTAATTAATACATTAATACAAAATATTAATGTATATACTAATATAATTTGTATTATATTATATAAATATTATATTATAATATATAAAACTAATATATAATATATTAATGTTATTTATATATATTATATGTTATGATATACTAAAATATGAATTACAATATACATTAATATATTATTTATATGTACGTATACTTGAATATTGTATTATAATTATTTTATGTAGGTGATATATATCTATATATAATAAATATAATATATTTTTATATTATAAATATTAATGTATTATCTATTAACAATTAATAAATGTAAGTAGTAAAAGTTTAAAATATTATTATTTTATTATGATATGCTATATATTAGAAAATCGTGTGTAGATGAGATAAATAAAGAATCTGTATGTATGTGTGTGTGTATATATATATATATATATATATATATATATATATATATATATATAT
>CM025780.1:42521818-42659499 GCA_014636745.2 Centella asiatica | reverse complement strand
TATATATATATATATATATATATATATATATATATATATATATATATTACATAATATAATATATATTCTTGCGACACATATTATATATAGACATTATATATATTAGGTATTCTTGCATCCACCTCTTTGTTAATCAATGAAGTATTGGATGGAATTTGATATAATTGTTGATAGAATAATTTGTTAAATAAGGAATGATATACATTTTCATGGTAAAATAGTTAAAAAAATTTTAAAAAAGACTAGTACATGCCTTTTTATTTAAAAAATTCAAATAAGCATTATTTGAGCACTTTTTTTATTACATGTCAACTTTTATAAATATCTCATATTAAATTTGGATTAAAACAAAATTTACATAAAAAGAATAAGGACTATTATAATAATTAAATTATATAAAGACTAAATTAAAACCAAACAAAAAGTATAAAGACCATTTCAATATTTTTGCCTTCGGTAAACACTCTGCTTTTTTCAACTCGGCCAACATTAAAACCATCTGATCTTTTGTCTTTTCTGTCTGTAATATTCATGGAAATCTAACTTAGATATATAATTTCAGATTTCTTTACCATATTAGAAATTTGACAAAACTTTAGGAATAAAAAAGAATATGTTATTTCTTGAAATTCGTTAACTTAATTAAAGTATTTGCCTCTTGTAATTAGCACATAAGAAAACTTCGCCTATTATTATTGTCTAATTTCATCAAAGAGGCTGCATGGGAGCTCTCCAGTTGAATAAGTTTGAACGCTTCTTATACAGTTTATGTTATCATGCTATTATATTACTATCTGATATTTTTATATTTCTTTTTATATTATACTTTCATTAAATGGATAGTAAAAATTGTATATAATAATATGATAATATAAATTTAATAAAAATAATTATATTATATAATAATTATTTTAATAACATAGTACCGATCGAAAATTTTACCGCAATTAAATTCTAAAGAGTTGAGAGTGGAGATAGATACGATTCATTGTACTCCGTAGTCCGTTCTCAATGGTGGCCCATTCTCTACTCCTATAACATTTGACATTGGTCCCATTGTTGACAAACCCAGTCAATACTCTCTGTGTCATGACCTTCGCTTCACCTACTGCTTAAGGTAACTTAATTAAAGTATTTGGCTCTTGTAATAAAAAAACTTCGCCAATTATTATTGTCTAATTTCATCAAAGAGGCTGCATGGGAGCTCTCCAGTTGCCTAAAAAAGCTCATTTTTCTTGGATCGTCTTGTTTTTATTGAAATAAATATGTAAATCTATTTTAACATATGAAATTCTACATGAGTGATGATTTAAGACTTGAAGAATCTTATATTTGGCTTGATTCTTGCTATAACTTTGAATTTACCTACTTCAGCTAGCTGGATTTAATTTATCGAACAGTAATGGTAAAGTAATTAAATGAAGTAATATCTAAGATAGACATTAGGAGTGTGAATTATATACTTATATATTTCAATCCAGAAACAGAAGATTTATTTATGCATAGGATACCGCGACTAATAATCTTATATTTTAAAAAAAGTATAACTATGGCATAACAATAGTATTGACCGAGAGCTGGGGCATAAAATGCGATGGATAAACATAAACACGCATGAATTCATATTTATTTATATTCATTAAAATTTTATTCTTCTATTACTGATTTAGGGTAAATTTATATGAAGGTGATCCCAATACAATTGAGTTTATCGATCTTTATTTTTTGTTAGAAAATTTAGTGTTGCAGTTGAATTGTTCGTATGCATGATAAGTACTTCCTCCTCCTTATATATTAATAGTTTAATTTTTTCGCATGTAATTCTATATAAATTTTTTTATATATTAAATACTTTATTCGTTTTATTATAAATGTCTTAATATTTTTTTTTGGATGTCTCTTCTAATTCTATATTAAGGAGTACTTTCCACTAGTTTTTTTTATTTTAATCCATAATTATTGTGGCGGTACATACGGAGAAATAAACATTTATTCCGGTGCATTAGATATTGCACCCCAACTAAAGTTTTTAAGTGTTTGAAAGGAGTTTGTATTAAAAATGTAAAGTGCACACTATTCAATTGAAATACCTAGACGTTTATTAATAAATTCATACGGTAACTTTGGATAAAAATAATTTTATTAATTAAAGTGTCAAGACATTAAGACGTTTATTTTGATATTGAATGAGTATTTTATTTCAGACATAAAATTTATTCATATTCATTGCCATTTAAAATATTTTTAATTGTTAAATTTTTAAAAATAAAATAAAATATTTAATATATAAAAATATTCACGTAAAATTAAACCACTTAAATTTAAGATCGTGTTTGTGGACAACTGGGGAAGACGAATCAAAGAATAAAGTCAAAATGGAGACTTTATTTTCATTTACCTACCCCTCGCACTAATCGCCGCTAATGGTTGCCTCCATAACTTTCTTTATTAGACCATTTGAAGTCTTCGTCTACGACGTTACTTCTTCATCTTCCTCTTTTTTCAATTTTGAAACTTCAATCTTAAGGTTTACGCGATATATTTCAATGATTCAATTGAGCGACTAGGTAAATTCAAAATTTGATTTCCTGACTTTATTTAGCCGTTAACTCGTTATTTACTGTTGTAAAATGTGGTTTTGATTTATATATTTATAAATATATTTTCGTTACGATTTTGACTATAGATTAATACTCCGTATATTTGAGTCCCGTGTATATATATTTTCTCCTTTCCATTTCAAAATTAGAAATACGTTTATAAAGATATTTGCATAAAATTTTCTTAACAAATTCTCTACTTTACATACTCAAATATACATCTCATCAATTTAAAGATTCTTTAAATTTTAGTAGCTACATCATCATCTCTATTTAATGCTGTTAAAATATTAATATATAAATAATAGCAAAGAAAAACCATGTGAGATATCTATATATTTTAATCAATATAATTATATAGATTATATATTGGAGTGCTACAAGTACAGAGAGTTTATATAATATGACGCAATGGAATTTTTTGATAAAATCTTAAATATTTATCCATAGTTTAACTATTTTCATAGTTTAGATACTTTGATGCAAGTGCTTTAAAAAGACAATTTTAAAAATAATTTTTTTATATTTTAAATATATTATTATTATTATTATGTCATTTAAAGTAATAGTAATAATATTTATGATACAGACTATCAAGTTGTAGAGTTAAGTAGAGTAGTGAAATAGTAAAGTGATATTTAAGAAATTTCATGATTTTAAAATCTAAAAATAATAATATATCTCTAATTTTAAAACAACCAAAAAATAAATATACATATCTAATTTTACAAGGAAGTGAATAATGCATAGATTAAGCAGAAAATTACCGACGGGTGTGGTGTTTTGAAAATTATTCTTGTTCAATTTGAATAAGTTTGAACTCTTCTCGTACAGTTTATATTATCATGTTATTATATTATTATCTGATACTTTTATGTTACTATCTATATTATAATTTTATTAAATGAATAATAAAATTATACATAATAATATAATAACATAAATTTAATAAAAATAATTATATTATACAATAATTATTTTGATAACATACTAGCCACCGAAAATTCTACCGCAATTAAATTCTAAAGAGTCAAGAGTGGAGATAGATACGATTCATTGTACTCCGTAGTCGGTTCTCAATGGTGGCCCATTCTCTACTCCTATAACATTTGACATTGGTCCCATTGTTGACAAGCCCAGTCAATGCTCTATGTGTCATGACCTTCGCTTCACCTACTGCTTAAGGCAACGAACAATCTCCCTATTTAGATGAACAGCCTATTAGCTTGTTATACATATCTTTGATAAAGTAATCTTCATACGGTGTCCAAATTTTTTATTCTTCTTGTAGATATTTTGTTTATCATTATCATTATCATTATCATTGTTATTCTTTTCATATTATTACTCCCTCTATCCCATAAAAATTGTAATACTCATATTATTTATAATATTTTTCTGTTTTTTCAGTAATGTTTGAAATGTAAAAAGATCAAATTAGTCTTTCTCGTTCTTAATTTTTTTTCTTATGACCCACATATCATCATTATAATTTTTACTTTATTTTCTTTATTGTATTGTTTAAATTTTTTCCTCTTAAATTATTTTAAATTATACAAGGACAAATTATATATTTACTACAAAGTCAAATACATACCTTAATAGTTGTGTTGAGTCAAAGCGTTGCAATAAATACGGGATGAAAATAGTATATATTAAACAAAAAACATATTAAATATTGAGATATTACTGTGTATTGATAAAATAAAACCAAAGATAGTAATATAAAATCATATTTATTTATTCTTTAATTTTTAAATTTTAGGATTGTTGGAATGAAGAATAAACTAAATAAATCATAGAATTGGGAATATAATTCCACTCATAACGATCATTAACCGATGTTTCATTATATTAGGAGTTACAAAACTCATAATTAGAGAATTTTAAAATAAAATATGTGAATATAATATAATATAATATAATACACAACTTTATATATATGACTAATGAAATTATAGACAAAAAATTAAATGCGATATTTGATAGTTTAATTAACATAATTATCATACCTATTTAAAATTAATTTCATGAGATAAATAAGTACAACAATTATTAAGTGCATATTAAGTAACTTTGAATTATATATTATCATAATTAATTGTTTTGAAATATATATATATATATAAACACATTATAAACTATACAAATAAAATTAATGTTTTAGTTAAAATTATATCGTTTGACTCAAAATATTATTTTTTTTATTAGTTAAGCTATTTTTGTGTATAATTAATTTAATTAACATCTTCAATTATAATCGATTAAATTGTGATTTGCTTAATTAGGTTTATTTGTCAATAATGTATGGTGGATTTCATTATATGTATTTATTATTATTTTTTCATTAATAATTGTTAAGATTTACCATATATTTTGATTTTATTTTCTAAGAAGTTTGTATTTTTAATATGATTTAAAAACATATTCTCTAACTGAGAGTCTTTTCTCACCTAAATTTTCTTTAAAAAAACATCTTCTCTAATGATATAAATATCTCAAATAAATTTATAATCCACATAATATTGGGGAAAGGTCACCAAAAAAACAACATCGACAACTTCATCGAAGGAAACCAATAGAGGTTGATTGTTTCGTTCCTGTATCTTCCAAAAGGAAAAAAGATATATGCGAGTTGTTTCCTGAATCCGAAAGAGAGTTCTTGAGTTCTCTCAATAACTAAAAAGTGTAGCATGCCTATATTTAGTTGGGGTTCACGATAGTGGAGGAACTGGATCGAAAAAAAAGGGATTCTAACTGATTGAAAGGATCTTTTGATCAATGCGTCCTTTGGATTCCATTAGTAATGAGGATTCGGAATATCACACATTTATAATATATAAAAGTAAGTGTAAGATAATATATTTTAATTAAAGTTTGAATTATAAATTATATTGACTTCACCTCAATTTCATTAAAAACTTTAATACAACTTAAAGAAATGTTAATGAATAATCTAAAATATAACGTTAAATATCATATTCATTACAATTTTTACATATTATATTATATTATATTTTTCTTTTAAATTCTATTATTACAATTATATATATTTTTTATTATATTATAAGTTCTTTCTTCAAACACACACAGAAAAAGGAACAAGTGTGGAACTAGAGTTTAGACCGAGAAGATCACTCTAGTAACATAATGATTTTAAATGGTAACAATGAATATATTAATATAATATTAGCATAACCATCGGTTACCAGACCATCTGTTTATCATAGCGCTGGCCGATAATTTTTATAATTAAATCATTGTGAATTTATTGTAATCTCTAACAAAATTAAAATACCCCGTAAAGAAGTTAATAAAATAAAGAAAAAATACTTTCGTTAATCCTAAAATTGATGATACATTACGAAGTATCATGTATCTTTCCTCTAGAAGTTAGGAATTTTCCAGCAATACAGTTTAAAGATGAATGCTTCGCATTGCGGCTGTATATAAGTAACTTCAGGCTCAAATAGGTACAAGAATGAAGGTATGTCTTCCCTTGTGTTACTTACTGTCTTCTACCATATTTACCGATGAACGTTTTCTTATTTGCTTCCCTTTTTATAAAAATAAAAAATAATAATAAATTCATTTATTACCTGTTCATCTTTGTTGTTTAATGAAGGTTTCTTGCTGTTTGAGGATGATTACCGAAGGTATGATGAAATTGTGCTTATGTTAGTATTGGGGTTTTAAAGAATTGGGAATTTGCTGTTTTTCAAGCAGGGTTCAAATCTTTGAAAGTAGTCTGTGGTTCATGTAATCTGCTCAACTTTCAATGGGTTCTGTTTATTACATATGTTTTTTATGTTACATTATTGTAAGATTTGATATTCTATTTCCCTTCAAAAAAATTATGTTTTTTTTAATACCACCTTTAAAAAATTTATGTTAATATTGAATTTCAGTTTTACCATAATATTCTACTCGACAAAATCTGTTCGAACTTGTACATTTTCTATACAGTTAGAGAGCCTTTGTGAACATGATTTTAAGATTATTTTCTGAATGAGGGAAGCTTGAACGGAGAGGTACAATAAAGTTGTTTCTTCATTTGAAGGCCTTATATTCAATGGTATGTTGTAGCTGTAATCAAGAAATCTAAATATCTCTACCCTTTTTCATAATGAGTATATTGTGTACTACAGCACTAAACAATTGCAAAATGCCAAATTGCAGAAAAAAATATCAATCCAATGTGAACTACCTAGGAGCAAGATATGTAACAGTTAATTCATTATTTGATACAACTGATCCCTGGTTGCTTGATGATGTATCTGAGTCCGGTATCTTCCTTTCAGCGAAAAGACCAGGTTGTTGTTTTGGCTGAGGTAGCTCATTGTCATTACCTAGCATTGAAACAACAAATCGCATATTCGGCCTGTCCTTCGGATATGGTTGCACACATAATAACCCAAGTTGAACTGCTCGTAGAACTTCTTTCTGATTACATGAATCCTCAAATGCTTCATCAATTAGATCCAAAAATTTTCCCTCTTGATAAACTTTCCATGCCTATATAGTTTTATATGGGTTTATCAGTAACTGTAGACAATATAATAGTAAAAGTAGGATGCCATAATAAATTATTTTGGTACTTACATGACCAAGAAGGTTGAGGTTGCTTTCTGAATGGTAGAATCCTCTTACTTTCTTTCCGGTAACTATTTCTAGGACTACTACACCGAAGCTATAAGTATCAGATTTAACTGAAAATAATCCATCAATAGCGTATTCTGGGGACATGTAACCGCTGTGGAAAAGTATCAAATAACAATTAGCTTCAAAAATATGGAAACAGAGAGCTTGAGGAATTGTTATGAGATTCTTACTATGTTCCAACCACTTTTACTGTATTCACTGCAGTTTCATTTCCTCCAAAAGTTCTTGCCAATCCAAAGTCTGAAATTCTTGGACTCATATTGTGATCAAGTAAGATGTTGCTGGCTTTGAGATCTCTATGTATGATTCTTAGCCTTGAGTCCTGGTGAAGATACAGGAGCCCCTTAGCGATGCCTTTTATAATGTCATAGCGCTTTGGCCAATCTAGTAACTTGCTTAATTGTTTGTCTGTCCAAAATGTCATCCAAGTCGAAACCATTGCATTAGTTTTGCTGAATAAATTTGTAAAGAAAGTAAAAAAGTTATGTAGTCATATTACATCAAACTATGAAATGTTAAGAGAATGTAACAACATTTAGAGGACAGACATACCAAAGATGAATGAATCTAAACTCTTGTTGGGCATGTATTCATATATCAACATCATTTCACCTTCCTCAATGCAGCATCCAAGAAGTCTCACTAGATTTCTGTGCTGAAGTTTAGCTATACACGATACTTCATTTTTGAACTCATCTAGCCCTTGTCTTGAAGTCTTTGAGAGCCTCTTAACTGCTATTTCTTGTTGGCCCAAGTTACCCTGAAACAATCATCAAGATAGTTTCATATACTATGAGAACTGCACATTTTCTCTCTATGTCTTATGACTTTTCTGATTGTACTACTATATTATAGAGAGCATATTAATCAAGTATCAAGCCCCCTATATATGTTTTCACAACATAAGTTGCAAACGAATTAGTATAGCATTAAATATATGCTTTCTATTAAAAATTAGGTGGAAGTTTGCTTAAGCGCGTAGTAATTTTCTGCGACATTATCTCTGAAGTCCTACTACTTTTGAAAATGATTTTTTCTGCAATTGTATTTGTGAGCAATGATTACATTTACTGGTTGTATACCGACTATTGGGTACTATTTTGCAAAAACACTTGAATTGATGTAATTACCTTGTATACAGGCCCGAAACCACCCTCTCCAAGTTTATTGCCTTGGGAGAAGTTGTCTGTTGCATTAGCTATTGATTGGAAGTCAAATAATGGTAACTCCATATCTTCCCTTCTGTTTTCAGTTCTGCCATCACTTTGGGGGTTGGATGCTAATCTTCCTGCATAGTTTGAATACCATTTCACGAACAAAATACTTATGAAACTATATATGCTATAGCATCAGTAACCCAATTGAATTGTATTTTGCAAATACTATGGCATTAGTACTTTTTTTTTCTTTTTCTCTCTTTGGTAATGAAAATTATGTTTCTCGTCACAACACACATTACCTCTTCTCCTTTGCCTTCTCCTCCTCAATATAACTATCATAAATAGGATTCCTAGTGTTGGTATTACAACGAATACAATGCTGACTATGACAATGGTATTTCCCCCCTTCTTTTTTCTCGAACTCCCATTTGTTACTGCCAAAGAATTGACAACATGAGCAAGATGAATTTGAACCACAAATTTTGTTATATTGAGGCAGTAAAAAACTAAAACGCAGTGGGAAAAGTTTTTTATTATTTTACCTGAGGTAGATGCAGCAGTCCTTACAAAAAATTTGAGACCAGTATCCCTGAAATCTCTGATATCAAGAAGATCATCGAACCATAACAAACACCCAGTCCCACCTTGTCTGATATCTATACTCGAGTAAGCCGTACAAGAACAGTTCTTCCTGCATTCTTTCTCACAATCCGCCAGGACCATGGTTCGATTAAACCTTGAATGCTGCGTGTCTGGCAGTTTCAAAGCTGTGTACGGCACAAATATGTCTGATCCATTTATGCAATCAAATTGAGTTTTTCGGACACAGCCATCAGACCAGTCCTTTGATTTCCATTTTGCCGGAGATTTTGGTTCATATCCTCCCAAACATCCACATTCTTCTTGATTTCGAGATTGTGTATTGTTGCAATTTCCATATGCTCCACAAACCGCATATTGATCACAAGCATCCCGCTGAACGCTCAGATCTGTTGCCCATATTTGAGTCTGATTATTCCATGTAAGAACTTGTACTGATCCATCCGGAAACAACACCAGCCTTGCAGGATCAGAACTACTGGTGATAACAAAATTTGAATAGATTTCATTGTTACTGACAACAAACGACAAATTAAAACTCAAGTCCTGTTTAGTAAATGTTAACCCACTAAACTGAATACCATCCCATGGGCCAAATCTGAACTGCACGGCTGAACCTTTCGACACAAGCATCTGTGGGTATCCTTCAAGACTCACTCTTTGCGTGTATTCACCCGGAGAAGGATCATCACTGCTTTTCCAGGCTGTCAGGAACCTGTCTAGACCTTTTCCCAGGTCCCATCCGAGCTTCATTCCTTCCAGAATACTGTCTGTCAGATGATCATAACTTTGCCAGATGATAATGTTAGTATTGAATGCATCAGTTATGACTAAATTTCCGGTGTCCAACAGCTGTGCCACTACTGAATTATTTTTCCCTTGTGTGGTGGACGAATTTGATGACCATATCACCGTATTTGCACCATTAACAAGTACTAAATTTCCCTCATCATCAATCTTTAACACACCTGAAGTGTCAGAAAGTGGAGCCTGTCTATTAGCAATCCATATAGCTGCCCTGTTTGGTATGTTTTTGTACCATATGCCCAGATATCGATTTTTCGAGCTGCCAGGACTGAAAAATCCCAGCTCGAAAACTCCACTGGACGATTCAATGATACCATTGTCACCATCTCTAATGGTTTGGTTCGAAGTTATGGTATCTACTGCAGTGGAGGTAGGTATGATCAAGAAAAAGAAAATGATGGTAATGGTAATACTAATTTCTATACCTTTTCTCATTTGTAATTTTCTCTCTCATCATTCCTGGGAAATTTTTCGTAATATCGTAGGAAGAAACAAGAAAGAAAGAAGGGGTTTGTGTGGCCTTTTCTATCTTGGTGTGAATATTACAGCAGCCGTATCTGAATACTTTTTTGTGTTGCTGTCCACCACAGATTATGATACAATACAAAGGGAATCTCTATAATGGTCCTAACTCCTAAGGTAAGGAGGTCTCTTAACGTCCTCCTTTTGTCTTAACAATCGATTTGACTGTAATCTTTTTGTAATTAATTTTTAGACCTGTGTCAGGTAAGTCTTTGGAGAACATAAAGTTGTATGTGCATCTATCTCATGGTTTGTTCATATTTATCTACATCTTACCCAATTTGAGAAGGGACTTGACTTTGCTGTAATAATGTGTGTAACTTCACCTGTACACAATTTTTTTTTTAAAGAATTTTAAATCTATCATCCCGGCAGACGTACTAGGAAGGACGACATAGTTTTAATGTGAAGTAGTTTTGTTCTAATCGTATACTTCCAATTTTCCAAAATTATTGCTTTACGTGTATTCTTTAATTTGTGCTTCACCTGGAGCACAAGATCTCATTTATTTATATATTCCATATTTGTTACTTTCAATTGTATGTAATTTTATGTACTTCAATAGTTTGAAGTAGAATGGTGGTCCAGACTACAGGGTGTAATTAAAATCATGATTCATGCAATAGAAAAAAAGTAATCATGGTTGTCATTTGTTTATTCAACGCGAAATAATTTCTTTTTCTAAGATACATATAATCTGGACGGGTCAGCTTTAGAAAGGTAGTACGAATAGAAAAATAAAGTTATATCGCACGGTTTATGCGCATCCAAAACCTCTTATTTGCTGGAAAGAATACTGTGAAGTCAGTTTTGAATTATTATTATTATTATTATTATAAAATAATATACATGTCATGTACATGTCCAGTGGCGGGATGTGAAATATATACATGTCATGTTTGATACCCTTTTGTCTTTAGTGGAAATTATTTTTTCATTTTAAGTCAAAAACTGGTTTAACTAACTAATATTGATCATTCATCATTATTTTTTTTATGTTTCATTTTATTTTTCGGAACCTGAGTATTATTTGTAGTTATAAAAATAGAAAATTGGTGGTCTAAACAGTTTAACCTGGATAACATAAATATATTCGGCCGTTATTAATAAAAGAATATACAACATTTCACATTTATTTCTTTGGTTCCCCTACTTTTACAAAATTACAAAAGAAGTCAAATCTATGTGAACGTCCATCCATCTCAGTAGAAAAGCATGCAAGTGGCACTCGGCACTCACATATTTCACTCGTGCAAGAAACATTGAGCAATAATACTTTAAATTAAAAAAAATGAAGCAACTTGGTTACAAACGTTGAAAATTCTACACTTCAAATATTTAAAGGCAAAATTTCACTAATGCCCCTCTATCTTTTGGTCAGCTTTTAATGTGATTATCTTTCTTTTAATTTCATCATTTCAGTTTTTCATCTATTCATAAATCTTCAATTAAGTCATTCCACCTTATTTTGTCCAAAAAATAGATATGTACTCCTCTTATGACTTTATTTTACTCATATGACTTTATTTTAAGCGCAAAATTGTATTATTATATTATTTTCATTTGGAAAAAAAAAAGAGAAAATAACATGAATCCAACACATGATGGCTAAAAATATTTAAAGAAATCCACTTTAGAACATTTTATTTCAATACACGTATTGGTTTGATGTCATTTTTTTTCATTTCTTTTTTCTTAAAATAAATCTAATATGAAAAGACAAATTTGTCTTTAAAAAAAAGTCACATGAGGTGCACATATTTATTTCTTGGGATAAAATTGAATGGAAAGACTTAATTGAAAACTTATGGATAGATAAAGGATTGAAGTGACGAAATTAATAGAAATATAACCATATTGAAAATTGATTAAAAGATTGGAGGACAACAATGAAATTTTACCATATTTAAATGCACGTGAACTATTGATTCAGCCAGTGCTAATTTTCTGTCAATGTCCTCGTATCATACTCTACCAACTACCAATATTTAAAACTAAATAATTTTTGAAATAAAGACAAAAAAGACGTACATAAATTAAGCCATTACATGTGCTGTGTCAAAGCACATAGATTGAAAAACTAGAAAGGAAATCTTCTGCTCTCATGTCCTATGTAGAAACAAGGGAAACGAGCACACGAGAATTCGTACTGTATTCCATATATTTATATGATTGTTTTAACTACCGAAGAAAATTATCTTCCGTGACTTTCTCCGAATTTAAAGTCTTCAACTTTTGGTTAAAGACTTCACATGTTACTGACACATATGTTCAAAATATAATTATAATAATAATTTAATAAATATTAATTATATTTTATTAATTAATATTATATGTAGATAAAATATTAAAGATATATGGACCAATGTGAATTTTATTGGAAAGAATGTGTACGAGCCGATGTGAAGCTTTACGTCTACGGAGTATGTATAATACATTGAGTATTCCAAACTTGATTATAGGATGTTATATTTTAAGTAAAATTTTATATACATCTAAATCATTTCTCTCCAATTTTATTCATTAATTGTTCAATTAATTATTGTTATTACTCGGTAGTTTAACATATATATGTGTATATATATATAGCAACTAGTGCTACTTTACGATATGCTCGTACCATCTTTGAATAATTGAATCTCCCACTACTTTGTTGAGGGGTATGAATCAAGCCTGTGGTTGGCTATGGCTATAATATTGTGATTGGTTAGTTTTTCTTTTTTATCGCCGAAATTCTTTACCAACACAATTTTCAAGTATGAACTCATATCTATTTGCTAACTTAATGTAACACATTAATTCTTTCAAAATATGAAGTTTTTAATAATCTGCACCCTTATGGTTTAAGTATTCAAGCAATCCTCGAAATAGGGCCGTTCATTTATACGCTTTATATCTCTTAGCAATTTAAAATATTTAGTAAAAAGTAACTGCAAAAAGAACACTTATTAATCAATAGTAGAAGATACATAATAACTAAGTTTAAGTTAAAGCGGAAAATTTGACTCATGATTACCATAAGTATTAGAAACTGCTTCTTGTTTCCTGCCAAATGTTACATAGTAATTTTGCAAATATAGCATTATTTATAAAATTATAAACTTAAAATGCCATAAAATAAAAACAATCTATCAAAACATATGGTACCAAAAACATCAACAAATTACAAGGCATCAATTATAACACAATATACCAAAATGCCCCAAAAGAATAAAAACAAAGGACTACCAACTACTACTACCTAGGGGCCAAAGTATCAGTCAATTGATTGTTTGATACAAATGATGTTCCATAGTCATGACCCGGGGACTCTGAACCCTGCATTCTGTTATCAGTGAAAAACCCAGGTTGCTTAGGCAGAGGTAGCTCATTTTCACTGTCCAACATAGAAACAACAAATGTCATGTTCGGTCTGTCTTGTGGGTATGGCTGCACACACATTAATCCGATGTGTATAGCTCGCGAAACTTCTGAAAAATTACATGACTCAAGTATTGTGTCGTCAATGAACTCCGTAAATCTTCCATCATTGTAAAGTTTCCATGCCTGTGCAGTTAAGATATTATCTTATCAGCAACTTTTAAACGCTAAATTTTGAGAAATTAGGCCGCGATGTAAAGTTTTAGGACTTACATGTCCAAGAAGATTAAGGTTGGCATCTTCATTATAAAATTGTCTTATCTTCTTCCCGCTGACAATCTCTAGGAGGAGAACTCCGAAACTATAAGCATCAGATTTGACCGAAAATAATCCATCTATAGCATACTCAGGAGCCATGTAACCGCTGTTGGAAATAGAATTGAAAATGTGAGTGTTAGTTTCAGAGATATGGTAGGTGAAAATTTTGGTTTTTGGTGGAGATTCTTACTATGTCCCAACCACTCTAACTGTATTTACTGCACTTTCATTTCCTCCAAAACTTCTTGCCATGCCGAAGTCTGAAATCCTTGGACTCATCTCATGATCAAGTAAAATATTGCCAGCTTTGAGATCTCTATGAATGATTCTGAGTCTCGAATCATGGTGAAGATATAAAAGCCCCTTGGCAATGCCATTTATGATGGTGTAGCGTTGTGGCCAATCCAATGACTTGCTGTGTTCTTTGTCTGTAAAATATGTCGTCTTAACTAATTAGTACATGTGGTGATATGCTTTAAAAGTAACAGTTTGAGGATGTTCATACCAAAAATGAATACATCTAAACTTTTGTTGGGCATGTATTCGTAGATCAACAACATTTCGCCATCCTCAATGCAACAGCCTAAAAGCCTCACAAGATTTCGGTGCTGAAGTTCAGCAATGCATTTAACTTCATTCTTGAATTCGTCTAGTCCTTGCTTCGAAGTCTTTGAGAGCCTCTTCACCGCTACTTCTTGTCCATCATCCAATGTTCCCTGAAATTTACCATTGTGGTGATATCATGTTCTGCACTAACTACCTATTCCTAGTTCCACTGATCTGGTACAAATTAAAGGTGTAAATCTTTTATCTTTTTTCAAAATTCTTCAGAGAATTTTGTTCTTTGAATAAGATTGTTGCAAATTTAGTACCAATGTCTTGTAGTTGTATCATAGTTGCTGCTTAAGATCAATACTGTCGCTGTAAATTTACCTTGTAGACAGGTCCAAACCCACCCTCTCCAAGCTTATTGGCTTCAGAGAAGTTATTGGTGGCATTAGCAATTTTTTCAAATTCAATTAAGGGCAAATCCAAATCTTCCCCCTCATCTTCATTACCGACATCTTTTTCTGGTTTAACTGTTACAGATACTGCATATCAGAAGCGAAAATCATGTAAGTGAAATATAAAGAAGACATACTTTTTAATAACATGGATAATAGTAAGTAAATCAAACTTAGATGTATCACCTTTTCCCCTTTGCTTTCTTTTCTTGTATACATATATCAGAACTAGGCCTACCAGTAGCAGTACTCCTACTAACACAGGAATGATTATCACAATGGCATTCACTCCCCCCTTTTTACCTGAGCTCCCATTTGCCCCTGTGCAGCCCAAAAGAAAAACCATAATGTCAAAAAAAAAAAAAAAAAAAAAAATGAAAGTGAAGTAGCAATTTTGTTATGGTAAAAGTAATATTTGGCACAAAAATTAGTCTCACCTGATTGAGAAGCAGTTCTAACAAAAAGAGGCAACCCGTTGTCATCGTAATTTCTGATATCAATCAAGTCATCGAACCATAACATACATCCAGTTCCTTGTCTGATATCCACATTTGAGTAAGCTTTACATGAACAATTCTTGATACACTGCGTCTCACAATCTGCTAGACTCATGCTCCGATTAAACCACGAACGCCTCGTATCAGGCAACTTTAGATTGGTATACTTGTCAAACACATCTCCTTTCCCACAAGTCAGTGGAGTTTCCCTAACACACCCTCCAGACCAGTCTGCTCGTCTCCATTTTCCAGGAGATTTCGGAACAAATCCCCCTAAACATTTGCACGCCTCTTGTCCCGATTGAATTCGATTAAGGTCACAACTACCATATGCCCCACATAACCCATAAGGGTCACAATCATCAAAAACGACTCTAATATAATTACTAAATGTCCAGTTATGAATCTGTTCAAACCATGTCAAAAGTTGTATAACTCCATCAGGATTTAGCACAAACCTGACAGGCCTTAAGCTGTTTAAAACATCGAACTTGGAATAAATTTCATCATCGGTGACAACAAGCCTCAAGTCAAAATTTAAATCAGGTATTTTAAATGATACCCCACTAAACTGAATACCATCCCAAGGTCCAAATCTGAACAGCATATTAGTTCCATCAGCCACAAGCATTTGTGGGTATCCTTCAAGATAAAGCCTGAAGCTGTAATTACCTGGAGAAGGATCATCATAGCTCTTCCAAGACGTTAGGTACCGTTCTAGGCCCGTTTGCAAGTCCCATCCCAGCTTCATTCCTGGTAAAATATGATCACCAGGGTGATCAAAACTTTGCCAAATATAATTTTGAGGGTCATTGTCATTTTCGTACCTTAGAACAAAGTTTGATGAATCCAAGATTTGTGCTACTAGGCTATTGCTCTTGTTGGTTTTCCTTGAGTTGGATGACCAAACTATGTTGTTAGTACCATTTGTAAGTACTAAACTCCCATTAAGGTTGATACTTAAGACCCCAGTATTGTCTTTAATTGGAGTCTCTCTGTTGGCAACCCAAACCACTGTCCTGTTTGACACTTTCTTGTACCATATGCCCAAGTATCGATATTTCGAGCTTCCGGGGCTGAAGAATCCCAACTCGAAATCACCACCGGATGATTCAATGGTGCTATTACCATCATCTTTAATGGTTTGGTTTGCAAGTATGGTGTCAATTGCAGTGGAGGTGGTTGTTAGAATAAAGAATATTAAAGTGATGTAAAAGAAATTTAAGGTGGTAGTGCCTTTCATTGGTTTGCTCTTTTGTGTTCGTTTTGCATTATGTTTGTGTAATGTTCATTGATTTATAGGAATAAAGGGAGGACAGAAGATGAATCTGGTCATGGGCAACTTGTTGGGTGATCATGACATCGTTCAACAGCCCTTGTTGAAGAGTTTTCTTCTTTTAAAGTATTTGGTATTCTAAGATAATTTCCGTGCTTTGGACTATATTGTCCACATGGTTGATTTGTCCCTATTTTATTCTTCTCAAGTTGGCTAAATTAAGAAATCCATTGTATTCATATGAACATGTTGGATTAAATTAATATTTTAGTCAGTTGGAAATTACCCAGTTATTTCAAAATATATTATCCACTATTTCTTTTCTTTATGACTCGTCATATGCAACTTGGGGTTTAAAACTGGTTGCAACTTTTTCTAAGAACTAGTTCGTAGTGCCAACTATTTGGCAAATTAAAACATAAAACCTATGCAGTCGGATTCAAATTAAGTGATTTAACTATTGTAATAGCATACATTTTTATGTTAAAATTTATTACATATTAAATATTTAAAATAAATTTAATTTTTTTGTAATATTAATCTTCATTTTACAAAGTTTTCATTATTATTATTATTATTAAATAAAATAAATATATATATATTAAACTATACTTAAAATTATTTATAAAAATGAGTTAAACTATTTCTTTCGAGAATGATGGGGTATTTAAAAACAGCCGTCTTTTTTTATAACCTATTTTCACACGTTATAGGAACCTTTTTAGACGGATTTGAGCCTCTATGAGAGATCCATAAGGTTTGATCTTAATGGCTAATTTACTATTTTTATCTTCTACCCTTTTTTCCCTACTTTTTTGGTCCGTATTACGGTGTTAGAAGTTTATGGGAGTGACAACACCATTGACCTGACTGGGTTTATCAGAGGCAATCTTGCCTTGACATACAACTGGAGCGGCCGTTCGTGCCAAATGCGTGTTGTTTTTTAATTTATAATATTACAATTTTTTTAATTTTATAATATTAAATAATATATATATTTTATTTAAATTGGTTAAATATTTATATTGTAATCATTTTATAATAAATAGACAGTAAATTTTATTGTATGTATATATCAAATCGACCAAATACATATTTAATAGTATTTGAAATTTTAATAACAATATTTTAAAAAATGTAATTTTTTAATTTACTTTATTTGATTAGATGTTACTGTAATTTAATTTATTTTATGATTAATTATGAATAAAAATATTTTTCATTAGAAATTTTGTTTACTTTATTCATAAAATTAATTACAAATAATTTAATTTATTTGAGAAGGTTTTTCTTGTTAGAGATGTCCTTATTTTCTATTTTTCTAATTTGTTAATTCTATTAGTTGATTTTTCCATTTTAAAATTTCATTTGCTCATGTTATAGAGTTTTTGTTAATATCAATTTTTGAAAACATTATTTATAATTAAAGATTTTAAAAATCCACCAATTATCTAGTAACTCTAAAAGACACTTAAGTAAATTATAAAGTCAATAATTTAAAATTAAAAAATAATTTAAAAGATACATAGGTAAACTAAAATCAAATATTTAAAATTAAAAATAATTAAATATATGCATATAACTCGGTTGAATCAATATATTTTGTGAGTGTGCTGAGTTAACTCACTAAGTTACAAACGAAAAATAATTGATAAAAGATTGAATTTCTGTATTAATAATACAAAAAAAATAAAATAAAAAAAAAAAAATATATATATATATATATATATATATAGATGAGGTGGTCTGATTTACTTTTATTTAAATTTTACTTCTATTTAATAGCTATATTATTATTATTATACTCAATCAATCATGCTTTATAGTAGGAGAAAATTTGGCCCAATGTGAAAACAGAATGGAGAAGGAAATTATACTAAACTAGAAGCCAACTATATGAGTCCACTTACGAGTCAACAAACCGAATGTAAAACAAAGCGTGTTATTTTCTTTAGTCAACGCACGAGTTACTAGAAGCCAACATTTGTATCAATACTGGAAATGTCAATATCCGAAACTTTTCAGGAAGATCATTAGGCTTTGCACCATTACTCCATTTGTCATTTGTTATTTAAGAATTTAATTTATTCTTATTACAATATTATATTTTTTAATATTTATAATTATTTTATTTTTAATTGAATATTTATAACAAATTTCATGAAAATTTTTATTATTTGTATATACAATTACAATAAAAAATATAAATTAATATTTGACAAAAATTTAAATGTTGTTGGAATCGGATAGAGTCTGTCTAAAGAAGTTGAAAGAAACGATTAACAGATGGTCAAGAATTTTTTGTCTCCACCGAGTTAGGATCCGTTATTCTCCATGCAGGTGAAGTATTGATGAACTCCTCTTGATGGATAACAGAACGAAAAGTGAACCTAACAGAAAAACAACTAACTAGAAAAAGACAATGAATCATTATGCAGTTGGCGCTCATTCTGTTTCGGTAGCTTGTTCAGCTGCAGATTGCACGGAAGCTTCATGTTTTGAGGTATTTTTGGAAGGTGAATTGGCCTTGTCCCCTGAAGCAGCTTGGGATGAGACCGGTGGCTCAGCATTTTTATCATCCTTGACTGCTGCGGGGGAAGCAGCTTTCTCATCCTTGGCTGCTGAGGCCACATCCTTGCCATTTTTGACATCTTTTCCATCTTTAGATTCTGCGTCTTTCGCGTCTTTTGCAGGTGGTGGGAGCATGTGAGGCGGAGGATTTTGCTTCAGCTTCAACAGCATTTGCCGCATTCTTGTAAGATCAGTGGGTTTGCCAGGCTTTGGCCCTTGAACTACCACTATTGAGGTCTTCTTCTTATCCTCTTCCTTCTTACCTCTTTTCTTCACATTAGCAACTTCACGAGGAATGATCTCTGCAATTGCTTTCCAGTATTGTTTGTCAGCTTCCTTGTGAAATTTCTCTTGATTGGCCAGGTATATCTGTCCCAAAACAGAATATCATATGATTTGACAGCAAAAATCTCGCAAATGCTGATGAAGGAATAACATAGATAGTTTTCAGTATTTTACTTTTTCTCTCTCTCTATTACGGGTCTTGTTACTTTCACAGTTGAGTTTCCTTTTTTCAGTAAAAGCTTGCTTATACTCATCAGCTTCCTTGATGATCTGATTCCGCATCTCCTTTTCCTTCTTCTCTTTCTCCTCTAGATATATAGCGTTTTGACTACACAAATGAATTTGAGTATTAGAAGCTACACGTTTATTATACTTAAATAATGAATGAATTCCACAATTAGAGGGAACCAGAGAGATTTTGTAACAGAAACAAATCAAAGAATTTCTAAAAACCAAAACTTTCAAGTATACATTATTTATTAGACAGTGAGCGAGCAGCAAACACATACTCCAATCGTCAGAGACAGAAACTTTAGACATATCATTGCTAGCCTCTGCAGGATCTATGAAATGAAGAACCAAAAATTTGTAAACATGAAAGGAAGGTGAAAACTTTAAAGAGAAAAGAGCAAACACAAGTAGCCTGATTTGAAAGTTTTAGGATGTTCAAAGATGATACGAGTATCCTAACGGATCCCTAAAATCAAAGACAATAGAAAGTAAAATTGTGTGGGCTATGTGAACGTGTATCAACAAACAAAGAAACACCAAGTGCTGGCTTATCCAATTTTTGGTTACAACCCAAACTTGGAGCTATAATATTAATAATCTCAAAAAACATACTGATCTATCTAACTCCAGTGCCTTAAACTTCCTAGCCATCACACAAGGTCTCCATCTTATAGTTTTTTATACAAAGGTAAGTGTAGGCAGAGTTAAA
Organism: Centella asiatica; assembly: GCA_014636745.2. Classification (NCBI taxonomy): domain Eukaryota; kingdom Viridiplantae; phylum Streptophyta; class Magnoliopsida; order Apiales; family Apiaceae; genus Centella; species Centella asiatica. The sequence goes on along the minus strand of CM025780.1, from coordinate 42,638,897 downwards.
ATTGTTATTTCATCCAAAAAACAACTAAAAAAAATAAAGAATAAAGTAATATTTTTTCATAGATTTGCAACCATTTATTTTACGAGCTCATCAGGCAACTACATAATGAATGAAACAAGGAAACCTTATGTGATCATTTTAAAAAATGTCATAAAGTCCGGAAGTGAATAATTTCAGCTATTCCATCAAAGGGTCTTGTTTCTAAATTCTAAGTAGTTAAGTTACTTATTGTACATTACCAACAACATGGCACATAAGGATCAACGGAGCAGATAACGCATCAAACAAGACACAAAATGCCATGATCGTAATAATGGAGTTTTAAGTACGTCTTGGACCTTGTACAACTAATGACCTCATGCCTGAGTTATTTTGAATCATATTTAAACCTTGACCCATCAAGTAATTGCACATTCACAGATGTGTACAACTTACAACCAAGATCAATGATGATCCAGGTAGAAACAAACTGGTCAGTGTTAACAAAATCAAGAGCTACCAAATTGGACTTGAGTGTGAATTGGTGTTTTCATTGTCAGACGTTGGACATCTAATGATGACCATAATTAGACGTTACTCCAAAAACTAATTGCACATTCATGGAATAAACTTAAAATGAAGCTTAACAATGCTTGATGCAGAAAGAAACCAATCAATATCAATAAATTTATCCAACCAGATTGATCGAAAGATCCAAAGCACATTAGCCAGATAATTACTATTATAGCTATCTCAATATTGTACGGTAGCATTTATAAACAAGTCTGAAAATGCCATAAATAACTGATCAATACCACAAAATTGGCAGCAACTGGATTGAAAAAAACGTGATCCAATGTAGCCTCGCAATATCTATTATAGTATGATATTAACAAACTGATCCAAACAACCAATGCGAAATGTATAATTTCAACTCACCGACGCCACTCGCGAAAAGCAGAGCCTTCTTCTCGCATCTGGCTAGGGTCAGGGAGCACCGGACCGTCGTTGGAAGAGGTGAAGATACCTTCGGTATCATCTCCAATATTGTAAGGCTGCGGCGCATTACCATTCGATTCCGGCACGGCGGAGGACTCAAACGGCGATGGAGAGTATCCATACGTCTCCGGCGAATGATTATTGTTCTCATGATTAGCGCCGGAAAAGTCGTCGCCAAAACTTGCCGGAGGAGCGTCATCTGGAGCAGCGTGAGCGTCGTAACCGTAGCTGCCATTGTAGCCGTCGTCGTCGAAGGGACGGACATGTGGTTCAACCTCGTCTCCTCCACCTCCGCCGTTGTTGCCGCCGTACATTGCATCATCAAACCCCTCCATTAATATGTCTCTATGTAAGAAAGTGATAATTGTTTATTGTGGGTTTGAAAGTTTAGTATTGAGATGATACGTCATACGAAAGCGAGAAGATAAATGTGTATAACAAAATATGTCCCTTTCTTCTCTGGAAATGTGTGGAGAATGAAAAAACTGTGATTCGATTTGAACGTGTTGAATGAATCTGGTCAGAAGAAGGCATTTATATGCATTTAAACAGCATTGTATTGTATGTATATATGGATGGATGCCATGTCTATAGTTTTCCTTGCCACTTGTAAATTCCACAAGCCTTTGAATTTTTACTTTTTTCGGGCGTTGGCCAAGGGTACAATTATAAATCTGGTATTCTGTTATGGTTAAGTCGTATATATAATTATGGATGCCATATTGAATAACATATTTCAAGATAAAAAGTATTATATTAAAATTTGTATATGTGACATTTGTTGTATATCATTAATGATAATTTGGTGATATTGCCTTTTTTTTTTTGAAAAATAGGTGTATCTTACATTTTTATAATTAATTAAGCGTTTTAAATGCTTTAGATTTTTTGAAATTGAAACATTCTCGTATAACAAAAAAGGTATATATGTTAAAAAGCTGTTAAATTTAGCTTAGGAAACGATGTTTAGTTCATACTTACATTCAAAGGAGATTAGTGTGTTACAAAGAAAGAGTGGAAATATTAAAAATAAAAAACTGCACACACGTGTATACTATACTTTACGGAATAAAAACCATTTTAGGCACTAACTAGGTAGAAGTTACAAGGGCACCCTTCTGACCATCTACACCATTGAGCCCAGATTCTGCTTGTGCCACATATGAAAGATTATTACCTTCTTCAATCTTTTTCATTGGCAATGCATTCTTTGATTCATACTCCTTGGCAGTATCATAGGAGGCATGAAGTCCGAAGAAAAAGTAATAAATCAAGAGAAACACAGTCCATACTCCAAACCTGATGAATGATTTGTGGTCAATTGATCCAAGTAGAAAAATGTTTAGGGCAATGGATGCAGAAGGCAACCATGGCACTAGAGGAACTCCCCACAGCTTCGGCTCACGTGCGTGTGGCACGAAATACCATATGCCTATTGTAGCTAATGCCCATATTGGCACGGTCACAAAGTATCCAACATATCCATGTTTACTGAGCCCCCAGTATGCAGCTGTCGTGATTGAAGATGCAAGTATAAGTACAATGCACGCGATTAATTTGTTGCGATGATCTGTGGTGGTGACACCGCTGACATAGTAGCGACGTACTAGAAGCGCGACAGAGACAAGCATGAATATGAACAATGTGGAGATTGATAAGAGATTGGCTAGAACATCTAGTTTAGTGAAGAATGCAACAATTGCTGTCGCGAGAAGCATGACAACAGTGGCATTGATTGGAGTTCCTGTCTTGGCATTCACATTGGCGAACCACGGGGGCATCATATGTGTTCGAGCAATGTGTGTTAAATACCGAGCTTGGCCTACGGCGCTCACGAGTAACACTGATGTCATGCCTTTGAGTGCCCCAGCTGCAACTAGATATTTGGCCCAATCCCATCCTACGGACTCAAATGCCGCCGAGAATGGAGCGTTTGTATCGATTGTTTTGTAGGATTGCATTAGGCACAGAGTTATTGCTAGCAAACAGTATAAAGTAGTTGTGATAACCATGGACCCCACGAGCCCGATGGGGATGTCTCTGGCAGGATTCTTTGTCTCTTCAGCCATTGTTGCAACCGCATCAAATCCAACATACGCGAAGAATAAGACCGCGGATGCCTTGAACACACCGCGTGCACCAAAGTGTGCAAAATCACTGTAGTTTTTTGTGTCTGCGTTGATTAGGCCTGCGATTATGATGAATAGAATCACAACAACGTGGACAACAGAGGCAATGTAGTTTAAACGGGAAGAGCCCTTTGTGCTGAAGACAGCGAAGAGGCAAACGATGATGATGATTCCAATAGCGACAGGGTCAAGGTAGTTATAGTCATCTGCTAGATGTTTGACGTGAATACGAAAGTCGTCAGGGTGGTGGTTGCAAAGGGTGGCCAAGTAGGATGTCCATGATCGTGCCACGGCTGCGCCTCCGATTACGTACTCGAGTATAATGTTTCCGGCAGCTATGAATGCCACGAAGTCACCGAGTTCTACTCTCAAGTAAGCGAACGAGCCACCTGAGAAAACAATGTGATGATTTTGTGATCAAGCAACAATTTTAAAAAAGTAAAACAATAAACAAATGTGTGTCAAGACAATCGATCCTACTAGTGTAAAACTCTGAAACATAATTTACTAACTGTCACATTACCATAGCAAAAAATGTTCAAATAACCATAGCGCAAAAACATAGTACACAAAGCCCAATAGCAGGCCCAAAACGTGTATTAGTGGTTTGTCAATGGTGATGACTACTGGGAAGGATAAGTCAGAGATGACAAGTAAATTTGACTTTTCAAACGTGTATTAGTCAATAGCACGTTAGAAAACGGCATGCAAGTGGGAGTAATCGGAGGCTAGTGTGTTAAATGGTCAGAGATGTGAAATGGGAACTACGCAGGTAACAAGTCAAGCTAAAAACGATGTCTTGATCATTTTGGTGGACGTACATGTTAATCATTAGTCTACTCCTTCATAGTCGTTGATCAAATAAATAAATCCCTTAGCAATAGAATAAATAATTTGTACCAATATGTAAGAAAAAGTTTGATATTTATTCTCAAAGGAAAAAATAGGTCAATAATCAAAGATATCACAGTCAGCCTTAAATTGTGTTTTGAAAGGTACGGTATTTATTACTCCCTCTATTTTATAAAAATAAAATAAAATATATATTAGATTTTTAACAAATATTAATACATGTTAACTGAAAATTACGTGTACGAATAATAAATTTTTCTCATGAAATTTGTCATAAATGTCCAATTAAAATTTAAAAAAATTGTAATGAATTTTTTTAAAAAATATAATATTATAATTAAAAAAAGTTAGGCAAATGAAGCTTCTAAGTTCTAACTACAAAAGTCAATATGCATGCAGACTAACTTATTCTAATCAAAATGAGAAGAATCAAACAAGAAAGACATAACAAAAATCATATACAACCCAACAATTAAAAACACAGTAAGTAAGACCTCAAAAAAAAAACATAAATCTATATATAATACCTGCAACAGGAATCTCGACCGCAAACTCGGTATAGCAAAACACAGAAAGCAAGGCAGAGATACCCGAAACAACATAGGAAAGAACGACGGCCGGACCGGCATCCTGATGCGCTTCGAGGCCGGTAAGGACGAATATTCCGGCGCCGATCACGGCACCCATGCCGAACCATATGAGGTCCCACCAAGACAGTGTTTTCTTCATCTCATTATGACTCCGACTCTTCGCCTCCAACTCCGTCTGGTCGGCCGATCGGGTTAGTACCCGGTCCTTCAACCGGTTCGGAGTATCCTTGAGGGCAGTCACATAGTTTGACCAGCTCTTGAATGACTCTTCAGGGAGAAAATCGTCTTTTGAGCAGGAACAGCCTCTTCTTCTGATCCCTGTTCCATCTTCATTACCGAGCCCCATTTGCGACTTACTACACAAATTAATTACCCAGAAAAACATAAATTAGGCTCTGTTCGGTTGTTTACAAATTATAGCTAAACCAAAAGGTTGGTTTGGTGTACTAAAACTGTATCACAAAGTCTAATTCTGAGCTAAAATTCAAGTTTAATCGACTAACTAATGAAAACTATATCAGTACGTGCACGTACATGTTAAGTATATTTATTTATTAACTAAACTCATCTTATTTGTGAGAACTTCAATTCTACCTCAAATACTCTGCAATTGACAAAGAGTTTCAGTTCAACCAACTTGAGCGTAACAAATTTCAGATAAAAAAAGTAACATTCTAACCGGTATTCCCAAAAAATTAAAAATCAAAATAATTCAGTTATACAGAATTCAAACCGTTATTGTGGATCTATCTCCTACATAATATATGTCTGTGTATATATATGGTTGTGTGTGCATCTAGGCGAATCAATTTACCTTAGGCGGAAGAAGGTTTTGGATGGAATTGCTCGACAAGTTGCAGAAATAGAATGAAGGAGCTTAAATAGAAAGCATCTTCTAGCTTTGTAGTAAATTGTAGGTGTTTCGATCTGAAGAAATATATACTCCTAACAAACAAGGTGTGAACTGTGTAATTATATTCTACTAATAAAGTTGTATATCTAAAATTCAACATTCTGAGTTGTCAAGGATACTAAACAACAAAAGTGTGGTTGAATCTTATGGTTTTAAATTACACCGGCTTTAGTATTTTCAATCAGACAAGCAACCGGCGCCTTCGGATCTATCAAAAATATTTTAAAAAGAAAATCTTAATTACTAAAAGAATTATTACTACGTATCGCTTACTTTATCTATAAGGTGTCAATTTCAAAATATATGTATTTCAGTTTAATAGTTTACGTTAGCTTCTCAACTTGATGACAATGACGGACTTTCTAATTATATATAAATGCTTACCATATATTTCAAAGAGATATTTAGTAACTCGTCACCCCATGATTTTAGAATAAGATCCATAATCTAAATTAAATAATGTTTAGAGATTCATTATATAATAGAATATTCTGTTAGTTTTGTTTGTATTCCAATTGGCAAAGTCAATGAAATATTCAATATATGTTTGTAGTATATGTAGCTAGTGAATACGTTTACAGATTGAAACAGCTAGCTCAACAATAACCATTAATCACACACAAACACACACACACACATATATATATCACTGTCGATCTCTCTCGCCGGGATAAAGTGTAAACTTGATATATATATATATATATATATATGTACCATTGCTATTATTAATTAGTATGGAGTATAACAGAAAATGTGGAAAGAAGTAGGCACCTGTTGTGTTGATGATATGGGAATGGGAGGAGGAAAGAGCTAGGTTGAATTAATTGGTTGTACAAGTGACGGGTCTCCTCTCGATCTGCTCTCCGGCCGGTGCAGATGGAGTTAAGACGATATAGATTATAGAAAGAAATAATATATGTAGCTGCTACTACTTGTACGTTATATTTATGGAAGGAGATAGATGGATAAATGGAGAATTGGGGATGCTACTTTTCCATATGGGGATGACGTCAACGCATTGACTCCATTGCCAAGTTGCCGGCTTTTATTTACTCACTCGGTGGCAAAAAAAATTACATTTGAAAAAAAAATTATTTTAAATTACATTTGATTTTTTTTTTGTTATTTTGTTATAAATTAAAAAATTTTCAACTACAAACTTATCGATTTCGTCATAACTTAAAAATTTATAATAAATTTCATTAAAAAAATTTATTATTTGTACATTTAATTATTAATAAATATACAAAATTAATAGTTATCAAAAATTTAAACGTTATTTTTTTTATAGAACGAATATAGTATTTATTTTAGGTATTGATCGAAAGGAATATGCACTAGGCACACTGATTTTTTGGATAATAATTTTCATTTTGTTTTCATTCTAAAAGAAATCGTTATCTTGAAACTCACACACACAACCACAAATTCACTGTATCAAAATTTTTTTATTAATTTATAAATTTTTTAAGAGAAAGTAGTGGACGTGGTTAATGGGTGAAGCCAACTGCAGGTGTCGGATACTGATCCTTATAAGAATGAGAATTAGCCAAAAGATAGTGATGAATCTTCCCACATATACCCAACAAAAAAAAAAGAAAAACATTAAGACAGTGTGAACTAATCTGATGGTCAGGATCAGCCCACATCACGTAGCCAGTATTTAATGAATCAGTTATTTAAAAATGGAAGCAGAAAGAGTGTGGAGGCATCACTAGGACTTGGACCCTACTGCTAATTGCAACATATATTTGAAGCCGACATTAAGCCAGCCAATATTTAACCCATACTTTATTTCCAAACTTCAATACTGGTATACAATTCATACTATTACATTTTATTTTATTATTATTTTATTTGATTACAAAAAGTTTAGGAATGTTTTTCAGTCCAAAGTAAGAACATGTCATTAAACTTTTTGAGGAATTATAGTAATACTACATTTTATGTTTTGCCGAAGAAGATTAAGCCCTAAAAAAAAAAACTATATACTCCGTATTTCGTTTTGATTTGTTTGTAGGATGTGTGAACTTTCTCAATTATTGAAAATTACAAAATTTGTATTTAGTTAATTTCTTCTATGTAGCTTATATATGAATTTTGCTATAGTTTCTTCTTTCTATGTTTTAAATTAATTGCTTTTTAATATGTGATGAAGTGATAATTTCATCTTTCTTTTTGGCATTAATCTATGTGTCCTTTTACGTGCTAACACAGGTGTCTATTCTTGTATTGTTCTCCAACATAGATAATATCATGGGCTCCTTTCAAGACCCATCAAATTTGGCACAACCAAATCAAAATCAAAATAGCACAAACTGCACAACCAAGTCAAAATCAATCTTAATTTCAGTATATTAAACGCATTCCAAAGTTCAAAAAAATTAAAAAAGCACTCTTTGGGATTCAAATCCAACCGATGTGTTCGAGGAAGTAGCACCATGCATAATAAAATATTTACATCCACCACTCATTAAATAATTGAACTACACTCTCTCATCTCCACCAGCAATTTTCTCCCCTGCATTCCTTGCATCCTTCCCTTCATGTTCCTTTGCTGTGTCATAAGACGCATGCAGGCCAACGAATATATAGTACACAATGAGAATTGCTGTCCATATCCCAAACCTCACAAACGAGTCTTTATCTATTGACCCCAGCAGAAATATGTTTATAGCAATTGACGCAGATGGCAACCATGGCACCAACGGCACCCCCCACAGCCTCGGTTTTCGCGCTTGTGGAACAAATAGCCACAGACCTAGCGTTGCTAAAAACCAAACCGGCACTGTTATGCAAAAACCAATCCAACCATCCTCGCTCAGGGCCCAATATGCCGACGTGGCAAACGAAGATCCAAGTATTGTCAAAACAAACGCGACAAATTTGTTTCGGTTGGCCTCTGTTGTCTCGCCGGAAGCGTAATAGCGACGGACAAGAAGAGCAACAGCGACGAGCATGAAAATGAACAATGTGGAGATTGACAAAAGGTTGGAGAGTATGTCAAGCTTTGTAAAGAATGAGATGGTTGCAGTAGCCGTGACCATAACAATGGTGGCATTGACCGGAAGTTTGGAATTCGCGTCGATCTTTGACAACCACGGGGGCATCATATGGGTACGTGCAATGTGCGTTAGATATCGGGCTTGTCCGATGACACTGACGAGTAAAACGGATGTCATTCCTTTCAATGCCCCAAAAGCTACGACATACTTAGCCCAACCCAATCCAGCCGCTTGAAATGCCACGGAAAATGGAGCCTGAGTGTCGATTGTTTTATATGATTGCATTAGGCAAAGTGTCACGGACATTGCACAGTACAAAATAGTTATGATCACCATCGACCCCACGAGGCCGATGGGGATGTCACGTGCGGGATTTTTGGTCTCCTCTGCCATGGTGGAGACCGCATCAAATCCCACATATGCGAAAAACAATACAGCTGATGCTTGAAAAATGCCTCGAACTCCGAAAGGAGCAAATGTATCGTAGTTTTTTGTATCAGATTGGGTGAGTCCACAAATTATTATGAATAGAATGATGAGAATATGGACGATTGAGGCGACAGAGTTGAGAATAGAGCTGAATTTCATGCTTTTTATGGCCATATAACAAATGGCGAAGAGGACGACAACGGAGATTGGATCGAGCTTATTGTAGCCATCTGCTAGGCTGTGTGCAGTGATTAGGAAGTCGTCGGGTTTTTGGTTGCAAAAGGTGGCCAAGTAGGATGTCCATGAACGTGCCACGGCAGCCCCACTAACTACGTACTCGAGGAGGATGTTTCCGGCAGCTATGAATGCCATAAATTCTCCAAGCTCCACTCGTAAGTAGGCGAATGACCCACCTGAAACCACATTTTTACACAAGATTATTGCCTTCAAAAGGTTTTAAAAAAGAAACGTTAAAAAGATTGTAGTGGCTTAGTACATGCAAGAACATACAATTTAGCCAAAGGAAAGTACAAGAAAAGCTAAAAAAATGATTGTCAGATATAGATCGACTATGAATTCGTTGTTTGAAATGACTAAAAACTAAGAAAAATAAATTATTGCATTATTTATCAGTGTACGAATGTAAATAGTTATTCTTAAAATTATAAATTGTAATGCAAAATGTACAATCTAAAATGTAAAACTGCTGTCGAAGCACTGAATTATGCTTTCAACTTCGCGTTACGTTATTAAACAAGATGGATTTGAATTGTTCACTTCGTAAGATCAAAAATGGTAATAGCACGTGGACAAACAAATGAGTTTATCTGCTACACGGGGCGACCTGCCTACAGTATACTTCACTTTATTAGTTTATTTAAAAAATTTAGATCAATTTCAAAATTTTAGATCATCTATATAAATGGACTCGATTTCAATACCATCCATGAGCAGTACTTTATGCAAGGATAGAATAGCAAAATATTATTATTCTCTTTTTTCAAATTAAAGATACGTTTTGACCTTTTAACTCAAACGACTACAAATTAAATTTTAAATTATTATCAATTTAATTGATTATAAATGATAAAACTATTATATACTCAAAGTTTATAACAAAAACTTTTAATCATAATATAATTTGTATCCAAAACTTTTATAAATTATATTAATTTTAAAGACCAACATATCCTCGTTTAACCACCTACGGTATAAGCAAAATTTCAAGTAATCACCTGACGTTTAAAATCAAGCAAACAGCCTCTCATGGTTTTTAAGACATTACAAATAACATCAAATCCGTTAAATAGTTTAACGGTGCTAACTTTATACAAAAAAATATATACTTAATTTTTTTTTAATATAAAAGTATGTTGTTAAATATAAAATTAGTAATTAATAATACATATAATTAAGCTATTTTTTTAATACATTTAATAAAACAAATGTTATATAAACAACAGTATTTTTAAAGATTTGGTAAAAGGTTATTTTCAAAAACATAATGCAACTTATAAATTTAATAAAGCAGTATATTTTTAGTTATTAAATGGTTTATTAATCAAGTTTGTTCATATAACATTTTGTTTATTAAATGTATATAATTAAGATATTAGTTGTTATGTAAATATATATAATGAATTTAAAATTTTATTATTTATTAAAAATAGCTTATATATTTTAATTTTTATTTATTAACAAAGTTGACACCGTTAAACTATTTAACGGATTTGAGATTATTTGGAAGTGGTTATTTGATTGATTTTAAAAGTCAAATGGCTACTTGAAAGTTTGCATAAACCACAGATGATTATTTGTATTTTACCCATATTAATAATATGGGTGCAAAATTAAGGACTCGAGGTTGACTATTGTAATAACATGGCAAACGTAAAGCTGTTGAATACATTGGTATGAAATGTTTGACAACCCTTTTCGTCAGGAGTGTAGTGGCTAGTTTATGACTTTTGTTTTGAAGATCTCTTATGTATGCGGTGGGAGTGGGAGGGGCCATATGTAGTTGTCTAATTATTGACTACAATAAAGTGCATGCTTAACTGGTAGAGTGATAGACTTAAAAGAATATTTATTCAACATGGTTGTCCATAACTCATTATTTGACAAGTTTCCATGAAGCTATGATTTAATTGCGTGTTCACAAATAAGTGGTTTTTTAATGATAAAGTTTGTTTATAAATATATACCCCTTCATCATTTTTCAAGAATAAATTAATATATTTTTCCAATTTTTACTTCATTTAGGTGATTTGATAATTACACGATAAAATATCAACCTCATTATGTTTGTCAAGTTGAAATGTTGACACTTTTCTGTGGGGAGATATGAAAACTACGCATTAATTGTATTTTTGTTTTTGTCCATAAAAAAAGAAAGAATTTTGAAAAAGTCTAATCGGGCTAAACCGAAACCCATATTAACTTTTACACCCTCGATTTTCAAAATTAAAAATACATTTAATTTCACAAAAAATAAGTTCACTTAAATTTAAATTTTTTAAACTAAACTATTATAAAATATACGAAAAGAACGCTCAAATATAATTTTTCATATTTGAGTATTTTTATAAATTCATATCACAAATAAAATTTATAAATTATAGTACATTAAAATAAAAATATATCTCTAATTTCATAACATAACTTTGAAAATTTATAACATATATATATACTTATTAATTTATAAGTTTGTTTGCAAGTGTACCTGCAACAGGAATTTCCACGGCAAATTCGGTATAGCAAAACACCGACAACAATGCCGATACACCGGAGACTACATAGGAGAGAACGATAGCCGGACCGGCATGTTGACGAGCCTCGAGGCCGGTGAGGACAAAGATACCGGCCCCAATAACAGCACCCAGGCCGAACCAAATAATGTCCCACCATGCTAGCGTCTTCTTCATTTCATTTCCGCTTCGACCTTTTATTTCTAACTCGGCTTGGTCAGCTGACCGGGTCGTGATCCGATCCAATAATCGCGTCGGAGTCTCGGCCAATGATTTTGCATAATTTCCCCAATTCTGGAATGACTCCTCAGGGAGAAAATCGTCTTTTGAGCACCAGCAATTTCTTTTCCTCGCCTTTATCGAGTTTTCTTCCCCCCCAACCTCCATCCCCTAACTAAAATAAATTATCAGAATCAATTAGGTTTAGTTCAGAGTACTCATCATTTTATTAAGACAAAAAAATGTCAATCACATGGGGTGTCTTAAATGGTGTGTATAGGGAGATGTTAAGGTGTTTTATACACGCACCATGTGTGGTGTGAGATGGCCATGCAATATTTTGGTCCAACAGTTCAATCCCTTTTATTCTTCTAAAATATGGAGTATTAGATAACCATATTTTTCTACAAAGTTAACTTGATTCAGTTTTAAATTTGTAAATTTGAATTCAATATTAATCAACGAAATTGTGCATGAACTGAATTACCGTACAAATCTGGTAAAATTTTAATCAGTACGGAGTATAATATTGACAATTGCAAAGAGTATAAAGAGTGACAAACTCGCTAAATGACAGATTTATTGAGATCTCCAGATTAATCACATAAATTTTGAAACTAATTATAAGTCAAATTAATACTGTATACAACGACCAAAATTTTCCATGTACTTTAAAACAGAATTGACAATATTTTATGATAATTAAAATACGATCGATCACTGAAACTGAATATATATACATATATTAATCAGACTATATATATTCTTTGTAAAGACGAACCCAACTGACCTGTGTCGTTGGGAAGAAAAACAAAGTTGAGGTTAAAACGTCGGCCGCCGGAGACCGGAACAAAGGAAAGAGCAGGAGCGTTTCGCTAGGAAGCTAGACCTCGATTTATGTAATAGAATAAAAAGGTTAATATAGAATATTTACAGCTAGATGTATGTTGTTGCCCCAGTAGTAATTTAGTTTTTATGGTGATTAATTAGTACATTGGTGTTTGTCACCTATTTTACTGCGATTCGGTATCTTTCCCATAAATGGGGATACTTATCCGATATCTAATGGATTTGGTTTTGAAATATGCCACATTCAGCTTGAGAATGGATCTTCCAGCAATTGAGGAGTTTTTCTTTTTACCTTCTAATACTCTCTTTAGTAGTTAAATACAAAGAGAAATTTTTTTTGTCGCATAAATTTCCTGATAATTTCACGTACGAATCTCATATATATATATATATTCTACTCCCTTCGTTCCAAAAAAAAAAATTACATTTGAAAAAAAAAATTGTTTCAAAAAATAATTATATTTGAAAATTTTCTTTCTTATTTTGCTATAAATTAAAAAATTTTAAATTACAAAGTTATAAATTTCGTCATAATTTAAAAATTTATAACAAATTTCAAAAGAAAAAAAATATTGTTTATATATTTAATTATTAATTAAAAATATAAAATTAATAGTTCTCAAAAGTTTAATTTTTTTTTTTTTTTTGGAACGGGGTATGTTATATTCCGGACTATCGAAATGCACAATTGGGCGTCCGATCAATGCTAAGAAGTAATGGTGAACTTCCTCAGCCCAATCACTAATTAATCATGGTAAGAAAATTTCTTGAACAAGGACCCCCTATTTGTTTCATACAATAAATTGAGTGCAATATTGTACCAAAAAAAAATAAATCTGAATGCAATATTTCTTGCCATAAAGTGAGAAGTTATCTCAATCAAATGCTTGTAAGTCAAAATATAAACCCATTAGCAGTATTAAAATTGATATCACAGACATTAAAAGTTATATTGCAGAAAATGTGAGATTGAAGAGAATATTATACTATAATTTTCAAAAATGGAGACACCGATTATCCATTTAAATAGGCTGTAATAGCCAATATTTTATCATAGCCATTTTAGAAATTATTTACATAAATTTTAAAATCAATGTAAAAAATAAATCTTAGCCTTTGAAATATGTTAATTTTATACGGTTGTAAAAAATATTTTATACAACATTACATCATAAAAAAGATGGAAAAATTTATCTACCCTCTAATTTTTATACTCTTTATATGATTAGATTTTTTAAATAGATAATGAATTCATAAATGAAAACTAGTTAGTATTAGAAACTGAGCTATAGCTCATTCATCTAATTTAATCTAGATCTAGTGATGAAACATTCTCTAAAAAAGTGAAAAATAGCTTATTGTGAATTTGTTTGTAGGTAGCAATTCCACTCAAAGTTCTCAAGAGCAAGAAAGAAAGAAAAAGTTTTCTCTGTATTCCAGTTCTAATGGTGCAAAATTCAAAAGTGTAAAATGAAAAAAAGAAAAAAAGAATTATCCAATAAGACTTGTAAAATAAACCGTAATATATTTTTTAGATTTCATACTACTCAATCGAAAAAATATTAGTACATTGTTTCACTTTATTTTTATTATGGAGAAATATAATAGTTGCTTTTTCTTTTGAATAAAATTTATTTTCAAATGTTACTCATCAAGACTTTGAATGGATGGAGGATGGAGACTTTTAAAGGAGTTGCTGCAACTAAAAATGTTTATTACATATACAACTTTAAATATTTAATTTAAAAGGAAATTTTTATACGAGACACTTGACAAATGGTTCAGTTTTTGTTTTTTTCTTCAACATTGCTGATACAATTGTAATCCGACAGTAACATTTGTTTGGGAGTTGATCCTTTGCTGATTAATGTGGATATTTTTTTCATTTCTTTTATTAGTTTCGTAATATAATGGAATTGATGCTGGTATAATTATAATAATTTTTTTTTTTTGTTTGAACAGTTTACAATGCGCAAGTTATTAATAGCGAGTAAACTAAAGTCTTTTTTCCGATTAGTGTGTAGTTAATGACCCAAAAAAAAAAAAAAAGGTCTCAGTTTTAATGAAAATACATTGTTTTCCCTTAATTGGAGCACCTAATTGCCACCGCTACTCGAGTAGGGACTTCACATTGCGTATCTTGTAAAATTAGTATTTATCTAAAATACGAAAAAAAGATTTGTTTTAAGAAAACTGAGGCGTTCACGTATGGAAGCAGCGAGTATATTTGATAACCGATACTCATCGATTCAAGCGATAAAATATTTATTTTTTTTAAATAAAATCTCGAGTTTGAGTATTGTGAATAGAGCAAATGAGTATCAAAAAAATTTCTCTTTTTATAGAGTACGACTCGGTCCGAATACAAATTAGTTGAATTCCAAATAAACTACTGAATACGAAACTCGAGTCTTGTGAATTGAGCAAATGAATATCAGAAAAATTTCTCTCTTTATAGAATACGACTCGGTCCAAATTTAAATTAGTCAGAATTCAAATAAATTACTGAATACGGAATGTTTTAACAAACAAAAAAAAGTATATTTGATAAAATTTCATTAATCTCGCATATTGGGTTCACTTTGGCTGTGCTTTTATTTATGGACAATATAAGGATAATTGTTTGAATTGTAAAGAAGTTGCAAGTCCCCTCTTTTCTAATTTAAGAAGTATTTTTGTAACTTTCAATCTTTTAGCAATATTAATTCCACAAAAAATGTAACAGTAATATGTAGACGTAACTACTATTCTAATATTATTCGTGACTCAAATCTCAGATCTGCTCATGTTTCTGAATTATTCAATTTTCTCATTAATTGTTCATAATTTCATATAAGAGGTTTTAGCGTATCCATCCACCTTCATTGGCTAATAAAGTAATTTCTCCGTTCCAAAATTAGATATACATTTTTTTTAATTGCTTTAAAATTAGAGATACATTTTAATTTGTTGACTATAAAAAATAATTAAGTTACTTAAATATTATTATACAATTTCACTATTTCCATTAACGCCACTACATTTACTAATTGATAGTATATCTACTATAACTCTCACTATTATTAAATAACATAATAATAGGAATATATTTAAAATATAAAAATTATTTTTAAAAATCGTTATTTTAAAAATATATCTCTAATTTTAGAACTAATGGAGTAACAAATATGGCCGCATGGACTATGAGACGGACTCATGATTACGTACAAGGAGGGGTTAAATATTTTCCAGATCAAAGAACTACAAGTGTTTTTACATTTTAGTTACCCAGTTGAAATTTTTTTAAATTTATTATCGAACTATCTCAATTTAAATTTTATTGTAAAATTTTATAATATTTGACTTTTAATATAGATAAATGACGTGATAAATTTTTTTTTTAATCGGCAAAAAAAGAAAATGATGTGACAATTTAAAACTTACAAATAGATAAATGCTTATACATGTTGCATACCTCAGTAGGAATTTTTAATTTTTCATGTGATGGACAAAAATCAAAACCCAATTACCCATACCTCAATAGGATTTCTTATATTTGTTTATGTGATTATCTCTATTAGTCAATATTTAGGCATTAGATAATAACTAGGACAGTTTTTCTCTCTTTCTATATATAATTTTTTAAAATGATGGTACAAAATGATTATGAATAGTTACCCTAATAGAGATAATCACATAACCATTTCCTAGAATATCAAAAGTAATACTTATATTCGGGGTGGGGGGAGAGGGGAGAGGGGAGAGGGGAGAGGCGAGGGATATTTACGTATCAAATTTAAATTTTAGCCCTCTTATTTGAATAAGATGGAGAACTTTGTATGCACAAAGTCTGAATCTTCCTAAAAATATTTGTATATCTCACATGCTTAATATATTTATGTGTATAAAAGTTTTTACATTACAAATAAAGTGATTGATTGGCTAAATAAAAAACCTCTACAAAATAATGCAATTTATTACAAATAATGTTAAATTGAAATTTTAGTGTTTCGAAAAATTAATAAAATCTAATATACTGCTGTATGTGATATTGGACTCGAGAATAAGTTTTTTTAATTAAGAAAAAAGTGATTTCATGAAATTGATATCACCTTCTTCTCTTTCTCACTATATACCTTCCCTTCAATATGTAAAAGAGTTATAGTTTAATTAGCATTGTAAAATCCCACAATTTACACTTTGTTACTTAACTTTATAAAATAATTAATAACAGCAATCTTATTTTATTGAAATGGTTAATTATCTTGTGTTGTTATTCTCAACATTAATAAATTTTGATCAATTCACATCAAATTCAATTTTTAAGATTTCTATCAATGTAATTTTTTTTTAAAAAAAATCAATTTTAACCCTTCCAATCGTTTTTTATTGGTCACTTAATTATTCTGTCACACATCTGGATTCTTTCTTCCAATCTTGATATAAAGTTTTTCTTTGTATACTTTCAAAACCTTTAATTTCAATCCGTTAGACACTATTAGTTTAATTCGTGCAAAGTTTAATATTACAATCTATATGAATATCTTAACAAATCAAACCTTGCTAATTAAGAATTTCAATAATTTCATATCGCGTAAAATTTCAGAATATTATTTTAGTATAAAAGAAGTGAAATAAAACTTTTTCTTTAACCGTAAATATTATCTATAAGTATGTCTTATAAACGGTACCCTCTTATTACATGTGCACTTTTTGACTTTAAGCTTCTCAAATTCAATGCACAGTATATCATATAAGAAAAAAAGAATATAAGTCATGTCATAAATAAGTTTGCCTCAGGTTATTAAGTAAAATAATGTAATTTAAGATTTAATAGTGTTTTATAGAATTTTTATTTTAAAAAATATAATAAAAAAAATATGATACAAAATTAAAATTATGTAGTTTTATTAAATAATTTTAAGCAGGCTTACCTAAAACATACTTTAAATTCTCCTTTTTGAAAAAAAACATAAGGCATATTTAAGATAAATTTACCTAAAAATATTAATTAAAATGACTTAATTTAAGGTTAAATAGCATTGATGATTTTTATTTCTTATTTTAAAAAATACTATTCATAAAATTGTTTTTTTTATGAGAAAACAAGCAGGCGTACCACGGAGTCCAGCACCATAAATACCCCAACTCTCCACAACATTTTTTCCGGTCGGATACATGTCTATATTCTAGAAAGAGAAGGTTCAGAAAAAATATTCTAGAGAGTGAGATAGATACTCCTTTACTTCTTCGGTGTAATTTTAGATTCAGAGGTACGCTATACTTCTCTCTCATGAAGAACTCTGTTTCACATTTTTCTCCGCTAATAATGGTTCTTTGTATGTTGATGTCAATTAATCACTCTAATAATTTCATGGCTACCTGATTTTGATCAACTAAATTTCGCTATTTATTAATTTTACCCTAACTGTTCGATGGCATTGATCATAATTCTGTGTCTACATACTCAAATTTCGATACATACATGCATTAGATATATGTGTGTGTGTGTGTGTGTTGGGTGTGTGTGCCTGTATATTTACAATCGAGTCGAACTAATGATTTCTTTTGAGAGCTTCAGCGTGTAAGTAAGCTGCAGAAGTAATCAGAGCGGACCAGAATGACAAATTGAAAGAGCAAGATAAAAAAAATACGATCGAAAAATAATAGAATTTTTGTCTACGGATAATAATAAAATTTTTGAAAAATTTGGAGGACCACTGCCCACCGTGACAGTCTCTTAGTTCCGCCCCTATAAGTAATTTCCACAAATTATAAGCTTGTAATCAGAGGTGTGTGTCTATGGTGTCCAGCTGGTTCATTCTCTTTTATGCCTTTTGTTTTAAGTCTTAATCACTAACACCGTATAAAGTAAGTAGCGGAGACACCAATAATATTTTTTCTTATACTCCTTATTTTCACCCGAAAATATACCATAAAAAATAATTAGACTCATTTTTCGTAGTGCATTTTTAAATTCAAATTTGGTAATACTTTTATACTCCGTATCTCTCTTTTTTTTTTTTTTTTGTCAGTATTAATGGTGTTATTAATTTATAAAGTAGACATAGTTACAAATTCTTTTACTTTTAATTTATGAAGCGTGCCTTTTTTATTTTTTAATTCAAATTCTTCATTTTCTTTTCCTGAGTTGGAAGGGGGAATATTAAATACTATTATATTCCAACCAAAGTGAGTGTTTCTCCCTTTTGACTGGTGAGACCCTTGATAAAACATATCAAATTTCTTAAATTTCTTCTGGAATTATATGTTATGTTCCCTTTATCAAGAGAACTGCAGGCTCTCAATATATGGAAACCAAACAATTTATATTTTTACCGGTTTCAAAGTCGTAATTTCTTATGAAAAAACACTAACTTCTACATTGTTACAAATAATATGATCTTCCTCAAAGCCATCTAAGCAATATGTTATCTGATTTAGTGTTAACGATATAATTCAACGTTTCAATTTTTTTATTTACAAGATAATTTTAATATTTGATGCATCAAGTGTCACATCGTATCAAAAGGGTCAGTCCAATCATTTAAAAACTTCTAGCAGTCATGAACTTTAATCTTAGAGTCAGTGGGTGACGAGTATTATGACAATTGACCTCTTTTGCAGGAGAAAAATGGTGGGTGGGAACGACAATGAAGGCCAAGGCACAGGGAAGAAGAGGTGTTATGGATGCAGCAAGAATGATTTCCTGCCAGAAGAATCATTTCAAAGCTGGGGTAATTATGGCAGGGCATTATGTGAAATGGGAACGCGCTTGAAAGACCGTCTCTTGACCCGATCCAGTGACCAGCTAGAACTGCATGGATTGCACACTCGAAGCCAAGGTGGCATGAAGAAAACCTTGAATTGGTTTGATATCATTTGGTTTGGTGTTGGGGCGGTAATGGGGGCCGGAGTGTTTGTCCTCACTGGACATGCGGCTAAGGATGATGCTGGTCCCGCTGTTGTACTTGCGTACATCATAGCAGGCATGTCTTCTATGCTTTCTGTCCTCTGTTATACTGAATTCTCTGTGGAACTTCCTGTTGCTGGAGGGGCATTTGCATATTTGAGAGTAGAGTTGGGTGATTTTGTTGCGTTTGTGGCTGCTGGAAATATTCTTTTCCAATATATTGTTGCTGGGGCAAGCATAGCACGGTCATGGACTGCATATTTCGCAACATTGTGCAACAAAAAACCTGAAGATTTTCGCATTCTTGTTTCATTTCTAGGCGAGGGGTTCAACCAATTAGATCCGATTGCAATTGTTATATCGGTTGCCATGAGCATTGGTGCATGCCTGAGTATTAAGGGTTCAGCGAGGTTCAATACCGTTTCTACTATAATCCGTATTGTACTCATGATATTTGTCCTTATTGCGGGACTTACAAAAGCAAACCCGGCTAATTTTCGGCCCTTTGCACCATTTGGCATTCATGGAGTCTTGAAAGCTTCGGCTACAGTTTTCTTTGCCTATGTGGGGTTTGACGGTGTAGCAACATTGGCGGAAGAAATAAAAAACCCAGGTCGAGATATACCTATAGGCCTTATCGGTTCGATGCTGATTGTCATAGCAACTTATTGTCTTTTAGCATCAGCATTGTGCCTTATGCAGCCATACGGTCAAATTGATGTCAATGCACCATTCACAATAGCCTTCCAAGCTGTTGGAATGAATTGGGCAAAATATATAGTGGCCTTAGGTGCGTTACAGGGAATGACTACAGTCTTGCTGGCTACCATCATTAGTCAAGCTAGGTATGCCACTCACATTGCGCGAGCACACATGGCTCCTCCTTTTCTTGCAGCCATTAGTGAGAAAACCAGGACACCAGTGAATGCTACAGTTGTAATGACAATTGCAAACTGCATTGTTGCATTCTTTACAGACCTGGATGTCTTGGCAAATCTTCTCTCGATAGCGACTCTGTTAATATATTCATTAGTTGCCCTTGCTCTAATAGTGAGGAGGTATTATGTTTCTGGTGAGACATCCAAGTCGGACGGAAACAAGCTCATCGGATTCTTAGTGTTGATCATAGCGTCCTCTATAGCCTTAGCTATTGTCTGGGCACTTAGCCAAAGAAGTTACATCGGCCACATAATATTGGTGGCTGTTTGGTTTTTCTCAACTCTGGGACTGCAGTTAACTGTGAAAAAAACAAGGACTTCGAAACTTTGGGCTGTGCCATTCATGCCATGGTTGCCATCGGCTAGCATCGCAATCAATATATTCATGTTGGGTTCCATTGATGGAGCATCATTTGTGAGATTTTCGGTTTGGTTAGCCTTATTGTTCATTTACTACTTGTTTATAGGATTGCATGCCTCATATGATGGAGCCAAGGAAACTGTTGATGCTGTACAAATGACCAATGCTGAAGGTGGAGTAAGAAACGCAGCAGCAGCAGCAAGTAACGAGCCAGTTAAGTCCTAGTAAAAATGAAGCCATTGGAGTTTCTACAAAGGATTGTTAAAAGCAAATGAGAGTTGTGAAAGAGTTCGTTTTTTTTTCCTTCGTGGGGCGAGGTGGGGAAGCGAGGGGTGGGGGGGGGGGGGGGGGGGGTGGTGTTGTATATGTACAATTCATACCCTTAACTGGAAATGGAAATTCACTGAGATGGATATGTTTTCCTTGAAATTTCTAATTGGTTTCATCTTTTTCCAAAATTTTGTTTCTATTTACATCATTTGTTATCAACATTGGAAATTAAAACATGGTTCCTTTCAGGTTTTACGAACTCCAGTTATGGGTATTAAGAGGAGAATTTAAGATCATGTATTATTTTAAGCCAAAAAAAAAAAAAAAGGTCATATGTAATAACTCTCTTTTTTTTCCCCAAATCGAAAGACATGTTGACTCAACTTATTAAATGTACAATTCAGATGATTTATAATAGAAAATAACATTTACAGTTGCAATTATTTGTATAATCCAAATAAATTTTAATTGTATATTTAATTTTAGTGGTGTAATTTACGCTTCAAAAAACTAAAATCTATGTAATCTATGTTTTAAAATTTTAAAATTTTTAAAATTTAAATTGAAATAAACGAGATCATCCAACTCACATTGGGCCGAGTGCCCAAGTGATTTGACCAATAGTGGGCCAAGAAATATTGAATGGTGATGTGGGTGGGGGCTTCCAAGGAATACAAATAATCTCCGATTTTTTTTTATATTTTGCGAGCATCTGAAATAACTAGTAAATTACAACTTTATTGCACCGCAATTGGTGCATTGATCTTTGCTGCGTTAATGCTTTTTACTGATTGGTTAAACATAATTTAAAATTTTTAAAATTTAAACTGAAATAAACGAAATCATCGTTAAATTTTTAAAGTATTAATTTTAGTTATAGATCTCTTGACTTATAAAAGCTTTATGATTTATCTTTTGAAGCAAAGCCCGTTGATTTTAAGTTGACTTCTTTATAATATATAGTAGCAATTAATTTAAAAAATTACATTTAAGAATCCTGATTTTGGATTGATGTTTCTGTAAGATTCAATATCAAGAAGACTATTCTTCTACTGTTAAGAGTTTTAGTTGATTCAATCTGAATTAATCAAAAGCTAAATTACAGAGTCATCATAATAATTTTCAAATTTTCATAACTTATATATATTCACATTCATTAAGAGAAGAGATATACTTTCTAAAAATTATTTTATTTCATTTATAATTCCAAAATAAAAGAAAATATTTTTTAAGATTATATTCGTATACTTTGCCCTCAAAAAACAAATAGAGTGCGAAAGACGGTATTGTGTTTTTTTTTTATTGGTAAAATTATTCTTATAACTAACTAAATTATGAGGTAAATCAAATTTTGAAATTTGATCTTTTAATCTTAAAAAATAGAGAGTGCGTCTTAACCACTAAAATTAATCAAGACATAGTTATGTTTGACTTGTTTTAGAAACTAAGTTGGTTGAATTATTTGTTTAGAGTTGGTAGGTGATCTATTTTATAATTTATTTATCAAAATTAATTCTTTATCAAACACCCCATTAATTTATAAATTAGATTATTAAAAAAACGAAGATTGAAACATAAAATAGAACTATTCATCTAATTTGTTCAAATATAGGAATACATTTTAAACCGGGGCATAAAAATAAATTAGTTTATCAGAAATTCAGAACAATCCCCAATTTCAGTTATTGCAATTTCGCCCTCTTCTCCAACAAAACCCTTCTCACCTCTCTCCATTATTCTCCCCTTCCCAAAACCCTAAAAACTCCTCAATCGATAGATACTCAAATACACATATAGGTACAGGTTTACATTGTATATTACAAAATGGATGATGGCGATGGAGGGTTGAGCTTCGATTTCGAAGGCGGTCTCGACACAGGTCCGACCCAACCGACCGCATCCGTACCCGTTATCCATCAACCAGATAATGCTTCCGTTGCCGCCGCCACCAATACCAACGTTGTCCAGCCGGCAGCCGCATCCGATCAGCCTTCTGCCGGAAACTTTCCTGGACGGCGGAGCTACCGTCAGACGGTGTGCAGACACTGGCTTCGAAGTCTTTGTATGAAAGGGGAGGCCTGCGGGTTTCTGCATCAGTACGATAAGTCACGAATGCCGATTTGTCGGTTCTTTAGGCTTTATGGAGAATGTAGAGAGCAGGATTGTGTGTATAAGCACACTAATGAGGATATCAAGGAGTGTAACATGTACGTGTATGCTCAAACTAGTTTTTTCTTTAAAGTTATTTTTGTCACATCCAGTGAATGAAGATTGTATCGTGAGTTAAAATAAGTCTTGAGTATTAATAAATTAATTGGATGAATTGGGATTATATAGTTATTCTAATTGTATGTCGAGCCAAAATATTGTGTTATATAGAATTCGGTATTCCCCTGGGTACCAAGCAACTTTCATCTTCCAAATTTGGTAGAATTCTGATTAAAGAATAATCCTAACTGTGTAAGCAAATATAATCATGATATTAAGTTAGTATTAGCTATGAGTGTCTCCTAAAGATGATCAAAGATGTTTGAAGATGGAATTTTGATTTGTAAGATATATTTTGTCTATTCATTTTCATATCGGTAGATGTATTTCAATACAACCGTGAGTGTTACTAGGTAATTATATCAATACAACAGTGTGTTAGTTTGGATACTGATGATCACTGTCGTTGTTCTAATATATAAGTTACGGTAAAATTCAAATAACCAGTTGATGTCTACTGTTTTGCAAACAATTATCCAAGGAATAATATTTATGAAACTGAAAAACACCTTTCCATTTCAAAGCTCAACTCTCTTAACTAAAGTGTTCAGGGACAACTATGCTTTATATAGTTAGCAATTAACAATTGAAAAATGCCTTTCACTGAACTTCTATTAATTAAAGATTGCATTATTTGTTGTTTGACTGTTTGCATCTTTTATGTTTGAGTCGTACTCTGTTGTAATGGTTGGATCCTTTGGTAGAAAGTACTTGCATCACCTTGTGCCTTGTGGTACATATGTGAGAGAATTATTTTGTCTTCCATTTCAGTTGAATCTCATTTTTGCCCGACATCTTTTCTCTTCTTATTGGTGAAATATCCAATCTATACATGATGATTAGGTGTATTTTCTAGTTTGTTTATTTTTTTCTTTTAGGGTCTCAGGTTTACATTGTTGTTTCTTTGTTGATTGTTAAACTGGATTTCACTTGCACGCTTAAGATCACAAGTCAATATTTATATAATGGTCGGTAAGTGTCCTTTAGTACTTACTTTGTGTTATATATACTCTTTAGAAGTTGAAGACTTCTTGTTTTATGTGATCCATGCATTTGGAAATGTGTCTTGGCTTTGCTCATGTAGCATTCGTTTTTGAAGAAGAATGTCATTTGTCTTATCTAAGTGAATGAAAAAACTGACTAATTAGAACTCTAACAAGTTTATAGGAATAGTTATATGAATACCTTTGAGAGACATTTTTTAAATGATATATAATGATAGTAAAGTAGAAACATCTGACTAGCGATAAATACCTAGAACGTATTGTCCTTATGGCGTCATTCTGGAGTCAGTCTCTATGGTGGCATTTGGAATTTTTCTATATCTCTTGTTGCGACCCATATGATTTTTGTTTGTAATTCCATTCAAACGGGGTCTATAACTGATTATCAACCTGTCAGCATTAGGTGAGGTTGATGAATATCATATGATTGTTATGGGTGTTATAGTTTTTTATGGTAGCTCTGTGGTATTGCAGGTACAAGTTGGGATTTTGTCCTAATGGCCCTGATTGCCGTTATAGGCATGCAAAGTTGCCTGGACCCCCACCTCCAGTGGAAGAAGTCCTTCAAAAAATTCAGCATCTAACTTCCTACACTTACGGAAACTCGAACAGATTTTATCAAAATCGTAATTCTAATTATACTCAACAGACAGAAAGATCTCAACTAGCACAAGGTGCTAATGGTATTAATCAAGCCGTAAAAGCTACATCAACCGAACCACCTAATGGGCAGCAGCAGCAGCAGCAGCAACAACAGCAAGTTCAACCAACCCAACAGCCGGTCAACCAGGTCCAGCTTCAAAATCTTCCTAATGGCCAGCAAAATCAAGCAAGTAAATCTGCGATACCCCTGCCTCAAGGAATATCTAGGTTTGTTCAGAGCTCCAAGGTTTTCAATTAGGTCTTGTAAATCACTTGTATTTAAATGTGGACATTATTCGAGAGGTTTCTTTTGTGTATCTTTTGTAATTGATTTCTTCAGAGCCCGTTTTAATAAGTTATACTGTTACAATATTGTTACACAATATGATGCCATTTATAAAGTTTCTTCCTGTCATACATTTTGTCTCCTTCTCTCTTTTTGGTGGAGAACTGTTTTTAATGCATTATGGTATTGACTTGTCAGAATTTCGACCTTGACAACTATTTATTCAACTCAAAACCTAGATTTGTGCTGTTTTCTTATGTCTATTTCTTTGAAGAAATTAATCAATTTAGGGCTTTCTCCGAAAATTGTACAAATTTGGGAAGTGGAGATATAGTAAAGCTAGTTACATGTAGTACGTATGAAGAAATATGTAAATGTGTGATGTTGCACTTAGTTTTCATATCTCTCTGTGCTCGTTTAAGGCCTTTTGCAGCTACATGATATTTCTTTAAATATCTAAATTTTATTGTTTTTAATTATTTGTACACAATTCAACCAAATTATTTTGGTTTTTGTGGTTTCTTATTCTAATAAGGCTGATTGCAGAAGTTTGGAATGGGTGAAATTAAAGGAAAATGTATCTGCTGCTGCCTGAAAGGCTTATATCCTCTCAGTTCAGGTGCAAACTGTTGAGGTCGAGATGAAATATATGTGGAGTCTGCTTTCAATTATGTTCATAGATAGAATTCTCCGTTGCATTTGTGTGAGTCAACCATGATTGCATCTCATGGTTTAGATTTCTGAGTTGCTGAAATATTGGAAAGCCACGCTCCAGTTTGAGTTTGTTTGTCGGTGTTCATGGAGAAATATCCTTCTAGTTTATTTTCTTTTTTATCCCAAAATCTTATTCTCCAAAAAGTCCCTCTTTCATGTTTAAGGATAACTATTATGAGGCAATTCACCTTTCTTTTAAACAAAGCTGGTCTTGTTGTTGCATTTTGGGAGTTTTGAATTCCATTTTCTTGAGATTCTGTAAAGTTTTTCCTCAAATGACAATCTTACGTCCAGATCTTATTGGGGAGGTTAATTTGGGAGGAACCCTACTTAGCCTTTCTCTATTTGATTGTTTTAATATTTGTTAAGTCACTGGATGGAGAGTGCTAATTCATTGATTAGAGACTACTATTATGGAGTCCTATTTTTTCAAGTATCTAACCTCTCTATAGATGGTGTTGATAGTATTGAGAGAATTAGAAGATGTTTCTTAGAAAGGTCCTATGGAAGTTTCACAAGCTTTCTAGATTAATTGGACATCTTAGATTGTTAATATGTACCTAATGGGGTTTAGCTCTTATATGTTTATCTTTATTTATTTCAATCTTTTTTATTTTTATATTTATGTTTTCTGGATCACACAAAAACATGGGACCATAATGCTTAGAGTGTACAACAGATAAACTAGTGGGTGCATGGATAAATATTCCACCAACAATAGATACCTGTATGTAGTTCACAAACAATTGATAAACCGCTGGATGCGGAATGTATCTAGGCAAGTGAAAGGGTATAAAATAGATACCTGTCATCACCTAGGGTTGCGATTAGTGTTGTAAATAGGTGCTAGGCTCTGTGTCTGGATCAATTAGCGTCAAACGGGATTAGTATGTATTAGGAAGAAATTAATTGGACCTAGGCATTAGGTGATACTATCTAGCGCCTAGACAAAAGGATTGATCATACCAGGTGATAATTTTTATAGTTGTGATTGTGATTGCTTTTCCAAACAATGTAAGAAATATTTAGGTCGAGATTAAGTTATATATTAGAAGAATATGGGAAAATATGTTCAAGATAACGAGAAATTAGGAGTCATAGAGATAAAAGATTTAAGGACAAAGAGAGGCTGAGGTCGGAAAAAAACCCAATTAAACTCGTATCATTCTCATAATCTCTACAATCACAAATAGTATAGGCTAAATTGAGTAATACTACAGTAAGAATCCACAATCTCAATCTACACCAACATTAAAGTCTCACTTTAATACAATGCGGAAGCCTTACAACTTGTATAAGAAAACCCTTGGTGTTTTTCTTTTAACGGAAAATAGTGCTTGATAAATGTTGACTCATTTAACTTGAAAAGAGGGGAAGTGACAGTTGATTGGTGTTTTGTGTGTGGGAAAGCTGAAGAGACTGTTGATCATTTGATGCTAAGTTTACACCAGTGACATGGTCTGGATATTTTGTGCAAGACTGTCGGTGCTCTAAGTTGGGTGGGTAATACCAGAGTCCTTTATGTTGTTTCTTGTGAGCGAGCTAGATTTGTTTCACTTGGTTGCAGTGAATCATATGTCGGGCTTAATAATCCTTTAAGGATAAGAGAGAAACAATTTTCAAGATGCAAATATTCTGTTGGGGTCTCTTGTGTTTGTGGACTTCTGAGGGTGTTTCTTGATCTATGTTATCCTTTTTTTCTTAAATGAGCTTTCACTGGAAGGTCATGTTTTGCTATCTTGGATTTCCTTGTTTTCTAGTTGGGGTTCTGCAGGTTGCATAGGATTTCCACTTCATGTTCTCCCTCCTTTGACTATTATATACAAATGCCCTTGCAAAGGGTTCAAGCATCCCTGAAAGTCTATATGTAGAAGAAGGTCCCTGGTAAACGGACCTTGAGCAACTTCTTGTCTTAAGAATGAAAAGGTTTAGGAAAGTCCATAAATGTTATATAATATATAAGTAAAAGACTATGTTCTGGATTCTGATCGAAATTTCTTGAATGACATTGTATGTTTGGTCCCTCCCGATTTCTCTCTTCTTTTTGTTATTAGTTTTCGAAATGAAGGCTTATCCGGTGGATGGCTCCAAGGTTTTATTGTTGTGGCCTCTCAGAAAAGAAATTAGTAGTAGATTTAAACTGTTTGATCAAGTTTGTTAAAATAGATATATTGGTGACTGGATTGTGATGAGAAGTAGAAGTAGATGATCATCCGTCGGTTAACACTTATTGATAACATGGAGAAGAAATTTATGGAAATAATACCAGTTTTTCATTACCTTCAACAAACATGCTCAGTAAGCATGCAGTTATTGCTGCATTCCACCGCTTATTTATAATACTTTCAATTTTTTTTGTGTTAACAATTTCCTCCAATTTCAAAAACTAGGTATTTTATTGTGAAAAGTTGCAACCGCGAGAATTTTGAATTGTCAGTACAACAAGGAGTTTGGGCTACTCAAAGAAGCAATGAAGCTAAACTAAATGAAGCTTTTGATTCAGTGGAGAATGTTATTTTGATCTTTTCAGTCAACAGAACTCGACATTTTCAGGTAGGTTGAAGATTTTTACTGTGCAAAGTTGTGTAGATCTCTGTACAAATGAATGTCTTTGCTATATAAGAATTTTTCATTTATTCTCAGCCTCATCGCAATTCTTTCAAGTCAGACAACTGTTTAGTATGAAATTTTCACTCTGAGTTACTATCGGGTGTTTTAGGGTTGTGCAAAGATGACATCGAAGATTGGTGGCTCTGTTGGAGGTGGAAATTGGAAATATGCACACGGAACAGCCCATTATGGACGGAATTTCTCTGTCAAATGGTTAAAGGTATGGGTTTTTAGTACACCCGAATACATTTAAAAGAGGGACATCATTTATGTTTATCTTGTTTTGGCGAGTAACTTAGCTGTCAAATGAATTTCATGGATATTACGTTTGAGCCATAGGGTGGTAGTTACCTACTTGTGTGTGGATCTCACTGTTTGCCGTCTTGCCATGCATATGCTTTTTTAGTTTTAGTCCTTTAAGTTAATGTTCATGAAATGATTATCATGTTTGATTAGGATGATAAAGATAAAATGTTGACTTGTGTAGTTGCTTAACATGGTCTGCTGTCTGCTGTCTGCTATTGTTTTTTTTTTAATTTATAAAATGAGAATATTTATTGACGAAAAATAAAAATAAAAGCATGTGGAGTATGAGACGTCAGACGTGCCCCAAAAGAAAATCAAGAAAGTACAAGTGATGGAGGGAAAACTGCCTGCTTATTTTATTTAATCTTTTTATTCTTTTGTGACTGGATTTTTACATTGGAGACCACCTGAGGATGCTTTCGGCTAGAATTTTTGTGCATTTGTGGTTGTAGATTTGTTTTGTTCTAAAATATAATAGCAATATCTTGTGTACAGCTATGCGAACTATCCTTCCACAAGACACGCCATTTGAGGAATCCATATAATGAAAACTTGCCAGTAAAGGTATTAAAACCTTTTTCCTCCCTTCCTTTTCTTGATGATGTTTCTGTTGGAATTTACTTGCATATTACTATAGTAGATTCCTTGTATATATCTTAATTTTCTCCAAAGAAAACTTAAAATTTTGTAGGACTCTTAAAAATGATTTTTAGCAAGACAAAAAAGAGCGGCTATTGCCCACTTGTATAGTTGCTTGTTGACTTGTGAGGGGCTTTAGTCAATTTCAAAAATCATGAAGTACTACAATGTGTAAAATTTATTATTTCATCTTTATTCTCTATACAAATGAGACTAGTAGCTTTCAGATTTGGTAGGTCAGTAGGTCTCTTTATCACAAAATATTAAATTTCTAAGCCGAATTATATTCCTAATCATATAGAATTTCACTAGCTATATGAAATGAACGTCATTCGTTTCTTATTAAATTCAAACTCTGTTACATTTTCAAATCCTTAAATTGTTTCCTTATTGAATTATAATTTTATTACTTACATTCCAAGCATTATTATTTAATTAGAATTCTACTAAGCTGCTTATACCAATAATTACCAAAAAAGTTAGTTAAACAAATTAATAATTAACCTGATCTAGAAAATACTGAAAAGAAAGCATGCTAATTAAAAAATTTCATATTAAATCACCAATTAAATACAATTTGATATTAACAATTTAAAAATTATATAAACTATAAATATTTGTGCCCATGCTTTGCATGGTTTTTCATTCTAGTTATGGGCATGATTGGCTTTCAAAGTGAATGCACCTTATATTTTGGGACCGAGCCAGTATAATACAAGCTAAGGAAGTACTTGACAAATTTGGTATATGCATAAAGATGCATACAATTCAGAGCCAAAATACTCTAACGAATTAGCTTATTAAGTTGATTAGTTTGTTAATTTTTGATTTCATTTTGTTATGTTATCTGTCATGTTAATAATATTTTGATGCCTACCTCTACAATTTCTTACTAATTTTTTTGGCATTAATCATGTAATTGCAGATCAGCAGAGATTGCCAAGAGCTGGAGCCTTCTATTGGTGAGCAGTTGGCTTCCCTGCTCTATCTTGAGCCAGACAGTGAACTTATGGTATTCTATATGAATTATTGACTTCAAACATTCCTTACTTTACCATGTTTACAGTTTCATTTTAAGTAGACAATTCAGTCTAAAGTTACCGACACTAGTAGATGCTGACATGGCAATGCAAATAAATTGCATGATGTGGAAATAAATACAAGAAAACAGTGGGCATCATAGCTAGTAACAGTAATACTTGATGTAAGCCTGTAAATGAAAGTCAGATTATGGAACCCCGAAGAAACAATCGTAGTGAGAAATTTGGTGTTTCTAGATCTTTTGCCAGTGACCAGATGATGAAATTGACTGAAGTAATACTCTGTGTGAGGAATTTGTTACTTTCACGCCTCTGTGGAATACCAAATAACTTTTGTTGTTGGAGATAGTATTTTCAGTAAGGCTTCTGAAACTACCATTGAAGAAAATAATGAATATGTTATTGATGCTATGACTTGTGTTCTTTCTTCAAATTAAGAGCAAACGTATATGCATTTTTCTCATCCTTATCAACACTGTAACAGAAAAAGTAATGCATATTTTGTGGGAGCTTTGAAGAGTATATCATCATCTTAAATTCAAAAAATGTATGCATATAAATAAACATTTGTGTGTGTGTAGAGAATAAAAAATTTGAAAATTCAATGAAAGACAAGCCCTTCCTTTTTCTTCTGTTTTTTCTTATTGGTTGTTGATGCTTTTATATTGTTTCTTTAATCTAGTTAAGTTAATTTTGCACATCATTCCATTTTACTTACATATCCATGTCATGTATACATTTTTATTTGTCAAGTGCTGCATCATATTTTATTTAATGTCCATCCATGATTTTGGATCAAACTGCCTTGTTGCAACAATTTGTTTGCCAACTTTTGGCTAATTGAACATATATAAGGCTCACTGACCCGTGAGTACAAGTGGCTAAGTCAATGATGTGATTGTGTGACTTGCGTAATTAAAACTTTTAAGTTTGGAGCTTGTCCAAGGTATCAAGAGTTAGCATCTAACCTTGTGTGAGCTGTACATCAGATTTAATTCACCTTCTATTGTCTTGTACTTGTGTTTTAAGGGAATTGTTCAGTGTTGACATGGTTTCTGTTTTCGTGAAAAATTTTAATTTTCAAAAAAAGAAAAAAAAATTGTCATTGATTTTCACTAACCAATGTACCCCACAAAATAATGATGGATGGTTTGCAGCATGTGGTAGAATCTCATTCTGTTGCTTTATAGCTCCCTTGATTTCAATCTACTCCGTCCATTGTAAAATTAGACACGTTATGTTTAAATTAGATTTAGTCTTTCAAAATTATATATGAATATTAAATTGACTGTAGAGTAGCATAAAACTCCCAACAAGCCATCTGTTATATTTGAAGTCACCATTTTTATCTACCTTACTAGAGATGCAACTGGAAAAATGAGATTGTCTTTGAAAGCCATTTTGAAACTGGATGTCAAACTTTGTAAAAGATTTTGTAATTGTTTCTTATTTTATAATTCTTTCCTGCAGGAAATTTCTCTTGCAGCAGCATCAAAGCGGGAGGAGGAAAAGGCCAAAGGTGTTGATCCAGAAGATGGAACTGATAATCCAGATATTGTCCCGTTTGAGGACAATGAAGAGGAGGAAGAGGAAGAAAGTGATGAAGAGGATGAAAGCTTTGGTCAAGGTTTTGCAATGGCAGCTCAAGGCAGAGGAAGGGGCAGGGGAATGATGTGGCCTGCTCACATGCCTTTAGCACGAGGGACCAGGCCAATGCCTGGGATGCGGGGTTTTCCCCCTGTCATGATGGGAGGTGATGGATTTTCTTATGGTCCGTTAACACCTGATGGTTTTCCCATGCCAGACCTTTATAATATGGGTCCCCGTGGTTTTGGTCCATATGGCCCTAGATTCGCTGGTGATTTTGGGGTTCCTGGATCTGGCATGATGTTTCAGGGTCGGCCTTCTCAGCCTGGTAACTTTCCGGGTGGTGGATTTGGAATGATGATGGGCCCTGGGAGAGCGCCTTTCATGGGAGGTATGGGACTTGGGAATGGGCCTGCAGGAAGAGCTGGTCGGCCAGTTGGTATAAATCCAATGTTTCCTCCACCTCAATCACAACCCTCTCAGACCTCGAATAGGGGTAAGAGGGATCAGAAGGCACCAATGAGTGATAGTACAGGGACAGATCAAGGAAAGAGTGTAGAGATGGCAGGCTTAGGTGGTGGGCAGGATGACGATGTTCAGTATCAGCAAAGAGTAAATCCTCAACAAGAGGATCAATTTGGTGCTGGGAATAGCTTCAAAAATGATGAAAGCGAAAGTGAAGATGAGGCACCAAGGAGGTCAAGGCATGGGGAAGGAAAGAAAAAGAGACGAAGCTCAGAGCGAGATGCTCCCAACGGCTCTGATCATCAGACCTAGTGTTTCTATCATCAGGATGGGACATTTACAGCTAGAGGCTGGTACCTGTCATTACGAGGGCAGCATATTTGTTCATCATATATGAGCTGTATTGGTGTATAATTTAGAAAGTTGCGAGGCCATAGAAGTGCTAGGTTTCAAAAATATATCAGGACTTTTATTTATTTGCAGTTATCTTTTCAAGGTGAAGGTGATGAAGAATCATACCCAGTGTATAATTAATTATATGAGAATATAGGTGAAGTTGAGATAGGATGTAGTAGTTCTGTACTCTATTACACAACTTTCCAGTGCTACAGTTATCATAGAAACCTGAATTTTCATGTTCATTGCTTGCTGTTGCAATGTTTTTCTACAACGTTTTGTCAAATAAAATGCTGATGATATATGATGCAGAGCACAATAATCAATTATTGGAGCATCCAAAACTATATAATTACAGTTTTACAGGATATCATATTAGTGCAATAAAAATCAATTTGCTTTTTCCCTTCTGTGGAAAATGTACGTTTATGATTTGGTAGGTAGTTACTGGTTAGAGTTCCAGAGTCTGTTGTTTCCTTTGAAAAAAAGAAAAAAGAGAAACAGCCTTGCATGAATAAAATATATTTTTTGTACATGAAAATATGTTCATGTACAAAAATGTGATTTGAGTGCTCCAACATTTAACTGCCGTATTTTACTTCGGTCTCCAACATCGGTGACCTAACGGGCAAATTATATTTAGTTATCAAAAGATTACTACAAAATAATGCTGATCTTCGCAAAAATAAATAAATAATCCCAGCATAAGCCAATATACTAGGAAATGGGCAGATGGGGAAAAAAAATTAGTGTGAAAAAGGGTTCACGACGTCTTGACGGTTAGACTTTATAGGTGACGTCTAGATGGTTCATTGGGATGAGTTTATTTAATCAAAAAAATGATAATTTAATTTTATTATTTTCGGAGAAAGCGTACAAGATTAGTATTGAGAAAACTGAGGTGTATTAATACAGCCCAAACAAATCATACTTCCTCCTTTCCAAAAAAAAAAAGAGAGAGTTACATTTGAAAAAAAAAAAATTTAAAAAATAGTTACATTTGAAATTTTTATTTATTACTTTACTATAAATTAAAAAAGTTTTAATTTCAAACTTATAGATCTCATCATAGCTTAATGATTCATAACAAATTTTATATAAAAAACTTATGATATATACATTTAATTATTGGTCAAAGATACAAAATTAATAGTCGTCAATATTCTAAATATTTTTTTATGAGATGGAAAGAGTAATAATTAGGCACCTAAACAATTTGTTAGAACAGTTTGTTGGACCATTCACACCATTATTTCTTAACAGATTCTTTATTTTACAGATTAAATTATACGTTTTCATATATTTCAGAATTTATATTTTTTTATAATTATATTAGTATCCCTATTATATAAATTAAAGAGATTTGAATAGTATAGAAATAATAATAAAATAAATCATTTAACAATATCTAGTGCATAAATAACTTTTAAAATTGTAACTTTTTTTCATTAAAATAAAAATTATAGAGATTATAAGGATAATAGCGTGTTTTACTTGGTAAAAACCCTTAGTAATTAGCAGGGGCGAAGCCCACCACTTGGCCTAGGGTGGGCGATGGCCCTGGCTGATTTTTTTTTTTTTTTTTTTTAAATCCTCAACCAACCTCCGTTAAGGCTTAATACAAGTTGAGGGTTTATTCTATATTTTCTCTGTTGGTACTCTTAATTAACCTTCAATATCATTCTTTTTCACCTCTTTTTTCTTAATTATTTATCCATTGTTTGTCAACAACCCTCTATTTTAAAATTATATTTGTTCTGCAATTTATTGTAAAATTAAAAAATTTCTTATCAATTCATACATTGTTCTAAATTAATTTCAAACAAATTGTATAAAATCAAATAAATCTAGAATGGAGTACATATTATGTAAGTGCATGTCTTTTTAACTAAAAGCATGTATATGATTAAAATAATGAAACTAAATCAAAAGTAACATTAAATATTTTGTGAAAATTATAAACATGTGTTAAAAAACTCAAAATTTTATTTTATTATAGTAAATTAAAAAATGATTAAACTAGTTAAGCTCACTAACAATTTAAAATAAATATCTATGTTATAAAATAATGTTTATTATGAAATATAAACTGAACGAAAAATTCGTAACATTAATCCAAGCATATTTATTTTTTGTGATGTCTATTTTGGCCCAGACAACGTTAAATTCCTACTTTTGCCACTGGTAATGAGGTGGAAATCGTTTTTGCCACGATTTTTATTCTAGTTAATAGTACCTCATTAGTGTGTGTGGTGGAAATATAAAGAAAAAAAAAGAATTTATAAACCTGAGAGGTCATGTATATTGCAAGTAAAACTGCAAATCCCTTTGAAAACTCCACTACAGCAAATAGAAAATAGCAAAGAAATGTACAACCAGAAGCCTTCGGTTACTTTAAAAGAAAAGAGTAACACCACTGGATAATGCATTTATGAATCTCTAAACGTTACCACAAAAACTAAATAAGGATAATTATGTCCCTTTTTAGTTATTTACCTATAAAAGCAATTCAAAGTGCATAACATTAACTTTCTCTATTATAAATATACAATTGAATGTTTTGAATCTCAACAACAAAAAGAATATATATTTCAAAATGGAGTAATACCAAATAAAACATTGAGTTCAAAAAGATACTTTTACTTTTCATGATTTAAATTTATGGCCAGTCCTTCTCACTAATAAGTCAAATTGATGTATGTAATTAACTTGAGTCTAACAGCTAACCGCCCAAATATTGACCAAACTCCATTCAAAGTTGATGTCGCGTATTAGTGCTTCGTAATTGTTAATCCTTCATAACTCATAAATATCATGGAGTCTAAACTCGTTAAATTTGTTCGTTGGGAACGAAAATGAAAGGTTAAGTTTCTAGACATCATTTAAATCGAGTTCCATAAATGGAGAGTTGGTTGTTGAATTAAGATATCGCTCAAATACAAGGGACGAGACGAGTTGTCCCGAAATTAATGTCCTTGGATATAAATTTTTGGCAGAAATATAATTCTATTTATTTTAATTTAAATTTTACGGATTCTATATTTTTATTTGAAACAAATAACATGACCTACCTATGATAATGTGGTAAGATTTATTGTTGTGATTGCTTTTTTTTAGAAGTATTAATGTAATTGTAATATTTTTTGCGAAAATGTAGTGAATTTCAATTTTAATGATAAAAAATTGGTGGTTTGATTATTGTTATGAGAAGTGATGTGATACGGGATAAAATGCATTTGCAAATTTAAACACGTTATACAAATTATTAATTGGGGACGCACGCACATGTGTAAACTTTATCTCGATTATGTTCATATTAATTGCAAATCTAATGGTCATACTATTGGTCTTTTTTTTATTAGCAATTTAATCCTAAACTTGCTTGTTAAACTATGATATTCACTATACCAGGCTATCACAATATCTAAATGTATTTTATTTCACTTTATCTTTTGCTTATTTAAATAAGATTAATGTAAATAGGCAAGAGCAATATGGACGGAAGATCTAACAAAAACATCATATAATGGATATTAGATCCGTAAATTGTGTAGGTTAAATATTCTTCTTTTCTTTAATTACAAAAAATAATAATTTGTTTGGTTATTCATTGGAATGAAAATGTGAATCAAATAATATTTAAAAAGAAAATTCAATGACGAAAGAGTAAGATAACAAAAATTTGAAGGAGTTTGTAATAAAAATTACGGTGGAGTGTTTGAATGGACAATACCACTTAAAAACAAAGAATGATCATTTCACACTTATCACATTTTTCATTTCAAATTTCGTTTATATTTTTGTCATCTTTATCTTTTACTACTACCTTTTTTTTAATAGATTCATTATATTCTCATTTTCGTTTCAACAAGTAATCATTATTGAGTTCAATCATCCTCCTCAAACCAAGGACTTATAAATTAAAGGCTACTTACAAAAATATTTAATTATGAATAATGGTATTCAAATATTTTAACAAATTAAAGTCAAAATGATAAAATATTAAAACAAAAAAAATTATATTATTGAATTTAATACATATTTCATTATAATAATTATTTATATAATAAAAATTAATTAATTAATTCAACGTTTGATATAAATAATTAAATTTTGTAAATATACAAAAAATTTGACATAAAGGAGTAATATTTAGCAAAATAAAAAAGGAAAAGCAAATAGTAAAGAATAATTGGGTGGCATGATGATTACCCCAATTTGATAGCCAATAACTCTCCAAGTTTACTGAATATAAGTAAATATATATGCTCAACAAAATTTTGTAGATATTTGTCCCATTATAAATGCCCATTTATTTCCTATTTTGAAATATTTACAAGAGATATTATGAGATAAAAAAAAATTATTTCCCTCACAATCTCACTCCTCAGCGTCCCGCCCAGGTATTTGCATCTCTGTATCCCTCGAAGCAATCGATCCAATCTCTCCAAGTTTTTAGGGTTTGTCGATCGACAATATATAATCTCCAGTTTCGAGTTTTAGGGTTTCGTTTTGTAGATCTTTCCAGTTCGTTCGTGGTCCAATTTCAGGATTTCTGAGTCGTTGGATCAGATTTACATCTCCACTTCAAGATGTTTTGGCGGATGGCGGGTTTGTCCACCGCGTCTCCCGTGAGTAATTTGATTGTTTATAGCTTATGTTGTTGTTTGAGATTTTGCTATCTAGATCCAGTTATCGGTATTGAAATGAAAAGTTTGACGCTATATGTATTGGCACATGGGTGAGGAAAAATGAGACTAATTTGGGGGAAGTGGCATTTTGAATTTTATGTAATAGGGGACAGCGGAGGGGATTTTTGTTTATTGAGTTTCTTGTACAGGTCTTCTTTGAGAATTGTTTATTTTGCATCTGGTAATGCGAGTTTCTTAGCGCATTTGATTTTTGGGTTTTATCTGGTTGTATTTGGTTTGTTGATTATGTATGCATAGCAAATAACTAGTCCATGGAATTAGAACCGTGGAAGCATCTGGGAAACTAATGAAGAAGCAAAATCGAAGTTACTATCAGGTGAAGAGATTCAGATAGGCCTTTCTTTGCGCGCTTACTCTATTGCAAGACCCATACCTTTCCAATAAGCCATAAAAATATGGTTCTTGCTTCCCCTCTCTCCTCCTCGAGCTTATTGGTAGTGAATAGAACAGAAGACTGATTATTTATAGCATCTAGAAGAACATCCGCTACTGTAGTAGATTAGAAATGGCAACTTCTACACGTATTTATTTTAAGTTGTAAATATGATAAAGTGAGATCAGTGGATAAGGATTACAGTAGCAAGCCCCTCTCTGGCCATGCTGGAATTATACCTCATGTCAAAAGTATGAGTCAAACATGAAATAGAATACGAATAAAGACATAAAATTGTAAATTAATATGAAAAAACCTTCAACGATTATGAAATTTATACGACGTAGCAATGTGATGTACTTTTGTTTCTGTCTACCTACATTTTTCCAATCTGAATCTGGATGGGTGGAACTGATGTCTTCTTATCTACAGGTAAATTTTAGTATAAGGTTGAAAGAAGCTTCTGAACATGAAAGAAGAGAACATTTGAAACATCATACCTCACGTGGCAGGAGGCATTAGTTCCAAAATGTTTCAAACAGATTTGTGCACCTTAAAATAGGGTTAGGAACGTGGAGGCTGCCAAATGTTTTAAAAGTCTCCGTATAAACATAGTTAGTGGAGGGAGCTCCTAAGCCTTTGACGTGTATTCCTTTATTTTCTTATTAAAGTATCTTTATTGAATTGTATATTTGTATGTACTATATAAACATTTTCCAAGCGTTACCTGAAATAAAATCTTACGAGGTAGCACAGCAAATTCAATTTAAGCATAATAGGGAGTCATTCTTTTAATTGCATTGATTTTGTTGACGAGTATTTCTACCTTGGTGTCCTTGGCACTTGGTCAAATCAAGAATAAAGACCATTAGCCCTAAGCAGGGATTTAATTTTATTGTTTTTCGGAAGATTCTATGTAATTTACCTAGTGTTATGTTATTTCTTGGTTTAGTATCAAGATAAGTTTTGAAGACTTGTACCGGTTTATATCTCTTTGGCGTTATCTGGTTAACGGAAATGTGTGCTTGGAATGCAAATTCTTAGCATAAGTGCATACGTGTTCACCAACTTGTCTTTTTTATAACAAAGGTCTTTCAGTGACACTATAGTTTATTTTGCAGATCTACGTTCATTTTAATTACAAGTACAATATTTTACCTGTACTTTGCCTTTCCTGTTACTCGGTTTAACTTTTCCATTATGATGAATTAATGATATCTACTTCTCAATTTTATTTCCATAACCATCACAGGTGGAGACGATTTTGGACAAAGAAACCTTTACATTGGAGGAGCTTCTAGATGAGGATGAAATAATTCAAGAGTGCAAAGCCATTAATAGTCGCCTTATTAACTTGTAAGGCATCCTAATCCATGCTGATACACACACACACACACATATATGCTATGCGCTTACTTTGCATGGGAAATTGGTTAAGGGCCCTTACTACTATTTAATATTATTTTTCAAATTATTTATTGTTAGAAGCAACTGTGCACAAGTTCAACTTCTTTCTGATTCCTGCTCTTTAGTAAGCTGTCATATTAATTTGTGTAGTATGTAAGTTTCTATAATTCCTGTCATTATTTCACTGTTTTAAGTAGAATATAATTCTCTTCTAGGTCTGTTTTAAGTAGAATATAATTCTCTTCTAGGTTTTGTATCATTGATATATTTACGTGATATGAACACCTAGCAAAATATAATTTTGTTAAAAAGCGTGAAAAGAGACATTATGTTTCAATTAACATTCTTTATTCTGCAACCGTAACCAGATTTTTTCCAGATTTGTTTGACCACTGTAAGTGAAGCATCTTTGAACTCTCTCCTTTTGTAGTATGAATGATCGATGATGCTATTGACTTCGTTTTTCTCTTACTTGACTCGTGCTCAGTATCTACTGTCTCTGATAAGAATCTTTGCTATTGATTCATCTAAGGATTCCTCTTACAAATCTTCTCTTTTGTATTTTGTTGGAATGGTTTCAGTCCATATGTATTTTTCCACTAGTACATGAAATGCTTTTATCTTTACTGAGCTGAAAGAAGCAAATGCAACATGGGCTATTATACAATTAGTTTAATCATTTCGTTTTGCAGTTTCTAAATTAATTTTGAAGATTTTGTGCAGTCCCTCGTACGAATTCTAACCATCAGTCAGTTTCTAATATCGGATATACATATTTTCCTTGTCTGACCCTTTTTTACAGTTTGCGAGAAAGAACTCAAATAGAACATCTAATTCGATACATAGTGGATGAAGCTCCTGAGGTTGCTGACAAAAGGCTATCTTTTAAGTAGGTTTTGTGTGTGGAGATTTGAACTTCGTTTCCCAGAAGCTCTTTTGTACTCTTGAGATACATATTTTGATTGATTTTTTATTTGATTATAACCTATGCCAAGAAGTGTTGAATTAAAGATTGTTGATCTAATTGTGAACAGGTTTCCTTTTATTGCTTGTGAAATATTTACTTGTGAAGTTGATATCATACTCAAAGCATTGGTCGAAGATGAGGAGGTGAGAAGTCACTATTAGCCTATCAATAGTTTTTTGTGATTCTATGCCTTGATGCCTATGTATCATTTTGACCACTCTAACTATACAATATGGTTTTACTTCTCTTGGTAAACAGTTGATGAACTTGCTATTCTCCTTCTTAGAACCAGAACATGCTCACAGTACTCACCTTGCTGGCTACTTTAGCAAGGTCTCCTTCTGTTTACTCTATTGCTATTTCTCTAGCATACACTCTAAAGCTGTGCTACTGTATAAGAGTTGGGGGATTTTTTGTGTGGCTTAAATGCTTAATTTATGTTTCTAACATCTTTTGGAATGTATAATTAGTTATTTTCTTTGTATGTTCAAAGTTTACTTTTTAACATGGTAGGTCGTCGTATGCTTGTTGCTGCGGAAGACTGTTCCTTTTATGAATTATATTAGGGTAAGTCAATATTATCTCTCACTTTCTATTAAAAAGTTCTATCTTTGGTGAAATGTTTAGTGATTGTGGTTCCCATACCTCATACTAAATTTTTTCATGCTCTTTTATGATTAACTCATTAAATCTCTCGATTTCATGGTCCTTTTCAACACAATAATGTTTGGTTATATAGAAGTTTAAAAGGAAAGCTTTCACAAGTCATTCCTTTGCATGTCTTGTTCATCATATGTATAGGGAATCATAGAATGTCTTGTTTTGTGGGGAGCGTAGAAGGGTGACAATCAGATTGTCTTTTTATCTTATATTCAATCTTGTGAGTAGGAATGAAGAAACACAATTTCTACAAATTTTATGTTATTCTTAATTCTCTTGCTACACCGAATTTTAAAACCATAATTTAACTCGATCCATTTGTATTTGCTATTTCAAGCTTTGTGCTCTCATTTTTCTCTCGTTACAAACATAGGCTGATGGACTAATGGATAATCATGTACAGAGTTTGATGATTGACTCGGAGTGAATGTTGAAAAATAATATATTTATGCTTTGTAGTAAAAGAATTTATAGGCATATTTTCAGGCAATAATTGTGTATGTTTATGCTTCATTAGTTTGATGTGTAAGGAAATCTCTTGGAATTTTAACTACTAAGTTACTAAAGGTTGTTGAGTACTAGAAAGATTGGATATGTATCACGATGACTTGCAAAGAGGAAGAAATGAATGTTGATAGTCATATAGAATAAAGTTGTTCTCTTTAGTTTATAATTCCATTCAACATCATCGGCATCAATGTCTTTAACCGGTGAAATGTAAATGTATGTTGTTTCTGGGTAGATGTTCCATGTGATGCTAGTGAGTTAATGTCTCCTTTATTCACTTATATAGGCTCATCAGGACATCATAAGGAAGCTGGTCGATCTTATTGGTATTACATCGATTATGGAGGTTTGTTTTTTCTATCAATTCTGTGCATAGCTCCCTGCATGTAATAATAACCTTACTAATACAATTCCTTGTGAACAGGTTTTAGTTCGTTTGATTGGTGCTGATGAGCATCTTTATACCAATTATGTGGACTCGATGCAGTGGTTAGAAGACACAGATGTATTAGAGATGGTTGTGGATAAGTTCAGCTCGTCAGTAAGTTGCATCAACTGATTATCATCTAGTAGATATTAAACGTCTTCACTGTTCCTGGAGACCTAGAGATGTACTATTTATCTTTTGTGAACTTATATATTCCTGTGGTGAGAGATGAGGCTGGATAGTGGATACTTTCTTTTGTGTCAAATTTTTAAGCTTTACATTAAGTAGAATATTGTGTATTCAATAATTTAGTGGCTCGATATCATGAGCTTTGGAAGTGAAGTTCACTTGTTGTCCTGATCATACAATAAGGTCAAGTTCCATTATTGGTTAAGCTCTTACAAAATTTTTGACACGGTGTAACAGGATTGTCCCGAAGTGCATGCTAATGCAGCAGAAACACTTTGCGCTATAACTCGGTATGCTCCCCCAGGGCTCGCTGCTAAAATCTCCAGCCCAAGGTAGCACTGAACTCGGATAACTATCTTGGCTTGTCATACATCCCAATTTTATCACCTTTTCTTATCATCTATTAAACACTTATCTGTCTGTATCTACTTCCACAGTTTTATAGGAAGATTATTTCGTCATGCTTTGGAGGAGTCTCGACCAAAATCTGTTTTGGTATACTCTTTGTCTGTCTGCATATCTTTGTTGGACCCTAAAAGGCTGTCACTGGGAACATATTATACTTACAATCGTCAATTGTCTCATGGACCTGTAATAACTGCTAATCCTGAGACAGTGGAAGGCATGCTTGAAAGCCTAGGTAAGGTGACTTTGAATGATGCTTAAAAGGGAGTATTTGGTGTGAGCATAAATGTTTTTCATCCTCAAACAGAAATTATCTGAATATGTTATACAATTTTTGTCCATCAGTAGTATGGCATTCTTGATCGAAAATGTTGTTTGTACATCGTTGCCTCCAATATTTAATTATGGACTTCTAAAACATAGCCTCAGTTTCTTGATTAATTATGAACTACTATCTTATATTAGAAAAAAGTGATTTACTCAGTACTTCTGAAACCAGTGGCGTAGCCAGCCTAAAAAATTCTGAGCAATATATTCTTTCTACTATTTTTTATAAGAATATTACTCACCATTATTAAATAGTTAAAAAAAAAATTAAAACAAGTATACATAATTATATATCATCAATATTATGATGCAATTTCAACCACATTAACTAAAAGTTTCATGTACTTGTTTACTTTTACAGCATCATGCAAGGGTAGGTAGTGGAAAATGGGGACCAAAAACTTTTTATTGGGGACCATAATTTATAGATACTATACGTATTGTAGTTGTTAATTAAAAATAAAATAAAATTGGTTGGGTGGGTGGGGGTGGGGGTGGGTGGGTGGGTGAGGTGGCACGGTGCCCCCATAACTCCGCCCCTGATCTAAACAATTGAAGTTTTCCTCAAAAATTAGTACTTGTTCAGTTGTTCTGGTTCATTGGCCTCCCTAAAAATAAGCAAAGCTAAACTGGTAGATTTGTGCTTGCCTCAAG
This sequence comes from Centella asiatica, assembly GCA_014636745.2. Lineage (NCBI taxonomy): Eukaryota > Viridiplantae > Streptophyta > Magnoliopsida > Apiales > Apiaceae > Centella > Centella asiatica. Next base: position 42,595,140 of record CM025780.1, on the reverse strand, counting down.
ACTTATTTCTGGAATTTTGTAGAAATGCAGCAAATGCTTGTCTTAGCAGTTTGAACAAGAGTCAGGCCTCAGGCTGTGGAAAATGAGGAATTGATTAATTTTATGAGACCCATCAGATTGACCTTTTTTCATTGAAGAAACTCACAATTTTGATAATCTTTATTGCTCGTGTGTTATCTGTCTTTGTTTAGTCTATAGAGGATGCAAAAACCTGAAGTTCAGTGTTATTAGTTGGTGAATCCTATAGGGTACCATTGGTTTCGATTAGAGAGGACTATGTCAACTTTTTCAGCTAAAAGCGGGGCCAAATATATTAATGATCATGAGACTGACAGCTTGCACGAGAACAGTCTCAGTTAAATGCTTATGAGTTGCTGGTAGCCACGAACCCAGGGTCTGTTTTTGTGATCCTTGCATTTGTGGTAATAAATATGATGACTAGGCAAATACATTGGAGCAAGTGAGTTGGTGATGTTGTAGCTGTACTATTCTATTTGTATTAGGGATTGTGTGTGTGTGTGTTTTGTTTTTGTTTGGGTACATAACACATTTTTATCACCAACAATCCAACACCAGACCTGGTTATTTGGACTGTCCCTATCATTGTTCCAAGGGATTAAGAAGTCTGAATTGTTCAATTCTAAAGGTTTATAACAGATTGTGATACCCTCATGTGATATGGATGGCTAGAATGTATCTGGGAAACTATATACCATGCACCAAAAAACCATTTTTATCAATGGCACCACTTCCGTCTGCACCAGCACATTCCCCCCCCTCTTTTAATAATATTTAAGCTATCTGCTATTAGCATATAATGCAGACATGCAGTTTCTATGCTCTGTGAAAAGTTCAAGTATTATAGCATCATGTTTTCACGAGGACCTACAGCTTTTGTTAATTCTCTCCATCCAGGTAACCTGCTCAAGCTTTTGGATGTTTCATCGGAGGAAAATGTGTTAGTAACAACATATGGAAAGCTGCAACCACCACTTGGGAAACACCGTTTAAAGGTAATTCTTTGTAAACTGTTAAGAGAATCAATTTTCATAGTCTTAGTAAACATAATAATGACTATGCCACAAGACTTGAGGGTTGCGGTTGTGGGTCCCCCACGGTCCCACCTACAAATAAATAAAAATCACGAATTCTTTATATTGTTTGAATATGCTTCTGTTATATAAGTAGTTTTGAGGGTCATGTAACTTCATTCTGATTGTCAATAAATGGTTCTTTCAGATTATAGAATTCATCTCAGTCTTGGTGACTGTTAGTAGTGAAGCTGCAGAGAAGGAATTGATAAGCCTTGGTGCAATTAAACGTATTCTAGAATTGTTTTTTGAGTAAGAGCACTGTTTTACCTTATTATTTTGTCTCTTGTATAGAGCTCAAAGCATTTTTCTTGGTAAACTTACTTGATCTTGATACAACTACAGGTATCCATACAATAATTTCATGCATCACCATGTAGAGCAGATAATTTTGTCTTGCTTGGAGAGCAAAAATGCTCCACTTATTGAACATCTCCTTCGTGACTGCAATCTTGTTGGGAAAATTCTTGAAGCAGAGAAGAATTCTGCTTTGGCCACTGATACAGACAAGGTAGTAATCAGTTCATTATGACATTAATGAGCTAGCATGTGTGTTTTGTTTGTGTACTTTTTATTTTTGTTATTTATTAATTTATCTATATATGCAATAAATCTTATGCTTATCACTGCTATGGCATCGTTCAGGTTAGAAATTCAAATTCATCACTAAATTAACGAGATTGATTGGTTTCTTGCAGCCAACTGTCCCTGCTGAAGGGAGATCACCTCCAAGGATTGGAAATATTGGACACATCACACGTATATCCAACAAACTTGTTCAATTGGGAAACAACAGTGACATACAAGCATTTCTGCAGGTAAATCCATCAAAATTCCTCTTTTGTCCCCTTTAGTATTTCTTAGTACTCGATGTGCACTACCATTACTCTTAGTACTCCATTTCTGAATGTGTATTTTTAGCTAAAATGGCTATTATTTTGAACTGGAGGGAGTACAAACTAACTTTTGGTGCCCTTACACAATCTTTTAAGGGATAATAAGAAACGTGATGTGGACCATTCTCATCTCTCAGCAAGTGTGCTTTGCAAAGAAATTCTAAATCAAGTTAAACGCAAGCTTCACAACTCTTCCTCGTTCATTAAAAGCCTTTCCTACTTTGGATCTTTCAGATTGGGACATATAAACCCTGTGCATTGTCATTTTAATTCTTCTGTATGATATCATTGTTTGTTAAATTGGCCTAGCATATAGTAGTCACATCTCTCTCCGGGTATGTTGCCTGATGGTTCTGCTATATTTTCTGTGTGTAATTGTTCCACTTTTTCATAGAATTAATCATTTAGTAAGGAAAAACAGGGGACGGGAGAAAAAGGACTGTTGCCTTCTCCATATCTGTCTGGGTTTCATAAAGCTGCTTAACCATAGGTCCACAATGATCTTCTGTAGTTGTGGATTCCCTTAAATTACATCTTACCAATTTATATGCATCTGCTATAAGGTTTTAAGTCTTGTTATACACATTTCTTTGCCGATATTAAAATTAATACTTTATTTATTTTCTCCTTCTCTTTCTATTACGCAAAGAATCATTTTTCTGTTGACGATTCCCAACATTCAAGAAGTGCAGAAGAGTCACATTCATGCTCAATTACATAATTTTATATAATTTTTAGTTGATATGCCTTTCTGGATTCAAGTATTTAGTTCATCGGTATATGCATGTACATGAAGGATTATGAGTGCTTGATTTTGTTTGTGTGTGCGTGCACACATGTTATTTAATTTTTTTTATTAGTGCTTTATATATCTTAAACCTCATATATACTTTGAAAGCCAATATTTTTTGACAGGAAACTGATGGATGGGCAGATTGGCATTCAAATGTTCTACTCAAGCGCAACTCACTAGAAAATGTCTACCAGTGGGCTTGTGGGTGGGTATACTTTTAAGTATTATTGCACTTACTCTTGTTAGCTGATGCTTTTGAATATGTAATTATTGAATGACACATTCGTGGGATGTTTTTGTACAATTTGCTGTTATGATTTATATGTGGTGCAAAAAATTGTGCAATTTATCATAGTGGTTTTGGTTGCATGAAGTAGTAATAAATTATTTGTTTTCCTGAAGAAGTAACGCATTGGAAAAGTGAATGTTTGAGACTTGAGATGCACCAGTAAATCATGAAACATGATTTATCTCATCTATTAGTTTGACTCATATCTTATGGTACTTAAATGGGGAAGTTAATGTTTCAAGCAACTGATTGGTGTTTGTGTCTTGTCTGAAAGGAGGTGATAGTTTTAGTTAACTTTTTTCAGATATATGTATAAAATTGTTTAATGTGTAGCTTTGAAGATTTCAGCACCTTTATTTTCATTTAGAAGTGCGGTCATCATTAGTGTACCTTAATTATAGAGGTGCTTGATGTTAAGTTCAGAAATTACATTAATGATGGCATTTTTTATGTAACATTTTTGTTGGTTATTGAACTCTTGAGATATTTTAATGTTTATGATTTTAATTTGTAGTTTTAGTGTCAGACTATCTTTGATATTTCTATTTACTTCTGAAATATTGTTCTGATAAAACATAAGATCTTTGCTTAACTAATCTGTTCTACTTTGGCTTTTTCATTTTTTAAAAAAATCAATGTGATATGTATCGTATTCATTGACTGTAACAGGAGGCCTACAGCACTACAGGATCGGAATAGGGACAGTGACGATGATGATTACCAAGATAGAGATTATGACGTTGCAGCTCTTGCAAACAATCTTAGCCAAGCCTTTCGATATGGTATATATAACAATGAAGACAACGAAGAGGTACCATCTATTTTGCTTAACCTCTTAAAATTTTCATTTTATATGTGCTGCTTATCTATAGTTCTGCAAATATTTCACATGAGATTAATAGAAGAAATCTGCAAGTCTTACCCTGAATGGAATTGCTGCTACATTGATCTTTAGTGATGAATTCTTCAGCAACTCTAGAAACTATAAGGTTGTCATTAATAGTGTTTACATCCCTCCGACCAACATTTGATATCCTTTCTTTTTCGTTTAAAATTTTAATTGCACATCAACCATTGGCATTTCCATTTCACCTGATCGTATACGTGTGGGTTTCTGTGATATTTGAAGACTGGCCTTAATGAAAAGTTCAACCATCTTGGAGTTTTATCTTTGGATACTCTGGTGCATGCGGAGTAGTGAGATTCATTCTCACATATTTCTGTGTTGTCCTGTTGCTTGGGGTTTATCATTGAGAAGCTCCTTTGTAGTTTTTCATGAGGAATGGGTCGGTCATGTTTCAGCAGAAGATGTATTCTTGACTTATATTCTAGGCTTTTCGCTAGCGAGAGGTTTTGCAAGATTAGATGGGATTGTGCCCTCTTCAGCTTTTTGGGTATTTGGAATGATAAATACACAAATATGAGGTGGCTTGGAAGGCAATTTGTAGCTTTGTACTGTTTAAGGGTAGGATTGTTTCTCTTGCCTCTCTTTGGTCTTCTGCAATGGGCACTTCCCATTGGCATCGAACTGTCTCATGTAGTAACGGTGTAGAGATCGGAAAGCTGCCCTGTCTCATTTTGAATTTTTCTTGAGCACTGTTTGTGACTTCTGTCTTCATTCTCTACTCTCTTCGTTTCCGAAGTTTTTTTGGATGTAGGCAAATTTTTTTAAGCTTTTCTCAAATATTGACAAATGGGAGAGGAATATTTGATATGGATTTCATTTGAACACATTTTTTATGCTTGTGTAGGCTCATGGCTCTCTGGAACGAGATGACGAGGTATGGTCTCACTCTTCACTGATTAAATTCATTCTCCATTCATATTGGTATTGTCAATTAACTTCATTTTCATTTCACATTAACCCGTGAACCTCCATACGTTTCCGAGTTTCTGTCTGTGTTACATAATTGGTCTATAACACAACCATGTGTTCTTACACACTCCATTTTGTCAGGACGTATATTTTGATGATGAATCTGCCGAGGTCGTCATATCTTCCCTTCGACTAGGAGATGACCATGAAAGGTAAATTACTAGTGTTAAATGGAGACTTTTGTTTTTGTCGCAATTGGACCATGAAAGGTATATCACCATTATTCTTTTTTTTTTTCATATAGTTTTGATCCTTTGGTTATCAGTTTTAATGCATGATATTGCATCAATTATCTTTCGTTATCAGATCAGTTAATAGTACTTTTGATATTGCTGATAGTATCTCACAGTCCATGGACATGGCTAATGTTTTCTGTTTGCACTGTGTTCTTTCAGTGGATCCCTTTTTACAAACTCCAACTGGTTTGCTTTTGAGGATGACAGAATAATTAATGAGCGTGCAAGTGGTGTGGTTGCTTCTCCTTCACCAGATACTGAAGAGACTGCTCGCACGGATGGGGGAGGTGATGAGGTGGTTGTGGATGACTTGGGAGACTGTCCAAAACCTGAAATGTTAAAAGAGCAAATTGCTTTAGATAATTCCTTACTTGACGATCTGTCTAAGAACTTGAGAGAGACAGGGACCGCTGAGATTGAAAAGCCAGCTGAATGGGTTGAATGGAGAGAGAGTTCGGATTCTACTGAACAAAATGATTCAAGTCTAAATTCTGACAAATCATCCAATGCTACTCCAGATTCCATTAGACTGTCTAATGCAATTTCTGATTCTGATGATGCAACTAAAGATTCTGTTGAACTGTCTAATGCAACTACAGTTTCTGCTGCATTGGCAATTGCAACTCCAGAAAATGTGGAACCATCTGATGCTACTGATGTTGCTGGGTTGTCGACTGCAGATAGGGCTCCAGCTTTACCAAATGGTGAGTTGCAAGTGGAGTTAGAGTCTTATGGTGATGATGGTAAACCCTATGAAGCTGGTGCATCTCCGTTGCTGGCTATTGAGTCAGAGGATTCAGGAAAAGTCAATGTTGAAGGATCACCAAAATCAGAAGATGCTGATCAGGCACACCCACCGGATTCAGGAAAAGAGGTCCTGAGCTCTGAAATGATCAATGTGGAGAAATCTGCTGAAAAAGATGAAATTCCTGGAACTGCAGAACAAGACAAGAAAAACTAATGTGCCAGTGCGTAATGAGTTCTCCATATCATTTTACTAAGCTTTCCTCAATTGCAACTACAAAGATTGAACCAGTGAGAAGCAAGTTCTTGCTTGAGGAATCATGAAAGATATAGTCGGATGTACAACTGGGCTCGTCTTGTCACATAATCCAGACCGCCACTCATTCTTTCTTTTTATTGGGGTTCTCACCATCTGTCTGATCTCAAGTCAGGTCTCATTTCAAACGTTTTCTTGCAATGGTCATTTAGGTCTGTGTTCTATTCACCAATTAGGATTTACCGCTAGATGACGCTGCTCATAGATACAGATGATGTTGGTGTATGCCATCCTTTGACAAGTTACTGTTCATAGTACATAATTGTCCATTAACATGTAATCCATGATATTTTTGTTCCCCCCTCCATATGTTTTACAAACACAATAAGAATAACAAGCACTTCATTTTCTTTCTTCTGGACCTACTTTCACTTTGCTCAGTTAATTGATTTGACTTGGCTGTTATGAAAATGGTTACGTCAAAGACCAGGTTGCTTCTACGTAAGCAGAGGTGGTGGATGGCAAGGCGTACGGGGTTGTCATTTGTCAAACCTATTGTTCTGGAGATCTTGTACTGAAATGCTAAAGCAGAGCTATTTAGGGACCACTTCTAAGTGGTGTAACTTTCATTTTCCTGGACGTATTATATATTTCAGATATAGCCTGGAGTAGTGTTGTTGGTAACACACTCAACTATTGAAATTTATTCCACTATTACCCTTACATTTAAGCATGTGCATTTTATTTGTTCAAGGATGAACTGAATTCCACTCGTACATTTAGAGTACTCAATTTGCAGCTGCTCTTTTTTCCTTGTATCAAACCATTTGTATTCGTATGCGTAATTAACACAAAATTGCCCCCAAAAATTTTAAATTTGAGCATGAAACTTTTTGTTCATGAATTTTCAAATTTAATCTTTTTTTATTTCCCCTCTTTATTGTTCTATTTATTGCCAGTCTTGCTCATAAACTAAGAAAGACAACAGCCAAAAAACAAAGGAATGATGCACGGTAAATTGGCAAGTTTTGTTCTCCAAATTCATATACTCTGGTTTTCTTCGGTTCTTCCTTGTCCATCAAATAGTTGACACAAACAAATTAAATATACAAGGTATGATGCATGATAACACAAAAATATTTATACTCCGTATTGCGCCAGGTTGTACTAGTTGTGGATGGTCGATACATTCTTTAGATATTATAAAGGAGAAATAGAAGATAACTTGCTTTGAATATTAAAGAAAGCATAATGTAAAGGGCATTTTTGGAAAAAAAAAATTATTTTCCATTGAAAAGTAGGGAAGGGACTACCGAGGAGAGAGAGAGAAATCATATAATGTCAGCTAAAAAAAGGAGGCGAGTAATATCAATTTTGAGTGAATAATGATATGAGGTGCTTAATTTTATTTTATAGTCCATAGTTTCTTTTAATAATAATACTCTAGTTAGAAATACATCTAATTGGTACCGGCAAGTAGGTAAAGATATTTTTCTGGAAAGGATTAAAATAGAAGCTAGAAATTTGTATTCTCTAATTCAACATCAAAGATGGTTTATATGTTGATTTGCAATATTGCCCCGACCAATCTTTATTTGGTTGATGGTAGGTCAGTAATTCAATATCAAAGATGGTTTATAGTTGCTGTATTTGCAGTGGATTCAAGAGAGACTATATTATTGTCCAACCATGTGGCAGCTGGTCTAAAAATACAATCTCCCGAAATTGATTCTTCATTTTCTGTCGATGAAACAATCAATGTTACAATGTACATTATCTGAATTTCTAGTCACTTCATTTTCTATATTTAAATGCTTTTTACGACACAAATTTTTTTTCATTGCGCACAAATTTTTTATTAGAAACCACTCTAAATTAGGTTGCAAATGAACAGAGATGGAGGTAGTATAATCGAACAGGATCGGCCACGAAGTTGGGGTCAGAACAAGATAATGGGTACTGTTTGTTGGAGCATGGGCAATAAAAAAATGTGCCACATAAATATATTAATCCGTAAAACATATATGACAAGTCCAAAAAGAGAAGGAAAAAAAGGTCTATCTACTTACTATGCTGCATTAGCATTGGTCTGTTCTGCTAATTAGCTAACGGGTGTGTATGTTCTAGGAGAGGTTACCTGTACTCCACCTGGAATTTCCTCATTTTCCTCAGCAAGAAAGCAAAAACCACCAGAAGAGGCCATGGTCAACTGAATAATATTCTCGATGATCAATAAAATGAAAACCGCAAACAAACATATCTCACTCTTTCCTCTTAACTTTAATGAGCCGGAGTCAAAACTGGACTTGTGCGTACGCACAATTTATGATAGCTGAGGAACCACGGCAACTCCATTCCGAGCTGCAGAAACACTCCCCAGCTTTCCTGAAGTTTGGAGCTTATATGTGTGCGCACAATTTATGATAGTTGTAGGGAATGCACCGCAACTCCATTCCGAGCTGCAGAAACACGCCCCCACCTCCCTAAACGTGGTTCCTGCGCAAAAGTTTTCACAATGTAAGGTATGCCAGCACTAAAAAATAGTTCAAATAATTCCTACCTGGACAAGAGTCTGGAAATGAATGAACACCATCTAAAACACATACATAGACAACTCAACATCAATGTTACCAAGCAAAAAAAAAAAAAAAACAGTATTGCCTAACATCAATGAGTACCCCCCCCCCCCCCCCCCCCCCCCCCCCCCCCCCCCCCCCCAACCCCAAAAAAACACACAAAAAAAAAAGGAAAAAGAAGGAAAACCCTACCTGCCCTACTCCAGCAACAATGAACCGTCCTGATTTTGCAAATGCCAAGGAATTTACAAACCCAACCTGCAGCAAGAGCGACTCAAGTTCAAACTGATTTACAATGAGCTGGAATCGAAGTTGAACTACTAATAAAATTAGCAAGTTTCCTAGTAAAACAGGACATACGTACATAATATACACATATTTTAAAGATTTAAGGCGGTCAAACTGAAAGCTTACCAAAGGGAGCTCAAACAACGGCCTTATGCCTTTGGAATCGCTTTCTATTTCCCATAGTTGAATTGAACCATTACCAGCACCTGAGGCAGCAAGATCACTGTTTCTACAAACAGCAACAGAGCCAACCCAAGAATGTACTGATGCACACAGGTTTTTGTCGATGCATTTTTCTGCAGGGCTAGTTCCTAAAGATGTATATGATCAAAGACTGGGTAATGTACTCTATAATTATACAGCAACTGTCAGAAGATCCCACTCTTATCGCTAAGACATGGACAAACATAAACCAAATGTAATTAAAGTTTAGGTTGGAGGGTGGGTTTTTTTTGGGGGTGGTGGTGGGGAGTGGGGGGGGGGGGGGGAAGGGAGGGAGACCAATATAAGTTGCTAGTATTGAATAAAATATTGACACCTAAATGAATTTTTACCTATATGTCCATTTGATAGTATTTTATTTCCACTTTCTTCCAACTTGTCTGGTGTCCGCAAAGCATGTGCATTTTTAACAATGTGAACTGGCTTCTTCCGCAAAACACTCCATTGCTCAATACCTCCATCATCAGAGCCCGATAAGAATTCATCGTTACTAATAAAACAGCAACATTCCAATGATGATGCTGGAGCACGAAATATTAATTGCGACTCCTCAGGAACCTGTTTTGCATATTTTGACCATTTATGAGATAAAGAGTAGTGACCACTAACATATATGAATAAAAGATAACTTCTATGCTACCTTTAAGGGCCATACAAGAGCTTTGCGGTTAGCATATCATTAAAAGTGAGAACATTCAGCAATTTGGAAATGAGCATGCATTATTATCCGATTAAGTAACAGTTTAAACATGATATAAAACATAACTTCCCTTCCCCTTGTGGCCTTGTTACCCAACCAAACAACCATAAAAGCTTTGAAAGAAAAAAAATTATTGACTACTTCATTCTAAGATCAGAAAATCTGGAAAGCTGCTTACCTTCCACAAATGCATAGTTCGATCACGTCCAACAGTCAAAACCCGTTCTTTCCTCAGACAGTCAATAGTTAACACATCACTTTGGTGACCAAATAGTGTGGTGATGTAAGCCCTGTCATCTGCATTCCATATCTTGATTGTTCGATCATACGAACCAGAAAAAAGTTCAGTAGTCCCTTGCCTGAATGTCAAGCATGACACTGGTCCTTTGTGGCCTGGAAATGCCTGTAGAACAAATAAGTGGCAAGCCAGAATAGAAGTTAGGAACAAGTTTAAGAACACACCGGATGGGTGTAGCTATGCCACTTTGCAAGGTACTACTATACTACACAAACACAGGTAGTCAGGCACAACTCATAATAATGAAAGCTACATGATTCCAGGTAGCATTAATTAATGTTTTTGCAAGTTTGAGCTAAGAAGGGTCTTCAGAAAGAAAAAAAATGAATGAAAAAGAGATGATGCCAAATCTTACCATTTATCGTGGAGTATGGTCCTAAGATTATTATGGTAAACAACAAATCAATTTGTAGGTTTCTTCATATGCTTCGTATATACATAGAAGTAACTGCTGGCACTGGGTAACCATTTGGAGGGAAATTGGTGCATGTCATTTCAAATTTTTAAAAGAATTTAGATTTGTAGGAAGTGTAGGTAACTTTTAATTCATGACTACTTGTGAAAAAATCTAGCAATTAAATCTTGGACAAACAGTGTATCTGATATAATTGTAGATGTTCCATCTTGTTTTATTACAACGTTATTTGAACTCAGATGTTATATGGAATCACAACTTTTTTTTATCCAAAACCAAAAAAAGGGAAAAAAAGCTATTCCTCTATAAGTTTTTTTTTTCAACTCCAAAATTCACTTGAAGTCATTTTGTAGAAGAAATGTTTGGTTACTTTTCAACACTAATTTAGAAAGATAAGTTGAAAAGCAGAAAAGTAGTCCCCAAACAGGCTCTTAATCTTTCAATATTATCTATATCCTATAAGACTATAATCTTACTACCAATAATTTCATACTTGTTTGCTCATTGAAAGGCATGCCTGATTATCAAGGATATAAATTTTCTAGCAAACCACACATAATCTATTATAGCCTTACCAAGAATTTTTATTACCATTGAGAATGACATGTAACAAACATCCTCTTACTGACATATTAGTCTCATGGGTCATTCACATTTTTCTGTAGTCATGGTCTTCAAAAGAGACAGTGATATATAACATTCTTAAGTCATACTAAATAATTTTAGCTATGTATACCTGGACATGCTGTCTTGATCGAGTATCCCATAAATGAACATGACGATCAAGGCCACCACTCACCAAATAACGACCATCAGAGCTAACAGCCAATGCTAAAACATGTTTGCTATGCTTTACTGCTCGACCTTGTGGATCCTTTGCACCATGGGATTTTAGAACTTCCTCACTTGGCCATACATACTTTTCACTCTTCTCACTATCCATATCCCAGTGAACAATAGTACCATCTTTAGAAGCTGAAAATCCCCTCGAGTCATCTTCAGATAGAGCTACAGCAGTAACAGACTGTCGATGTTTAACCAGATTTCGGAATCCTTCAGTTATTTCTGGCTTTTGCAACCTAGATGAAGTCAACAAGATGAGTAACAGATAAAAAAATTTGCATGACTGCTAAGTTACTAGGATTCAACAATGTATGTTCATGGCTTCATACCATATTTTCCTAATGGGTTTGCAGAAACTTTAATCCAATTAAGGACCTCAATTTCTGTTCCTAAAAAGTAACAACATAAGTGAAACAACTATAAACATTGTAGGTACCAATAGACCTACCAACTATCAGACATAATATAATACCAAGATTAATTGGTCAGAGAAAGACTTAAAACCAACTTTCATCACCAAAGAAAACAGAAGGAAACACATGCAAAAACATTTGCCTGTGTTCCTGTATACATTTGTCAAAAAAGATTCAAAGTTCAATCATATTATTTTGAACTGTGATATTCTACGAGTTAGAACAAAACAGTAAAACTGTTGTAATTTGTAATCTACTAGAAGAACTATAATCAACATCAGTTATGAGTGATTCCGCAATCTAACAAGTTTCCACAGCTTCTTTAATGCACATATCAGAAAATGTATTAAAGATGGGAGAGAATTCAACCATGTAACCTGAAGAAACAAAATTTTACGATTTGAAATAACAGAATTCATCCACTCCATAAAACAGAATATTACACGTCATTTCTGTTTTTATGTTTTATTTGTAGATTCCATTAAAGCATTAGTTGGATACTTCCATATTATCCATTTCGCCATCATCTTCGCAACAGACTTTTCGACAACAAAATCAAACTTATCTCACTTTTCGATAAAATATAAGAAGGGAAATGTCGGTATTGCATATCACATTTAAATAATGGGACTATGTACTAATTAAGAGGTTTAACACTTATTTTGGAATGGAGAAACTATTCAGATCACATTTTTATGATGAAAATGATAACTTTATTAACAAGATAGAAGATAATACCATGCAAAAGCAATAGCAAGATCGAAAAAGTCATAATACGATGAAAATAAGGGCACACACTACCAAGTGATAACAATAAATACCTGCGGGTAAGGATGTGGAGTTAACTACGGATCTGAAGTAAACGTGTTAAATAAACAAAATTTAATGCAGTTATGTTAAACTGACTTCTATGAGCTATATCCACCCGAAAAAACCTCACAACATACATACACACATATCATCAATATTCCGCAACTCAATCATTTCAATAAAATAGTTACATTCTTTAGCCATCTTCAGTTACCGTAGCACATCAGTCCAACATTACCATTAAGAATCAAATATGCCAAAATTCGACCACAAGCATATTAGATAGTTAAGCTGATACAAGTACCATTGATACTTTAAAAGACCAGCTGATTAAAAAACAACAATATCCACACAACTTCCTCCGTGATCACTTAGTCCTAAAGCATTGTTTGGTTAGCACATAAATACCTCGAAGCAATTAATCTCCGAACACGCCCACTATCTTCAAGCTGCTCTTGCTGCAAAATATTAGCAACCCGAGAATCCCTATCACCTTCTCTCGCCCTCTCATCCCCACTTTCATCATCATCATCCTCCTCATCTTCTTCTTCCTCCCTTTTCGCCATTGCCCTTACTTCCTCCAAATACGCCTCCGCAATTCGCTTCCGTTTCTCAGCCGCAGTCTCCACTTCCTCAGCCTCCTCCTCGCTGGAAATTCCATTGTTGGGTTCTCCCAAATGATCATCGTCGCTGCTCTCAACCTCGTCATCTTCGAAATTACGTCTCCGTTTGGCGTCGTTATCAAAAAATGGGTCTTGTTCTATTGCAAATCGTTTTTTGCTCCTCTTGGTGGTACTTTGAGCTGATGATTTATTCTTCTTAAATACTTTGCCCATTATAAAACAAGTTGAGATTGATATAATCTACGGATATAGTGTTTTCGTAGTGTATGTATAGAGATGCGTTTTGAGATGATTAGGGTTTAAGAGTAAGGTACAGGAGGGAGGGAGAAGAAGAGGACAGGGTTTAAGGTTAGGGTTTCTGTGTTAGAAAGGGAAGAAGAAAGCGGAAAGTATGAAAATTCTGTATATTGGCTATGGGCCCAATTACAATTGACTGGGCTTGACCCAATAACCCGCTCTAATTTTATTTACCTTTATTAATTAATTTCTATTACTCCTCCTTTCTGGTAGTGACTAGTGAGCAATAGGCTTTTGTAGGTATTCAGATAGAACTTGTAGCATGTTCTAGAGGGTCTCCCCTCAACCAAAATATTTATATCACCAAAGAAAATATCATGAATGAGTTTAGCATAAGGTGATTTTTATAATTTTAACTGGGACAGATTGTTCACTCCATTATAAGTCCGATTAACAAAACACCAAATTAATTGAGATTTCGATTTTCTTATAAAATGTGATGTAACATGTAATATGAAAATAATTTCCCCAATCCTTAACCGTCACATCTTTCATAGCTTATATGAAATACTTTTCTCTCAGTTTACACACAAAATATATATTTGAAAATAAAACTTGCATAATTTTTTTCATTGAAATGTTATATTTTCTAAAATTTATCATTATAATCTTTTTATTGTATTATTAATTAGATCGTTGTTAATTAAATAAACAATTTTAGTTTCCATAAAAAAATAAAAATAAAATTATTTATATAGGATGGAGATAATATTATCTAGTTAATTAGAAACATTAAATTTCTTTAGCAATTAATATCTATAAAAGGCGCTGAAAATCTAAAATTGATCTCATTCAAAATAATTTGCTTCATAAATGATAGAAGATTTTATGGATTTCACGATTATAAGGCTTTTCTTTAGGTAGTTGATGTGGTAAGAGTTGTGAATAGTTTTCAAAATGTCGTTTATTTACTACAAATTTATTGAGTAGAATTGTGTTTTGTTGGAATATTAAAATTAACATGCGAAAGATGTGATAAGTTAGACTATTTTATGAAAAGTCGAATATATGTTTTTGCTCTCTCCATTCGACAGAAAAATAACATTTAAACTTTTCACGATTATTAACTTATATTTTTGACCAAAAATTAAATATATAAATCATAAATTTTTTCATGAAATTTATTATAAAACTTTAAATTATGACGAGATTTATAAATTTTTAATTTAAAGTTTTTAAATTATTACAAAATAACAAAGAAAAATTTTATATGTAACTTTTTTTTGAAACAATTTTTTTTTCCAAATACTTTTTTTTTGGAACAGAAAAAATAAAATTTTTATAAGAATCAAATAATTTTGTTTTTAATATTACTGTTTTGAATTTATATAGCTATGAATTACAGGATTAATTATACATCCGTGAATGATTTTTCATTCAAAAAATCGTCCAAGAGCCCCTCCCTCTTTGTTTTTTTTTTTTTTATACAGGTTATATTCCAACCCATATATTTATTATTTCTCAACAATTTCAAGAATGCTCCACCGGTAAAAGCTGGTGTGCATTCTGAAAAAACAAGCGTCTCCGTAGCCGCCACAATTAATAACTAAACAAAGCACCGTACTGCGATTTATATAATAAATTAAAAAAAAAACTTTGAAAAAAAATCCAAAAACCAGATAAGCCCATTATCGACATCTAATGTTGACATTAGTCCCACTGCCATTTCCTCCTGATTCTGATCTTCCACCACCTTCATAGATTAATTCTTTCATCTGATCGTGAAAGATTTATATGGAGGTTGATCGATCAGAGAGACGAGTTGGTCTCAAATCAGAAAGTGCGTACACAGTAGAGGAGAGGAGAAGTACCCAACCATACTTTTGCATGACATGAGAAGAATCAAACAGTAACTGCATGTCTGTGTGTGCGTTAAAGACAATACTGAAAACAACGAAGAAAAATAATTGTAAAGACAACAAGTGTATATAGCGAAGTTGCTTACCTGATACCTCAATAGATCAGAAGATAATATATCTGTGTTATCGCATAGATGATACGAAAGGCATATTAGAAGATGGCAGAAATCAGAAATCAGATTTAGATTTGGGATATGAAATTTAACAAAATTGACTCGGGTTTTTGAAGATCATTTAGCTTAAAGATGAGGTCTCCTTCCCAAGGAAAGAGCACTGGATGCTGTATGGAAGGTTTTGCTCTCCATTTTTATGTTTCATGTTCAGAGTTCTGCCAACATCGTAACGAACTTCTCGAGACACCTTATTGCAACCTCGGAGCTACAATAAGCACAAAAGAGGATGGGGCTCTTAACGAAACATTAAATTATTATAATATCAAGGTAACTTCGGAATGAATCATAATCATAAAATAAAGTTTGCAACACTACTCTGATTACTTCAGACAATAAGCACAAAAATCATTGATGAAACAGCCATTAATAATATTATATCAAGAGAAATTTTGAAATTAATCACAAGCATACAATTTGTTTTTCACAAAATATCAAATATATTTGTGACCTAGCCTGTTACTGAGGTATTTCAAGGTCAGGTCTTCTGTCCAGTGCACCAATTGTTGAATCATCTGGAAATGCATCTGGGTAGGTAGCTATGATCTTTGCCTTCATGCTCCTTAAAATTTGGAAAATAGGAAAACAAAAGGCATCAAATGATTTGACTGCGTATATACCAAATACAAATCCAATCGTCAAGTATATTCTATGAGACTCTGTATTCAGAAAATACAAATATTAACAGATATTCAGTAAATGACTATGCCTGACAAAAAATTTCTCTTCTTTAAACACCAATTAGCAACTTTTGGCTTTTCACTTCAATTTATTTTTCTTTTGATTCACAAAAGGCTCGCTGAGAAATAAATAACTGGAACACTGCAAAATTCACTCTAATACTGCGGACTATCCATTTGCATTCTTCCTCAAAGACATAATATCTGTTGCCATCAAATGTACATCACCTATAATAAGCTCAAGTCAATATTAAGACATAACATTCTTCTTTTTGTCACCTTCTTCTTCTGACATACTTCATGCTCAAAATCAATTCCATACTTTAAATGCTATGTATGCGATTACTTTTAGGAAAAAGGCCCACATTTGGTTACAAACATACAATGGCCAAAACATTAATTTTTTCCATCAATTTCAACAAGGATTTTCTTGTATATCCAGATTTGCAAGTTTTTCTTTTAAAAATGTGATTTATTACAATTGTTAGAATTCAGAACGAGACCATTCTAAATGCTGCAGTTTTTACATGGAGCACTCTGCTACTCTATCCCCACGGATCATGTCATATAGTGGAAATGAATGGCATAGTATCCAGGAACAAGGACGGACAACAAACAAGGAGATAGAAGCAATGAGAAAGACGGAGGAAACTGAGGGAGATATTCATGAAATTACTGCTGTATATGATATTTCAAGGAGTACATATAAGATACGGTTTCAATAGGTAAAGAAATTTATCTATTGAAGAAACAAGATCAAAACAAATTCAAGAAAACTACTAGCCTGCTCTTGCGTTTCGGTTGTGTTTTCATGCCAGCCAGTAATAACATACTGTCACAGTTTGACTTGAGGAGCTATTTCTCATATGGTCATATCAAATTATAGAATGTTGGTACATGCATAAACTGTCTCTTCATGGCCCTTGGCTTCGGTATCCTTCAAAGGAATTGGAGTCTTCTCTCTACCCGAATCTATTTTATCCCATTCCCATCTAATAATTTACATTTTTAATCAATAGGAATAATAATTGTTATTTTTTCTCTTTTTACTTTAAGTTCTCAAAACAAGGAGTAATTGATATTGCTAATCATGTTCAACTAAAGGCTTCGTGAAAGCAGAAGCCCGCCATAAATCAACTATTATTTTTAATCTCTATTTTCCATAGTTTAAAGTTCACATGTTGCAAGAATCAGGTAGTGGTGCAGTGACACACATAATATTATTGCCACCATCCATGCTACTGCCTGAGACTCATGAATCCAAGAGGTCTCAGGTCCGATCTCGCCTCTCCGGCTCCCCCCTTCTTTTTAGGGGGGAAACCACACACATTGCCATGGTTTTCTTAGACTTCCATGTGTTTCTAGTACCTACTAAAAAAAAAACTCCGAGTACAATTTATTTGTAGTAAAATTAGGCAGAATTTTGTTTTCTTTTTCATCTCATACGCTATATAAATAGAAAGATATTATGAGGATCTTAAAAATGTTATACTCCAACTCCATTGACGGTTTATAATATGTACAAGAACATATACTTAGTGATTCAAATGATAATATGACAACATAAAAAGAACATCAGAGCTTACCTCAGCTTTTGAAATATATAGTCAAGATCGGACTTCATTGACTTCAGAAGACGTGTATTTCTAGAGAAATCACTGGAAACTTCGGCAAAACAATGCTCTGAATATTCATTAAAATGTGAAAGTACTGCATGGCTGTCCTGCAACCTTCCCGATCTGAAATGTGGGACACAAATTGTAAATGTACACACACACAAAAGTACCGGATATCATACAGAAAAGGGCAAGCCACTTTTTATATATGGAGTAACAGGTCAAGGGGTGAAACTGGAAAACCAAACCAAAGAATCTTCAAGAGCCACCAACTATGGACCAAGATACCATAATCTATGATCCATGATCACCCAAACTCTAAATATACAAAAGAAGAGTTATTTGACATACTGTACACCTTCAGACAGAGAGATGACTTCGTTATGTAAGTAGAGATAGGTTTTATATCAATTAATTGTACCCAGACGGACTCTTACTACATGAAGCAGTTCATTCCGTGCATGCCTGTGCATCAATAGAGATATCTAAATAAGTCCGCCTAGGAAAACGCCTACATTCCGTATGGCATGCCTTGCACCAAGATCTGCCTGGAGCTTTTCAGAACACCTAGTAAAGTCAAATTCAATAAATGGGAAATGGAAATGTAAATAAGATCCCTACAATTAGTTAAAAAGTCCTTTGGATAAGATCCCTCTAAGACACCCGGAGAAGGCAAACAACATCACGAGGAAGCATAAATAATTTTATCTACATATAAGAGGATAATTACACTATTGTTGTAGATTTTGATGGGGATGACTGATTCACCATTCACCAATTGATGGTGGTCATGAATTAGACAACCATAGTTGTGTTTACTTTTTCCAAAAAATGGTGCTAGTGGTCACAAAATCTCAATAATAGTAGTGAATGGAGTTAACAGTCTCCTAGGGACACCCTTTATCTTTTTCACTCAAAATCACAACCAGTTTTCCACTTTTCTTCTTCCTAGAAGTATTTTATTGATTAAAATTTAAAATTTCGGCATCAGCTCCCATCAAGCAAGGAAGCAACATCTAAGATGCACTATGAGATATTTTTAGCATGACAATGGTAAATGAATGTTATGTATGTAACACCTCCGTTCTAAAAAATTAGATATACATTTCAATTCACACAATATATGTTTGCAAAATCCTAAAGTGAAAAATTGTAATGAATTATCTTACTATTGATAACTATGAATTGAAATATCATTAAGAACATGAATATTACTCAACTTTTTTACTTATACTAATTTAATGGGCACATGCGTATGCGTACGCGTGTGCAATTTTATTTTGATTATAATTTTAGTATCGTAGTGGAGACGAAGTCATTTTCCTTTTGTGGATAGTTTTTTTTTTAAATTTCCTTTTGGTAGTTTTTTTTATTTTAAGAAAGTATGCGACACAAATTCGCCCTAATTTGTAGGAGCTCTATATCTTTAATAATATAGATAGATAGAAGATATAGGTACAAACTCATATCACAAATGAAACTATAATATTTGCAAATAGTACTGCATTAAAAGATAAATGTATCTCTAATTTTGAAACGGAGGAGTGGTTATGTACCTGGATCACTGTTGCTACTATATCCCTACATTAGCATGTGCAAGATCTTAATTTGCACTTCGATACCTCGTATAAGTTACACTCTGAGCACCCAGGGGCAAAATAAGTGTATATGAAGTATATTTGTATTGCCCAAAAATGAAAATCTAGTTGTTTTTCCATTTCTTAAAAAAAAACAGAAAAATCACCGTTCACAAGCCTCGATTATGATGTAGACCAGCAAATGAAATAGTAATTGAATAAATACTTAATTTCAAACAACTCACTCGCTAATTGATCAAACACAAATGCAATCGAAATGTTTTTCGTTTTTAACATTACAATTAACAGTGATTATACGGTTAAAGTATATAGTGTTGCACTAATCTTATGAATTGTAGTGAAGGTAACAAAAGCTATAAAAAATATGAATTTGAAACTTTAAGTACAATATGACAATTGATTAATTGAAATTTTTATATATCGGTATGAGGATTGAGAGGGATTACATGAGGTGCTGCAGTTGCTTGACGGATTCGAAATCCTGAGAATCTACGAGAGTCTTGAACTCGTTCGAAACCTCCTCCGAAGCCACTCGTAACGATTCTCTCTTCGCCGCTTGCTTGTCCTCCGTCACCGTTCCGCTGTCACTTCCGGTCATGGCGCTTTTAACGAGGAGACAAAGGTGAGAAGGGAGTAGGCGAGTAGCACCGTTTCCGGTTTGAGTTTAGAAAGGGGTAAATGTGTAAAACACGTGTAGAAAGAGGATTACATTTAGTTTATTTTCTGCAAAATGATGCAGCGCAAGTTTTATTTGTTTTACTTAAATTTTTATAAATATTAGATTTTATAATATAAATTGTACTCATTGAATTTTAAATTTTTTTAAAAAATTAAGCTAAAATAAACATGATTGTAGTGTCTTTTTATTTTATATACTAGTTTTGATACCCGTGCCAAGTACGAGTTTTATTTTTCTTAGTTGTAAATTTGTATAAACTAATTATAAAAGTTAAACTAATTTATATATTTTTAATTATTGTAAATATTAATAATATTTAATTTGTCGATTTAGTTAAATTTTTCTTTTTTTAAATTTTTTGTAAATATTTTTTAAATTATTTGAATGTATATTTAATAAAAAAATTTACACAGTTTCTCATAATCATATATTTTAGTATATATTTTAATAAAATATATGCATGCATTATCGTCTATCCATATTACTTAAATAATTAGTTAGGTCCCACAAGCTACGCACATGAGCCTTTTCGGTGTTCTCTAATTTTAAATTTTATTACACAATTTTAATTATTAATTTTAGTTTTAATAATTGTCTTGTAATTTCATAAATTATCTTCTATGTATATATTGATATTGTAGTATGAATTTATTTATATTATACAATAAAATAATGTCATTAAATTCTACAATAACTAAAATTAAATAATTCTACATCATTTTTAGAATTAAAATTTTTTTCTTCAAACAATAAAATTTACATCAAAACAAGTAGAAATACATAAGTTATACATATATACGGGATAAATTACAATCTGCACTCCAAATTTTACATCATTATTTTAATTTGCATCCTAACATTAAAAAAGTGTCAATTGACACTCTATAATCTTTATTTTAATATCAAAATGTATATTTAATACTTCGAAGTAAACTAGCAATAACTATTAAAAAAATGAATATAACATGCACCATGTCATGTATAACAAACACACTCAAAAATAGAACTAATTAATTAAAAATAGAATAATAAAGCAAACATTAAATAAAAAACCAAGAACGATACTAAAAATTAGCATATAATTTCAATTGACAATTTTAATATTTTTTGTTGTAATTTAGAGATGATCTATCTTTTAAAAGTTTAAAATAAGTATCTCATTGTGAATTACAAAAATAAAAAATAAAAAATTATTTTTGTGTATAATCAAGAGTTTTTAAAAAAAGACTCAGCAAAATTTAGAATATAAAACAATTGTGATAAGTATTTATTGATATATTTAATAGTTATTACATTAACATTGACATAAAATTATTAAATTATAATAAATTAAAAAATTTTAACTGATTAAATGGTAGGATGTTTCCTTTTGATACCTAAATTAATCCTATAGAGTAACAACTGATATTTCTTTAATGTTGGTGTGTAAATCGAAACAATGATGTCAATTTTGGGATACATTTCATCATTTAATCATATATACACAAGCTATGAAATTCAAAGCTGTGTATAGCGTTAAAAAAATGTGAAACGAGTATTCATTGTTTTAGTATAAGTATTTAACTAGTGGTATGTCATATAACATTATACATATTTTCAACACAGGATGTAAAGTCACATATATAATTATATTTATTAACAACAATTTATCAATAGTAACACGAATACTAATAAAAAAGTGTTAAAAGAAAGAAATCATCATTAATATTACTGTATGTATTTTTAAAACAACTAACAATATAATAATGATAATGGCAAGAACAATAATTAAAAAATGGGAAGTTGGTAATTATAAATAAAACCTCTTACCTAATTACAAATTGATGGTAAATTTATAATGACAAATTAGTGATTAAATCTGATTATAGATTGATGTAAAAAAACATATAATGGTAAATCGATAATTAAAACAAACTCAATGGTTAGATAGTTAAATTAACTATGTTTTACTACACATCATTTTTTATACAAGTAGCATAGACAATAATACATCAACCGGAAAGAATGCATTCCGACAAAAATAAACGGATGAGATTCAACTTCAAGCCCGAGTGAGTCCCGGACATCGTGGTAAGACACATTCTCCTATTCACCACATCACTCAACACTCTCCTCCTCGACACAAAGGTATCAATATATAATAATATAAGTATCATCACTATTTTGAACTACAAAGGAGATATATGTAGTAGAAAATGTATTATACTGTCTCCGACTATAAATAAATGCCTTAAAAGGTACCTCAATAAATATTATAAAAAACTGTCTTAAAATACACATTTAACATTTTTTTTCTTGCATTATCTCTCTTCTCTTCTATGTCTTTGTGTTACTCTCTCTCATCGGCTTAATATAAATAGTGAAGCATACTTCTCAACCCTTTTGAAAACGGAGGAAGTACATTAGAACAGTACATCTCATTGTTAACAAAAAAAAAAAAAAAAAAAACATGTGTCAAAGACCAATTAAAGCAATCAAAATTTGGAGCGAAATGAGCCCCGGACATACAGCCTAGAATGTGATACATACGTGGCAGTTCATAACCCATGACGAAGGCCCAACCCAATTGTAAAGTGAGCAAGTTCATTGGAATAATGACATAACACATAGGAAATTCATAATTTCATACAAGTTCAACCGCACTTAATTTTTTAATTCTATTTGCTCAACCAGGCTGAAAAGCACAATATTATCGAATTTGTTTATAAAAGGTAGTACATTACTTGTAATTTTATTAATATTAAGATATAAAAGGTAGTATATTTTATTAATATTGATTAAAAAGTTATTAGGGAGTAAGCAATCCAATTAACATTAGAAAAATAAATAGATGACTAAATCATTAGAAAGCAGAATCTATGGCAAGAGAAATTTCAGTACCGAGTACATGGCAACTTTTATATTCGAAAAATAAAAATGTCACGAGCATATATATATATAGCAACTTTGACCATAAAATCAGAGCCAGTCTCATATGTCATCCATTAATTAATTATTTAAATTATATATTACAAATTATGCAAATAAATATTTACACTAAAGAAGTGCCAAAATTTCATGTGAGACGTGAAGTCGCTGTTTTTTACCACTACTTTTTTTCTTGTCTGCAGAATATATATATATAGTCTATGTGAAGGGATTAAAAACCCTGTAAATACTCCACTCATGATGGCTGGGCTATGCCTTTTAGGCTTCTTCGGAAATGAAAGAAAGAATTGATTATTGAAGTTGTTGTGTTGTGTGTAGTCAATCTGCCTTTACTACTTTACTAATGCCATCTTTATACGTTTTGCCAGCAGCACGGTCAAACCCCACATGATATATATATATATATATATATATATATATATATATCTGCATTTAAATTCCTTCAATATTGATTAATCAGAAATTAAGATAATATAATCAATTAATTTTTTTAAAAATATCATAATTTAAAATTTGACCACGCTAAAATTATGATTCTATATGTTTTAACTTAAAATTTATAAATTATATATTTTAACTGTCTAATATCATGCATGCAGATATGAAAATAAAGTGAAACACACCACCACCCCACGCACCAAGTCATCACCAAATTTAGTACTTTTAATTAACCAGCTGATTTATGAATGAACTCCATCAATTAACTAGCTCATCAACCATCATTATCCTTTTCTTTCTCTGCAAAAATTCTCACTGATATTATCAAACAGACCATATATTTCTCAATTACTTATTACAACCACTACTACCACCGCCTCCATAACTCATCAACTCCACTGGTCAAAAATGATGATGTTGATTTACTCATCAATTAATAAATGAAACCCTAATTTAGTGCTACTGCACTAGGAGTACATTTTCCCCTTCTATCTCTACAATTAATAAGATTAATTGAGAATTTCAATATTAGAAAATACGATATTCATTTATGACCGATTTACTTTATTCTCTAATTTCAATTTGCACCTTAGACTCAATTATGAACTAAAAGTATCTCATATTTTATTTTGGCTAATTATAAATACTCCAAATTTTAATTTTCAAGTCATTTTAATTACCAGAATTTGCAAGCGCGTGTATGCTTTTAGTTGGTGAGAACAAAATGTAAAATTGCTTTAATTCAAAATTGTTTTTAGTTACAAACCAGCTTCCAAAATAAGATATACGGAGTAGGATGCAAATTATATTCTAGTCTACATTTATTAGCAGCACCAATTAATAATTGAATACTCCTTTGTTATATATATAGCCTCCCTTCAATTCGTAGTACTTTTATCAAATTATTATTAATCGTACTTAAAATCAAATTAAAAATAAAATCTGTGGAAGGAAATATGACGCTGTACTTGATCTGAAAAAAGCACGTTTTATATTGAAAACGTGGATTGTGTAACATTAATTAAATAATAAAAATGTAAATAAGGTGGTAGCTACTCTATTGATGATTTAGTTTCAGAAGAAACCATAGTGATCCTAGTAAATCTCGAACACTGTAGATTTTCGGCAAAATCAAAATTTAAAAATTGTAGTTGTATTTGGGGTTGTGAATAGGAAAATAGGTAGGGCAACACAAGATTCTAGGCATGAATTAATTGGGGGTAGGAAAAAAGACATACATAAATGTAGGTTTGTTGAACAACAGTTCCATGAAAAGGATTTGCAAGCACGCCCTCTGAACCTTTCACCTGGTAGCCCCGATAAAGTTGGAAAGAGAATTCACATCACTGCCTACATGCACAAACACACACACACACACATATATATACACTTTTCAAATTTTATATAATTCTATGTACTCAAAATCAAAATTAGTCGATTTAATTAACATATTCTACCCTTAACATATTATTATTATTTTTGTTGTAAATACCTTTTAGAGTTTGTAACTGGTAAGATCTACCGTTAAGGACAGAAAAAGTATATTATACTGCTAATATATCAAACTTTTGTCAGATAACTTTTGCAGTTAGTTACACTTTTTATGTGCTATATTTATTTCGAATATCTGTTTGCAGTATTATTAAATTAATTATTAGTTTAACGTTAATAGCTTTAATAAAGGAGAAAATGTTTATACTATTCATAAAAACAGAGCATATAATTAGGAGTGATTATTTCATTTCGTCTTTTCTTAAGCAATCAACTAATTAATAAAAAGATACGGACGAAAGAATAAGAATTCTCACAAACTATTTATTTGCTATATTTTGTTTATGTAAATGGAGAGGAAAGAGAAAAGATAAAAGTAATTTCATGCGGGGAACAGTTCTTTTAAGGCCTGTCCTACTTGTTAAGCTGCAAAAGATACTAGTGCTAACCCCTCTTAACTATTTTGATATATGAAATAGTAGTATAGTAAACATAGGCTACAGCTCTAATATATATGTATAAATATATAGAGAGAGAGTAAGTAGAGAGAGAGAAAGAAAGAGCAGAAAGAAGGCTCGAAAAACAGTGGCCTTTCGGGAGATCTTTAAAACTGCCTCGAAATTTCAATTGCTGAAAAGGGCAACAAGCCACCAGCTGCACCGTATCAAAAGATCACCAAAAGGAAAGATGCTATCTTTACTAGCTATCTCCTACTCACACTACTATTAGGACCACTAGTACCCAATTAAATTTACTCCCTTAAAACCCCCACACTTATACGCACTACGTATATGTCTACATATATACTACGTATATATATATACATATATGTGTATGCACATACATCATGCCATGTATACATAGTTCATGTTGTGATGCCAACGCTCATAATTCATGCTCGCAGATGGATAGCATGTACATGCCCATGACATCCATCCTCATATATGCTTGTAGTCATTGTACAAATACTCCTGCGTTTGTTTCTTGTCATCTTATAATACTTAAAAGAATATGGCATGATCTAATCAGAACTGATCGGTATTTTTGAAACGATTGATAATAAATTTTGTTAATATGATAAAATTTATTTATTTCATGTAATATTGTAAGTTATAATGTTAAATAAATAAGTTTGGTTCACTTTAATATTTAAATGATTATATTATATATTTTACTTAATTGTCCTTAATTATAACAAATGAAATATATAATTATTATTATGATTGTATTATATATAATATATTAAAGTAATAATAATATTTTATTTTATATATAATATATAAATTATAGTACTAGTACAAACTAAATACATAATTTATAATGTGTGTAATATATATATATATATGTGTGTGTGTGTGTGTGTGTATGTATATATGTATGTATGTATATGTATATGTATGTTAAATACTATACTTTATATATTATTGAATACTATATATAATTTGTATATATATGCACATTATACATATATAACATCATAATATTTAATAATTATTATTCTTGTATACACTACAAAATATATATTTATATATTATATATAATAATAACGATAATAATCATATTAAAATTTTATTAAATATTATAATATATATAATATAATATTATTTATTATGTACAATGTGTAATATATATATATATATATATATATTACAATATTAATAATATAATTATAATACATAATTATATTAATATATATAGTTACTATATTATAATATTAATAATATAATTATATATATATAGATAGTATATTATATTAAAATGTAAATGATACAAATATAATTTAACGAATGACTTTGATCATACAAATTGACCATCCAAAATAACTATTCTTGAATGTGGTCATGAGATAAGACCTTGGACGATCACTTAGTTAATAATCTTTTAAAATATTATCACTTATTTATTAAGTGATCATACAAGATGGTAGAATAAAAAAAACACATTTATCTCGTATAACACCCAAATTTCCGGTAATTTCAAATGACTGCAAAAAATGGCTTCAAACAAACATGCCCGTGACTACATGTGCTCTTAATGGCGAAATAAAAGAACTTGATCATTTGTAATTGTAAAACCAATTGCTGATCACTTAAATCATATAATTGTATTAATTCTTTTATACAGAATGTATATAAAATATAAATATATATAATAGAAAAAAAATCATTACAAAATAAATAACAAATCATAAAATAAGAAAATGAAATAAGCAATTTAATTCATCATTTTTATCGCACTATCATCAAGCTTTGTACTTAATTTGCAAATTTCACAATAAATACTCTATCTGTTCTAAAATTAAAAATATTTTTCTTTTAATGTAATATAATTTACAAATATTAATATTTCATTTGGGATATCAATCTATTCAAATATCAAAACGTAAAAATTTATATTTAAGAACATTATTTATATACTTTATGATGTTTTACTACAATAATTATAAAAATAAAAAATTTCACTATATTTTTAAATTATAAAATTTTAAAAATTTATTTTATATAAATTAAAATGTATCCCTGATTTCAAAATCGTAAGGTCGTCAAACTATCTTGACCCTTGATCCTACTAAGAAATCTCCTGAACTTAAATTTTTTCAAGCAAAATAAATAAAATATTTTTTCCCTTGAGAAAAAGCACAAACGGTTAATAGCAAGAAGGGAACACAGTACCAGCAGTAGCAATCCTGCAATCTGACCAAAATTGTGGACCAGACAGTCTCTATTTTTAGTAATAGGAAAGCAACTTTCACTTAAATTACAAAAGTAGAAATCTAATATTATAGTAGTATGTAATTGTCCGTATGTGTATACGTAAATTCATAAATATATATACATATAAATGTATGTATGCAGTATTATATATTTAGCACTGGGGCACAAAGAATCAAAGATACACATGCATGTATCTTCAGCTTCATTTACGCTGCACCACATAAACACACCAACGCCAACCTTTTCTGGTGTGAATTACTGTTACCTTTTTGACATTATTTTTTGTAAAAGATTTTCGTCGTGATGTTAACTACTATATTTTTTTCGGTAATTACTGGTGAATTCTCCTTATTAATTCGGACTGTATTTTTATCATTTAAAAAAAAAAATTCTAATAGTGTGCTTTATATTCCTAAAGTTGTTAACAACATTCTTTTAAGCATCATTTAGCTATAATTTATATTCTTCGTACGTATTTACATAAAATAAGCTATAGTTTGAATAAGTCCGTTAAACGAACGGGCCTAAGCTCAATTGTGAACTCAAATGCTTAGGATATTTCAGTTTAAAAAAATAGAAAGTTATTTAGTATTGTCTGTATTTTATAATAAGCGAGATAGTAGTTATTTTTTCGAAAACTAAAATTTACTATAGTTTTAATAAATTGACATTTTTATCCTTAATTAAAAATCATATAAAGAGAAAATTTTGTGTTAAGAAAGAGAGTGTAACATAAATAAACAAAGTGAGAGATAATAATTATTTTAATTACATTAAAGGGTAAGTTAGGAAGTATAAGTGATAAATTTAAGAAATTGTAAAGTATTATTTATTATGAAAATAAATTTGGACTCTGGAGAGTCTTATTATAAAATGGAGGGAGTATTTTTATAAAAGTTTATAGTTAAATTTTGACTTGAAATTAATTAATTTTGGTCACAAAATAATTAACATTACAAAATATATGAAAATTCCAACAATATAAACACATTGTCACAATTTAAATTTAAGATTTTATAACTCAATAGAAGTAAAATAAAATATAACTTTTTTTTTTTCAAAAGATGGAGTACTTAAAATTTTCATTAAGCTAAAAAAAAATAAAAAACTAATGGTTCAAAGATTATAGCAAAGGCATGTGGCAGTGGAATGGGCGGCGTGGGGACCGTAGAAAAAGAGTCAAAAGAGTAGTTGGATAAATAAATAAATAAATAAGTACAGCTGATGCCTGATGAGAGGAGACGAGATGTGAGTTCGTCTTCTGTTCTGTTCGGTTCTTTGGACCAGTGCTATAGTTCCTCCATTCCCTTCTTATCTTAATCATCTACAATTTGGTAATCTGCTGGTTTCCATATTATTATGTCCTATGCACCACAATTCTTGATTTTTTTTTAGAATCCGAAATATTTTATATTTAACATTTTAAGGAAGTGTCCTAGAAATTTTTCTTAGATTTATGAATAGTTTAAAAATTCTTCTGGTGCCTATGTTTTCGTTTTCCTTCTTTAGGTTTACAATCCCTATGGTTAAAGACGATCATCTAATTTTTACCAACTCCGTCCCTTCCAAAAATATGAGCTACATCCATAAAAAAATTTCAAAATAGAATTATATAATTTTTTTTATTTAACTAAAAACATATAGATCTCGCAACTTAAACCTAAATCGATAAAAAAACCTTATTATGTTTTTATGTATTTAATTTTTAATAAAATATACAATATTAAAAGTTGTAAAAAATTTAAATGATTTTTTTAGAACGAAAAAACTATTAATTATCAAGTGCACGAAAAGTTATCTTAATTACTTTTATAATTTTATTTTTTTACAAGCCCATGTCATAAATAAATTTCTGGAATTTATATAATATATAGACGTAACAAATTAATACCTGGAGAGCAACAATAACATTCACAAAATCTAAAGTCCAAACATTTTTAAGAAAAAAGAGCAAGATAATCGAGAGTACATGCATATATATAAAGACACAAGCATTATATAGATAAATAGATATGTTCACCCAGCATCACCGAGTCCAAGCTTGATTCCCAGCATTACAGATACTTCCAACAACATTCAGATGTCGACTAAACAAAATGAATCATAGATATATTAACATAGGAGAAAGCCAACACATCGATCTGTTCGACATAAAACCATAAATAACTTAGGAGCCACTGCGGCTGATATATAACAATAAAGCTGCTAGCATATTTTCTTAGACAAAGGACCAGTTGATGAACATAAACGCAAGGCAATGATTGGAATTCTCGTCGTTCAGAACTTTCCAGGCAATGGCTTGATCATAAGAAATAGGTCTGCCCATGCTCGACACACATATTCCTGCCGGTAGATAAGCAAATCCCTGCAATTAAATGGTGTTATAAGTTTATCTTCCACAGCTGGACCGGTCTCAACAAAATTACAATGTGTATATATTGACAGACGGGTATGAGACAATGGAGCTGCTCTCAAACCTACCCGTTAAAATTACATATTCTCCCAAACCCGTCCCGCCCTGTTAACGCTTCTACCAAACCTGCTCCGTTACCTAAAATTATTATTTTTATTTAATTAATTTATTTTTCTCTTTGTTTTTTTTATATTATTCTCTTACAAAATCTTCTAAAATCATTACAAAATATGTTTTATATATAAATGGGTCGGGATCGGAGTTAAATGGGGTGAGATGATAAACTCCATCCCCTACCCTAATGGAGTCGGAGTTGGGTGGAGTATTAACAGTTCGGGTGAAATTGTCATCTCTATGTATATATTTGAAGTTGCAAGAGAAGAGAGTAATAATCTTTACCTGTTGCATGATCTTGGAGAATTCTGAAAGGAGAACCTTCCTACCGGCTTCGTCCAGAACCTTGTCTAGCATTATATCCTGAAGGGCCACAAGTGTAGTTTCAAGCATGTCGAGACCTGCCTGGTTTGCAAAGGTGAAGACGGGAGATATCTGCATTTAGTGATTCATACGCTGTTAGCTTTGAATTACTTAGATTATTGTATATAGCCAAGGGAAACACAAAAAAGAACACTTAAAAACGATATTGATTACATTTGTCTTCACTGAGCAGCACAGGATTGCATCGGAATGGTTCCAAAGTTGTTTCAAAACAGCATCAACCACTAGAGAGTCGGCCTGAAGGAGATCAGCCCCAATATGTACCCTAATATAAAAAGGAGAATTGGTGATTTCACAAAATATATCTGAATATTTAATGACTTCTAGCCATCATTATACTGATCCTTCTAAACCCAACAATTTGGGTTTATATCTACAAAACTGAAATTGGTTGCATCAAGTACTCGATTAATATATTTTGGTTCTTACCTATAGCTTCTGCAAATCCAGCGTGCCAGCGTAAGAGCCTCAGGTGAACCAGGAAGTTGTTTAGGTACCATATTAGAGCTGAGACGCGAAGGTGCAATAGCCATGGCAACCCTTTGGACGGAGCCCACAACACTACGCACATATTGGCGAGCCATGGCAGCCACATTATCCCTGAAGTGGTTCTCAAAAGTGAACTGGAATGCTATAGTCAGAACCGACCTAAGATTATAATTATTCAAATCAGCATCTCCAGGAGGTCGGGCACCACCAGGTCCTACTTCAAGTGTAGAAGCCAAATCCAATGTTCTATTTGCACTAGGCTTATCCTACAATATTAAAGAAAAAGCTCTTTGAGTCGTTAAAGTATAAGTTGATCTAACCAGAAAGACTGTTTTGTTAACATGTTCTAGAAAGTGTAATAAAACTAGCAAGTGATGATGTTACTGAACTGATTTAGGATCCAAAGGTATCACGCGGAAGCCAGATGGCAGCAAAGGAGCATCATCAGCAAAAGATTCGTCAATAGGTGCAAAGACAAGCTGAGCACAAGCACCTGCTGCATTCTCGTCAAGTCCACTGCATAGCTGTTGCATAACAAATAAACATACATAAATCCTATAAAACAGCATGTATCCAAAGAACAAAAAGAGGGCCTGTTCCAAACTCAGAGAGGACGATAAACACACCTGTAACAGGTACATATCTCGAGACAAAGCCATGTCCTCGGGGGAAAATGCATGACCCTCTAGCCGAACGACCTCCAAAAACTGGGAAGACAAAATTATTAGTAACTAGATGGGAGGATAATTATATTTAAAGATCAAATCACAATGACTAGTTGCTTTGTTTTACCTCCTCGTGCTCCACAGTGTGGGCTAGAGGCAAAATGACCTGGGTGCCAGGGAAGCCACCAGGTCTGGCACAAGGAACAGCATAAGGACTTGCTTTTAGTGATGCAGCAGAGTAAGCATCAACTCCATAGTCGGCCCACTCAGAACGGTGCTCCCTCAAGAAACGAACAAGAATTGCAGGCGGGACATCCTGCACAGCCCAATAAGAGTCACTAATATAGATGAACAAAAATGGGAACTTAAACTTAACAATCTAACAGAGGAAACATATACTGACATCATAATTAGAAAATATAAAGGTGGATAATCCAGGTATTCTATAATTTTCAAAAGTACCTGAAGAAGCATCGACGCTTTTGCGCAGAGTACTCCACCAAAAGTTGGCAGCATTGACAACGTGTTATATTGGGAACCAAGAAATTTTCCAGGAGATGAGTTTATGGCAATAGTAACATCCTCGACACCATCGCTACCCATGATTGACCAACCATCATCAAGAAACCCATTCACAGCATCATTGAAACCCCTGAGAAGAAAAAACATTCATCTCCAGAATCACAGACAAAAACAAGATCACTACTGCTTAGATTTCACTAAACTTGTTCAAATTCCTTACCTGCACAATCTTTGACTAAATGTCCTCAAAACCGCAGGTTGGCGCCCACCAGTATACTGAACTTCTCCACTGGTTTCCTGAGCAATCTGTCGTATGTGTCGCAAGGACTGCAAACAATTTCTAGAACTCAGAATGAAGCTTTTGCCAAATTACATGACATAAATAACTCCAAGGGTGAAATTCTTACTGCCATTGTCATTTTCTGAGCAAGAATTCTAGATGATTCATATAGAGGCCTCAGAACTTCAGGGACACTCCAAGGCTGAAAGAACAGTGCACTTAAGGGAGTCCAGCATATGAAGAAAAAAAAACAATAATGACCAAATGGCATTATTACTTACATCCAGGTCTATGTGATCAACTATGTTAATAATGGAGCCACCACCATCACAAGGCCTTATCAGATAACCACTAGGTAACATATCAGCTCTAACAAAACATGTTGAAGGAGGCCCTGTTGGGCCACCGGTCGAAGAAGACAAAGACCTCTCACATATCTGCAGTCAATTAAGAGCCTTGTTCTCATTGATGCTTAAAAGAAGTATAAACTAGAATATACCATCATTTCTCAATTGCCTTAAGTAATCTAAAATCATGCTCAACAACTTACCACAAGACTACCATCTTCCAAATTTGTCGTATATCTGAACGTCCAAAAGTCTCGGGCCGATGCCAAAGTTGTCGGTGCATAAGTCTGATGATTAAACAATTCAAATATTGTGACAGATCATACTTGGAAATATTGTTTAAGTGAATTTTTTTTAAAAAATGAAATAACTTGAAATGAACCACTTTTAGCAGATAAATAGTGCAAACCTGCATGTATATGAGCTCTATTGTTCCTCCATTGCCAGTAGGAATTACACTCAATACATCAAGGCAACGACAATCACGGAACCAAGACGGACGATCTTTAAGGATTTCAGCGACCTAAAATGCGATTCATAATTCAAAACTATGTCTGGAGAAAACCGCAACATTCTGTTATTCACTGAAACCCAAAAAATAAAAATGTTGTAGGTATTACCTTCGTGGGTTCAAGACTCACGAGGCCGCAGGCTCGTGCTGCTATCCCACTACAGTTGCGGGAAACGGCAACGATGCCAATAGAATCCGGACCAGGCTACAAAAGGGTCATATAACAAATACATAGAAAGTGAACAGTCAGTCAAATTTATACATGCAAGTTTCACTGTTAATACAAGTGTGTACACATAATATTATAGAAAGCATAAAATGGTAATACCTTCATCCCAATCATCTGCACCCAGTCGACAGCAGTTCCAGTAGCCTTGGAGAGGAACTCTGCCAGGGTCTCCTCAGCTATCGCGAGCAGACTAAATTACAATGAAACTTATTATTCACCGAGTAAACAGAGAATATAACAAATGTAAACTTAGTCAATTAGATAAAGCTTAAAATACCCTGCTGGGCTGTTAGCATCCCTTTGCGGATGCTGAGGTGTTGGGTTTTGCTGTTGTTGTTGACCACTCACGACCACGGACTCACAGCTAGTGTCTGTGGTCGTTGTTGACACCTAGGACATTTCAGATGGTTAAGTCATGAGGAAAGGAATCAGACATGAAACAGCATTGAAGAATAAGTTGAAAGAAAAAAAGTGTAGATATAAACAGTGGAAGGGGAGTATAAAGTATCTTGATCAAGATATTAGGACAGAGGAGTACTGGAAAAGGAACTAATTCTATTACCATCAGAGGAGAGGTCCAAAAAATGGAGGGAACAATGAAAGAATAGGAAAATAAAATAGCTTACAGTATGCAGTTGGGTGCGCATGTATCCATTCTCATAAACTAAGTGTGACACCTGCTTCTGCAAACGGTCATTTTCCTCCATCAAAAGCTTGTTCATAGCAGTCAGCTTTCTGTTCACTGTCTGGAGTCGAGATGCTTCCTTCCTCTGCTTTTCACGGCATCTAAAAGAACAATAGTCAACTGAATATTAAAAGAAAATACTTGTATTGCTACATCTTTTAGATTCTTCTACCTAGATTAGTCAAGAACAAGGACCAGCAAAATGATCAGCCAGAGAAGGAAATTATAACAAGAACAGAGAATAAACTCATCCTTACAGAAACATCAATAGAGAAACAAAATGCAAACATCAACCTTTAAGCTGTCATTGCTCATACATGTTAAGACAACATTTCGGAAACATCATTACTTATAAGGGATCTTAGCGTATTGTGTTTTGCTTTAATTTTGTTTTGGGGGCATAAATCATCATAACGCAATGGCAAAGGTCAAAATCTTCTTTCTGACCTTTTTTGAACAAGAGAATGCAGAGAGAAAATTGAATGAACAAATCCCTGAAGGGGAAAATTTAACTAACATCGATAGAAATTTCTATATCTACACCTCTAACTAAAAAGTAGAGAAAACAGAATATACAACAGAGGGGTGATAGAATAAGCATCAATATTCATCTGAAGGAGAAGTAACTTCAAATATGTCACACTGAAGAAAATTGACATTGGGACTACATAATCGATAACATGAAGAAAGAAAAAGGAAAATGACATAAAATAGAGTAACAGAGAAACCAAGGAAGCAATGTAGCATAATCGCACAACCCTGGGTATCGGCAACCGTGAACATTATCAACATAAAGGGCATAAACAAACAGAGATATTATCCTTGAAATATTTTTTAAAGTACAAACTTATTTATCAACAATAGTCAAATTCTATAAGATATCTTACCGTCCTTGCAGCGAGTATTGAGCAAAAAAAAAGTTACGGCTAAGAGACAACCAAAACACTCACCACCCAATTTAAACTGAAAGACTTCTTTGGTTTTACATTGAAGGCATCACGCGTAGCAGTAAAAAAATATCACTTTTCACGCCATGAAATACCAAGGACATAAAGAAAGAACAGCCTTTTGTATGAATTGATTTGTGACTCTGAGATTCCTAAAATAACCTTAAAGATGGAATCTTGACATCAATTACCATATCTTGTGTACTGTACTGATGAGTTCTACAAAATTTTGAATGGTTGAAGAAGAAAAGGAAAAAGAACAGACACTTAAGCCACTTCCAGAAGAAACCAATACTAAAAAGATGTGGCTATGATGAAGTGCAACAGCCATCACCTCTAAATAAACTCTTAACAAATAAAAAAGAACTGCACAAAAATATTAAGACCTCTTTTTTTCCAAAAACAATCTCAGCTTTATATGTAACAAACCCAAAAGAGAACACATTTTTTACTATCTCTAGAAACTAGGAATAACAAGTCATAGAGCATATATATATAAATAAAACATGAACAACAAAAGGTTAAAAGATTACTAAATATGATAAAACATGAATACATCAGGGTATCATCTCTTCTGCAAATGATAGCTCAAGACCCTGATTCTAAATATACGAAAAACCCACAAAAGGCGTCTCATTTATTTTTTATAGAAAAGAAAAATACAAAATCAAACATAAGAAATCAAAAATTAAAAAGTAAGCCCTAGAAATAATAACTCACACCCCAGAGTATCTTATTATGGATATTACTCAAATAGAAGGAGAAATATATATCAGAGTGAAAATAAAAATAAAAAAGATAAAAGACAAAAAAATAAGAGTTAGAGAGCTAGAGCAGTGGAGGATTTCCTTGAAAGGTTAGGTTGAGTTGAAGAAGATTAATACCTGCGGTTCTGGAACCAGACTTTGATCTGTTTGGGTTCAATATTAGAGAGAATGGGACACTCCCTAATAAGCTGCTGCCTTCTCAAAGAGCTAGGCTTTGGGCATTCTGTATACACCCTCTCCAAAGCCTCAACTTGCTCAGGTGTATACCTCACATACTTACTTGAATCCATTTGTTGCTGCTCTCTGTGAATAGTAAGTGCCATTGAAACAAACAAACAAGAAATTTAGCAGAAAGGGAAGTCTTTTTTAATTGTTTTTTTACTTTTCTAGTAAGCTAGAGAAATGGGGTTCCTTAAATTTTACTTTCTTTCACTGTTTGAAGATTGTGAAGAAAATAGTAGTAGGCAGGCTCTCTCCTCCAAGAGAGCCTCCTCTCTCACTCATCAAGACTAGTGGTATTGTGAGGGGAAATGAGAGGTTTGTGAAAGAACCCAGTTACAGAAAGAGGTTGAATAGAGGTCCCCTGGTCTTTATCTCATAACATTTACACACACAAATCTCGAGAATTTTAGTGAAAGCGAAGGGTACATATAGGAAACCCAAGAAAATAATAAAAAATTACCAACCCACAGAAAGAAATTGAGGGAGGGAAAGAGAGATAGAGGGAGTGATGAAGCAAGCAAAAAGGAAAAAAGACCAAAAGAGGAACAGATATCAAGACAGTAGTAGTGTACAAAAAACAGTGAAATTTTGAATAGGAGAAAAAAGAATAATTAATTGGGAAAGTAAAGAAGGAAGGGAAAAGGGTCAGATTTCAATTGAACCAGGCTGCGACAGAACATTTTCCAGACAAAAAAGGGTAACTTTTATTTTCGTTTCTCTCTCTAGAAAATTAAAGAAAAAAGTCATCTTTCTTTCTTTCTCTCTCTGTATGTATATATATATGGATCTTATGAGTGAATATGATGATGATGATACGTGGGATGATGGGTATGGATGGGGGAGGGAGGAGAATAGGCATGGATTGATGTGATGACAAGTGAGGATATGGTGCGGATGAAAGCTAAAAGCATGCATGACAGGCGTGAGGAGAGAGAGAGAGGCCTGTCCGAACCCAAAAAAG
The DNA here is from genome assembly GCA_014636745.2 of Centella asiatica. NCBI lineage: Eukaryota > Viridiplantae > Streptophyta > Magnoliopsida > Apiales > Apiaceae > Centella > Centella asiatica. Next base: position 42,557,765 of record CM025780.1, on the reverse strand, counting down.
CCTATGGTTTTTGCAGTATACTACTGTCTAAAATGTTGTATACACTATACATATACTAGAATATACTTATTGGGTAGTGAAGCTGTATACAGCAGCAGTGTAGCGGTGAATATGGTGTGTATTTAGATGAAGTTGTAATGATTTGTTCTATTCAAAAGGTGAGATTTAATTTTAATTTTGTAGATTATTAATTTTTATAAAATTAAGACTCATAATATTAGTTTTATGTTATTCATTATCATCACAAATCTTATAAGATATTAGTGTTTTAGTTGGGATTTTATATTTGGTACAATATTTTGAAATAGAAGAGTAGTAGATTATCACCTGTGGAATTTCAATTTTTTTTTTCTTTGATTCTTTTTTATTGAGATTGATAGAAGCTACGTGTGTGTTTTAGAATTATGGAACAGTTGTGTTACAGTATATTATTACAACCTAGTCAAGTTTATTTACGTTACGATACAGCTATCATAAACATTTTTCTTGTCTTTTTTTTGTTACAAACGTTTTTCTTGTTATTAAAATCGCAATCACAAGTTCGGCATATGTGTTTGTTTAGTTCTTGTTATTTCTTAATAGTCAGTATATGAGCGTGTTAATTTACTGTTTAGATGTTACAGACTGTTTATTTATTTTACCATTAAATTCTTAATATGTTTAAATTTATCTAAATTCAGTAAATTATTAAAATAAAGTTGAATAAATTAACACATTTATTCTTTCGATAAAATAATAAAATATATCAATTTAGATATTTAAAATAAAATATTAAATAAATAATAAATAGTGTATCTAAATTCAAATATTCTTCGTAAATAATTAACTGTTTCAAGAAATTCAAATTTAAATTCATATATTTAATGAAACAAATACTACCTAAAGTATCTAATTAGTGGTTAATTGAATTGTTTTATTTAGTCACGGATCAATGGTTATTAAACATCCGCGGTAATGCATTTGAAACAGAGACCGTATATAAAGATTAACTCGCGCATTTCGAATCTTCAACTGTTGCCGCTTATAACGAATGATAAAAATTGAAAGTGAAATTTCATACGAATCAACTACTCTCGTCTTCTTTTTTATTTGTAGTTTAATTTATTTTCCACGTTGTTTTATGTAATTTTTTATACGTGTTAAATATTTTATTTAATTTTTTAAAAAATAAATAAATAAAAATATTTTAAATAAGGATTAATATGAATAAAAATTCTCAATAAAATAAAATGTTTAACATGTAAACAAATTTACCTAAAACAACGGGCAGAAAAATTAAACTACAAATAAAAAAGGAGAGAATGAGTATTTCATAAGAATCAACTTTTAATTTTTCATCAAACATAAAAATTAAAATTCACATTGTTTCAGAAAATTTTTGTATGACACGCAAATTTGTATGTCTTAAACACATATTTTTCTTATTCATTATTTATAATCATTGCATTGTTTAAAATTTAGAAAACAATTAGATAAAAGAGTAAATCGTAATTTTCTCAAAGTTTGAGAGGAGACATTGTAATGAGATCACTTTTAGTTTTAAAAAAACACAAAAATATATGGTTTAAACGCTTATTCTTTGCTGACATTTATCGAATTATATCGTTTGGAATTACTATATTCTGTTTATATTGTCAACAAACTTTTATTGTTAAATAATTTATAAATATTTCGGAACATGCCATGCCATAATCCTAAACCTGATAATCTCCCTTTGCTTAATTTTTATTTACCAAAACAAATCATATTCTTTCTACCCATTTCTTAATCAGTGATTTGCGAAAGACAAATAAAATAAGTGCATAACAAAAAGGGTAATCATAATATACAAATTCAAAAACTGAGAAGAGAAGAGGAGTTGCAATGAGAAGAGTTTGATTACAAAACCAAATTGGGGGATATAGTTTGATGCTAGAAGAAGAAAGAAGGAGACATGGATGGGTCGATAATGTGCAGGACAGAAAAGAAAGAGAGGATTCAACAAAAAGAATGAATGAATTCAGAAGTTGAGATCTCATGATGATGATGATGATGCTACTGATCGATGCCATTAATTAATTTGTACAAAATTGAAATCAAAATATCTGCCACTAGTCCACTCTTTGAGATTACCCCTATTAATATGCCCTTTGACTTCTACCAGCTCACTTTAGTACGTAGTACCTTTATATATATATATATATATATATCTATATGTGTGTGTGTGTGTGTGTTATACTGTTATAGGAACAACTTCTTTAACGTTCATTTCTTGTGTAATCAAATTTCAACAATTCGTTTCGGCAAAAGTTTTTTTTATATAATACTAAATGTATTGCATGTGTAAAATTAGTACAAATATTTTATGGCAACAGACCATAACTATTGACGGATTCTCTATAATATCGAAAAGAATTTAAGCTAGATCTGGTAATAATCTGGACATTATGTGTCTGTATTATGTAAAGCATGCTAGTAAAGAGAGAAAATAAGATAAAGAAAATAAAATTTTCTCGGCAAGATGTACGCAAATCCACTGCAAATGATCAGTGTAAATAACTTTTGGCAGACAAAATATCTACTCATCGCAATATATTATAACAAAATATTAATGCCCTTAAAACTTCATAGGAATTTGAAATAAATTAATCGTGAGATGATTTTAATGATAATAATGTTGAAATGTGAGATAATTTTAGTGATATCAATGTTTTATTGTGATTTACACATGTAGAGAAAATTGAAATGAAAATTATTTTGTGTATTTCAATTAATTATATAGGGAGAGATATATAAATTTTTTTGTAGTTCATCCGAAAATTAGATAAACGTATTTTCGTTTTAAGATTTAGAATTATGTACCTTATTCTTCTTTCATTTAAATTATATCAAATATTGTCACATTATTACTGCTATCCAGTTTTTAATAATATTAGAGATACACAATATTAACAACAATAGGAGTGGTTATTATCATAAAAAATTTCAAAATTCATTACTCCATATTTGGCTCTCCAATTATTTCAAGGGAGAAAAAAAAAAACAGAAACTCAAGTAATAAGTGGACGGTAAATGGTGAAATCACATAATAGTGGTTAAAGGCGAGGCAGGGGTCGGGGGGTAGTACCAACCAACCAACCCCTTTTGCAACAAATGAGAGCGTCTCCCACCACCATTCCTTCACTCAAAAGAATCTCACACACTGAGATTACGGTGAGTGAGAAAAGCTATTGACTTTAATAAACATATATATACACACACACATATACATATATGTCACTCACCTACACCAGTCACCAGGTTGACATTTTGCATAAAGGGTTAGTAAAAATTCAGAGCATCCTAAGCAATATACTGTATTTCCACAAGAGTTCAACTCCAACCTTTTTCATTTCATCATATTTTATGTTTTATGGTTTATATTGGATATACACAGAGATGATCCATGATTTAAAAATTGTTGTACTGTATAAAAATCATGAAGAATTTTGCAACTTTTTTTTACATAACGACATCAGAACATTTTTTGCTGTTTTTTAGTTATGCCCAAAAAATTATCAAAACAATTCAGTTGGTTTGTTGGTGTCTTCTTGTCTCCCTAGCTACACATGATCACCATGCCTCATTTCTTGTTCTGCCACAGTGTTCATCTATGAATCGAGAAAATCGAAAAATAATGGGATGTTTCGAGAAAATAAAATGAATAATAGGGCAGAAGAAGAAATCATCATATTTGAATTTTGAAGACGCCAGCAAGCTCTTCTATTTTTAACATCTTTTGAGAAAAAAAAACAGATACACACACTGACAAACATACACGCAGAGAAAGTTTCAATTCCATTTATATATTGAGAGAGAATGGGCTTAGTTTTTTGGGACAAACAAGTACCCCACAATGGGGAATGGGCCCTGTCCACTAGGGCATGTTCCAAATACATATACATTATCCCATTGCATGATTCTTCAAAATTAACACTGGTGGAATTCCAGGCCCAAATCAATGGGTCCTACTCACTACCCCATTCTCTCATGCTCCCAAGTAGTCTTTTCCCAAACCCCTCGATATATAGCTACCACACTTCTTTTTTTCTTTTCTAATTTCTCTCTCTTTTTTTGGTGGGGTGGGGTTTTGGGGGGTGGGGGGTTGGGACTTAGGACTTGGGAGGGGAGGTGTGTGGGTGCACTGCATAGCTCTCACTCACCCCAGCTACATTTACTCATGCATCCATTTATCCATATTATATATATGTATATCTAAAAGTCCCTTTGCTTCCATTTTACATCTTTTCTCTCTCTCTCTCTCACATGTATATTTTGGGGATCTAATGGTCCATCAATAATCACAAGGGGTGCAAAGGTGACAAAGAAAATGTGACAAGGGCAACAGCTTGATGGGATGCTCATGTGATTGAGAAGGATCCTAAATTTCTTTTTGCTACTAATAATTATAGCATAAAATTAATCATATAGTAGTTATCATTGGGAGTGATAATAAAGTGTGTGAATATAATTGGTCACCAAAACGTAATAAAAGGTTATGGAAAAGGAAAAAAGGTGAAAGATTTCAACCTTAAACCACTATTAACTTTAAAGAAATAATATTACAAATAAAACCCCATATATATAATAAAAACATGCATGCATCTTCCTAACTAACTCATGTTCAATTGTTCATTGATGAAATACATATATAGAAAAAAGGTACTCCATTTGATAATAATCCCTTAACAACAATTTTAATTTAGTGAGTGTGGGCCCCCAGCTAATTTGGTTGTTATCTTGCAAATCACTCATCATTCCTTTAATTGAACTAACTTTATGCCAGCTTGTGGGTCTTCAAGCATTTTACAATTACACCAACATTTTGTGCAAGTCAAATATACTATTTATGTTTATTGATATTTTGTCTAAAAACGATGTAGATGAGGAGAGATTATTCAATTGGCACAAGGATATGCCACGTGCTTAATGGAGTCAAATAATTTGATTTACCGAATCACATATATTCAATTGACTATTGAACCTTTGTCATCTATATATACCTTTACTCTTATTTCACGATTTTTGTTTTTAGAAAATAGTTGAAAGATCATTGGACTAAAAATCGAATAACTTAGATCTAAATAATACACTACACATTAGCTTGATAAACGAAATGCCCTTAACCTAGTAGTGATCCCTATATTTTGTAGACATTGTCTCCATAGAAATGATGTGCCTCGTCAAATCGAGATAACTAAACCACCATTATATAATAGCCCACATATTTTGGTATTAGAATATGCTTGTTAAATAGGTGTATATGATAGATGTATGTATGTAACTAAAAAAAGGGTTAACGTTCTACTCTCAAATCAATCATTCAACGGTTATATTTCGAGTGAAGTCTATGTTCAAATGAGATAATCAAATAGTGATATATTATTTTTCATGTTTTAAAATTAAAGATACATGAAATATATAATTTCATAATATTTGATTGAAATCCACGATTCCATAACAATGTGAATTTGTTTAATTTTGATTATCAATGATATTAATACTATAATCCACGTGGAAAATAATAATGGACATCAATTTTAAAAATTTTAAATTTGGAATAATGATGGAAAATTGAATCATAGAATTTCATAAACGTTAGAAAATCAAATCAAGATATAACTCTCATTTTCTAACAATGTGGTATAACAATTGATTTGGGATTTTAACATTTGAGTTGAGCACTGTTATTACAATTATCCTTTATTTATTTATTATTATTATTTGATTAGAAGAAGCTTATGTTCAGAGTCTACCAACTTCTTTGAGAGTTTATAATAGTATTTATAGATTATTCATAAAGAAAGACGACTAACAAAACCTGTACTCTCAACTTAATGAGACTCTTACCAACTGGATCAATTTTCATTAACTATTTAATCTTTTTTTATAGTTAATTAATCATGCCCTTCACAAGCGGCCCTTTTCTAGTACTCCATGTCTATCGAAAGTTGAAGTTCTAAATCAAACTAGTAATTGATTCATCATTTGATGATTAAAAATGTGTAATGTAGATATTTCACTTGACCTAAGAAATCTATATATAATGCTTAATCTAAACTTATTTTTACTATTCGAAATGATATCAGTAAAACCAAGGAAGTTTATAGCTACGTGTTAGGTTTGGTCAAATTTTTTATAATTTAATTTGTGGGTTGCAAATTGAGAGAACAGTATTTGACTATGAAAATACATGTTCAATAAAGGAAGTCCAAGTCCTCCTATATATATATATATATTCCACTAACCAACAACCCAACATTTCATGAAGACAACCTAAAACGACGAATACTAAAATAGGTTGAAAGGATTTGACAAAATGGAAATGATTTCAAAGAAGAAAACTTTGAAACAAACAAAAGTATTGTAATTGGGTAATGTTGAAAATTTGAAATCTCGAGTACAGATAATTGGGATATCATGTTGTTTGAATACGACATTTTACTTAGAATCATTGACATTGGTCAACTTGAAAGGCCACCCTTTCGAGTTTTGACTAGGTTTATAATGTTCTTTTATACATTATTCCATGATTATTAACTCATTTTTTTCCTTGAAAAGTTAATAATTTATCTCAAGAGGCATACTAAATTAAATTATATTTATAATTAATTTTATAAAAGGTAAAAACTACTAAATAAATAGGTGAACTGTATAATTTTATGTGAAATTGTGGCCGTTTAATTTTGTTTGTCTATTTTATTTAATCAAAGATTGGAAGGATGATGCAAGAAGTGAAAATAGATAAGCAAATAATCGACATGTTTACAAGAGCGATTTGAGTAAAAAATCGCACTTAAATTGTACTCAAAATGCTAAGAAATGAGATCAGATCAGGTGTTCCAAATAATGCAACATTTGTGTTACATGGACACATGTAAAATCTCTAAATATTCACATCAAAGTATGTTATGGTCTCAATTTTCTCATATAATTTTGCGTGTGGTAGTTGTAGAAGGAAAATAAACTTTTCAATGGATTTTGTAAAATATGTTTGGGCCTGTATAGCCCAAAACCAAATACAAAGGTTTTGCGGGCTTTACATATATTATTATTAAACCCTCCTCATTCGAAACAGGAAAGTCCATCAAAACCCCCAAAACCCTGTCTGCAACTCGTCAATCTGCAGATTTGGGGGGGGAGAGAGAGAGAGGAAAGATGAATAAGAAGGAAGTGTTCAAACTAGCAAAAGGGTTCAGAGGAAGAGCGAAGAATTGCATAAGAATAGCAAGAGAGAGGGTTGAGAAAGCGCTTCAGTACTCTTACAGAGATCGCCGTAACAAGAAGCGTGATATGCGTTCTCTCTGGATCGAACGCATCAACGCTGGCTCTCGCTTACACGGGGTTCGTCAAAAAATTCTTTCCCTTTTTATAAATGTTTTTTTTTGTTTATTTTCCTATACATTTTTTTTCGCAGCAGGTGCATAAACATTCGATTACATGTTGCGAGTAATTCATTAATTGGAAGTGCTACTTTCGGTGAGTATTGAGGATTGCGTTTGGTTTTGTGACGGTGTTATGGTACTGTTAATTTGGAACTTTTTTATTGAATAATCATGATAGGAATTGCATAAATGTTGGATATTGAGTAGAATGAGAGACAAATTGAAGGTTGTTAGTCAAATGTTTGAATTGCATAACATTTGTGTTTGACCAGTGCAGTGTGTTAAGCATTGAGATTATTGGTTCAACCCGCTTGTTAGTTATGAAATTGCAGATTCAACCCCTTCTACGTCTGATTTGTTTGTGCAATAGTTATGCTAGTTTGAGGGCAATTAAATGATTTTATTGGGTACTCTGGGGTACAAACGTTCGTTATTTTGATTCAGAAATCTGATGAATCCCAGTTAATCTGGAAGATTCATGACCACGTGCATATAATTGCTATATAAAAAAAGGGAAAATGAATACAGCATATGAATTGGTACAAGAATTGTGGTAATGAAGGAAATTGCAAAAATTTACAGATAATGTGGTTAGGATTCAACGAAGAAGATGCATAGCTGCAGCTACGATGAAGGTTAATTAATACCTGTTTGGTTTTTGAGATGATAAAGGGGAGGATTGATGAAGGGTTGGTGTTAGTTAAGTTGGCGTTATGATCCCCGATGCTATCTCTTATGCTTCAATTGTTTCAGTGGAGGACTAGAGATGTAGAATTAAGCTCGGGGATGTGGGGTAATTCTTAACAGAGGTGGCAATGTTGATGCTATTTCGCACAAGTTGTTTATCAGGCTTATTATAAGGATAGAAGGTAGAAACTAGTTTCTTTATGGAAATTGGGTATGGAGGATGCAACTCTTAGCCATCTCAATGGACCAGGTTTGGGAACAGAAGGGTCATTCTCAGTAGTCTAACCTCTCCTATATTTGATTGGTGTTCGTTGATGAGAATATTTATATTAACAAATGACTGTTCAGTTGTACCTTATAACCAATTATATCCAACACAAATTTGTCGTTAGATTATCATTGTTTTTTAAGTCGAATTTTTCTGCAGTTCATGCTTACTAACTTTGAATTTGTCTTTAGATCAAATGAACTATACAACTTCAGACTCTTGTAATGCACCGTATATTAGTTGGTGCTTAGATGGTGAATTAATTTGTTCTTTCTTCTGTTTTTGCTGGACATCAGGTGAATTATGGTAACTTTATACATGGGCTGATGAAGGAGAACATCCAACTGAACAGGAAGGTTTTATCAGAGATATCTATGCACGAACCTTATAGTTTCAAGGCTTTGGTTGATGTCTCACGTTCCGCGTTTCCCGGAAACAAGAAGGTGGTAACACCTCCAAAGAAAGAAGGCCTTCAGATTCTTGTTTGATACGTTTCTGACTTCTAGGGTTATGTTAGTAACAATAATATTAAAAACTTTGCTTGGATTAATATTCAAAGCAGTTTGATGATGCTGAGTTGCTATTCTACATAGTCCATACGGACTATCGGACTTTGGCATAAACTAGAGTTTGAACTGCCTGCAACGTTTTTCACTCTATTTAACTGCAACGCTACTATCCATCTCATTATGTTGCCATCCATCGCATTTAAGTTTTTGTTTATTTATTGGAGGTTGGGTAAGACATTTGAACATCAAAAGTATTCATCTTTAACCAGGCTTGGAAATATCACCTATATCTTTTCAAAATGACAGAAAACTTCAAAAAACAGGTTTGAGAGAAATTCTCTTCTAAATGTAGGAAATAAAAGAAAGTGTAAAAACGAGAAATTTCTTATCTCAGTGAGATACTGTGACGGATGGATTTTCTGCGGGAAAACATTCCTCTTTAACTATCAGAATATGAGTTTTCACAAACTACATTACAAGAATCAACCTATTATTACCTAAGCTAAAACTACGTACTGACTAATCTGCACCTAAGATTTCAACTATATAATTAAAGTGGTAAGAGACAACACACGAGAAAACTTGGCGGACTGTGATGGTACAACAGCGGACATTGAAGAGTTACAATAAAACCAATCACTCAGAATCAGGTACCTTGCTTCTATCTCAAAGACTGCTTGGGGTGAAGATACATTCATTCACTCACAATCAGGTAACTTGCTTCCATCTGAAACTCATAACAAGCCAAACAACTGGAACTATACATATGGCTTATCAGTTCAAAGCTTTGATCAGCCTATGAATCAGAAATACTGAGACTATCAAGACTAGCAGGATACTAGATTCCTCACATAACTTGGAACTGACTGCAATCTGGACATACAAAAGGTACAACATTGCATTCCTCAACAACCGCTGCCCGAGGAAGCAAGATCATTATTGTCACAGTTCAGATTGATGTTGGCATGTGATCTATCATCTGAAGAAACTTCTCTCTGTTGGTTTTCATTTTTCTTTGCATTAAGGAAACGTCCGCCATTTCCTCTGGCCCTTCGCATAGCATGCTGGTGTCGAGATTCATGCAAGTATGGCTGCAGTATTATCTAGAGATGTCAGTGAACAAGGTTCTTGCTAAGAAATCATTGTACTACCAAAAAAAAGAGAACAGTTAATTTGGATTGTAGCTGTGTTACCGGATGTCAGGATTCTGTTTCCGTTAAACCAGTGAACATAAATATACAAATTTCAGGTGAAATAGGTGACCAAACAGGGTATACCTTGCGAGCCTTGAGTAATTTATTTTCTGATTCAGCTTTTGCACGAGATTGCCGGCGTCTCATAATGCCATGATATTGTTTTGCATTAACAAACACAGGCTCCTCCACTGCATCAGATGGCAGAGGAACACCAGCTTGTTGGATTCCCATCAACTGAAGGTGAACCTAACAAAATGAGTTGGTCAAATAATCACTTATGTATGTAAGAATTAAGATATTCATCATCCTTTTGATAGACAAGAACCAGAGATATAGTCAACAGAAGGTAGAGTATTCATGAATAACAAGTGGAAGATGAATATACCATTGGATGTGCTGGATAAGGTTGTGCAGGGTACTGCTTTGGGTCGTATGGACCAAAAATGCTTCTGTAATATGGATCTGGATATGGGTAAGCTGCTTGGCCCTGACATATGGTGATATTATGATCAATATAGAGCCAATGACAGAGAGCTCTTTTCAGAAGTACACAGCATATAAAATGTAATGGTGGGAAGAACCGGGACTTTATCAGGATATTTCTTTCAAACATTTGGGGAGAACATCTATAAGAAAAATAATTCTATGAATAAGATGGTAGAATTATTCATTTGACACGAAGGAGGAGAGAGGCTACATAATAGATATTGAGCCATGAGGCAGTAAATGGACTCCAAATATGTAAACACGAAACTACAACATCTCACCTGCCAAGACATAAGAAAGGTTGGACATTTGGTGGTTGAGGGGGTTGAAGAAGAAGCCGGATAACTGAGACTGCATCAGTAGGACGCTTTGGACTTGATTCAAGTAAATGAAGATTCCTAATCATTAGTCAACCAACAAGTTTGGGGCGGCTAAGTTTCACATTTTAGCAGCGATTGCATTTTTTTTTTGGTCTGTGTATGTGACAACTGACACAGACACTAATTGAGAACAAATAGCGAATGGAGATGAAGTGAACAAATAGTCACAGTTCTCTTTTTTAGTTAATGTTAAGGAGAATTGTGCTGATCAAGGAATCCGAAATTTGTGAGTCATGTCAAAGAAGATTTGGAATCTAGTTTCTAACTTCTAAGCGTGTCAAACATATTGCTACTGGATTCTTATGGTGGAAATTATGAGCACGTTACAGCATCCTGTGCAGATTGACATGAATCGGGAATTCAGGATTTTATTGGTGTCATTATTCAGCAAGGAAGATTTAAAGAAAGCTTTGTATTGAAGAGAGGCTAAAATTTATGTCAGAATAGATTTATTTAGCACTTCTTTCTGAAGAAAAGTAAAATAGTATACTTCCATAAGGCAGATATTGAATGGGATGACCGGTTCTTGTTTCTATATGGCTCAACCTTGTACAATTATCAAGTGAATGTCTAGCACTCCCTTTACATGTGTGTGACTGTGTATACTAATGTTACAATTTTCAATTTTAATTCTAATTAGAAGTGAATAGAGAAGGATATTCATCCGCAAAACAGACTGTAAGAAAAAGCTTTCGAACATAAAGAAGACACATAAAGAGCACGTAAGCACATTTTAGGCTCAAAGTGTAGCAGATTTATAAGCTGAAGAAGGAACATATATACTGACTGAAAGAAATCATACTGATATTCTTGCATGTAAATATATTAACAAAATGGACTCTGAAAATAAATACCATAGTATTTCCAGCTTCAAGTTGTGGAGGTGTCACATATTGAATTGTTGGTACTGGAACACCATGATGCGATATCTCTGTTGCAGGAGATGACAATTGGGTTTGAGGTTTTGGCTGCTTTTGCTGCTCATCAGCCTCATCACTATGATCTGAGCAAACTAAATGCATGAGTTTCTAAGAAAAACATAGAACACAACTGTCCTAACAGATTAGCCCCATAACAGAGTTGGACAATCTAAGCTATCTAAGAGAGTGCAACTAAATTTATATAAAGAAATTCAACATAGCGATTACAACGGACAAACTAATACAAATCAAAACAAGCAAGAGCAAGAATCAAATGTCAATACCATCTTCATGCAATGCCAATATTCAGAATGCTCAATCTATTTATCTTGTATTACTGAATAGTGAAGGCACCGATTTCATTGGATGATACACCCAGAATTTCAACATGGTATAGCAACAAAATGGGAAATTTAAGGTATCTCATGTAGATACATCTTGAAATCACCAGTTTTTGAAAATGTGAATTGCACCTAGAACCTGAGCCTTTTAAGGTTTTGGACAGCCTGTTCTAACTTTTTTATTGCTGTCAATTTCTATCATCATGAAGGGACTAAGGTGAAATGTTTGACTTCTCTAGGTAAATAATGCGTTTGAATCCATATAAAATGGATGGATACATTACTTGATACGAATTGTGTATCATGAGAATGTTTACCGTACATGTACTCATTCTTTAAATGTACTTATCCTCTCTACATTGATGATGATTACCTGCTGTTTTCCTTAAAAATTCAAAATATTTTTAAAGCAATAATGTAGAAGAAAGCATATTCTTACATTAATTTTTGTTGGACAGGTCTATAGGTGTCCTAGAAAAGTTTTAAGCACACATCCTGAATGGATAATTATATTTTAGATTATAAAGTTGTTATGATTTGGCAGAAGAAGAATCTGAGTGAATCTAAAGTGGTTGAGGACCAAAGTAAAGTATTTGAGGATTTCAAACCCACTAAAAAAATAAATAAATAATAAAAAAATTTGAATGGTAAATTACATGAAGAAACACTATAAATACAATCATCTTTATGATAAATACCAGTAGACTCATGAAAAGAAGACGTCATGGTGCTGCTACATGCAGAATATCCCCCAACTCAAATCTAGCAGCACAAGCAGCAGAATCTAAGTCACTGCAAAACAAATAGATCAATTGAAGAACATTAATAACCAGTACATAGAATATCCAAACAAAAGATACAACCAACAATTTCAAGGATTACAAAGTGTCATGCTAATCAACACAATAAGTGTAGTATACACATTATACCTGGTAAAAAAGACCTTAGATATGCTACATACAAATAAGAATACATAATCCTCACCTTATATCCTTATTCCAGCACATATTGAATACAAAGACAAAATGTAATCAAATATATAATAAATGGTATCAAATTTGGAAAAACACTTCAAACCTCCATGTTGTCACTGAATTGACTTTCTTTGGAGATTACTCAAATCTAATTGGTCTTGGTCTTAGAGGTCTGTGTTTGTAAGTTTCTGGATCCTATGTTGTTTGTCCGCTTTTTAATTCAAATTACTGTCTGGTTAGAACATGAGTAATCAAGCCAAAGTTGCTAGCGAGAATTGTGATATAATGATGCAGATATTTGGCATAATAGTCCAATCAGATCTGCTTCCCCTATTTTTTATTTTCTCCTCGCTTTCTATAATCTTAGTTCTTAAATAAAACACAGAGACATCGCCTTTATTTACATTCTTAAAATTTAGGAGTTTAACGCTCTGACTTAAATACAACTTCCAAAAAATACCTTGTGTTATGAATGCTACACTCCACCATATCCAGTACATTTTCTGAAAATGAATTTCAATTTGAAATTTTTAGATATAAGCATCACTTGATTTGTTCATAGCTATGATTTTTAGTTACTACTCGTCATTCGGCATTGGTAATCAATAGGAAAGCCGAACAGCAATTCATACAGCTTTTACAAATTCTCACAAATTGAACAATTAACAACTTGACGCGCACAAAAATTCTATCTCAGATTCAATCAATTCGTCTAACAGAAATAAAAATATAAAAAAAAACTACCATACATTCACAGTTCCGCCAAAACCACAACGATTTCCATAACAAACAAAGAAACAGAGCAATATGATTTTTTTCCCCCCAAATACTCCGTGATATTTAAAAACACCGATCAGACATCTAATGACCAGAAACAGTCCGAAGAAAATAGCTTTATAACTCGAAACAATTATATTATAAGAGAAAATCTTATTGGATTGCTACAAATGCTCAAATCGAGCCATTTGAACAGGAATTTTTTTTCATTTTTTTGATGAAATGATCATAATAAATGAGGAAACTAGGGTTTGGAGTTTGAAATTCGAGTTTACCTTCGGACTTTTGAGACGGCAGCTTCGTTTCTGCTTCTCGGTCTCCTTCTCCACCGCTAACGGCAAGAGTTAGTCTGTGTTTTACCTGAAATGAATTTTGGATTTAATTTAGAATTGGGGATTGACTTCTTTTTCCAACTTTTTTAACTGCCAATTTTTACTGCATGCATTACAATGGTCCTTTTAAAAATTATTTTTGAAAAGTAAGATTTTATTATATCTCACAAATAACTTTAAAATTATTTTTTGAACAAGTAAACTTGATCAATTGATCTAATACAAATATTTAACTAAAAAGTCACAATTTAAAATGAGTTAAACAAGAAAAGTTATATTACAATTAGGTTTTATGTTTTGTTTGTTTAACTAACACTATGCCAGTGTCACACTTCTTTCATGTCTAATTAGAATATTGTATTCTAAAATTAAATATTTTAAACATTTATACATTTAAAGCAAATTAAATAAAGATTAAATGTAACATAATACAATTACCAGCTATAATTATAGGTCTGCGAAATTTCACAATTCAAAATTAAAATAAAACTTTTAAACTTTTATATTTTTATAAATTTATATCACAAATAAAATTATAATATTCAAAAAATACTATTGAGGGAAAAATGTTTTGGAACCAAGAGAGTAAAATTTTAAAGCAGCTGAACTTAGAAAACCAGGTGAAAGCTACGCGTGTCTATAGGAAGGAATAAAGTATTCATATAGCTTTGCCATCTTTAGGTGTGTTTTATCTATATTCTGTTTCTCTTTTATTGGTAACATATGTGAGGTGTCCATTTTTTAACATAAAATAGCTGATGTAATACAATTGATCTGATGGACTTTTGGTTTCTTATTAATATTCTACTGCTGCAGGAATTTCATGAAGTGAGATACACCCTGGATTTGATTTCTATTAACAAATTTTAATTTTTATTGGTAACTTGGTACTACTCCGTATTAAAAATAATTTAAAATCGGGCTTGCTCTATTTTGACGGATACCAATTATTTGGTCAAGGAAAATTACATGATATCATAATTTACGAAATAAAAATATGTACATTGATTGATTTCTTGATCAGACCGCATATACTTCCTTCAAAATCCGAGGCACTCATAAATAAGATATACAGAAGACATGCATGTACCAAAAAATAAAAAGATATAAAGACATTTATTTTCTATAAATTTTATGTGTATATTTTATATGTACATAGTACTAACACAGTAATGTGTCAAATCACGTCGGTAAAAGTTATATGCCCATCAACTCTATGTCGATCGACTTTGAACGCGCTCCGTTAAATTTACAAAAAAAAAAAAAAACTTTTAAGAAGTGAAATAACAAGAAAATCCTCCAGAAGGTGGAGTTATAATTTTTGTACGAAAGAGTGAGTAATTGAACTGGTAAAAATTTCATACCTTGACAAGTTCAACAAAATAATTATATATAAAATTTTGACAAATATTAATATTATATATATAATTAATGATCATATATTTAAATAATATATTTTTTATAAAATTTAATATAAATATCCAATTAATGATAAAATAAAATATGTAATGGTGAATTTTAAAAAATATAACATTCGATAAAACAATACAAATACAACTCTTTTAATAAAATAAAATTTTAAAAATATTTAATTTCTTCTTTTCATTGTACTAATAAGTAATGCTGTGAGTAGTAGCAGGTGGAATTTGTGGGACCACGTTTGACAGAGAAGCGAATTTCCTCTCAGCTAGAAATTTCCAACTGGGTCCCGCTTCTAGAGGGATGACATGTGGAGGGACCTGCTGGTCCGTGTGATATATTTTAATATTTTACTCCGTACCTTATAAATTGATGCTCCGTATGTCAAATCTGCGCGAGGGTGCGTTTAATGATTTTAAGAGACCTTTTTACGCATAATTTAGAATTAAAGAATTTTATTTTAATTAAATTTTTTATTCATAGTAGTTTCCACTTAAAATATATTTTTGATTTTACAATTAAATGAAATATTTAAATATAAAAGGTTTATCCAAAAATATGTACCGGAATATATATTAGA
The DNA here is from genome assembly GCA_014636745.2 of Centella asiatica. Lineage (NCBI taxonomy): Eukaryota > Viridiplantae > Streptophyta > Magnoliopsida > Apiales > Apiaceae > Centella > Centella asiatica. The sequence continues at coordinate 42,541,493 of CM025780.1, read as the reverse complement.
ATGGAAGAAGTAACTATTGAAAAAATGCGTTGAATTTTATTAAAAAAGAAATTACTTATTTCATATATTCACAAGATTCAAGATTTAAACTCAAGACTTATTTAAAGAGAAACTAATCTCTTCCCTTCTTGAACTAATAAATAATCTATTAGTAACTGAATAATAAATGAAACTGTGTACTATCTCATTCCCACCATCTTTATAAACAAATGTAGGTAAATATTGAAAAAAATATATAGAAATTTTTGATTCAAAAGTCTAAAATAATAATATAGAGTTATAAATAAATATTTCGTCACATGCTTCTCTATTTCTGTACAATCGCTCACTATCTTTCGTATGTGTGTATGGAGAAACAGTTGTTTCATAACTCCTCTTACAACTGGGGGTTTGAATCAGGTTTATCTCTTCTATTGGTGATTCATTTAGGGATCCGCTTCTCAATGATTTTTCATAGATTTCTCATCCAACATGGGGATGTAGCTCAGATGGTAGAGCGCTCGCTTAGCATGCGAGAGGTACGGGGATCGATACCCCGCATCTCCATTTTATTTATCCCCCACTTTTTGCCCGCATCTCCATTTTAATATCCCCACCTTCTGCCTTTTTTTTTTTTTTTCTTTAATACACATCAGGGGAAGTCAAGTCCCGATGTCGACGTTTCTGCTTCAATTTTGATTTCAAGGTCACGAAACATATATAGTTTTGCAAAAGGAAAAAAGTTCTTGCTAACACTCAGGTGAAAAACTTATCATTTAATTTCTGCAGTTTTCATATCCAACATCGCCATCTGATATCATTCCACAAGTATTCCCCCATTTTTTTTCACAGAAAATATGGTAATACAAATAAAACAGACGACCTAGCAAATCTGGAAATTAATGTTTTTTTCATAGGAAGTGTTTATTATGTAAACATTAATTGCCGAGTGTGCATGGTGACATGGATTATTTTCTGATGGGCAGTTACATGTTTCCTGTATATTTCTACGCATGTGGCATATATATAGCAATCTTATGGTCAATTCAAGAGCTCTGTTGCTGCATCATACATGCTACAACTGCGGCTTCAAATAAATATCTACTAATTTTGAGTGGTTTCCTACTTCATCTCGTGCTCGCACTCACAATTGTGCATAATTCGATCTGTTTTCTTATCTTAATATCAACTTAGACCTTGTATCATAGGATCACGGTACAATTAAAATTTGTCCGAAATAAAACCGATATACCGGGTGTTATGACAATTTTACCCAAGTTCTTTTTCTTATTATGCGTCTAAAAAAAATTTAGAAAAATAAATATGAGATTTTCTATTAATATTGATTCTGTCGAAGGTGATATGTAATATAATCCAATAACTTTCGAAAATGACTTTTTTGGGACAGTGGGAATTATTTGAATGGATATCATGCACTTCCACTACGTTTGTGGCCAGCAGAATATATATGTGCATCATTTCTATAACTTTACATTATATTATAGTAATATCAATTCTGTTGGAAATCTTCTATATAGCAAAAACAAACCGATAAATATATAACAATAGGATCTTAAATACTAAATTCAAACAAATAATAATTGGAAAGAGAAATTGTACAATTAGTACAATAATTGAAAATAGAAAGATAGAAAACTTATTAGAATAGCTGAGTCGCCTATCCCTTGAAAAGGATAGACTGTTTTTAAAGAAAAATTCACTCACTCGCATTGCAATAGGATGCTGTGAATTTTCTTTCAGGATAAAATAACAACAGCACAAAGATGGTGCAATCCAGATCAGTAGACATCGATTATCACATCAGTTCACTTGAAAATCCAACAATTGCTAAACAAGAATTTGTGAGCTGTGAAATCCCTTGTATGTACTGAGATTGATTTTGATCAGTCCTTTTTAATAAACAAATTTTCGAGTATTTTAAACATTATTGAAGTTAATTTGATTCATGTAACGTTTCCTTAAAATACTCCTTTTAACGTCTGCTTATAACTTGTTAATAATGTGCAATTACAGATTTAGTAATATACAACTAGAAACAAATTAAAGTAATTAGTTATTATCTGGATCTGATAATAACATTTAATGTTAACTTGAATCATGTTGTTCTTTAAAATAAACTTTCAAGAAAAATTTACATCGTTAGTCAGAAATTATCCCCTGACAAGATGAACAAATATCTCTAGATGGCCGAAGTATGTTATCTATTGACGACCAAATATCCCCTAATGAGCATATTCTCAGCTTTTAACCATAGTCTCCAACATGCAAAATAACCCCCGATAACTATAGTTTCTGATTGACAAATGAATTATTATTGACTATAGTCTCCAATAGGCAAAACATCTCATTAGATACACTTAGTGATAGATGATATCAACAAATAATTACACCTTTTTAAAAAACCATCTCAGTAGATAATTATATCAGTGGATAAACACATTACAATGTAACAAATACATACAGTCTATATTAAATCAAATTACTGAAAGTAATCTTATACCTATTTATCTATTAATTTTATTAAGAAAATATTTTAGATTTATAAACAGTTACAAAAGTTAAATTTTAGTAAAAATATCATTAGAATAACAATTTACATAAATTCTAAAGTTCTCTTATTCGAACAAATTCAAAATACGTTCTGACAAGTACTAAACACTGTTCAAATTAAAAGAACTTTTTGGAATTTTTTTACGTAATAATTTGAGTTGTGGCAAGATTCAAAGTCCATACTCAAAACATTTCTTTGAAGATTTAAAATAATGTTTGCACATTGCCTACCGGTCATTCTTCTTTCTTACTATTACATTTCTTAAATATTTAGATTCCGCAGTAACAAAAATAAATAAATAAATAAACATTCAAATTCCACCCGTAGATTTATAAGGTGCGTGTATTGGTCCGTGAGCTAGGGAATCGGTAATGGAGAATTAGGTTACAAACTTACAACTAGGCTTAGTAATTTTACACCGCACAGTTGTAATCGAGCACAACCCCAGCTCTCTTATAATCTCGTTCAATTTTGATCTTAATAATGTTCGATTATTTTTAATTTTTGTAATATTAAGATGAGATATGAATTTATTAATTTACTCGGTATCCGATTCAATTATATATAAAATATTATTTATTTTAAGTTTAAAATTTTTTGTATGAAAAATATATAAAAGAACAAAGAAAATGAGATATAAGTTAAATAAGTTTTCTTTAAAATATATAATTTATGATAACGGACCGGAGGCAAAACGGTTTGGATTGAGCGATAACGGGCGGACGAGTTTTGAGAATTTTACGTCTTTAATCTGTAAAATTTGTGCAAGACTCCCTTCTCTCATAATTACAAGAAAAGATACTGGTTATTTATTTGAGTCACGTGACTCATGTTTGCATGACTCATATTTTTTGGAGTTTACCTTTCTGAAAGCATATAAGAGGCTATATAAGAATATTTTTGAAATAATAAAAATGGATTTCTTGATGGTGGACTTGTATTAGCAACAAGTTTCAAACTTTTCAAACTTTGAATTTAATAAGTTCCAATATAAGAATATTCTGAGTTCATTAGTTTTCGTAGCTATATAATATCCTTTCACGTTTAATAAAAGTCTACCTTACAGTTATTTAAAAAAAAAATTATAGAAAAAATGTATTTGAATTGACACAATATTCTCAACCTTATTCTTTAAATTTTACAATTATGACTCTGTTTGATAAAAGAATTTTTTTTCTTAACTTTAAAATTTTCATTATACAACAAATATTGAAAAATAGACATTGTGACCATCAAATGGAGACTATGTCACTATTTTACATTAGCCACCCCCTTAGCTTAAAATAGACATTTTTTAAAAATATATATAACCTGTCCTAAGATCTTAGAAGCCATGAACATTTCAAACTACTGTCATTTCCACTATCAATTATATAAGAGATTAGGCAAGATTTTATGTTTAAAAATTCACATTCTTTAAATATTTTAATTTTAGAATTGATCGGGGAGTATATCCTCAAAAGTAAACATGAAACAAAGATACATGTTTAAGATTTACAAGAATTACGAACGAAAGGTACCAACATTCATGCATCTTAAATTAGTACTTGAATTGAGCCCCACTTTCTATATGCAATACGGAGTAAAAAACTACAACTTGTAGTTTGGTGTTAAGATTACTGTGCATCATATGTAATATTTTAATATTGTAGATATTTATAAGGGATGCCATTATCTATATAGGGTGTATAATTTTTCTCCCAATATTTGCAGCTATATATTATTATATCGTGCAAATATGCCCGCCTTTCATATTTATAATAATAAAGTAATAAGTATCCACTATTAGTGACATTGTTTTATTTGAAGAAAATATCTGATTCATGTCAATTCATGACAAATGTTTTATTTATTCATTTTTAATTAAAATTAATAACCTAATAGTAGAGGTCCTAACCATATTAAGATCAGATCAGCAATATGAACTGGACACTGATTTAGCCTAACCCATTTAGTTTGCTACAGATATGTTTTTAAAATAAAATGATTTCAAGAAACAAAGAAAGAAACAAATTAAAGAATACAGTTTTATTTTTTGGTAAATGAAAAGAATACAGTTGTTATAGTTGTCAATTTGTAGTTATCCGGGTCAGAAAAAGGGCCTCAATTCCCCAATAAAGACATGAACTTTTACCCATCATTTTCTTTTTCTCTTTTACACCTGGCTCTCTTGACAAACCAATTTCTCTCTCTTCGCTCTCTTTCTCTATCTCTGTGTCTGGAATCGAACTTAGTCAATTCAATTTTTTTGTAATATTCAGGTAAAATTCCCGGAGAACTATCTTCAGATCTTTTCGTTCATAATTCCAGCTACAAATGCTATTACTGTTCCTGTTTATTTGACTTAAAGATATCATGAATTTTGATGATCTAGGGCCATCATATGTCATCTTATAAATAACTGAATTGGTTGAATAGTTTTAGTCTTTGATTAAATTTATTTGTACTCTTTGGGTTCGTTTATGTTTTAAGCAATGTTTTGTTATTGTATGAATACTATGTAATGAAAAAGTTTTTGGTTTATGATTGAAAAGTTGAAAACTTTTTGATGAACTAATCTTTTTCTGCTAAAGGTTATGGGTAGTTGTTGGTTTTGTATTTAGTTTAACTTGAAGTGATTCTTGTTTTTGTTCTTTTGGCAGTTCATCAAGGCAAGAATTTTTGCGTTACTACTGGTGTCTAAGCTGAGCAATGAGTATGTTTCTACTTTTACCGTGGAGAAAGATGAAACTAGTTTTCACTTTGTCCCAAATTAATATTCCACTTTCCTTCTCTGATTGCCTCAAAAACCTGGTGATGATGATAGTTATAACCCATAATTCCAATATTTGGCATTTAGGAACTTCTCACTACTTTCCTTATTAAAATGTGTGAGAGTTGGAGAGAACTAAATTAGGGCGGAGGGAATATTGGTAGTCAGTATGTTTTTATCACATTACTTGTTTGGGAATTTTAAATAATTTTTTGCCGTTTTACCAATTAATTTAACTACTTAAGTACATGACATCAGGGCATTTGACTGTTACTTTCCATCCCTTCCCAAAATATTGCCATGTGCTACCTCTGATTCAGAATGAGAATCCACGAATTGAAGATTTAAAGGATTTTCTGATTTTATAATCAGCTCTAAAGTTCAAAACCTTATATGTCATGAGGTTCGATAAATTGATTGTAAAAGTGGACTCACATGCTGGTAAATTACAAAAAAGAAAAGTAGTTCTCCTTGCTTTTGAAGACTGAAGATAAGTTGAATGAGTTGTTTTGATCATGCAGGTAAAAGAAAATTGAAGGATCTATTGCTTCAAAAAGATAATCGTTTTTGTGCTGATTGTAACGCTCCAGACCCCAAATGGGCGTATGTACTTTTTACTTTTTCTTGTTTACAGTATCCTACATAGAGTATAAAATATATGAAATATCTGCCAATTCTTTGCTCTGAGTCATGTATCGTTAAATCTTCTAACCATATTTGAGTCCCTGTCTTTTCAATTTTTTGAAACTCTGTGACGGTTTTTGGCACTGGGCCTCTGTGGAAAATGAGAATCTAAGGATTGCCTTAGCCACTTGCAAGTTTCATTTTTCCCTAAGCATTATTTTTTGAGTCTACCATAGGATGGCATTAGTGCTATTTCACCCACTTCTGTACTTCATAAGCGTACTTATGCACACATACACATATGTAATGAATTGTGACTTTCCATGTGAAAAATGATGAACATGACGATGAAATATGCCAGTCGCATTCATCATTCTGTGTACTAATTTATTTCTCAGAGTCTCAGAATAATAGTTTGTTATATGGTGATGATTGAAAGGGGTTTGTAGAGTTTGAGGCAGCCACAGTGTGGTGAAAGTCTTTTACTCAATTGTTAATGATTCTAGGGGACAACCAGTATACCCGTAAAACCTCTATTTCTTAATTAGTTAACTATGTGAAGGAAACTACCTGAACTTCTCTTTGAGTATCCGCTATGAGCAGCGTAAAAGACATTTACATTCCTTGGCATAATTGCACATCTGAGATCATATATTTCTGCTCCTAATAAATAATTAATTATCCTACTTCTAAATATATGTTTTCTTCCTATGGTTGTTAGAAGTATGATTTTTCATTTCCTATTGGCTGTTGGAGAATTTCAGGTCTGCAAATATTGGAGTTTTTATATGCTTGAAATGTTGCGGTGTGCACAGAAGTCTTGGTACTCATGTTTCAAAGGTTATTTCTGATTGTATCATTTCTCTTTTTGGATTCTCTCTCTGATTTCAATATTGGACAAAATGCAATAATAAATTTTTAAAAAAAACTTTGGCTTGCATTTGTTGGTAGGCAATTATTTGGTTGAAAGCAAAAATATGTATAAATTTGATTCATGCATCTATTTTATCTTTCGTTTGTGGAGGCAATTCTTTGTTTTTGGGTGCATGTGTGTGCCCATGTGTTTTTGACATATCTTTGGAAGCATCAACTTTACAATATTGGTCATCTGATAATGGGAACGAGAAACTTTACCATGTCAATCTTCTCCAACAGTTAGCATATGAGTGCACATTATGCTTTCATTTGCAAAAAATGACCAAAGTAACAGCTTCTTAGCTATCATGATTTATGGATGTCTTTAATATTGTAATGTATTTTTCCTATAAATGATTATACTTACATGTATATCGTTATTTAGAAAATAGAAAATAAAAATTATTCTGCATATCAGATTATCAACCAGCTTTGCCAATTTCAGTTGTTTTATGGTGATGTGAGTGTGTTCTTCTAATTCTTCCATGTTGAGAGATAGATTTATGACTTTGTTGTTCAACGTTTGGTGGAATTGGCTTTTTTGGATCTTCTTCATTCTTTACCTTATGACTGCATAGATAAGTTGAAGAACCTAGTATGAACTGATCTGGTTTTGTTTTTATGGTATAATCTGAGAAATCTATTAATTGGACAGGTTTTGTCTGTGACGTTAGATGAATGGTCTGATGATGAAGTTGATGCAATGGTTGAAGTCGGAGGGAATGCTTCTGCGAATTCAATTTACGAGGCATATATCCCTGAAGGAGTTTCAAAGCCTGCTCCAGATTCTAGTCATGAGGAACGTTCAAAATTCATCAGGTTAGAGGTTGCATCCTTTTTGTGCTTATTAATTGCTGTACTTATGCTGGTCAAACCAACTAGCTGTTTTTTAGATGTAGCTCCATCAACTATTGAGCGGTTTGTAAACTGGTATCTTGTTCATTCTCCTTTTCACATTCTTGTAGGTCTAAGTATGAGCTTCAAGACTTTCTGAAACCTAGCTTGCGAATCATGTCTAATTCTTCTAACAAGGGATCTTTACAATCAAGTTTCTCCAGAAAGATTATGGATGGTCTCAGAAGTTCTTCAAGTCAATCACAGAATTCGGTATTTTTTTTTTACCCCTGCACCCTATCCATGCATAGTTATTATAGTTCAGGATTCAATGTTGAGGTAATCAGTGTTAGGGAGCGTGGTAGTTTCACCTGTTCAATGATAAATACAGCCATTTTTGTTAAGTACATTACATTACAGTTAGAATGGCCACAGTGCATCCTTCCCCCTTTTGTTCTAAATTACTAATTTCTGCTACTTATACATCCTTAGAATGAATTTTCAATTTTGTCTAGATTTATAAGTTAGTTTAAATAAATATAAGCAGCAGAGCGTTTTATTGGGTTTTTGTTGCTCCAATTTACATATAGTTGATATTAAACTGATTACAGGAAGGCATGGTGGAATTTATTGGACTATTGAAGGCTAAAGTTATCAAAGGCACTAATTTAGCTGTTCGAGATATGCTGTCAAGTGACCCTTATGTTATCCTGCAACTCGGGCAGCAGGTAAGTCAATGTCAATACTTCGTATCTCAAATATGATCTGCGTTAAACAAAAAATCTATTTGGCTTTTTAGTTTTTTCCTTCCCTTTTCACAATGCTTTGCGGAAGTTTATTATTTGATTCTTGCATCTGTTATATAACTCTAGATCAGTAAATTAATATCTTTGATTAGTAGATGGTGGTGATTAGAGCTCCCTTACAATGTTGGTGCTTGTGAGGTGGTGTTATCCTGCACATCATTTCTTTTGTTTTACTAATACCATCTTACGGCTTTGCACCTGAAGAAGAAAAGGAAAAAAACTTATAGATCTTGCCATTTCCCTTGAAAAATGTTATTTCCAACTTCATTCTCAAACTGGCTTCTTTACTGTGATTAGAAGGTCCAAACTACTGTTGTGAGGAGCAACTTGAATCCAGTTTGGAACGAGGAACTGATGCTTTCTGTTCCTCAAAATTATGGGGCCTTGAGACTGGTATGTTACTACACAGCGTCTTTTCTCAATGCTTCCCCTTTCCTGTTTAATTTTGACATGTAAGCTCTAAGTTACTCACCATATGTCTTCAAAGCATTACCAAGAATACAGATCACTCCCATGTTATATGATATACCTATATATCTTTAAACTCTGCCTAAAACGTTTGTGCATGGCACTTGTTAATGATGATTTCCAGTAAAGTTCTTTCACGGATTTATTATCCTTGATGAATGCGAGCTTCCCTCTTAGTATGCACCATTTGAATAATTCTATATGCAAGTATATCTAATTTTTTTTCTTTTTCTGGTTACATATTTCAAATTGTTTTACGTGCTCTTAGTTATACATGTGTTTCTAGTTTGTTCCTTGATTTCTTATATGAATTTCTATTATTCTTTTTTTAATAATCCTCATTTTTCTGGAGTTCTGTTTTTATAGGTTTAGTACTTTAAACTCTAAGTAGTTTTGAAATTATTTAATCCGCACAAAACTTCATTAACAACAGATGGCAAGGTCTTTCATGCTCATGCAAAAGTTGCAAAGATCGAAGTGTAACCTCCATGAGTCTCATACTCTCATGGCACTAAAATTCAGCTCCTGAATCCTCATTGAAGCTTGTAGGATATTTGTACATAAAACATCTATTCGGTTACATCTCCTTAAATCTGGGTTCGCTAGATTAAAGTTAAACTTTAGACATGGAAAAGATGGAGCTCCATGGATCTCTACCAATATCATGTATGCTACCACTTTATTGGCCTTCACTATCAACAGTATTCATTCAACCAGTGAACTCCTTATATGTTCTTCGTCAAACAATGGTCTCCTGATTTTGTTTGTTGAAGAAAAGTTTACACTGAGAATATGCTTTAAGCACTGCTCTTTATATAAGATACACCCCATCCTCCTATGCATTTTCTTTAACCTACACAATGATTAGCCCCCAAAGTTTTAAACGATTTTACTTAATCCCACATTTGTAGTTTTGCTCCGAAGACAACTTAAAGAGTTTGCAGTATTGTCTTTTTCACTTTAACAAATATTTCACCTTCATTTAGAAATGTTCAAGGATGGTTTTCCATATAAATACAAGTTAAGCATGTAAATTAAGTGATCAAGGAGGTTCAACTAAAAGATGCTTGCTACATAGTACATAGATTATCTAATTAATTTTTTTTTTCTTTTTTCTGAATGGTGCCTCGGTAGTACATAATTTTCGAAGAGAGATCTTGATCCTTAGTTTTCGACTTTGACAGGAAGTTTATGATTATGATACATTTTCTGCTGATGACATAATGGGGGAAGCGGAAGTTGATATTCAACCCATGATAACGTCCGCCTTGGCATTTGGAGATGCAGGTATGTTTGGCAACATGCAGATTGGAAAATGGTTGAAATCGCACGACAACGCCCTAATAGAAGATAGCACGGTAAACATCATCGATGGGAAGGTGAAACAGGAGATGTCACTAAAGCTCCAGAATGTAGAATCTGGAGAATTAGAACTAGAACTAGAGTGGATGCCTCTTGAACAATAGAGTTGTATATGTATATATATAACACACACTACTCATCCTCCCATTTATAACATCAGAAAATAAGTACTATGAGTTGTCAAAATGAAAATTTGCACCATTTTTTTAATAAAAAAACTGGAGCGAGACTAGCTCATTTTTATTATCTTCTTCCTGTCTAATACTCGGAGTTTAAAAGTACCATGTTGTTGGATTAACTGAATTTCTTGTATTGAAATGTTTCTGAGCCAGCTTAGAATGTGACAGCAGGAGACCAGCTATCTAGCATTCAGATTGTTAAGGCTTGAGATTTTGGACTACTTTTTCCTAATGAATTAATTTTGCATCCCTACCAATATTTAGTTTTATCTTGAAAATAATCATAAATAGTATAATCTGATTAAAAGAAGAGAAGGTGACCCATTTAAAAAAGTTACATTATACAATTTATAATTATTTTCAAGATGAAGTTAAAAATTAGTAAGAGTGCACAAATTTTTTCTTTCCTAATTTACAAGCAGATGCTTTATGCTTATGTGCCTAAGCAGCGAGCAAAACTGCCTTCCAATGGTATTTACTACAACTTACTCTATAAAATTAACAATGAACAACATATTTGTCAAAAATATAAATAACGATTTTCGGATCTGCATTTTCGTCATAAAAGAATAGAAATATATAGCTATACATATTTGTATTTGTCTAGTCAACGGACAAGCAAAAACATAAAAACTTATTACTTATTCTTTTTCTTCACGTTTATTGTTTCTATTTTACCGTTATCGGACCAAATGGAATAAGTCATTGAGGAATAATGGATGGTAACATTCATGAATCTGTCAAACTAACCCTTATTAAAGTGTGCAAAAATAAATAAATTATCACTTCATGTGAATTAAACAGAAACTAACATACTCTCGTCTTGAAGTTAAACAAAATTCTTACACCCTCTTATAAAAAGTGTCTGTATGATTTTTTTACGTATAAGCTTGGGTGAATTTTTTTTATATGTTAAATATTTTATTTAATTTTTTAAAATAATAATAATAAGAAATATTTTAAATAGGAAATAATATAAATAAAATTGTTAATTAAAATAAAATATTTAACATATAAAAAAATTCATATCAACTCACATGTAAAAAAATTAAGCAAAACGGAAGAACTATTATTTCTTTCTTTTGATTACACCGATCCAAATGATTTATAGCCAAGAGACTCACCACTTAAAATCAATAACAGTCCGTATTAATGTGGAAGATAATGGAAAAAACAAATGTGAAAGATAACGAAAACTTTATCCAAGACTTTCGGTGTTAGAACGCACTCCACCAAAAGTAAGCAACACGATGCACTCACAAAAGAAGATCCACTAACAAATAAAAATTAAACAGAATCCAAATTTAACAATAAACTGGATCACTTAATACATACTTATGTACATACAAATCAAAATTAAAGAAAAATTAGAAATATAAATCTACTTGTTAACTAGTCGAACTGGATCTGACGGCGTCGTCGAATGCATTTGGACCCGAAAAATAAAAATAAATGCTGCAATAGCCATCAAAGCAACACCCGTAACACCACAAACCAAGCTGGCCACCAGCCACACCTTCCTCACGTGATCTCCTCCGCCATTTCCTCTCCGACCGCCACCGCCGCTCCACCACGCTGGATCGCTGAAGTTTCTTGCTTCCGGTAGCGGTACCTTCGACTCCTCCTTTCCGCCGAAGAACGACAACATATCCGGCGACTCCTGCGGCGACGCCGTCGACTCGTTCTGGAATGTAAGTCCGTGATCTGATGGCCGGAGTTCCCTCCCGTCAGTCCGTAAGACTACTGATATCGTAATTAGCAAGAAGAAGAGAATTAAAACTCCGGCGAAGTATCTCCGGTGGCACTCCATGATAAAACTGATTGAATTTTCCTCTTCTCTGTATCTAACCCGAGAGAAGTTAGTGTTGGCTTAATTTTATAGTCCAACAAGTATATTAGGGGTCTATAATTACACATACAGTTTTATGTAAAACAGTGGGAGTACAGAGTTTTGGAGTTTAGGGAAAAACTGGTAGATGCGTGACTCTTTGTCGGAGAAAACTGGTAGCCTCGAGGGAGATGAGAGAGACAGAAGAAGAGTGAACACCGGCCTGTTATTTGTCTTTTTCGATATTCAGATAAAAAGATCAGAAAATTCTATATTTTCATTTGAATTTAAAATTTTATTTATCTAGTTGGGTTGTGATATACTCCATGATATAAGCTTCATTACGTAACTTGATCTGGTTAGAATTAAGAAAACAAATTATTTTAGACTATCAAAAAATATCAATCTAATGAGATTATGTTGGATTGTTGAGAAGAGATTAGTACACTCAAAATTTCACAAGAAAATTAGGGTATGTAATATCTTATACACATATAAATATACATAATTAACATATAAAAGTATATTAATTTTAAAATTCTACTATTCTAACCTACCCACTTTATGCAAGAAATAGTAAAACCTTAAATTTATCTAGGTAACAAGAAAAGACTACTTTTAAATGGAATTTAAAACATGATAAGAAAGTGACAAAAAAGTAGAAATTTATTCCTTAAAAGGAGACACCTAACACCACTTGCAAAAAGTGCGGATGTAATATATGTAAGCTTCACACGATCATGTATGTTGACTTCGCGACTGAAATGTAAAATTGTTGTTGGGATTTATAGCTCGTTCATAAATCTCTCTCAAATAATATTCTTTTAATATTGTTTTTTATTCTATTAAAACTTATTAAAGCTAACTTGTTCATGTTTTTCATTTAAAAAATCTAACGGAAATGCATAAAAATTATAAAATTTATTAACTGTAAGAGCAAATAGTAATTTAAATAACTGAAAATAGAAAAGGAGAAAAAATAACTTTCAATTGAACATAGATAAATAGATTATCAAAAGGACAAAAAGAACACATTTTTCTCAAATAGGATATTAGCGCCTATTTTTCTTAAAAGGATAAAAAGAACACAAACGGTAACGATAAGATAACACTTAGTGTTTAGATCAGAATTTAATCAGAATTAATTGAAACTAAATGGATTTAGATTGTATTTGATAAGTTGTTAAGGGCTCTGTTGTTGTATGCAAGTTCTGTATTTGTCAATTTGTCTATGACAACTTGATGAAGAGTAGTAGTTCAGCAGGGAAGGAGGGGGGCGAGTTGGAACTTGACGATATATTAAATACTTTCAACAGGTCACCATTGCCTGTGTCTCTGTCCAGTCCATGCCAAGTTGCCAACATACTCATAAACATTAGCTCCACAGTTTTTAAAAAAAGATTAAAAAAAAGAAAAAGGGGATGATTTTTCAACAACCTTGGAAATACTTCAACGTAAGTACTGGTTGCAAGTTCTGTATTTGTCAATTTGTCTATGACAACTTGACAATATTCTAGTAGCAAAAAGAAAAGAAAACAAAAAAATAAAAATAAAATTCCCCATCACATTTAAATTTGCTGCATATCAAGAATTGCTTGCGTGTCTATCTGCTCTCTCCTCTATCCATGACAACATACTCTTAAACACTAGCTCCACAGTTTCATTTGGTTCACCAATCAACATATGCCACATCCCTTCAACAATCTTCAAACTCTTATCTTTACTAGCCACTCTCTCACAAAACTTCTTAGCAGACTTTGGCTCACACACCTTGTCCTTGCTACCATGTACCACCAGCATTGGCACCTCCAGTTCATGACAATGACTCTCTATGTACTCACAAACTCTCAAAAACTCCAATGCTGTCGCCGCCAGTGGCTTCCCAGAACCCAAACGCTCGCGATTAGGACTTTTCTTTACTAAATTCCTCTTCCATTTTTCCTTGTATGACATGCTCTCTGGTGGCCTTGTGATCACAATTCCCCATTTTGGTGCAATGCAAGCTGCCATTGGCAACAATTTTTCGATTGGCCACACGGGTTTCATCTTTTTCGAAACTCCACACATTGCTCCATGTAGTATCAAACCATTCCATTCATGTTCCTGTTTTAGGCACATGAGTATGGCTATGGCACCACCTAGTGACTCCCCATATAAAAAAGCTGGCATTTTCGGATGGTCAGCGCGAACCGTGTTGAAAAATTGGATGCAGTCACTAACAACATTTTGGATGTTGGCAATGTGCCCAGGGTAGCCTTGAGAAAATCCATGGCCTTGGAGGTCAATTGCTGACACAAAAAATCCTGTTATAGCAATTCCTACCGCGGTTAATTCCATGAGCCAGCTGCTCTCTGTTGTGTAACCATGGATCATTGCGACAACCCCGCGTAAACGGGTCGATGAATTTGGGTCGGGTTGCCATGATTGAGTGAGAATTTTCATGTTCTGTTTGTTTAACATGAAGGCTTGTTGATGGAGTATGAGGTGTTTCTTGTGGAATTCTTGTCTTGTGAGGATTCCATATGGGCTGTTTTCATTTGCTTGGTGAATGGGATGAGTCATTATTTGTGTAGTTTGGAGAAAATAATGCAAGAAAATATATATGTGATGTCTCGTTCTTGCCTGATATAAGTATACAAACAAAGCATTATATATATATATATATATATATATATATATATATATATATAGTAGGTGTAGGTTTTTTTTTTTTTTTTTATTGGTGTTAAAATAGTAGCTAGTGTTTTTTCTGCCAACTGTTTTCGAGTTGAATAATAAAGGAATGTATTACTGCACCGCTAATCTCGTTGCAAATTATATACTCCGTATAATATATGATGTCTTGTGTCATTTCAATCAAACCTGCCCATTTGAGTCTAAATATGTATTAGCAGAGCTCTGCCCCGTTTGTTGCTATTATGGGCGAGCAAAATAACAGAGAAACCAAATCTAACCGGAAAAAAAACAACGAAACATTTGATTACTATATTCGGTTAATATTCCAAAATAATCGAACCGTAATAAATTAGTAAAATTTATTTAATATTATTCTTAAATATATTAGTGTTATCAACTGACACATAAGTATTATTTATATAACTTTAATGTATTAAAATGTCAAAGAAAAATTAAGATTGTTAACACCTAAAATATGTATTTCATTATCAAACTAGAAAAAAATCTTTCAAAAGTTAATATACAATAACAAAACATAATATTAGCTACGTATAATAATACTTTAATAATAGTTTGAAACCATAAAACAACCCACCATATAGTTAAATTTTATTATTTATGAATTATAGTCAAAAACCATAATTAATTAAAAAATAACCGAAACAACAATATAATAATCGAAACCAAATCGAACTAAATGATTAGATTGCAGTTACACGTCGTAATTGCACCATGCACACTCTTAATTGCTATATAATTTCCTTTGAAAAATAGTACACCACAACAATGTAACGGTGGTTGAAAACTCTTCTGTCCACAATATAAATAAAATTGGTGAAATGATATAATTCATGAGCCACCTGGTTATTTCATATAGTAATATAGGATCTTATTTAGTTATGTGATGAGTCTCGATACCACGAGTTGGAAACCCATTGTACAAAAAGTGGAGTTCCAAACTCAACTTTTATAATTGAATATTTTAAAATTATTTTAGACGACATTGATATGGGGATCCACATTGAATAACATCACATGTATCACAATTATTTTGGTACATAAATGTAATTTTTTATTATAGGAATAAATTATTTTATCTATCACATCATAAACATGTTTGTTGACACCAACTCACATTGAAAACACTCCAATCACATGCAAGACACATAACACATCTCTTATAAATATCAGATTTTATCATGATCATAAGGTGACGATTTTTTATCTCTCTAAACGTATATCTCACTAAAATTCTTTACCAATTTACTTATTCGTGCATTTGAATAAATTTCAAATAAACTCACGTCTCTATTATTATTATGGTTACCAGGAAATAGGAATGAGTGGGCAATGTCTAATCAAATGAAAGATTTAGGAAACAGAAAATATTTAGCCGAAGATAATAAATTCAAATCGGTCAACGTCAATTCAAACGAGGTCAAAATATCAAACTATTGAACAATATGTTTAGGCTATACATATATGTTTGGCTATTAAAGAATACGAGTATAAAAGTAATCTGGAATCTACACAGTTGATAAAATAATTGAGACGTTAGACATTCGAAATTCAGTCATATTAAAAGGTGAACTTGTAACTTAAAAAAGAAAAGCAAAAGACGCCATGAAAGTTCGAATCTGAGGAAAAAAATAAATTAAATACACAATATACGGGAACAAATAAATAGATAGAAGCATTTAGGGGGTAAGAAATGGTCACTGTACGACTTGTTGAAGTTATATTATTCAATTAACACATGTTTTATGACCAATATGATTTTATTGAATATAAAAGTCTTGTGCAAAATTTAGCCAAAGAAGGAAGTTTTGTTGCAATAGTAGTTGAAGTACTGTCGAATGATTCAATGGCCATCTTTGACATGGACGATAAAAGATCGATATATAATTCATTTGTTTCAAAATTAGATTTCAATAACACAAAAAAATAAAAACTAAAGTCTAAAGGTATTACTTTTGAATAATGAAATGACATAAAAGTTTTACCACGTAACCTTTTGTCCATTTTACCTTGAATCCTTCGCTGCTGGTCTCCTGCACTGAGAGGTCAGTTTATTTTTAAAAGACTCGTGGAGATTTAAAATTACTTACAAACTTAAAAACCTTAAAATTGTAATATTGTACATGGCAATCTGTATTCGGCATGAGCGAGTCGACTTAATTATATTTGGAGCATCATTCTTATTTTTTCTTCTGGGTTTTGACTTTTGAAATCTTATATATGTGCGCGACTGATTTCGACTAACGGGCAGATGCAATATATAGGTACGACGCAATTCCAGGCCGGTCAACGTCATAATACCAGTATTCCGCCGAAACTCCGGGGAGTTATTTGCCGAGGATGTTTTCCGGCATCGTTGGATTCTCCCCACTTAAAAGGTTATTTGATTGATTCTCCCATCCCCCAATTTTTGTTTGCTATACAAAATGTGTCTACATTGTATATTTTATATGTAGAATATATATGGGATATTAATTGGGATTGTTGTATATACGATAACTGTATGTGTATGTTTTTAGTTCTAATCAACTGGCCAAATATAATGAACTAGACAAAATGCTTTTGTATGGTACTTTTAGCTAGAACTTCTTTGAGGAACTAAGACCCGAACTACCAAAAAACCAGTTTATTAATTTGTTGGGGATGCAAATTCATCAGGGGTAGTATCGTCAATGTGAAATGGTAAGAAAATGAAGCCCATACATTGAGCATATATGCAAAAAACAGGAGTAACAAATACTTAATTGTTTAATTTAAGAAATTAGTTATTATGTACTAATATATAAACAAATTAATTAAACAAAAGAATTTAAAAAGTAAAAGGATGGACTAGAAAATGGAAATAGAATGTGCAGAGAGACAAAGGGTTGATGTGTTTATGTCTTTTGCTTCGAGTGATGAGCAACAGTACTCTGCTACTCTATTTTACAACCAACAATTTCAAACAAATAAGTTGCTCTGTATGGTAGGAACTGGAGTTTCTTATATGAATTTTTTCTTTACTTCAACATGTTTTGCTTGGAGGACTTGGGACTGCTATATATTGGAAGCTAGTGCTTGATTTTTCTTTGCCTTTAATTTGAGACCATATGGAATCAAAGAAACACCATCATATATAAGACGAGCTAGCTAGACTCCATTCTAACTGTTGTACTTGGTACTCATCTTACATATACCATGCTAAATACTTTAGAAATATAGAAATTCATCTTTTTCTTTGGTTACATCTAGGATTTTTTCTTAAAAAATTAATAATTATAATCCAGTGCAGCACACAAGTTTGCTGCTTAATTCTCACATATCCATAACAAAATTTGTGTCATACAGCACATCAGAATTGATGTTCGCTTTGTTTGCTCTCTCCCCAATCCAAGACACCACACTCTGAAAAACTAGCTCCACACTTTCATTTGGTTCGCCAATCAACATATGCCACATCCCTTCAAAAATCACAAGACTCTTGTCCTTGCTAGATACTGATTTATAAACATTGTTAGAAGAACCGGGATCACACACTTTATCATCTCCCCCATGAACCATAAGTATTGGAACTTCCAGCTTATAGCAATTCCTCTGTATAAACTTACAAACTCTTAGAAACTCCAATGCTGTTGCCGCTGGTGGCTTCCCTGAGACCATACGGTGGCGGTTCGGACTCTTCCGAACCAACATCCTTTTCCACTCTTCCTTATATAACTTACTCCCTAATGGCTTTGTGGTGGAAATTCTCCAAGTTGGTGCAATGAAAGCGGCCACAGGAAGTAGTTTTTCGAGTGACCACATTGGTTTCATTTTCTCCGAAACACCACACATAGCTCCACTTAAGATCAAACCATTCCATTCACTTGCTTGTTTTAGGCATATAAGTATGGCTATTCCACCACCTAATGATTCACCATACAAGAAAGCTGGGAGCTTCGGATGGAGACTTCGAAGGGAGTCGAAAAACTGCATGCAGTCACTAACTAGTACTCGGATATTTGGGATGTGACCAGGACAGCCATCAGAATATCCATGGCCTTGGAGGTCGAGTGCACACACAAGGAACCCTTCTTTGGCTATGGCTACTGCTGTTAACTCAAAAAGCCAGCTGCTTTCAGACGCGTAGCCATGCACCATGGCTACAATCCCACGTAGGAGAGGCTTCAAATTCGGACATGGGCGCCATGTTTGTGTAAATACTCTCATGTTTTGCGTGTTTAACATGACACTTTGTTCATGTAGTATGTCATGTTTCTTGTAGAATTCTTCCCTTGTAAGGATTCCATAGGGGCTGTTTTCATTAGCTTGGTGAATTGGATGAGCCATATATTATTTGCCTTAATTGGTAACATATATATATACATAACACGAGGCAGTATATGATAATGACCAGTCAAAATTAAGTTGATTTGTTCTCTCAACTGTTTTCAGGCCTAATAATAAATGAAAAGTTGAAAATTAACTTAACCAGATTTGACAAACTTGTCGTCGAAATTCCTTTCATATTCAAGATATGGCGGTTCTTGGCTTTAATTCCTCGTTCCAGCTAGCAACATTAATCAGTTTTCACCGTATAAGTCTTGATCAGTTGTGGAGCTGAACAGATTAATGATCTTATTATATATATGACACGATATATATATATATATATATATATATATATATATATATATATATATA
>CM025780.1:42448744-42521808 GCA_014636745.2 Centella asiatica | reverse complement strand
TATATATATATATATATATATATATATATATATATATATATATATATTGTTGCAATCTGATACTTACGTATCATAAAGGGAAGATGGTATTACATGTATCACAAGTGTCAGCTATTTAATTATAATACGATTGTACGTATTTGTGTAACATTCAGAATATGATACACAAAATACGTGGATGTGAGAGTTTGTATGACCAATATGATTCACCCGTTGTTTTAACTACTATGTACTGATTATTAGAGAAGTCTTTTTGCATTTTTCATTGTATTTACATATTTTCTTTGAATTACATTCTCTTAATTCGTGACAAATAAAAAAAATTGTTCAATTCACGTTCTCTTTTCGACGAATTATTCGAGTTGGTTTGCAGCTGTTTGAAAGGTGATCTCATATTAGTTAATGCAGCTAGCATATTTGGAATTAAGTTGTCATTATTTATCAATACAGCTGTTTTTGCATACGCATATACATACATATTTGCTCTGTATCCAACAAAGTCTCTATGCATTTATATGAATGTATACAGTTGTACCAATAATTTGTATGTCTTTGATTTTTTATTTTATGTCGTACTCTCATCTCATCATCTGCAGCAAAGTCATGTTACAACCACCATTTGCATGCCACAATGCCGACATTAGATGAGAAGTCATTCTAAATTTCTATGAAATTTATATGATATGATGACACATAATGTTGTTTTTATATGATTTTGTAATAAGTCCTTTTCTTTTTTTTGAAATAAACATATGTAACGAGATATATAAATAAATATCTTTGTTGACGAGAGACGTGCAACTCTGCTGTTGCATTTATAACCATACAAGTGCCAACCCTCTTTCTGAAGGACTTTGGACTTTTATAAATGGCCCAAAATCTATACAGGTCCAGCTTCATGAAGCCCACAAAAACGCCACGAGATTGACAAATTAATGTAAGGGAGGAATACATTTTGTGATTAGGCTCTTATCTCAATTATTATTATTATTATTATTGTTTGTTATACAGAAGATCACTGTTTAGAAACTCATGTACACATTCATATACACATCAACTATCTTGCAAAAATTTTCATCAACTTCTTTCAGAGTTTTTTATTATTTTGTAAGGTTTGAAACCCTTGACCCGACCAACAACCATGTCCAATTATTTAAAATTTAAAATCAAAAGGAAACACATTATTTTTTGTTAATTTATGAGCTACTAATAATTCATATGTTAACTGGGTTATAATTAGGGGTGACAAAATGAGTTGATAGGTTGTGCTCGTGGCATGTTGACCCGTTGTAATGACATGATTAAGTATAACACGAACGTAACACGATTAATAAATGGGTCAAAATTTGAAACACGAATACGATATGACTTTTAAACGAGTAACACGACATGACACGAATAACACAATTAATTCAAATTTAATTTTACAAACACAACCTAGTAACCCGAATAACCCAAATAACCCGAATAATTCAAGTAATCAGAATAATCTATTTAGTTTTGATAATGAGTTAAATGGGTAATAAATGGGTCAAACCCAATTGCGACTTGTTTGATTCGATTACCAAAACAATATTTTTTTTAATGGGTTAAATGTATCATAAATGAGTTTTGATGAATTAACTCGTCAATCGACTATTTTCATTGTATCTTAAACAGATTAACCTATTTATAATTCAAATTCATATAAGTCAATCAAAACTCTCCTAAGTCATATGATGTTCGTATCAGATTATCGTATGTTGAAAATTGTCACCCAAGTTATAATGAATTCGATAGAGCGTAGAGATAGATGAGTGGATGTGTTTGACAGTTTTTTGATGAGTCTTATTTTAACTCTCATCAAGTTTTGTATAAATTGTCGATATGTCAACAAACCGAATATGTGTAACATAATTCAAAAGAAAATTTTAAATAAATAAAAAGATGTCAAAATGAATGGTTCGGACAATGTCCCAAAAAACGGATTCCAGAATTCCACCTTCTCATAAAGTAGAGGGAGTATTTCTTCTTCTTTTTTTTTTTTGTTGGGTTGATGAGGCAGTATTATTATAATTTAACCTTTTATTATATAACTATTCTTTTGACTTACTTCTTGAAAAATACTCTTTATGTCTCTTTTTAATAAATAAAAATATTTTAAATGAGGATTAATATAAGTAAAAGTTTTAAATAAAATAAAATTTTAATATCTATAAAAATTAAATCCTAAATAAACAAGACAGATGGAGCAACGGAAGTTGAAAAGTCAATAGACGAATTTTCCTTTCCTCCTAAAAAGCAGAGCAATCACTAGGGTATAGTTATCAAACTTCAAAAAGGGTATAAACACAAATGATTATGATCCACAATGCTAATAAGAGATGATATAAACAACCATCGAAATGACATAATTCACCGATATGTATCTACTTGACCCCCAGCTCCACCCACAAAACTAGTTAGGAAAACATTACTTTCAAAATTAGTGGTTTCTTTCACTTTATTGCCAGCAAAAGTAATTATAAATTAGAATATGAACTTTTAATATTGCTTTTATTGTAACTACCCTACGACGACTATATTTCTTAATTAATGCTTTCGTTGTGCCCAAAATCTATTTTATACGGAGTGGTATTTATGGAGAAATATATGTTGTGTGAAAGTATTCTCACTTCTATCATCGATAGTAGAGAAAATAGAATTTCCTCACATTATTATCTTATGTTAATACTATTCAACAATTTAAATATCGACTTTAGAGAATACAAATTGTTCCAAAATTATTGGGGCATTTCTGCAATGACGGGTAAATTTAAACTCTTCATTAACGTAATACTCTCTCCGTCTCATCAAATAAGTTTTTTATGTCACTTTTCATTGTCGTGTCATATAAGTCATTTACACATTTTAAAGAGATTTTAATGATTCATTTATTGAAATACTCTCAATTAAATATGATGAAAGTTAATCATTTAATAGATAAGAAATTAAAAAATACAAAATTATTTTTGACATTTTATAAAAAATTAATATAATAATTAGTAATCCTTTAATATTTTATAAATTATTAGAAAAAACTTATATGAAAAGACTGAGAGAGTAATACTTACTTACTACTACGTATAATTCTCCGTAGTATTTATTATATGGAACAATAAGTTTAGTAATGATTATTTAAAGTGTCAAATTTAAACAGCTGGTAATGATTGCATTGCCTGTCTGTAGTCCTAACCACCATGCTCCATGAGTCATTTATATTTCTAACCAGTAACCACCACCCTTTGGTGATACACTGATACCAATCTTAAATACTCATAGGTGCTTGTAATGAATTGTTCGGATTAGATTTTAGATGAATGCTAAATCTAGCAATATAACCGATAAATCTAGCAATATAACCGATAGATGATTGAATTTATAATTTCTAAAATTTAAGTTGAAAATAAATGAGTATAAATTTTTTTATAAAATTTTACTTTTTATATTAAAACCTCCTCTAAAATTCTCAATAAAAAATCACCAAAAGAAGCACATTTTACATTGTCTCCAGTGAACTTGTAATATCTTGATACAAATTATTACACAAATTAGTTACGACGCTTATTAATGCTTCAAAGTAATTTACAAGTTAATTAATCAAAATAAAAAATATTGCTATCAAAATTTGATTTTCACGAATCAATTTAAAAAATTAGAATAATTAATCCTCTTCTATATAACGGAAAGGACATTACCGTAGCTAGTAAATACTGATTTTTATAGAAGGCATACATTAACGTTAGTAGATGATACAAGCACATTTGTTAGGCCTAGGAAATGGTCACAGGCAAGACGAGGGATAAGAGAAACTTGATGGCACAAAAATAAAAAATACTCACTCCGTTCGAGAGAAAAAAACAATCCAAATATTATTTAGTATTTTTTTTTTTTTGCAAAAGTCCATGATTATTGATTTCGATTATAATATAATTAAAATTCAAATAAAATATATAAAAATCTTATTAAATTTTTGACATATTTTAATTTAATATTTTGTAATTTAGTACAAAAAAAGTACAACATTACTCCCTCGTAGAACAAAGAGAGTACAAAGGGGTAAAGAAACGACAAGAAGAAAAACCCCAATAATAGTGGATTGGCAATTTGGCTTCAGACTCGCCCACCTACCATTTATATAGAGAGATGAGCTAATAGAGACAAATTATATATACTGTAGTATATACGAGTACCCTACCATAGTTACCCTTAGTTACGGATAAATTAACTGAAAGTCGTTAATGGCAAATTCTGTAATTTCAACTTTTATGAGGGGTAAATTATTTTTGCTTTACTCCCGCTCATTCTTCCTTGTACTCCTAGAAGTCCCACTTCTCACTTTCTCTCAGAAACCCTAAAGACCCCAAAACTGGAAACAGCGTAAAGGCCGTTTAATGAACTTCAGTGTTCGTCTTTGGATTTTCACACCTTTTTTAACCGTTGATTTGGCTCGGAAGCTGTCAGACTGACATTTCTTTACTTGTAAGTGTTCCAATTCTTTCAATTTTAAGTTTTTTTTGTTTTGATTTGAATGAATATGAACTGGGTTTAATTATCTTTTAGAATGTGGAATTGAGCTGAGCTTTCAGTTGATTTGCTCTTGAATCTATGTTTTTGTAATTGAAGTGCTTATACTTGTGTGATTAAGCACTAACATAAAAGATGTATTGAGAACAAAAGGTTATTGGAGACTCTGAGTTTAAAATCATAGTATGGTTACTCGGTACAGTGATGGAAGTACTTAAATTTTCTGCCTTTTTTTTTGTGGGTGTAGGTTCTTGAGCACACAAACTGAAGCTTATATATAGACATAGATGGAGAGCCAAGAGGTGGATACTGTGATGATTTCAAATGATGATGATGGGTTAGAAAGACTAGGCAGTGGTGTAAGAGGAAGCGAAGATCCAGGTGAAGACCTTCTTGAAGATTTGGATTCGTATTGGGAAGATATTAATGATAGATTGATGATTTCGAGAATGGTGAATGATTCAATCATTAGAGGTGTGGTACATGCGGTTGAAGAAGAAGCAGCTGAGAAAGTTGCAGCAAAAGAAATTGAGTTGAACAGTTTGAAGAGGTCGTTACATGTTGTAGACGTCGATGTGAATAAGAAAGTGTTGTATGAGCCAGAAAGTATTAACTTTGGACATTGTTTATCAGATAATTATGTGGATTATGAAAAAATGAGAGAATTATTGAGTGGCTTAAAATATGCTGCCAGAGAGCAGTTTAACAGGCTTAAGAAAGAGATTGATGTCATAAAAGGGTGCAATTCAATCAGGAGGATTAATTCTGGCTCTGAATTGGTGGGATTGGGTGGCATTTTGAAAGAAAACGAAAGTGAAAATTGGGTTGGTGTTGATAGAACAGCTGATAGTTTGAAAATGATTGTGGACACCATTATTACTCGGGTTGATGGTTTGTTTCAGCTGTCCAAGGCAACTCTTTTAGAGTGGCGGCAGGAGCAGGAGTTACAAAGAGAACTTGAAGTTATGGTGATGCACAGTACAATTAGAAGTAGTCAAGAGGAATTTGAAGCAAAATTGTGGGAGCAAAATGCTAAATTTTGTGGAAATCAAAGTGTGAATTGGCTTGAAAAGTTCAAGGAAATTTCAAGTTTGCGCAAAGAGCTAGATGTGATCTTAAAGTTGCTGCCCAGCCATGAGCATGGACCACTAATATCTCATGGGTCTGGTGATGTGGACCATTCTCATCGCAAGGGATTGAACTATCATAAATCTTTCCAAACTAATGGTAACGTGGATGAGCCCGAAACTGGTGTGTCCGACTATTTTGATGCTGCCCAGTTTACACACATGACAAGGGATGAATTTGTTAAATATTTCAACACCGCAATGAGGAATTTAAAGAGGGATCATGAGTCTACCGTGCAAGGGTTGACTGAAGAGCTTATCAGTCTCAAAGGGAAGTTATTGAATGAAAAGGGGTCATCTTTGACAAACAAGAAAGATAAGGAGTTTGACTTATTGAAGAAAAAGATTCCTGATGTTATTCTGAAATTAGATAACATCGTAGCTGACAGTGAAAAACTACCTGCGGTTTGTGATAACGGTATTGGCAGTTTGAAGGATAGGCTTGACAGCCTTCTTTTGGAAAATCGCCAACTTAGAGACTTGCTTACAGATAAGAAAAGCGAAGTGAAGTGTTTGTCATCACAAGTTTCTGATGCTGCTGAGAAAATGTTGCAACATTCTTCGGCTGAGGCAAACTTTTCTAGGTTGTTAGTAAATCTAACTTCTTCCGCTGAAGATGCAAGCATAGAAGCTTCAATTCGTGAGGAGGTATATATATGTTTTCTGAGGGAGCTGTATGGACATATTAAAAGTGTCTCTGAAGAATCAGAGATGAAGTCGGTTTTCGTTCAGGAAATTTATGAAATTATTTATCGTGAAGCTTCTCACTTTCAAACTACTGAACAGTGTGAGATTGGTGATTCAGAATTGGAATCACTGATTATGCAACAGATACTTGAATGTATATTCAAAGAAAGCATAAAAGATTCTACTATGCAACTCAAAGGATTATATACGCACTATTTGGTTGAGAAGGAAACCTGTGATTCTCTTGAACGGGAAGTCATGGAAAAGGACAATAGTCTGAGATCAGAAGTTGTAGAAAATGAAAAATTAAGGCAAGAAGTAGTGTTGCTGAAAGAAAAAGAGAAGTTAGCAGTTGAAGTGTCAATTACATTAAAGAAGAAAACTGAGGAGTTTGACCTTGTTTCTCAGGAGCTTAATGACTTGAGAGACAGCAATATAAGGCAGCAAGAATCATTAACTAAGACCTGTGAGGAGTTAAATCAGGCAAGGGTTGAGCTGAATGAAGCATTGGAGCAAATCGAAGTAAACCAAATGGAGATAAAAAACCTGAATAAACATGTAGAAGTCCATATGCACAAGCTAAAGGAAGTTGACGAAGAGAGGAAGATTGCTGTTGCTCTTACCATTGCAAACCAAAATCATATATCATCACTTGAAGCAAAAGAAAAGGACCAGAGGAAGCAAATGGAATCAGCTATTCTTCTTGTTCATTCGCTGTCTGATCAGTTTACTAAATTGGAACGTAGAGTAACAGAGGATATCAGAGCAAACAATTTGAGGTACTTGATTTTTATGTTACTTTGTTTCTTGAATTAAATTTTTATTCATGTAGTTGTTTTGATTGTGACATTAAGTATTCATGACCTTAGGAATTCTGATGGATGACATAAATTTGGTATTACTTCTGTATCTATGTCATAGCTTAGGCTTCTTATCAATATTCACCATTAATCAGTTAGAAGCTTTTCTGATAATTGTGAGCTTTCAGAGGACCTTTTTTTCTTGTTTGATGCGAAGTTATCCATGAAGCATGAGACTACCCCGTCAATTTTGCATATCTTTTTGGGGACATGGAGTCACTGGCCCTATTCATTTTAGCTGACAATATTTAATCTTCTGGTCCTTGATGGGCTAGACAGGATTCCTCCTTGATGAAGGCATTTGGCCTACCTGATAGAGGAGTTATATTGTTTGTCTGTTGACTCAAGAAAACTAGAGTTTTATGCTCAGCCTAAGGACTGAGCTAATAAAATTATTGAATTTCCAGAAATTGCTTATATACTAGTGGATCTACAAAATTATCATCTTCAAGTTTATATAGGCAATCACTTTGTCATTCTAGCGGCTGAGATCTCTATTACAGCCCCAGTGAAATGCAATTTATATGGAGAAAATAGGTTTTAATCCACTGACAAAGAAATCAACATGTTTAAATCTTCCAGATTAATGTACTCAAGGACACAATTGAGCTACCTTATTGAGAAAGCTGGCTTGTTAAAAAAAGTGGGGTTGCAGTACAGACAGAGGCTTGATAGGAGAAATTCTGATCTTAAAATGGCTGAGGCTGAGGTAATAAGACAATGCTTCTCTTGTTATGAATTCTTTCTTGGGAAGTACCTTCACAGGCGCGTGCACACACATATACATGTATAAGTGTCTTACTAAAATTTATGCTTCGTAATTTAAACTTCAAGTATGTTTCTATTAATTTTGGTATATATGACGAAAATATCTGAGATTCTAAGATATGGTGGAGTGCCTCAATTTGATGTTTGATAATTCTTTAATTATATTGCTTATCTTGGAGAACATAAAGTTTCCAATGCAATCTTCGGCTCACTAAACTTTGATGATTGCTGAGGGCATAACCCCCAAATTACTCTGGATTGCGGAAGGGCTTTGCCCTCAAGTCCGCAAGTTACTTAGAATTGCTGAATGTGAAAAATCCTTGGGGCTGTGGGAGTGCTGAGGTATATCTTGAAGAATAGATGAAAACCCAGCAAAACTCCCGCGAGCTTCCCACCCCCAACTACGCTCTTTGATTGAATACTGTTAATCATCTGGAAGATGATCAACATGGTTTTATAGTACATATAAGAAGAGAAGCACTAAAATCTGCCTGAAGTGGAGCAAGGAAATTATAAGTACATACTCCTCCAATTACACGTACGAGAATCCTATTTTATTACTCATATGACGGAAGAATAGGTTCTCCACTTGACCTTTCTAAGAGGTTCTTCTTCTTTGCAGAGGTTATGTACCACTTGACACAATTTTCCCACTTTAACATAAAACTCGCATTACCATTGCACTAATACTCAACTAATCAACATATATTTTATATTCTCATTCTTTTCCTTTTTCAAAGGGAACTCCCTTTTTGAGCAATCAGCATAAATTACTTCTGACCTTTTAAAAAAATGAAGACGGATCATCCTCAGAAACTTGTGAGTGTGCGTATACATCACCTGTATATCAATCCGATCGATTTTTCTGCAGTATGAGAGTTGAAAAAAGAGTTTCGAAAGAGTTTATGTTTTTGATTTAAAAATGGTTCAATATCAGAGCTCAGTCTTGTTGTACCTAAATTGAATACGTTTTTCATTGGTACAAGGACAGAAAACAAAATAATATAAACAGAAAGAAGAAGACTGCACTCATTCAATCTATTGTACTCCTTCCGTCCTTTCATATAAGCTTTTTAGGAGATTTTTTTTGTCCCACTAAATAAGTCATTCACACCTTTTAAGAGTAGTATTAATATGTTTATTCCCAAATTACCTATCAATTTATGTGTATTCTTGGATTGTACACATTATATCTCTTTCTCTTTCTTATTCACTACATAATTTTAAAATTTCATGGAGGGTTGTTTTAGGTATGTTATATAAATCTTACATATTAATTTGCAATTTCTTAATATATGTGAGAACATCTAAAATTCTTATAAAGGGGATGGAGGGAGTATGTAACTTTTGTAATCATTGCAAGTTTGAAACATTACCAAAAAAGAAATTGTTCTCCATTTTCTTACCCAATTGTCTTTTTGGTCATCTAGGTTGATCTTCTGGGGGACGAGGTGGAAGCACTTTTGAGTCTTCTTGAAAAGATTTATATTGCACTTGATCATTATTCACCAATCTTGCAACATTATCCTGGAGTAAGATGGATATTACTTGTTGCATACTTTGTTTTTTTCTGGTCGATATTGAGTATTCATTGTTTTTTCCAAAATTTAATTAACCTACCTATTGCATCCCAATTATCTATAATCTCTTTAATTTTTTTTTTGCAAATATTATGGATTTATTAAATACTCAAGGAGTTCAGGGAAATGTAGACGATGGTTCTAGACTTTAGATCCAGATTGATTCTCAGTTTGGTAGTGAAATGATTCAATATCTAGTTGAGATCAGATAATCTGATTTTCAAGCGCTCTGATTCTTTCATCGATTCAGATGTGTCTTTTGGTGATTTAATTTCCTTGTATCAAAATCTGACAAAAAAGTTAGTCATGCTGTTTTATAACATGTTTTTGGATGACAAATGTAACTTTAATTTTCATAAAATATCTTATTGTTGCATAAAAGGGACATAGAATATTAGTATAAACAGTGGTCCATTATGACATTGATTAGTTGCAAGGTGATAGTTATATTACCTGAGTAGTCGTCAGATAGTAATTATAAGCTTTTAAAAATTGATAGTTGATACCTGTAATTAGTTCAGCTGTTGAGGACAGATAGGGCTAATCAACAAATGTATTGTCGAGGATTAACAAATGTATTGTTAATCCCCCCAAACCCGACCCCCACCCCCCCACCAACACACACACAGAAATTCTCAGTGTTCTCTCATTGCTTTCTGCAGATCATTGAAGTCCTGAAGCTAATCAAAAGAGAATTAAGTGGAGAAACTATCAAACCAGTTTCATCATGTCCTGCCTGGTAAGCCTGCTATACTGTCATTCTACCCCTACAAAATTGGACTGGAGATGAGGCAGAGCGAGGAAGTGACAAAGGAAGTTTTTCTGGGTAGTGGAACATTTTGCTGATCAAAATTTTCATTTATTTTGTTTTCATTTCATATAAATTAACAATAGGAGAGCATATCTCACAAGTCACAATCAGTAAAACCTTGAAGATCTGAAAGTTTACTAGTATTTACTTTTCTCAATGAATAATTGCAAAGGACCAAGAAAGAAGACCAAGGCTTGTATCTTTCTTTTCCAGAAAATATCATCTCATGAAGTATTTCATTTGTTTGTTCGTGTTCTAATGCCTGTATTAGGGTTGTTTATTTGACATACTTAGGAAGGTGGAGTGAATATGGTGTTTGTCTTTATGTCGTTTAGTGTTAACCAAATACCCTATGGGAGAACGATGTAAATAGTTTATCACAGACCACCAATCAACCTGGATATGAAATTCTTCTGTCATTGTAATGGTCCTTCATTTTGAACAGATACGAGGAAGAGTTTGCGCCTAGCTTTTGTCGTGGAAAGTAAATTGCTATTTGATCAGTTCTACTGCACCACCAAAGTATAAATATGAAGTCCTCAATGCAGCACTCGGGAGGAAAAAAGTGCTTATATGGGCAGGCGATTCGGATTCACCTTTTTCTTTTCTTTTTTGTATAGGCAGGTCTTGCGTTTTTGTCTTTAGCCAGCAAACAAACTATGATCTATAGTCAATAGAATATATTCATTCTTTCTTCTTTGATATGCTCCCCATGTATGTATAGGTTTTGCAGATGCTAATTGATAGAAAATGTCCTCGTTATTCACTTGGATCCCGTGGAGGAACGGAACATCAGCGATATTGTCTTCTTTTCAGGATATATAATTCTTTAGATGTAAGGGCTGAAAACTTGCTCTGCTGTGATACATACTCCGTTAATGTAACATTTCTCTTAACTGGTGGACCTTTTACTTTTAGGCCTCCATTATAATGGTTCTGTCAAAAAGCTTTACTTTGTTAGTTGGTTATAGTACTGTAATTGGACATTTGCATCCCAAGGCAAAAAGCGTCGGTTTTCGCTTTCCAATCTTGGGAAAAAGAAACAGTGTACTTTCAGATGTTGAAAACTACTACGGAGATTCAGTTTATTTACACAATTGAAACTTGAAAAATATGTGAAGTTGTTATTCAATTCAAACGAAAACAATAGTTGAGACGTGTGGGATTTATTATTATTTTTATAATACAAATATGAAATATCTAAAATTTATAATGAAATTAAAATTCAAAATTAGTAATAATATTTAATAATAATATATTCTGAAAATAGAAAATCTGTGTATTCTACTATATACAATAATGGCTAATTGCCTACAATCGAGATAAATCTCACTGAACATTGCGAAGTTTTTTTCTTGAAGTTGTCGTAATGTAGTATATTGATTCATTGATTATCTATGACATACATTTCACAATCAAAATATCCAATCTGAAGTACCCCAACAGGATGCACAAGCACCCGGCATTACACAAGGAATAGCACTCATTTTCGAGATTGCCATGGGATATTCAAGTACACAGTTAGAAATTCTGATCACACTATTGTCATCTATGGCAGTTCTCATCTCTTTCTTTCAATAAGAAATTCCAAGCGAGTAAAGCTGCTCCAACTGCAGGCTCAACCTATACATTCACAACCATGAATAATGTCAGAAATAAGCAAAGATATATATTTCACATATAATATGGGTATCATTTCGTTACTATCTATTGATCTTTAGAAAGAATATGTCTTGGTTTTATCAGAATCATCCTAAAGAACAAATGATTAGGAGAGAGCTCAATAACAGAACTGCAAGTTCAGTTGTATCTAAGGTAATTATCAATAGTTTATATCTTCGTTCGGAGTTCCATGAAAAGAAGAAAAAAAAAACTTGAAGAGGGATAAGCACGAAGAATTTCTAGGGGGAGGAGACTCATATAAGCAGAAAAAATGTTTATACACGGTACTAGAGTGACCACTGTTAGGAGAGCCGCACATGCATTCCAACAAAATGGGACACAATAGGATTAGTCCCTTTTGTAAAAACTTCTTTCACAGGCTATCAACCTGGGTATTTAAGTTGGAAGTTAATGGAGAGTAGCACATTTCAAAAGCATGCGAATGAATTATAAACTGCCCCAGTGAACAGAAAAAAACAAAATCTAGAAATGTGTGGAGTTGTAATTGAGGCATTTAGAACTAAATCTTTTTCCTACAGCCAAAAAACATATTTTCTTTGATATGTGGAAAAATAGAAAAAGATGAACCTATGAGATTGATTAGATTTTACACTTTGTCTGAGTTTGTTTCTTTTTCTTTTATCTTTCCCTGTTCCGGGGTGCAGGGATGGATGTCTACACCAGAAACCATTTCAGCCTCCACGATCACCAGAAAAAATACAAAAAGGGGAAGAACATAGAATATTTGGAGATTACAGAGGTGCAAATAGACATGTTCAACCCACTAAGGTATTTTGTGAGTCTCACCTTCTCAAGAGAGGGATGGAAAACGGAAAACTAAACAGACATCCTTGCTATGAAAATTTGTACAATTTGAGTGAAGAGTATATGATGCTAACCTTCGGCCTAACTGGAGCAGCACAAGGGTAAGTCTTCAAGATACAACTGATAACTTCTTTCCCTATATCCCACTTTTTATTAGCTTCCAGGACACCTCCAACCATGACAATAGGAAAATAACCATTCCCATCTGCAAATAAATTCAATATAAGCATCAATTTATAGCATTCGGAGAAATATTACACATGTAGGATGTTTCTGATAAAAGTGGTCGACATTTCTAATATACATACATATTATCCATACCAGCCACATGAGTGAAGAATTAAAATTTTATACCCATAGTACAGATTACATGAAACCAAGATATTTCAATTCTCACAATGTCTTTTATATTAAACTAGCTCACTGAAAGATTGTTCAAAATGGTCACACCTTCACCACCCAGGCCGAGTCTGTGAACAACAGTGTTCACGGTTAAAGCCAATTCTTCAACTGCATCTTTTAAGATCTTATCTGCGATTTCATCACCAGCTTCAGCACAGGACACAACCACTGGAACAAGTGCAGCAATACGTGCCCAAGACGGATCTGCATAGGTCCACCTAAATCCCAATAAGAAAGAAATGAAACCATAGTGAAATATTGTGTTCACATTTGTCATCTGTTTTTGGGTTTATCAAGTAAAATATTCAATTCTCAGATCATCAAATGCAATCTAAACCTTGCTTCCCACCAAAACATACTTTCTTTAAAAAGATTTTTCTGTAAGGAAAACTTTTATTAACTTTGAAGTATTGTATACTCTGGCAGGTATCATACAAGATCCTTAATAATCATCTCATAAGAATTTGGACTTCTTTCAAATTCGAAAGATGAGATTGAAGCGATGTTGTGAAGAAAGAAAGTGGCCAGCTTGAAACCAGATGTTTATTTCCAACAATACAATATTGACTTAATTGGAGGATTATCTCAAAGATTGATAGACTAGTAAGCTATTTGACACCAACATTATCACAATTCCTGGTGCTGCAAGATTGGTCGACGAATTGACAGTCTATATTACTACCCATGTTATGCTATGGTTTTTGCTCTTGTTCTCAAAGAAATACCAGAAACCAATTTCGATTCATTTAAACATATTTAGTCCAATTTTTAATGTTTATGACATCATACACTTACCTTTTTCCAGTAAATTACAAAATTACAGGTGTTAATAGCTTTGATCTGATAGTAAAATTAAGTACACAAATGCACGTAGACACCCACAGCAGCACTGCAAAAACACTATCATGTGCAGATAAAATATTAGTCAATTATCTTTTGAGGGTCTATGAAGTCATTTCTTATATAGTACAATAATAAATTATCTAACAGAGTTGAGCTAAGCAAACATATTGGCAACAAATACAAGACTTGACACACTAATTGCTCTCTACTATATATGGGATATTATCAGGAATTAGAAAGAAACTGCATGCAAAGAATATTAAGAAAATATATATGCATACCCTATGAGCTCATCAGGAGAAGGAAGACCAAGTGACTGTATAATACTATTTGTAAGCATTGTACGCGAACCACGACCATCGTGAGCCCTCAATACTGCAGTCAAGGCCTGAGCAGCAATGCCATAACCACTGCAAGCCAAAAAAAATCTCCATCAGTCCAATTCTATCTCAAGATATAAGAAAAAAGATGGATCAAGACTTTTATTTTGATGACAATATAATCACAGAAGATGCCTAGAATCCAAGTAGTCCATTAGATGAAGCCAAAAGAAACCATCAAAAATGAAAATCTCTGAACACCAATTATGTCTACATATATCCTACAGAAGTCATGTACACATTAGAAGTCATTGTACTCTTGGTGGACTGAGCTTAGGAAGTACCACGGCTAACATGAGCAAGCAGAAAATATCTTTCTAAAACTTAAAAAGATATTTTTGGTTGGGCTTCTTCTTTTCTCTTCCTTTGTTTTCACAGATTCGTATTATTGACCATTAAAATCATCAAAACATAAGGGACAACAACCAACGTTACCAGAATCCTATTCAGTCCAGTTTACTAATATTTTTCTTTTTTTGCCCTGCTATCTTGGGGTCAACTCATGAGTTACATGATTTACAAGGCCCCCCTGGCAAATAACTAGTGATAAGCCAAGTGAAAGAACGGACCAGAGATCACTTCCTATCCAGTTCTTACTTCCCTAATTACCTCCTATAGGATTTAGGCCCATGCACCATGCCGTATGTCCATCCCACTGTCACAAATGTTAATGATAATACATCATATGCCATACGAATTAAGCAAATGCTTATATAACCAACTGTATATTTCAAGAACTGCTCATATTCTTATCCTACTGGTCATATTTGCATTATATCATTAGACATTCTATCATTATAATATTGCATATTTCAGGAATTGGTCATATAATCATCTTGCACACATACCTATCTTTCAAATCTTTTGGAATATAGCATGATAGGTTCCATGGAGAAAATAAAGCATACCACCAAGGAAAAAAATCACACCCCTGAACACTTAAGGTAATGCTTCAAATTACATCAAGCTTACCTGCCCCAGTCACCCAAGACAGGTCCCCCGCCACCAGCACGAGCTTCTCTTCCATCTTCGGTGAATCCATAAGAAATGCTCCCTGTACCAGCAATCAATACGCAGCCATGAAGTTTCCCCATGGTCCCACTTGCAAGAGCTGCCACAGCATCATTCTGAACATATAGCTTAACATGGCTTGGGAAAATGTTCCTGTCAATGTATCATTTTGAATTAGAACCACTCATGGTACAATTATCACATGCAAACACATGTGCAAACAAAATTTTTATGTAAGATACTTGTACTAAAGTACGTAATGTTACATATAAAGTGTAACAGATATGTAATTTAAGGTACTCTGCCCGGAAACTTTATTTATGCCACACCTTGCTTTCTATATAGCATTTTGGCTATGACAATCAATAGCAAAACATGTATCCAACCCAGAAAAACATAATTGATAAATCCACAAGGATTTACATGGATGTCTTAATCAGGAAAAGCTGTTGGAGAGAGACACAAGAAATCTACTATTACTATATGAAGATTACATAAGGATATCAAACAAAATCCTTAATCCTCACACTACATCCATCCTACTATTCCCAAAAAAGTCTTGATGGTGTAATACTCCATAGGAAAACTCTATGATAACTCATCAAAATGCTACCTGACACCTATATTTATAGGATACAGGAAATCTATACTCAATATGTAATAGGAGAACATGAGTTTCCAAAACCAACTCAGAATTTGGAAACTCCTAAAACCTCCTAAAAACAGAAGACATATAGAGGAGTAGGTCTCAAGACCTGTTCTAACAAACCTTTACCGTGGACAGAAACCTTCGTACCAAATCCAAATAGGATTCAAGGCACCTACCAAATCTCCACCTCCAATACACGAAAAGTGAACTTTTATCTTTATCACAAAGCGTGCCTAAGTACCTAAAAATCTCTACCTTAAGTTAAAATTTCTCCATATTAATACAAAAAGTGAATTTTCTACATATCACGAATCAAAAACCTGCATAGTCATCTTCTCCAAATCTTCATCCATCAAGACTTTTGTCAATGTCAAACTTCATTGGAAAACATAAAACTGAACCATAGATCGAACAGAAAAAATGAAGCTCTTGATACCAATTTGCTATGACAAACTATGGGAAAACAAATATCAAATCAAAAATATAATTGATAAAACACGAAGATCTATGTGGAAACTTAAAACAAGAGAAAAAAAAATACGAGGGAGAAACAAAAAAATCCACAAATAACTAAATGAAAATGGGTGGAGATAAACGAAATCCTTAGTCCAAAAATCCAACTCTAAACAAAAAACTCTTGAATCCTCCTAAAATAGAACTATATAAGAGAAGGTATCAATACATGCTCAAACTATTTCTCCTTGTCCAAAACTGCCATTTGCAATTATTTCATAGTCTATTTGCTACGCTTAAGTATGCCCTTCTATAAAAAAATATTTTGGACAGTACCAAATTTCCTTTCTATTGATAATTGAAAACATATACAGATACGCATACAGAGAGGGCACACTGCTTCGGATCTTCCATTCATAGTTCCTCTATGAAAAAATGGTTGCACAAGGGAATGTGGTTAAAACTATCTGAAATCTTTTGATTTGTAATAAGTTTATAACATATATTTTTGTGTTCAAGAAAACGAGAGGCAACTTATAATATTGCAACAGTCAAGAGAAAAATAAATTTATTCATAGAAGTAGCTAGATACCAACCTCAACCAATTCAATATCCTTTCCTGATCATTTGGATGGTTAACACCAGATACACCTAAACAAACAGCTCGAACAGCAGACCTATTTGACCCTGATTTCGAAAGGGCTTCGGACATTATGTGCTCCAGTGTCTCTCTGGCCGCAGTTTCTGTAAGCACACACAATCAACAAGTAAGATTCTCCAGAAAAATATTTCTTCTTCTTCTTCTTCTTCTTCTTCTTCTTCTTCTGTTGGGGGGGCAACACATTAAACGGTATAAACACGAACCTTTCACTTAGTTTTGGAAACAACTGAATCCTAGCCCTTCAATGTACAGAGAAGTATTTCATTTAATAAACCATTCACCATTAACAGTTTTTCCAAACCAACTCTAGTTTTTATCCTATTGATATTACGTCTGTTGATTACTTATAAGGAAACTTTAGCAGGTTGAACCAAAACTTCTTCGATATCATTTTCATTTTTGTCTAAATGAAAGTTTACATCAACCAGACATAAGCAAAGATCAAACACCATATCTGCATAATCACAAGTACATGTAAATATAAACAAAGAAACAAAGATAGACGTGTAAAAATTGTGGGTTTTGTTAGAATTAATTAAACGAAAACAGGGAAGTACCTCCAACACTGTTGTGATTCGAGCAACCGGCGACGGCACGGCCGAGAATGCGAACATGGTCGGGAAGTTGATCGGAAAACGGCACGCAGACACAAATGGTTGAGGTAGTACCGCCGTCCAAACCCAAAATTACATCTAATTCTTCACCATCGCCAGCAACCTGCACTCCTCCATTAGAGATCGCCACATTGCTGCACTCAAGCGTCATATTATCAACAACTCCCAACCCCCACAAACTCTACATACGCGTATATGAACTTGGGAGAGAAACAGGGGAGGAAAAGGGGGGAAGATTAATTTCGATTGAAACGTAGTAGTGAAGAAGAAGTATTGAGAAGATTAAGGGATTTGAATCTCAAAGAAAAAGAGGATTGAGGGATTCGTTGGATTTTTTTTTACTGCTGCTAATATCAACAATGTGAATTCCAAATGGAAGCGTTTAAGGAAGAAACAAAGTAGTAGTTTTGTTCCTTTCTTTGGTTGGACAATAGTCTACTTTAATTTAATATATGTTTCGTTCTTTATTTTATTTGTTTTTCTATTCATAAGTGTCTTATTTTTTTAATTATTTAAAATTTTAAGATAAAATATTAGAATAGATTAACTTATTGTGTTGCTTCATAAGTGGTTAGTTCCTTAAATTGCTTTCCATTTACTTTCATTGTAATTATTTCCTATTCCTATGTTTTCTTTTCTAAGTTAACTTCAAACTACCTACCCCTATTTTGAGGAAACAGGAATGAATTATATATTTGAATTGTTTATTTATTTATTTACAAAAGAAAAGAGAATTGTTTATTTTTAATTTTTTATGGTAAGGGTCACATTTATTTATTTATTGTTATTATTACTTGCTCAGTTTCAAAGTTATATATATAAAATTAAGATAACTGAGTTATAGTTTATTTTTTAAATTTTACCCACTACTTTTATATTTTTAAATTCATATTTATTAGTGCAGAAACTTGTGCACATAACGAGTTTTTTAATAAAAATTAATTTTTATTATTTTAATCATTTATTTTAATATAATTTTTCTTTTATTGATAATATTTTCATATTTTACAAATTATTGTCATATATTATTATTTTATTATTTACAATTGTATTATAACAATAATACGAATTAATGTAATGCTCTACTCGAATATTTATTTATCAGTTAACTAAAATAAATATTTTGTGTTTTCTTTGTTTCATTATTATCATAGTTTTAAGTAAAATTGAGAAATAATTAATAAATAATTATTAAAATAAAAAAATATTTATCAAAAGTTATATATCCTACATATATATCTCATATTTCCCACATGTATAAGAGAAAGTAAAACAAATTTTTACCACTTAAGTCGTATTTTGTGCATTATTTAATTTGTTTTATTTGTTTGGAGCATTGTATAAAATGATATTGTATGTGACTATCATACAATTATCCTAACTTTTTTTTAATATCAAATCTTGACAAAATTTGTTATTTCATATTTCAATCAATTCAATAATTTTAACAATATCATTCAAGCTTGATTAGCTATCAATTACCTATAGTATGTATTATACATTAAATTGACCAAACAACTTTTTTTTAACTATACACATTAGAGATAAATTTGTATAAAAATTTTGTATTATATAAGTTTATTTTATTGTTGTAAATTTGACAATTACTAATTTTGTTATAATTTAATTTAATTGTAATCGATTACTTACGGTAGATCGTATGATTATGTTCTATTATTAATTTGAATATAATTATTTTAGTTAGTGATTAAGATTGTAATTATTTCATTATAAATTATTTATACTTTGTTGCACGGTTGTTCTTTTTTTAAATTGATTGGATTATTATTGTTGTTGTTGTTATTCTTATTATTATTATTTA
This sequence comes from Centella asiatica, assembly GCA_014636745.2. Classification (NCBI taxonomy): domain Eukaryota; kingdom Viridiplantae; phylum Streptophyta; class Magnoliopsida; order Apiales; family Apiaceae; genus Centella; species Centella asiatica. The sequence goes on along the minus strand of CM025780.1, from coordinate 42,502,108 downwards.
TAATATTTATATTCCAAAATTTGAAAGTCGTCTTTTGTTATTATTTGTTAATGCACACATGTTTATATTAGTCTTACTTATAAAAAATATATGAACACACTTTTATAAAAATTGATGATATAATAACGTTCTTGTGTTATCCAATGTAAAAACACTTAGAAAAATATATAATTTGTTAGGTAGGTATATACAATTTTAGTTAAGCAAATATTTTGATCATAAGCGGAGACTCTGCTCGTCGATTAAGAAAGATGCTAGAACTACAAATAAACTTTTAAGGACATACTTGTTTAGAATATAAATAAGAAAGGTCATAACCAACAAGATCTTTCACTAAAATCTAAGTAGACTATGTTAGAAAAGAACCATACTTAATACCTTGCTTAGTTAAATTCTAAAAAGTTATTCAAAAAGTACTATAAGTTAAAATAACAACTATTTTATTTGCTAAACAAAAAACAATTGTAAAAGGGCAAGTCATTGTCAAGAAAATACAATTCTCAACGGATACATTTTTAAAGAGTATAAATAAGAGTCATAAATTTTATTTATAACTAGTGAACTACCAAAAAGTGCTATGACATCTGACACTCTTGTTACATTAGCAAGAAATACTTCAAGAGTTTCAACAAATGTTATCTGATTTGTTTAGCGAGGAACTACTTACTTATAAATAGCAAAACACAATTTTATTTATTACTTTTTTGTCTGTGTGACTACACAAGGGCTTAGTGACCAAGTATACGAAAGAAATTTGTGTTCTTTGTAATTGTGTGTTTCTTAATGGATTAATTGTAAAGTAAAAGAGAAGAATAATGGAGTAAACTATGTCAAACTATTATAAAAATTATGTTGCTTTCTTTTTTCATTACTGCTCATTATTTACTCAGCTTATTCATCTACCCTTACTTTGCGTAGTTCTTACTAAATGTTTTTAGTGAAGACGCTACCAATATTGTCACTTTAAGCTATTTTATTTTTAAAAAGGGATATTTGCTAAAATTCCGTTGCTAACTATTTTCAAAATATAAGTAAGATCTTTTATAAATAAGAAATTTTATAATCTGCTGATTTTATAAGCAAATTTTTAAATTTTAAAAAAATATTAATCAACCCTTTTATAATATTTTTTTTTCCTTTTGGGACCTAACATTATTGATGTAAATAATTATATCAAATGTAATTAAGAACATTTAGACATGAGAGATGGAGTTACTGCAACTAGAGTTTAAAAAAGAACACTAAATAGTTTAGCTGAAAGAGAAATGTTAAAGGGTCTACTGAACGTATTATCTTCTTGCAAATTACTCCCTCTGTTTCACAATAGTTGACATTCTATAGTCCAAGTTTTTTTTTTTCCACAATAACTGACATTTTACATATTCTTAAAAACTTATCTCTTATATTTTCCAAATTACGCTTTAATAAATTACTATATCTCATTTTCTATTTATGTGTCACACAACTACACAACACACATTATCTCTTCTTGGCATACTATTACAGTATTAATTAATGACGAGGTAAAATTGTTAATTTATGAAAATGTTATCATAAATTTTAGTTCCCTAAACATACGTGTAAATGACTAAAATGTCAATTATTGCGAAACAGATCGAGTATAGTTTTAGATAGATTTAAAAAATTAAACCGTATGAACTAAAAGTATTCTTGACTTTTTGTGAGGTATAAAATGATTTTTATAACCATGTAAAATTTATATATTTTAAAGGATTAAAATATTGATTTTTATATGATTATTAAAATTATGTAAATGAGTTCGAAAAAAATCACATATTTCATTGTTTTTACATACCCTTACAATTTGTACTATTAAACTTTGATTATATATTTTAGAAACTGAAGCATATCACAAGTTTGTAATATTATAAAAATGAGTTATAACTCAATTTTTTTTTCATATAATGTAATACAGAGTATTATATTAAAACCCTATAATATTATTTGTGATATGAATTTATAAAAATATAAAAATAAAAAAGTTTGCATTTATGGTTTTTTTTTCCCAATGTACATCATATTTACTTCAAATTCATAAAATAGAAATAAAAATCATTTCATTTACAAAATTTTACAAACCTAGTAAATTATAATGTATTTCTAATCTAGACTGAGAGATTATTAATATTATCTACCTCGTCTAGTAATATACTCCGTATTATGATTGTATTCTTGGTGTTGATGATATTTTTTTAGGAAATAATATGGTTGTTGTTGCCGTCCTAAATATATTTTATTTGAAAGTAGGTTATTTGTAATTTTAAGATAAAGTAATTAGATAAATTTTAAAAGTCAAAGTTAAGGAAACAAAAAAAGAGAAATACTAGTATTACCTATTTATCTTCATTATAAGACTTTTCTTTCACTCTCTTATATTCATTTTCATTCATGACCACTTATATCATGGTGTCTCGAAACTTTTTTTATCATTTTTTTTTTCATCCACAATCACTTATATCATGGCATCTCGAAAGAAAATTTATCATTTTCCTTTACAAGATTCTAAATGTAGAAGTTCAATACTGCATCGGAAAAATGGACTATATTATTTGTATACTAGAGACTAATTTGCATCAATAATCAATTCATATTTTTTCTTTCTTTTTTTGCAATTGATTCACAGTTTTTAATCTCTTAAAGTTTGTAGTATATTTTTTCCGATTAATTTTTTAGTTATTTTTAAACAATAAATTTATATATTTATATATGTCATATTTATCTATAATTATATATTATTTCAGTAAAATTGTTTGGTGAAAGAGTTAACAGAGTATATAACTTAACCGACTTTGTAATAATTAATATAATAATATCATATTTTGTTGAAAACATCTATCCAAATAAAATTTGGATAACACAATTTCTTTTAAAAAGAAATATTATGTGAATCAAAATCAAAATTATACTTAATTTAAACAATTAAAATCAAATAGTAATTTCATATAACATATATATATTTTTTATACCATTAAATAGTCTGATGGCTTTACAACTTACATTTTTATAAGGGGGAGGGGGTTGGATCCCTGGCATTCACCATAGGTGTTGATGCTTTTTCCACCTAGCCAAGCTCTTGCCTCGTAATTTCATATAACATAATCCTTCAAATAAGCTCAAATCAGGGTCCTGGACTAAGAGAAACTTTCTTCACTATTTTTTTTTGTTAAAAAAATAAAATAAAATATATGATTCATTTAAGTTTTTTATATTTTATAGAATATTTGAATATGATACAATTTTGAATTTTTTAAGAGAACATGATCTTATTCGAATACATTTTTTTTTGACCGGTACTAAGTTACCTTTTTTTTTTTTTTTTTTTTTTTTTTTTTGTGTTGTTGTTGAGAAAACTACATTTTAACTTGGAGTAATTTTTGTTGGCAACAAGATCCGGTCTAATTTGAGATAGTTTTAATTATTTTTGTATAGTTTATGTTACTATATTACTATATTATTATATGATATCCTTATCTTACTATCAACGTTGTAATTTTATTAAATAGTTAGTAACATTGTACATAGTAATATGGTAACATAATTTTAATGAAAATGATTGAAAAATAGTTATACTGCACAAGAATTATTTTGGCAACACAATAGCGAGCTACCCACAAAAATCCTCCATTCTAATATTTCAGCAAATGACAGGTTGGTGCTTTCTGTGAATCTTATTTCCATTATAGTGATGGTATTTTCGAATCATACCATCATCCAAGTGCTATTAAAATTTCGTCGTTAGTAATTTTAGTCGATTTTTAATAATTTAAGCATACTTATTGACAACATTAACAAATACTACATTAATATTACTAAATAAAATATTAATATTATTAATTATTATATTAAAATTATTAAATGATCCATCAATATTATTAAATATTTATTCGCACCGGTTATGAAATTAAAAAAAAAAATACATTACTTAGATACCATTTTGATACAACTTGATGGGTATGTCATTTCCCCTTTTATCTTTTGCCAAGGACAATGGGCTGCTAACATTTGCGTCAATGGTCCGTACATTTTACGAAGAATGTATGAACAGGCGTTGTACAGAGGCCTAAGCCCCAGACCCGAGTATGACCCATATACGTAATCTCGCGCGTCGCGTAGCGATGACGCAGACGCGGGACTTGAAAGGGAGCAAGAGCAGCAGCCAGCACACTTCGTTATAAAAACCGTCCTGGCTCGGCGTCACTCTACCCACTGATCATCATCAGAAACTACCAGAAAACCCTAAGTTGGCGAAGCTTTTTTCCTCTCTCAATCTCGTCGGATCGCCGTAGATATGCCGCCGAAGGCATCGAAATCAAAGGAAGCACCTGCTGAGAGGCCAATTCTCGGCCGTTTCTCATCGCACCTCAAAATTGGAATCGTGAGCTCTATCTCACTCGTCTCTCTCCTTTGTACTACCTTTTCTGATTTGTTTGATCGTCCGCCTTGGTTTGGTAACTAACTGAGATATCAAATTACTACGAGATGATTTGTTGAAGTAAACTACGAAGTTCATATGAAATTCCGAGAATGATTGACATTAATATGCAAGTTTCGTTCTGTGTTTACGTGGAATTTTAAGCAAAGAATGGTTGATATACGATATACATGGAATTGATTCGAGGATACTTCTGAATTGAACTATCATGTATTATCACTTTGTTTCTACCAGATGTTACCGGTGGTTTTGAATAACTTGCATATGAATGAATTTTATCCAAGTAATCCAAGTGGAATGTGTTTTGGTAAGTTAACAATCATATTTATAAGAAATTCTGTTAGTAGATAACTACCTAAAAGAATTGGGTTCCATAAACGAGAAGCATTCCAAAGGCTATAGAGAACAACAAACCTGTAGCATTTGCAGGAAAGATATTGGTGCGCATCTCCTTGATATAATCAGGTGCGCATCTCCTTGATATAATCAGCCAACGTATCGAACTTTGTTGGATCTGTTTTTTCTTAAAAAGTAAATAAATTATATTGTAATGATTCTTTGGGTTAAACCAAATTTAGGAGAACATATTAACTTTCATGTGTGAAAAGATAAGAAGTTAAGTCCGTTGAGTTTCTAATTGGAGTATTAAACACTGTGAACTCTTAAGCTCCCAACACGAGCTCACCCAAAAATAATGAATGATATAGACGACCCGGCTAGCTACGTATTCATATATGTGGGTAAGTAATTCTTTGTTTATTTGATGATAGTTTTTTTTTCTTCTTTCTTTTTTTTCATGTTTTAACTTATTGCAACTAATAAATACCAAGGTTGACACCGACCATTAACGCTATTTGGTGGCAACTAAATGCACTTATCTTTTGTTGTTTGCAAACTCCTATTGGTTGCTTTCTCACTCTTTCTATCAAATTGATCAATTTCATAATGGTTTATCTGTTCCTCTCTTTAGAAAGTTAATTGTGGATAAGTGGATTTAATGTTGTGTTTTTGTTTTCAGGTTGGCTTACCAAATGTTGGCAAATCCACTCTCTTCAACACACTCACAAAATTATCGATACCAGCAGAGAACTACCCTTTTTGTACTATTGATCCCAATGAGGCTCGAGTGTACATTCCGGATGAGCGGTTTGAGTGGCTCTGTCAATTGTACAAACCAAAGAGTGAGGTTTGTGAGTTGATAATGCAAACTCTAGCTGTTCAATAGATAAGTTTGATTTATTGTTTCATTCGGTAAACTGAGAGCATGTACTATAATCCCAAATTTAGATAAGAATATTTTAAAACTGTCATTTATGTTAACTTAGGTTGTTCCATATTGTTTTTAAACAGGTAGCAGCTTTTCTAGAAATACATGATATCGCTGGGTTAGTTCGTGGCGCTCATGAAGGGCAAGGACTGGGAAACAATTTTTTATCTCACATCCGTGCAGTTGATGGCATTTTCCATGTCTTACGTAAGATTGTCTTAACAAATTTATAGGGTTCTTTTCCTTGTGTGTGTGAGTGTGATATAATCTTTATTGAGTTGGTATTTATACAATTGTAATAGTGTAATACTGATTCATGTAATTGAATTTGGCAATAGTAGAACATCTTAACATTTTTGAATGCTAAGGTCGTCTAAAAATTCAAAATGCTCCTTGCCTATTAGCATCAGAAATTGAAAACTAAAATCATAATGATGAAACATGAGAATACAACGCCAAATTGTACAATACAGCTGATGGAAAACTTCACACAGTTAACAAGTACTTTGAACATGTTTTCTCCTCGGTGCTACTTGTCTGGTCAACATCAATTATGATATATTGTTTAACTGCTAGCTCTAAAGAAGATGCAATAACTGGCAGTAAAAATTAATTGCATGCCAAATAATTTATCCCCCTCTTGTTTTCCTTCTCATGGTTTTTCAACATGAGCAGTAGAGCATTATCATGATTGCTCATCATTATTTTTTACTGTTGTGTGTACAAAAATTCTCTTGTATAGGGATTTGTACCCATTTTCACACATAGAGGACACACACAAGACTACTTAATGTGACGTTATATTGGCTAATATAATTTGAGAAAACTAATAGCATTGGTAGTAAAAACTACTTTGGATAGTTGTCTAGTTTCCCTCGTTTTCTTCCCTTCTTTTATGAGCAGTAGTGTCATAAGAAGTACACAATTTCACTTTTATGGCTAAAGTTTGTATATCTTTATCTTTTACAGAATTATTCTCACACCAAACTTATGTGCGTCTAATAAAGTAGATTCGGCTATTTATCTCAGGAACTCATATTTTTTTAATGCATAGAATCTTTAATTCATCGGTCATTGATTTCTCTTTCTCCCCGCCAGCCCCCTCCTCGCCTTGCCAATGCCCAATGCACCCACCCACACATGACGAATAATTTTAGGTTTAAATCATCAATTTGTTGTAAAAGGGTTCCATAAAATCTTCATAATGATTTTTTTATTAAAATAGAACTTTGTAGTTCCATCCATTACTTTCTCTGAGCTAGTTTCGGGAATATATGAGTTCTCACCTATGCATTCCACATATTATTGTTATTAAGCATTTTAACCTCTCTGTACATTGTGTAAGGTGCTGCCTCTATGGCGCTCTTATGCTTACTTTAGTTTGGATTTGTTGAATATCAGTTCTATAGGATTTATGAGGCCTTTTGTCTTTTAGGTGCTTTTGATGATCCAGAAATTGTCCATGTTGATGATGCTGTTGATCCTGTCAGGGATTTAGAGACTATAAGTGCAGAACTAAGACTGAAGGTAAAGTTTATTCTTTTTAGTGGATGAAACTATTAAATGTCCTTCGGTGAGAATTCCTCTGATCATTCAAATTAAAAGTTTAAAACTTCTTCAGATATTCTTTTATCTGCATCTCTTTATCTCTTCGCCATCTGGCATAAAAAGAATCTTTTTCCCCTTTTATTGTGTGGGTCACAGTCATTTGTCACTTGAGCAACTATAACAAATGTGTCTATTTGATGTTTCAATTACAACCAGAAAATAGTTGCTCTATTTGTTAGAGAAATAGAGGAAGACAGGAAACTTTCAGTAGATTGTCAAAGAAGTTTTGTTTTGCTTTTTTGTTTGTTTTCTTATTAATAGGAAAAAGATAATTTGAATCTCTCTCCTCAATTTCAAAATGGGCAGTAAAAAGGAGATGAGTCAGGCCAACAATTCAACTATATGGGTACTAGTTTTCAAGTTTATGGAAAAGAAGGTCCATATATCACATTTAATTGACTTTAATGAAGTTTTATTGTATAGAACATGATTTATTTAACATTGTAACTCCTCCTTTCTGGGAGGGACTCAATTGTAGAAAGAAAAAGAGACACATAGGGATGCAGGGTTGGGAATTAACACGTTTATAGAGGGTGAGGGGCTTCATTATGAGTGTGTACTGGAATGCTAATATAGAAGGAAGGCCCCATTTTACTTCAGCTCAAATTGACTTATATCTTGTTTTTATGAACCTTCAATGCAGAAAACGTGATTAGCAATAGTATAATATGTTTAATTCTTCTCACTCAGTTTCTTATCATGCAAGAATTTGTTGCTTCACGGTAGTTAGTGTTTCATTTTTCATGATATAATGTAGTATCGAGTGATACTCATAAGTGCATTTCTGTCTGGGAAATTATAATAGAGACAGGCAGATGTTTCCCAGCAGTACTGTCTCATTGTTAATATATACTTCATTGCTAGACATTGTGTGTGTATGAGAATTAATTTTGTTTTCTTTCCCTTCAAATTCTTGGGCCATAGACAATCTGTTTAAATTTCTGAAGGGTTTTATCTTCTTGTAATTAAGGATCTTGAGTTCATGTCAAGAAAGATAGAAGATGTTGAGAAGAGCATGAAGAGGAGCAATGACAAACAACTAAAAGTTGAAAACGACTTGTGTCAGAAGGTGTGTGCAAGTGATCTTACATTCTGTAAAGTTCTCGTTTTAGTTTTATTATTCCTAGTCATGTATCTGAACAGTCTAAAAATTATTAGTTATTTTAGAATGGTTACCTACATTAGACGGCATATGTATAGATTGAACAACTTCACTGAACTATTTTCGTAATTGATTTGTACTATTTTCCTAATTTGGCTTCCTAATGCGTTTGCTGTATATGACATGAGGTTTTATTCCTCTTAGCTTGAATTATTCACATGTATAGTACTGGATTTGCTGTTTTTTGATATGGTTATAAATATTCTACTACCCAAGCAGCACAGAACATATATATATATTATTCAATTGTATTGTATTGTGTGTATGTGTGTAAGGCTAGTACAAAAAGCTAAACCACTCCTTCCCTCTCTAAAGTCCGCATGTATCAGGGAAGAGTGTGATTTACTCCCGATCTTGAATTTGCTAAAAAACATAGGCATATATCTCGCGAGGAGTCATCTTACCTGTTGTTGTATGCGTGTTGAGATATCTGCTTACTGGACTTCAATCTTTTCTGATTTTTACCATATCAAAGCCTTTATTGTCTTAATATTTGGAAAGTATATTTATATGAATACAATTAGCTTAACAAAAGTTGCACTGTGTATTTACTAAATTAAACCCCAAGATAGATTATTATTTCTGCAAATGTATTACAAAATATTGAAAGATGGTGATATTCATCGTACAGGTTAAAACTTTGCTTGAGGAGGGAAAGGATGTACGTTTAGGGGATTGGAAAGCTGCAGATATAGAGTTATTGAATACCTTTCAGTTGCTCACTGCCAAGCCTGTGGTTTACTTGGTCAGATATTTCTTCCCAAAAGTTCACTGGAAATTTGTGGTGCTCGTTCAATTTTTGTTTTAAATTCAGTTACACTCAGAATTTTAAAGAAATATAGTACTTCTTTTTATATAAATGTTATTTTGAGTTTGTTCATTCAGCTTTTGTTGTTTTGTCAAGTCTAGGCACGCCTGAATATACCTTGTCATGCATCTTAACCACTTGAGCATTCGTTGTTGGGTACCCCATGTTAGATTAAATTCTTGGACCATGCAGTACTATTTGATAAATTCTATGTTCTTTTTGTGTGGATATGCGAAGAAACTTATTGTTATCATGTTAAGCACATAAAGCTTACAGGCATTTATACTTATCTTTATTTGCAGGTGAACATGAATGAAAAAGATTATCAAAGAAAAAAGAACAAGTTTCTTCCAAAGATTCATGCTTGGTATTTTTATGTTATTTTTGTAAAAAATTTTCACACTCTTAATGGTTTTATACCACCATTGCCAGATTTGTTGTTTTGCTTTTGTAGAGTACATATGTGAGCTGTGATTAGAGAATAACTGTAAATAATTTTGAAAGATCTTTCATGGGTGTTCACAAGGGAAGGATATGATATTTTAGATTGTGCTTGTTTAGTCAAATTGAGGATAGTTTGGTTTGGATAAAAATATCGCCCAACAGATATGGAATCATAATAGGGTGGACTATTAACTTTCTTATTTTACTGTGCTCACGCATTGAGAACTTTTTGAAGAAACTCTTTTTCCAAATTTTCACCAGAATTGGCACTCCACTTTTCATTGAGGCATCAATCTTATTTCCACTTAATTTCTAGATTTCTTCCGGAAGACTTCTTGGTCCTTGCTTGCATCATAGAGTGAATATCCAGTTAATTCTTCCAGGAACATAGAATATGAAAATGATTGTTGCTGGATAGTGGATAAAGTACCTTTTCATCACTACTTTTGTTCCTTGAAAGACAAACATGATTTACGGGGCTTCCTTTGAAATTCCAGACATTGTAGTTATCCTATCGTGTATTGATTAGCCTTTGATGAGGTTATCTAATTTGATCTGATATTTGCTTACGTTTGATTAGAGCTTTTTTAATTGCTTTTCAGGGTGCAGGAGCATGGGGGTGAACCAATTATCCCCGTTAGCTGTGTGTTGGAAAGAAAACTTGCTGATATGCCTGCAGATGAAGCTGCAAACTACTGTGAGGAGAACAAGTTGCAAAGGTTAATTTGCTATGATTCTTAGCGTGCATTATCCTTCCTCCTAGCAATGAATTGTCTTAACGTCCAAGTGGTTAGTTGGGTTGACCATTATTTTAGTCGTGGTCCTACCATTAATAGGATCTATTATTGGGTTTGTCTGTTTACCAATTTTATTACCTTTTCTTGCAAAATCGCTGTCCTCTACATACATTTTTAGTTTTTTACTGCTTTGTTCGACCGTTCTGATATAAAATCATTTGTCCTTGTGAACCGAAAGGTTTTATGTTTTGTCAATTGTCATTATTATGACAGTGTCAATGCTTTTGGATGGATATATGTGATTAAACTTTTCGCCAAACAGTTTAGTGTGTGATTACTGCATTATATTGTCTTTTGATTTAATGACATATTTAACAGAAAAGGTAGCAGTATGGGCATTTCATTTCAACTTTATGAAATAGCGACTTATGAGTAGATAAGCTAACAGAAATATACTCTGATTCAGTGTGCTCCCGAAAATCATAAAGACTGGATTTTCAGCTATTAATCTTATATACTTTTTCACGGCGGGTCCAGATGAGGTATTTTCACCTTAATTTCTTGTTAGTACTTCATTTTTGTGATATTGACTGATGTTGCAATGACGTATTTTATACAACTCCTTGGTCTACCCGTGGTGTGGCACATTACATTTATTATTGCCATCATGGTTGATGGAAAAATTGTGTTGATTTTTACAGGTATTACTTTACCGAAATTCCATGAGTTGGATTAGTTTTTTGTGTTGGGATTATAATGATATTGTTTCATTTTTTTTATAAAATGTTTTTATTTACAAGTGTTACTAGCTTAGCCTGCATGATTTCTTCATCGTACATTCAACAGGTCCTGTCATTTTTTTGGTTTTTCCGGTTTTTTAAATAAACAATTTGTGGTAATCTGTGGCTGATGATTATCATTCTTGCAGGTAAAGTGTTGGCAAATTCGGAGGCAAACAAAAGCTCCTCAGGGTGCAGGAGCAATTCATACCGATTTCGAGAGGGGCTTCATTTGTGCTGAGGTAATTTATTGCATGTTTCTGTCAAGCATGCATTTCATTTCTGACAAGCAACAAATCAATTTCAATCACTGAAAGGTCCTCCAAATTGAAAATTAGGCAGTTGCGTGTCCCTTGTTTAATATCAAGGATATGGAACACTACCTGCTGCTCCTCTGGGCTTTAGTTTCTCTGCATCTATGTAAGTCCTGAGCTGACTAGATTAGAATTAAGGTAAGCATAAAGATATACCAGTGAGTTAGGGAGGGAAAAGAGAAGACACAGAACTTAGAGAGAGAAACTATTAAACTACAGAAACTATCAAACTTGAGAGGCACTGGTAGAGAGGAGAGTTTGAGAGGAATGGTACTCAGCTATCCTTCATCTTGATTCTCACGGAAGTACAAAAGAAAGTACAAACATCTTTATTTTGTAGACATCTCAATGTACATCACAAGCTCCTACCCTACACCATATGTAAGTAAGTCTTATTAGACATAACAACCTTCAAGTGTTTTTGCATTAAGTCAGTCTGCTATCCTTCATCATGCTGGCTCACAGAAGTACAAACATCTTTATTTTATTGCCATCTGAACATATATCACAAGCTCGTAGCCTACACCTTATGTAAGTAACTCTTACTAGACGTAACAACCTTCTAGAGTGTTTTCCCATTAATTGACTGCATGTAACTTGAATGACTTCCTTATCCTGAATATCCCTCCTTTAAATCATTTGTTTCCTCATGGATAGTGATTATATCAAAGTTTCAACCCCTGGATAACTCCTAGTTCTCTATACTTTCCAGTATCGGATAAAAGTTAGGAGATTGTTAAGTGGAGCCTCTTATAGCAAATCCTTGCCCCAAGTTCTCTGACTACAGCAACTTTTATATAGTTGCATTGCTGATTGGCTTGGGTAATTGGCTGATCGTTGACTTCTTACATCACCTTCGGTCCTCTGAAGCTTATCATAATCTTCTAAAAGCTCTTCAAATCTTTGGTTGAGTATTTATCTACATTCTGCAGGTTTATGTCTCTAATCAGAGTGCTACATTTAGCTTCCTTGTAGCAATCCACAATCCATTAGTAAATTAAAAATGAATGAGCACACTCATTAAAAAAAATGATTTATTCTTCTCTGATTCGTTTTTGTTTTTTCTTGCGACACCAAATTTTTATCAAATTATCCGTAGATTACCTGGCTTGCTGCTACAAATCTTTGCGGATATCATAGCCTGCTATTTGATTATTTATCTTGGTCACTAAAAAAGAGCTTTTAAGAGTTTGAACACTTTGCTGGATCAAACTTCAAGTTCTTTGATTTCTCTTTTCCCTTGTCTGGTTGCTTCCATCATAATTTCTTGTCTTTTGGAGATTCAACAATGGAGATGGTGTTTCAAAGAATAAGCATATCCAAAAGACTTGGTTGGAGCTTCTCAAGGACCTCGTGATATGTTCTGATCCAACAGAAAACAGTTCTATGCAAAATTGTCCATGTAACCAAGTTCTCTCTTCCCACTCCATTTATGCAGATTCTGACCATGTTTGCTTGCTACGGCTACATAGGTAAACTAATTTCTTCTTATGAAATTATTGATGTTCCCCTTCAAACCAGATCCTATCAATTTTACTTTGAAAAGCTAGGATATTATTTATTTCTACAAAGATCATATCGCACTGTTCTTTTCAAGCTACACTAAGAGAGGGAGATAATACTTTAGCTTGTTCTATCATTTATAGACATTTATACCTACATTGCGAACACCTTCCCTACACCCTCTGTAACTTACTTTGACAGCACATGCCAACCTTCTGAAGTGTTCTCCAAAACTGACTACACTTGAACAGCTTCCTCATCTTGACATCTTAAGCCAATAACCTTTTTGCCGCTGTGATTTAAATGTTTTGCTCTTTTTGCATCTCTGAAACTCTCTTTGTTTTTTAAACTTCTTCTTTACTATCAGCATAACTTGGCAACATTTTGTATCATTCATGTTTCATCTGATAGTTTGTAGATGCTATCTTCCTTCATCAGAACATGGTTTTTGATCGGTCATGTCAATTGTCACGGTACACTGTTTTGTTAATGACCGGCTATGATATCACATGATCTTCCCATTCATTGGTACAACAAAAATGATGAATCATGTGCTGTGTTTTACTTCCAAACTAAACAAATAAATTGATTAACCATGCTGCTGTAACATGAATGTTATCTCGTTCATAATGTAATTGAAAAAGTTGTCTAATCATACTATATCAATAAGAGAATAATTAATTAATGTTTATATTATTGAATTAAGTTCCCCTTATCATGTAGAAAGCACATGAACTTTAACCTCCCTACCCCGATTTGTTGCTCGCGATCATGCTTCATTGCCGACTCGACATGGTAATGTTTTGCAGGTAATGAAGTTTGAGGATCTAAAGGAACTTGGTAGTGAAGCTGCAGTAAAGGTATCTACTTACAAATACGCGCACCCATCTATAATTTCTATATCTGAATTACTGAATGTATACACTTTCCACTTTGCATCTTGTTTGTCTGATAGACAAACCTCCCCGAGTATCCTATAGTTTGCGAGTGTGTGACATTTTTTTCTTCGCTTACACAAGCACACACATGTATGTGTTATATATATATACATGTGTGTGTGCGCGCGCGCGCGTGTTCAATATTTTAAGAAAAATTGGATCTTTTGTTTCCCAGGCTGCAGGGAAATATAGACAAGAAGGGAAGACATATGTGATCCAAGACGGAGATATAATCTATTTCAAGTTCAATGTTTCCGGTGGAGGAAAGAAATGAGACGTGACATCTGATGAAAATCAAGGGTTCAAGAAAGATGGAATGCGCTTTCATCATTACAGTCTTCATTCCCCAACAGCCCAACAGCAGAATTAGATTTTCTTTAGCAAAAATTGATAGATGTTCTGAAACCCGTATATAGCAATGGCAGTATTTCGTACCCACAGGAATGAGTTTTATTAGTGTTTTTGCCTACCTACATCAATGGTTCGGTACCAAAGTTCGGAAGGGGCCATATCCAGTTGATGATTTTGCTTTCTCTAATGCTACCCTACCACACAAAAAGCAGTGGAACACCATATTGTGGGGTAAATTCAGATTACTTTCCATGAGCTTGGATGATGATTATGTATAGGCAGTAGAGGCCACAATATTTGAAAGAATCGTCAACCGACAACCAAATTCAGAATGGGAGAGGAAAAATGAACTGCGGTACTGGGTAATTGACGCTTTCTACACTCATTTCTGTGTTTAGGAATATGAAATTTACGCTTAGAAAATATGTTAAATCGTTTTTTTTTATCACAGTTCGATCAATTATTTATGTGATTATACTTATTGATGCATTTGTGCCGTTGTTTTGTAGGGCCCAAAAGTTAAGGCTTGTTTATTTCATTTTTTTCGTGGATAGGACTAACTAGCTATCTAAAAGAGAATAAAAATTCCCAACAAATGATCTAATGAAAAATCCCAACAAATGATCTGAACGTAATTTTACTGAAGACGAGAACTGTTAATTTTGAAAAATAAAATTTCTATCTATATATGTATATATATGGTGATTCTGGCTCTCATCTTTATGAAATCTCAATTATAATTAATATTTGATATTAAGTGGGATTTAATTTCCTTTTGCATTTCGTATGTTGAGTTGTATTAGTGCTTTTTTCTTTTTATAACTATATTTAGAAAAAAAAAATCCTCTAAAGAGATCTGTGTTTAGTTAGAATTAAGAGGTAAATTAAATAATGTATGAGAAAACTGTAACAAAGAGAAACTATAATTATTTAATTATAGTTTTAATTATTTAATTAAACATGTTTTTATTAAATAATTAAAACATGTTTAATTTTTCAGTCTTTTCTATAGTTAGTAGGAGTAATACATAAATACTGAACAAATGTATATATTTTCAAATTTTAATGATGCAAAGATAAATACATCGACTTTTGAGCTCATACTTTGCCCAATATTGAACATATAAAAATATCAAAGTACTATATTATATTCTGAAATATTACACATATAAAAATAACAAAGTACTATATTATATTTTGAAATATTACACAAAATTATCCAAATTCAGCAAAACAAATTTGTTGGAAATTCTTAGGGGGTTGAAGGAACTATTCAATCATTATTTATTGGGCTTGTGATGAATTTCCTCATGTAGTTTTGGAAATTGGACAAGCTTTCAGCTTCTTGGACAACTGATAGCAGTAAAGTTTGATCTACATATTAAAACTTCTCCATCACAGTCATGTCAGGCTGCCACTAATAACTCCATTTATCTTGTCAGAGTTCATGGATGCTTGACATCTACTGTCTACGATGATCAAGGCATTCGAATTATATGAATAATAAATTACGACATAAATTAACTCACGGGAAAATTTTGTATGTAAAAAGACAAAGAAAATAAAAGATATTATCAAATTAATTGTGAGTTTTTGTTGTGATTCAAATAGATTTATTTTTATATGAAATAAAATGTTGAAAATATTACGGAAACAAGGATACCTTATAATCAAGAATAACTTTTTTTTTATGTAAAAACTGTTTTCCCGTGTCTATAATTTTTTGCTACAGGGTAACCTTTCCAATATAACATCTTAAGTATTAAAATTGGTAAGACTAGTTAATGTTTTCCTTTTTATTTTCTTTTATTATAAAAAAAAAAATCAGAAAAAGACTCCCTAATTCAGAGACAAGGCATGCCACATGTGCAAAATAAATATTGAAACTAGCTAATGTTTAAAATGTTTTTTAGTAGTGTTATAATGTGTTAAGTTAATTATGTCAATTAAAATAAAACAACTTTATGTTGATTCAGAATTCAATCCATCCGGGTTAAAATTAAACAAACTGATATTGAAAATTTGAAATGAAGTTGTAATCAATGCAGCTTTACTGGAAATGTTCTTTTACAGTCAGTTTTGCATGATTAAAACAAGTCCGAGACAACTATCTTGATGATTAAGAATTGTTTTAGTGCTCTTAGCCATGGGCACACCTTAAAGCATTGCGTATAATTTTTGTTGCCAAATTATAAACCTTTTTGACTTTAAAAGTAAAGGGCTGGCCCAGAATTTGTTAGTGTAGAGATTATAAAGCACAAGCTGCAAGCTGACTAATGACATAGTTGATTACTTTATTATCTATCAAGCTCAGAGGGCCAAAATACTCACAAAAGTTACTCCCAACTATTTTTTTAAAATTTATTTTGAATTTGATTTCTTCAATGTTTTTTGTGAGGTAAATTATCCAAGATTCCAACTTCAAAAGACAATGTCATTCCATTCCAGTAGTCCACAATCTCAAACAGTCAAAAAATCATATACCGTCCAAGAAGAAAGAGCTGTAAAAATTGCTAGAAAGTGGAGCCCACGAAAGCACACATGTCATTCCTTTACTGGTGGTCCTAGACAGAGATTTTATTGGGTTCCACTACACTAACACTATTATTATGCTCTCACCAACTTCACCTCAGCCTCGAATTATATACGTATAATATACGTATGGATAGATACAAAAATCTATATACATATGCATATTTATGTATGTTATACGAACAAGCCCTAGTCACAAGGGCATAAGTGGGTCCATTGTCTTATTTGGCTGTGGCCAGTGGCCACATTACCCCATGCGCTGCTCTTCTACACTCGCACCAGTTCCCAGAAATGGACCTCAATGTACCTTAAAACTAGATTTAACTCATCCTTTGACGTCCACTATGTGAAGATTCTTCACTTTTGGAGGGTAAAGCACCCATTTCTCATTAAAAATTCCCAAAACACGTACATTTCCCGCTTTCTTTTTCCCTCTGTAAATTTGTTGCAGATTATATTAAATTAATGGGAGTAATTAAAAGAACCTTTAATAAAGAACAAAAGTATGATTTTATTTAATGGGTCCTTTTATAAATACATGGTCACATAGAAATAAAAGAGAAAGAGAGGGGTTTGTAGATTTACGGTAGTACTATTTTTCTTTCTTAAAAGGTGAAGAATGTGATTGTAAAGGAAAGAGAAAAAAGAAAAAAGAGATTAAATGAGAGAGACAAAGGCATATCTTTTTATGGGGTTCTTTACTTTGTTGTAAATTTTTCGGGAAAAATAGGAAAGATTTGAACATTGTACTGAGTTTGCTAAAAGTTTTCGGTTTATAGCAGCTAAGCTCTCATTTGTGAAAGGAACATTGCGAGGTATTATTCTGACCTTGTCAACAGTAGAGCAAATGCAGATTTGAAGACTCATTTACTACATTTATTCTGTGTTTGTTGTATTTTAATGTTCTTACGCTCTGAGCTTGGTTGCAGAAGGTGCTTCAAACTCTGATGCTTCTTGTTTATGCAAATCTGTAGTACAAGTGCAAACTAAAGCTTAAGTCTCGGCAACAGTGTGGTTCTATTTGCTTTATCCGCTTGAATCAATTGAAGGGGGCCCATTGTTCGAGGCACATTGTTCAGACAGCTGGGTTTGGTAAGGAAATACTTTCCCTTTTCTGGCTAGATCTTTGGAACAAACTCTCAGTTGTTTGGCTCATTTGTATAGCTTTATATGTTTTCTTTTTATTCTTACTGAAGCTGCCTTACATTATTAGTTTTATTGAAGTAGAGTTTATAATTTTTGTAGGGTCTCTAGTTCGGATTTCTTTTACAAGAGTTCTGAATCTGGGTTTACTGTGGTTTTTGTTTTTATATGCTTTCCAATTTGGAGGGTTGCTTCTCAGTCTTGATTGTAAAGAGAAATTTTCTTGGCTGCTGATGTTGAACAGGTGTATACCTCATGTGTTCAAGTTTTTCAGGTCTATAAGCTTTTGTGTATATTTTCCGGTAAATTTTGTGTAGCCCAGACTTGCACATTTTGGTGTTGAGAACTCAGAAGTTTGACTTGACATTAGATTTCGGAACTAGTTTTGTAATGCCAGTTGCTGGGGTTAGTATGAAGCTATTTTGGCTTTTGGTGGTGGCCTTTGTTTTAGAATGTGTCTTGGGTCAGCTTCCTTCCCAGGACATTCTGGCACTGCTAGAATTCAAGAAGGGAATCACTCATGACCCGACTGGTTATGTGCTCAATTCATGGAATGAAGAGTCTATTGATTTCAATGGTTGTCCTGCATCTTGGAATGGAATTGTTTGCAATGGCGGTAAGGTTGCAGGAGTTGTCCTTAATAACCTGGGATTGTCAGCTGATGTGGATTTGAGTGTGTTCTCAAACCTCACAATGCTTGTGAAGCTCTCAATGTCAAACAACTCTATGTCTGGAAAAATTCCCAGCAATATAGGTGACATTAAAGGCCTTGAATATCTGGACATTTCAGGCAATCTGTTCTTCTCATCAATACCACCGGAGATTGGTAAGTTGGGGAGTTTGAAAAATCTATCGTTAGCTGGAAACAACTTTTCTGGTTCAATCCCAGATACAATTTCAGGGCTGGCTTCAATCCAATCCTTGGACTTGAGCCATAATTCCCTTTCTGGGGCATTGCCATTGTCATTAGTGAAGTTGACTAATTTGGTATATCTTAATCAATCTTTAAATGGGTTTGAGAAGAGCATCCCAAAAGGTTTTGAATCAATGTTGAGTCTTGAGGTATTTGACTTGCATGGCAATTCACTAGACGGTGATCTCAACGCAGATTTCTTGATGCTCACTTCTGCAGTTTATGTTGATTTGAGTAGTAATTTGCTTGTGAGCTCTGCTTCTCTGCAGCAAAAGTTTCTACCCATGATTTCAGATACTATCAAGTACTTGAATCTTAGTGGTAACCAGCTTACTGGATCTCTTGTTAGTGGGGGTGAGCCACAGGTGTTTGAGAACTTAAGGGTTTTGGATTTGAGCTACAATCAGTTGTCTGGTGATTTGCCTGGATTTAATTTTGTTTATGAGCTACAAGTCCTCAAGCTTAGCAACAACAGGTTCTCTGGGTTCATTCCCAACGACCTTCTTAAAGGAGATTCATCAGTTTTAACTGAATTGGATTTGAGCGGCAACAACCTAACAGGTACTCTTATGATTTACAATATACAGTTGCTTATTAGTATTGTCTTTGAGTTTTTGCTGATATTTTTTTCAAGCAGTTTGTATTGAAGTTGATCACAATTTCTGTGTTCCAAGTCACAGCAGAAAGAGAAAAAAGATTAAATTTAGGATTGCTCAAGATTGCTCTAACTGTTTCATGTCTTACATAATTTACAGGGCCAATAAGTATGATTACAGCAACAACTTTGCTAACCCTGAATCTCTCCTCAAATAAGCTGTCTGGTGAACTTCCTTTGGTGACCGGAAATTGTGCAGTTCTTGATCTTTCAAATAATCAATTTGAAGGAAACTTAACTAGATTGCTGAAATGGGGCAACATTGAATTTCTTGACCTCAGCCAAAACCATTTGACAGGGTCCATCCCTGAGGTAACAGCGCAATTTTTGCGTCTAAATTACCTCAATCTCTCTCATAATTCTCTAAGTAGTTCTCTTCCAAAAGTCATTACAACATTTCCAAAACTTGCAGTCCTTGATCTTAGTTCGAACCAGTTAGATGGACCTCTTCTACCTAATCTACTTACATTTCCGACATTGCAAGAACTTCACCTACAGAACAATATGATTTCTGGAAGTCTTGAGTTTTCTCCATCTTCCTCAATTAAACCCAGTCTTCGTGTTCTTGATCTTTCTCATAATCGCCTTAATGGCTATTTTCCTGATGGATTTGGATCATTGACTGCAGTTCAAGATCTCAATCTTGCAGGAAATAATTTCTCCGGTTCTCTACCGACCTCCATTCGAGACATCAGCTCCCTCAGTTCATTAGATATCTCCCAGAATGATTTCACTGGTCCATTGCCAAAGAACTTGCCTGATAGTCTACAACGATTTAATGCATCATACAATGATCTTTCTGGTGTTGTTCCGGAAAACTTGAGAAAATTTCCTCAATCGTCTTTCTTCCCTGGAAATTCTAATTTACAATTCCCAAATCCTCCTCCTGGATCGACCCCTACTGAAGCGGAACATCGGCACAGGAAACCGATCAAAAGAATTATCAAAGTGGTGGTGATAGTTGCTTGTGTTCTTACTGTGGTAATTCTCATCCTGCTTGCCATCTTCATCCATTACACTCGCATATCAAAGAGACCTCTTCCACAACATATTACAAGTAAAGACATACACAGGCAGGTTCAACACACTCCTTCAGGCTTTGGTGGTAAAGACGGTGCTGGTTTGGTAGTTTCAGCAGAGGACCTTGTGACTTCACGTAAAGGATCATCGTCCGAGATAATTAGTCCTGATGAGAAAATGGCAGCAATAACGGGATTCTCACCATCTAAGAACAGCCATTTTTCTTGGTCACCAGAATCTGGTGACTCATATACTGCTGACCTGTCTAGATTAGATGTAAGGTCACCTGATAGATTGGGCGGTGAACTATACTTTCTTGATGACACAATATCATTTTCAGCCGAAGAACTGTCAAGGGCCCCAGCAGAAGTCCTGGGGAGAAGCAGCCATGGGACTTCCTACAGAGCAACACTGGACAGTGGGGTGTTCTTGACTGTGAAGTGGTTGAGAGAAGGGGTGGCAAAGCAGAGGAAGGATTTTGCTAAAGAGGCCAAGAAATTTGCAAACATTAGACATCCAAATGTGGTTGGTTTACGTGGGTATTATTGGGGACCCACACAACATGAGAAGCTAATCCTTTCAGATTTCATATCTCCGGGGAGTCTTGCAAGTTTTCTTTATGGTAAATTCTCTTCCTTTCATTATGAAAGTTTTCTGCAATTCATCTAATCTAAATTCATCTAAATAGTATTTTGAGCAGTAAACTGAATTCTATTCCATTAAGAATGTCAAGGCCAGCTATTGTAAGCAGCGGTTAGATCACAAAGTGAGTGGCTGCCGTTTACTTGGTTTCCCCGTGTAGACGTGTTTTCTGTTGCGAACCATGTAATACATTCGCTGCTTGATGTTACTCTACGGATCTAGCTTTATCTCTTGCTCTACTCGAGAATGTTTTGACTGCTGAAAGTTTATAACTATGTCAATTTTATCAGTCACCTTGAGCTGATGATTCAATTTATCCTTTTAAGAGAGCCTTGATAGAGTCCCATAGGACAATCAGGCGAACAAAATCTCATCTAGTACTCTTTTATTCCCTTGTTTACATCATCAAGAAGTAAAAATTATTTGAATCCTTTTTTCTGTCTATGAACTTCAACTGTCTATGTCCAGAAAATCATACATTTTATTGAAAATTTTATGTTGCCAATGTGATCTTGTATATTAGTTTACGATAGACTAGGTTTAGCCACTATCATGAAGCTTAGTTGAATGGAATGATTTGGCGGGACATAATAAAAGCATAAAGTGGATGGTCATTCTATGAAGATGGGAGAAAACTGATACCAACCCACATTACCGCGTCCAATTAACTTTCACTACCATGGACTGGAATAGATCTTGCTTTTTCATGTCGTGGGTTTTTTGGTTTCAGTCTGGAAAACAACTAATTTGTTCCATGATTGGTCGTGGATTTGCATATATAACTTGCCTGACGAACTTTTATCTGCATGTCTAATGAATCGGCATCTGCAGATCGACCTGGAAGGAAAGGTCCTCCACTATCTTGGGCCCAAAGGCTCAAAATTGCAGTTGATGTTGCACGTGGCCTGAATTATCTCCATTTTGACCGTGCCGTTCCACATGGCAACCTTAAAGCGACCAATGTATTATTAGATGGACCGGATCTTAATGCTCGTGTCGCTGATTACTGCCTCCACCGCCTCATGACACAAGCAGGTACCATAGAGCAAATTCTTGACGCTGGGGTTCTAGGTTATCGGGCACCTGAGTTGGCTGCTTCCAAGAAGCCACTGCCTTCCTTCAAGTCAGATGTTTATGCTTTTGGGGTGATTTTATTGGAACTACTAACCGGAAAATGTGCTGGCGATGTGGTCTCCGGTGATGGTGGAGGGGTTGATTTGACAGACTGGGTGAGGCTGAGGGTAACAGAAGGTCGTGGTTCCGATTGTTTTGATGCTGCATTGGCTTCTGAGTTGATGAATCCAGCTGCTGAAAAAGGATCAAAGGAAGTTCTTGGGATAGCTCTTCGATGTATACGGTCTGTATCTGAGAGACCAGGTATCAAGACTATATACGAGGATCTTTCATCTATATAATCAGTTAGTTTAGTTTGTGGTGAACTCATCAGATTACTGTGGGAATCAATAGTTCATTGGCTTCCCTATTTTATGGTTTTATATTAGTCTTTTAATGGTTACATTAGTCTGGTATTTACCATTGCTGTTAAGTTGGGGAATATGTCTATTTATAAAAACTTCCCCCTTTTTGCCGATGTTTAGCATATGATCATCACAGCTTCCGTATACCAACCTTTTGAGAAAAAAAATTGGTGGCATTTAAATCTTTCGGTTTCTTCTGCGGCAATTTTTTGTTTCTTATTTTTTCGATAAGTTTCCCCAGTTGAATTCT
The DNA here is from genome assembly GCA_014636745.2 of Centella asiatica. Lineage (NCBI taxonomy): Eukaryota > Viridiplantae > Streptophyta > Magnoliopsida > Apiales > Apiaceae > Centella > Centella asiatica. The sequence continues at coordinate 42,479,111 of CM025780.1, read as the reverse complement.
AGTCCCATGTCATGAATAAGCACTTGTGGTTGGGTCTGGGTTTCATGCTGCCAAAAACACTTGAGAATTTTGCAAGCATGCTTATCAAAAAGCGCATTATTGATCTCAGCCCATGAATTTCTAAAGCAATGTACCATAAAACTAATGCACGCGTTTAGAAATCCAAATGCATTTTTGTGCAAAGTTTGGACATGAGCATATGAATGTTTATTCCGTTTGTTTCGGTTTAAATTTCAAACATCCTACATTATAACTGTATAATATTTACATTACAAGATTCTTTCTAAAATTTAAATAAAAACAAACTGTATAATATTTACATTACAAGATTCTTTCTAAAATTTAAATAAAAACAAACTGTATAATATTTACATTACAAGATTTTTTTTTAAAATTTAAATCAAAACAAATAAATGTTGGTGGAATTTGAATTTCAAATTAGAAACGAAGGCAGTGGTATCTAAAACTCCCTCTCTATGTCAACAACCAAAACATTTTTTTTTTTTGCCCTTTTCAATAAATCTGAAGTTCCAACAATAACATCAAGTTAGGAGACATATCACTATGTTAAAACAGATACGGTTACATATATGTTGCACGAATGTATTGTTCATAACTAATTAACTTGTATTTGTATAAAACTCCAATAGTGAGTGTAACCACACACAAAAAAAAAAAAAAAAAAAAAAAAAAAAAACTCTAATAGTGAGATGATAAAATGTGCCTGACTTGGCATGATTAGGCGGTGACATAACGTGGCAGTTATCCAAATTTTATTACTAGTATTATTTTAAATATATTTATTTTTCTTGAAAAGCTTGCACTTTGCAAAGTGCATCCGGGTAAATTACAAAAGCAAGCACTATAAAGTATTTTCACATGTGAACTGTTAATTTTTTCTGGGTATAAAGTACTGGTATCTTATGTTTTAAAATTCATATTATTGTGATGCAATCTTATATAAAAATATCAGAAATATATGTGAAAAAATCATTTCCAATGTGAACACATTGTAACACAGAATGTTGTTTTCCTCACAAGATCTGTGTAATTTTCAGACAGGACAAGTTTCAGAGCTATTATAACTACAGTTTCTCAAGTAGATAGAGTCGACGTATCTCGGCCTTTTATCAGTTATTTTTAATTATGATATACCGTCGGCCCTTGTCCATTTACGGTACTTTGTTTTTTTTATCTCGCATCATTATATTTTATATAAAATTTAACCATTTAATTTATCTAAATTACTCATACAACATTTATTTTGTGTCAAATTACTTTAATTTTAGCCCTTTTATTTTCCCATAATTTTTAATTTAAATTAATTTATTTTTTGCCGTTCAATTTAAAGGATAATTAGACATTTTAATTAAAATTTCATTTTTTTTACAATAATTATGAATTAGTTACGAGGGAGAGAGTATCATTTGAGATCGATAAAGTAGTACACAGTTATAACCCAATTATAAAAAAAGATAAAAGAAAATGAAAAATTCCATTTTCAGTCGCAATAATAATACGGAGTAATAATTGTATAATCGAAATAACAAAAATCGCATACGATAAACGACCAATGGAATCTCGAAATATACTAGCGCAGTAGTACGTAGTGTATATAAAGTTGAGTCCTTTTGGTCTTCTTACGTTTTAACTTACTCGAGCTGGTAGTGAAGCAAAGCCATAGCAGGTGGCAATGGCAATTTGCAGCAAAGTGAGATCGCTGCTACCTCTTTCCAATAATTTCCTTAACTACTGCTCCACAATCCACTTATCTTCTTTCCCCCGTACATTCTTTGCTTCTTCCGATGCCTCATCTCAATTACAACTACATGTGAGTTTTTGCTCTTCATTTTTTTGTATCTGCAATTTGTTTATTTACTATCAACTATTAATTTTGTTGAATTCGGTTCAAGAGAAACAACGCTTTAGATATGAAATGAAGTGGGGTTTCTCTGAATTTTTTCCCTTCGAATTTATAAAATTTGATCGAACTCTCAGAGTTCAGGACTTAGGGAATAAAGTTTGAACTTTTTTCTTAAGATAATACTCCATTCGCTCCTAATTAACCGATCCTTTATGAATTTTTAGTTGATCTATAATTTTATTATATATATGACTAAATATAATCTTAAAAAAGTTCATATACGGCAAAATTCAATTTTTATAATTTTATAATTATAAATATATTTATGTAATTTTAAAGTCAAAAAAATGATCAAATGGACCGGAACAAATTTTTAAGCCACATTTATTCTACAAAAATAGCGTTGATCTTGTGATTTGGAGCTTAAGGAATATATATAAGAAAACATTTTTTTTAGTAGTATTTTGTTAATTTATATACTTATTTACCTTTCACTCTACAAGTGTCGTTTGCAACTATGTGCACGTATTTTTATTGCGAAAAGGCAATAAAGCAATTTATTGTTTCAATAAAGGATGGTCAAACTTTGTTAAGAGTTTCAACTTTTATGCGCCAACTCTGGAAAGCCAACTTGGTAGTTTGTGGCTTTGTGCTATCTTCTTCTTTTCAATTCTACTCTGTGAGTGGAACACTTGTAGCTAGCCATCAATGTATCTTTCTTGACTTACTTTTGATGGAAACAAACTTAATTTAAGCCTTTTAAGTTACTTTTTTGTTCAAGTCAATTAACAATTTTTTTTTATTGGTGTACAGAAGATTGGATTCATAGGACTAGGAAACATGGGAGCACGAATGGCTAATAATTTAATTAAGGCTGGATATGATGTTGTTATTCATGATGTGTAATGTCTCCAATTCACTCTATTGCAGTTAAGAGTGCAATTATATTATTCATGTACTGGATGTATGTTCTGTTTTCTACAATCATTAATCATGCATTGTAATGTAATTATGAGAGTAACCCATGGGAGCAAATTATGGCATGTGGAGAATGTTGCCATGTTTTAGGTTTTGTGGATTATTACTTTTATCTTGACCTTTGATCCTTGAGTGCTTCTGACCCTTTTTCTGTTTCTTTCCTTTTTTCCTCTCCACTAGCAATCCCAATGTCATGAAGATGTTCTCAGAGAAGGGAATTCACACTAAAGAGTCACCTTTTGAAGTTTCTGAATCAAGTGATGTTGTAATTACAATGTTGCCTTCACCAGAACATGTAAGATTTCAGCTATTTATTTGATATTATTGTTAATATCTTGTTAATAGGTCTGTTTCATTCTCACAAACATAGTCTACTGTCAATTTTCCTTCATAAACAAAAAAAGATAGATGGCAGTTAGAAAATTAAATGCTACTTGTATTTAACAAGACCAAATGCAATTCCCATACATTTCCAGTTGAAAGTTTAGTACGAGCTAATAATAAAGTATATCTTTCTCTTAGATACTTTGTCATTGAGCTTCTTGAACGATGCAGTTCTTTTCTTGTAGTCAGCATTTGAATAGGTAGACTATTTTCTTATCATAATATATACAGGTCTTGGATGTTTACAAAGGACCATATGGTTTGCTCCATGGTGGTAATCAGCTAAGACCATGGTTGTTTATAGATTCATCTACAATTGACCCGCAAACTTCAAGAAAGGTTTCTGCAGCTGTATCTAATTGTTCTTTAAAAGATAAGAAAGGTACATAGAAATGAAACATGAACCCTTCAATTTGTACTGGTATTGTGTACGACAGCTCGACTTTTCCTTTCAATGTACAGTCAGTACAACATCGACCTTTTCCATGTGTCTTTCTCTGCACTTACAAAAAATTGATAGCATGTTATTTAATTATTGTTCGGTAAGCACTTTGTTGCTTCGGCCGTTCGTAGAAGTCACTTGATTTAATTTTTTATTTTCTGGTGAAATCTATAACAATATGAAAAATATTTGAATAATTGTCCCTTTGTGCTTTTGAAGTGAAATAAGAAAATCCTGTTTCATAGTTGCTTAGTTTTGTTTCTAAGATACTTGCATGAATTGCATATATTTTGGGATGATCTTTTTTGGTACACACGAATTGCTTATTTAACCTTAGCATTGGAACAAGACAAGAAATATGACATAGAACTTGATTACTCCGTATGCTTGCATTACTAATATAAAAGTACTACTGAAAGAATTTGGAATATAATGAAGGTTTTACCAACAAAATCATAAAGCGATTCTCCACAAGGAGCTATATGTGACATGTGGACGTTGTCTTACAAGATCATCTCATGGTGGTTGTTGATATCTGTGTATCTGGTGTTTCCCAAAAAATATTGATCTATAACCCACATTCTCCATACATGAGGCACTGTTCTCTGCTTGATTTTGATTTTCCGAAAATTGCCTGGTAATGTTATAATTAGAACCACCAATTAGGTGAGCCACATTATACTGTGAATGAGTACTTACCACGATATGTTTGACATCCATAAAGTAGATATGTCCTTATGGTCTTGTTCTGGAGTGATGATCTGAATACATCCGACAGTTTCAAACACTGGTCATTTCACAAATAAATGTACGTCTTATGTAGATTCCTGGGAAAACCCTGCTATGTTGGATGCTCCTGTATCTGGTGGTGTTCTTGCAGCAGAGTCAGGAACACTTACTTTCATGGTAAGTAACGGCATATTAAGATAGTTTTTTCTTTTTAAAGTAATTCGTAAGAAACTTCCATTGCTGTGAAGACTCATTTATCACTATGCTCCATTGCTCTCCTCAAATATACCAACAATTTAGTCCATAAAGACTAAACAATCCAGGCTATTTGACATGGAGCAATTATCTTAGGTGCTCTATGTATCATAATACTTGATCAAATGGAATGACAAGCTCCAATATTGTCAATCAGGTTGGTGGCTCAGAGAAAGCTTATCTGGATGCAAAACCTTTGTTTCTTTCAATGGGAAAGAACACAGTTTATTGTGGTCCAGCAGGAACTGGTTCAGTATGTTCTCTATTTTTCCCTGCAACATCATTACTTTGAAATGCTAAATTAGCTATGGCATTTAAAATTAACTTTACCATGCTTTCAGAGAGTATATAGTGTGTTGCATTTATTTTCACTTTGAGTTTTGACACTTATATTGCTTAGCTAGGGGAAGATTTTAGTTAGGTTCTCATCTGATATTGGTTTGAAGAAGGGAGCTAGTGTTATATGTTTGGTACTTTGGTACTTCAACATTCAAGTTTTTATCAGTTTATATAACTTATATGTTTAATCTTTTCGAATTACATATACTTGCAGCTGCGACATAGATCAGGTGGAAACTAGGTGTATTCAACTAAAGTATTGTTTATAAAATTATAATGTAATGTACTAGAAAATCTATATAATTCGTCTTTAGTAAAAAGAAACATTTATGCAGGGCGCTTCTCTACCAGTGTGTGGGTGTGTGTAAAAAGAAACATTCACACACACACATACACACAGGTCATAATTTTTTATGCTTAGAAAGCTGGCAGAGTAAGGAATTTTAAACTTTATGCATGACCATGATACAAACTTCTTTCTTCAGTAAGCCGTAAGCATGTGCTGACTTTGCATATAAGAGATTCCAAGGAATCAATTATAAGATTCTTTTTTTCAATGCAGGCTTTGCTTTTGGTGATAACATAATTAAAAATGACATCTGCTTTTTCAGTGATTAATTTATTCGTCTATGAATTTAGGCAGCTAAGATCTGCAACAATTTGGCAATGGCTGTTAGTATGCTTGGTGTTTCTGAAGCCATCATTCTTGGCCAATCACTGGGAGTTTCAGCCAGTACACTGACAAAGATTTTCAACTCTTCTAGTGCTCGATGTTGGAGTAGGTATTCAATATTACTCTACAATCTTGCTCGAGTCGATATGTTGATATTGCACTATCTTCGAATTTAGCTATAATCCAAGTTATTCAACCACCTACAGGTTCTTAATTCATGGGCCATAGGTTAACTTAATTTATGGTTATAATTAATTTCTAGTGGGACTATATTTTCATATGGCAGTGATACTTATTGTCCAGTTCCTGGAGTAATGGACGGGGTACCCTCTTCAAGGAACTATGACGGCGGGTTTGCGTCTAAGCTTATGGTACGTGGTTCAAGACCTATAATTATATATATTTTCATACAAAAAAACCACTTACTTTTCATATTGCAGCTCTAGCCCTTTCTTTGCGGTCACCACTTCTTTTGCTGTTGTCCTTTTGGTATATATTATTCCCCAGATCCAACTTATAATATCAATAACCTTTGTATTTGACAAGTGCAAGTTATGTTATATTTAGGAATTGTGGAAGTATATTAATGATGGAGACCATTTGGTTCTTTATGCAGGCTAAAGATTTAAACCTTGCTGCAACATCAGCTAAAGAAGTGGGTCTTAAATGTCCATTAACTACTCAAGCTGAAGAGATGTAAGTCATTTCCCTTAGCATTATCCAGATTCTTTAAACAAAAGAATTAGGTTATTCTGTCTGACATCTATTAAAAATTCAACCTCTGGATGATTTCTCCATGCTACTAGCATGTAAAGGAGAAGAGATTCTAGCACAGTAATAGACTAATAGTACAACAACATCAACTTGTACTGAGATTCGAAGTTCATTTGTAGGGTAAATTGGGATGACCTTGATCTGCTTTGTTCTGGAATTATGCAACTTACCCATTTCTTAACGTATTTGACTGGAAGAACTTGATTTGATCAGATCATGCTAAATCATCGACAACTAAATTAGAATTGAGCAAATATGGGTGGAATAACCCGTTCTACTCTTATTTACCAACTTGGGAGGCTGCACATTATTGCACTGAGCAAGCATTCTCACAATGTTATTCTTGTTCAGTTCACTTCAAGGTTCTTTCATGTCACATTTGCATTACAGTAGAAATGTGGAGCTATGTTTACATCCCCTAGTTTCAATAAGCAGCAAACTAGGTGTGTGATGGACACCAGCACCTTGAAAAAGTTATTGTATTGTCACACTATTTTGTCACTTTTCTACTCGGGCTTGTTATGCAAATATTGGAACTTTTGTTTTACTTTCTGGGGACTAGTAAAGACTCCCAATTGCTCTTTTCACAAACTGAAATATGCTAAGACTACTTTGGTTTATCATTACAAGATGTTAAACTAAATGGCATAACGTGCATTTTAATGTGAAATATCTTTTTGCTCGCTTTTTTCACCCGTTCCAGATTCACAGAACTCTGTAATGGTGGTCATGCAGCCAAGGACTTCTCTTGTGTTTTCCGCCATTACTACTCCGGCAAGGACGAGCTATAAGCTTCTCGGTTGTGGGCATGTTCTAGTACTGAATTAAACTTTCTCGCGCGTTCCTTAAATAAAGTTTAGTTCTCCTGTATGGCTAACTCTGTGTTGTAAATTATAATTTCGTCGCGTTCTTCTGTGAAAATAGTAGTCATAAAGCCTTTCCTTCATTGTATTATTAATCCAATCTTTCTTGGTTAATGACATAGAAGAAAGAAATGCATGAAAATCACTCAAACCACTTTACACATCAGCTAAACATATAGGTCTGTCATTGATCTGCAGCTCAGGTGTTCCTGCAAGAACTGTTTCTTACCCACACAGTTCTTGTTTCTTGTTGTTGTGGATGCTTATTTTCCTAGCTAATTTCAATATTTTTATCATTTGGTAGGCACATTTTCTAATTTTCAATTATTTTTTTGTGCTATATTTAGTAATACTGGATTATACAAATGAAAATCATGGGAAATGGTAAATGCGTATCGCCAAGACACAAATAGCTTACAGCTAGAGCTTAAGAAAAATTATAAAAAAAATAGTGTATATGTCAAGAGCAGGATTCAATGTCAAACAAACAGAAAGTTGAATGATATAACATTTTCAAGCAGCAGGAGAACAAGATCTAGTATCTGAATAAGTTTGTTCTATTAAAAGCACAAATGATAACATTCTTTTCTGAGTAGACGACTTGACGTTGATGCAAATATCTGTTTCGTATATGAACAGTTCTGAATTTTGAAGTCGATTAGACTAGTATTTAAATTTGATAATTTATTTTGTTATTAGTCCATATAATCTAAAATATTTTAAGATGTATAAAAATTTAGGTTAGATGAATTCGGATAGAATGTGCTATACTCTTATCGGATACGGGTAGTTTCAAAAATTCAATATGGGTACACCTCAATTTTATTACTCCTTTTGTTTCAAAATTACAGATATATATTTCTTTTTTTGTTGTTCTAAAATTAGAGATACATTTTTATTTTTGGACTATAAAAAATAATGGAGTTCCTTAAATATTATTCCACTATTTTAATTAATTCCACTATATTCACTACTTCAATGATCTTTACCATAACTTTCATTACTATTAAACAACATGATAATAAAAATATATTTGGAATATAAAAATTATTTCTAAGAACCGTTATTTTAAAAACGTATCTTTAATTTTGGAACAGAACGAGTACATTTTTACACTAAAATGAAGCGTTTCACACCAACGCCCTTTTTCAGATGTTAAGAGCAGGACACAGGTATGTCGAGGTAAAACAAAGAGTTCACGTAATATAGATAAAAACAAAAAGTAAAATTCACCATTTTAGATTTCAAACCAGTTATGGCCATTCAAATTGAAAGTGGGTTGCACTGATCTTTATACTATTTCCAAAATATAGTAGAGTTGTCTATGGGGAAAATATATATATATCAGGAGAGTTTCGATTTTAGATTAGTGGAACAAAGCTACCTGATATAGTGATATTGAATGTTTTGTACGAAATAAATGAGTACAATAGAAAAGGAAAAGGCAAAAAATAGAGAGCTAAATTCAGAAAAAATATCATAATCTTTTGCTCGTTTTCTATCAAGGTCCTAACCTTTTAAAACTTATAATTTATGCGAAGTTTGATTATTGCATTACTTATATATCGGACTAACAAAATGAAAACTATATTATTTTGAGTATTTCTTTTGTCTATAACGTTTACGTTTTACTGTTATTCTAAGGCAATCTCGGCTATTATAATTTTAAGAGAACTTTAAAAAAAAGAAGTAAAAGTGTAAACTAAAAATTATAAAGTAATATCTTTTTTAACATGTAGCATGACACATCAATATATCTATATTAAAAATCTATAGTAAATAGTAATAACTAATAAGTAATATAGAGTCCTGAGTTTCGCTGAAACTAACTTTTGTTAAAAGTTAACGCCTAATTACAAAAATTTATAAGACCAGTTAAGCTATCTTTGTTATATCTACCCAAAAATCTATACCTTCTATCTATACCTCAATACCTATATATATATATATGGGGTACGTACGTAAGTAAAATTATATTAAAAAAAATTAGTAAAGTTTTAAATTTTAGAACAATTTCACAATAGAATTTCAAGAGAACTTTAATTTTATAATAGAATAAATAATATATTAATTTTGTTCTATAATTCTAAATTCTAAAATAATTTTATAATAGAATTCCAAGAGAATTCTAATTTGATAATAAAGTGAATAATATATATATATATATATATATATATATATATGAAAAAACTTTTTGACGGTTCCTAAACTATATTAGTTTTGTACATTTGGTTCCCGAACTTTTTTTATAACTTGTTTGGTACATAAACTTTTTAAAACATGCGCAAACAAAAACTTTCATTAATTACTCATTAAATTTGATAAAAAATACACTTATGCGAATCACACATGTTAGAAAATGGTCGATTTATGTCATATATAAACCTTTTTTTTTACTGTTCTCGAATTATATCAACTTTGCAAATTTGGTTAGAAACTTTTAAAGAGAATTTCTTAATAAAATAAAAACTAAAAATTAAATGTATGATTCACATTAGTTTATTTTCTGTTAGATTTAATGAGATATTGACGAATTTTACTGATTACGCATGATTTAAAAAGTTTATGTACTAAATAAGTTGCAAAAAAAGTTTGAGGACCAAATATACAAAACTGATATAGTTTTGAGACTGTCGAATAAATTTTTCCATATATATATTAGTTATATAGGTGACCACTGTCTAAATATTCACACGCCCATTAACTACCTTAAAAGATATTTTTATTAGCTTGCAAGGTTTAAACCCATCAAGGTCAATTATCTTGGAAGATTTTTTTATTAACTTGCAAGGTTTTAATCCAATCAACTACCTTAGAGAATTTTTTTATTAGTTTGCAAGATTCAAAACCATAACTTCTTCCCTTTTCAAAAGAGATAGTCAATTACTAGTGAGTAAGTAGAGTGAATAATATATTAAATTTGTCATATATGAATTTGAACCAACCAATTTATCCAAATAATTTGTGTATGATGTAATAAGTTACACAAATTTGTAATCAAGTTTTATTCTTTTATGATATCTATATTTTATTTTGATAATTTAATTTCAAATGTTAATTAATTGAAAAAAATACAAACATATGTTTAGTAAACACAATATTTTCTATTCTAATATATTATCTATATACTTAAAAAATGTTAGAAAAATGAATTTATTAAAAATACTGAAATTAACATGTCCGTGTTGTGCACAGACTCTGTAACTTAATAATTATCTCGAGCCGAATATGTTCGTTATTACAATTCAATCATTATTTTTAAAAATTTGATAAAAATTTAAATTGAAAAAATAGATAATAAAATATTTTGTCATATAACTAATTAAAAAATATTGTAAGTAATTTTTAATTATATATATTTTTCTTAAAAAAGTACAAGTTTAAAATAAAAATAAAAACACTTAATAATACAATCCGTGCTGTGCTTTAAAATCATACAATAATAAAAAAAATTATAAAATCATAAAACCAAAACAAAACCAATAAAAAATTTATTAACTCAATCTTAAAAAAAAAAAATACTTCACATGCACCAAAAATAAAAATAAATAATGCAATTCTAAAATATATTATTTATAAATTTAAGAAAAATATAATTTAAACTACTATAGAACTTCTAAAAATATAAAGACATACACAAATCAAAATTAAAATATTAAAAAGATATTAATAAAATATATTCGCGCGAGTGTAAAAGAGTAAAGCAATAGGTAACAAGAACGGGGGTGCCAATTCGCAATTAAAAAGGTACGGAGGGTTGATATGCAAAACATATACATATCACTTTCCCTTCCCTCTTAAACCCCAAGCAAAGCAGTCAAGCTCAAGCAGAAACCAAAAAGCCTACCGTCCTTTTCACTCTCTCTAAAACCCGAGACAGAAATACAAAAACCCCTTCGCATCACTCAATCTTTGTTTTCAGCACGGCCGTACGGACACTCAACTAATATCTCCTCTGCTCCCGAGCCATGGCCGATGTAGAGGTACGATTTTTTGATCGATTATATTAGCCCATTGTATTTTGGGATTGTTCTTTAATTTTGATATTTCGTTTCTCTTGGTGGTGTGGGAATAATGCTCTTTCTTACTTGCTCTGGCGAAATATCTTTGATTGCTTATGTTTTTTTATGTATTGTCTATTACAGGATGCGTAATTAGACACATTTCCTAATTGCCCTTTTCATATGTACGAAAACTAATCATTTGAAAAGGGGTGATGATGGAAACGCAAGAATCTCCTGCACTGAAGAAGAAACCCCTTACCCCTAAAGCTATTATACACCAGAAGTTTGGCAGCGGTGCAACATATAGGGTTGAGGAAGTACATGAGCGTCCTGAAAATGGATGCCCGGGGCTAGCTATACCCCAGAAGGGTCCTTGTCTCTATCGGTGTTCCTTGCAGCTTCCGGAGGTTACTGTTGTTTCAGAGGTCTGCAAAAGAAAAAAGGATGCCGAACAATCTGCTGCAGAGAAGGCTATAGAAAAGGTTTTTCTTTTTGATCATTTATTTTTTCTGATTTAACCACAGTGTTTGCTAATATGCCTCAAGTCATGGATTCTACTTGATGCTAATTTACATTTTGCAATTTTTTTTTGACAATCATTGTTTGTATCGTTGAAACTGAAATTGCCACATTTATCACTCTTAAGGAATCTTTATAAAGTGCGATGGTAATTCATCCTTGCACCTCAGGGGATATTACTGCCACTTGTTTTATCTATGTATTAGATATGATTTATCTACTCCATGTATAATTATTGATTGATATGTGTAGTTGGCATAGGGTGGAGTTGTTAAACCTTGGTTGAGGAGATGAACTCTGACGTGCTTAACAGCTGATGTTTCAGTTTTCATGAATTTCATGGAAATTATTGACCAAAAACCTCTTGAGATTAAAAAAATATTGTTTTTACAAGTTAAGTTCATCACAGAGATGCAAGGGTTATACCCATTTGAAGCCTTTTAGGATGATACATAAAGAGTTATGCTTTAAGTAGAAATATGCATGGACAAATTTGGTGGTTCGCTGGAAATATATCGTCTTCCTAGGTTTTTAGTAGTTGATGTGGTGTGTTGGTATGTTTAATTAAGTATGTACATGCTTCTAGTTCCGTATGTGATATATTTTATAAATTTTAGGTCTTTTATTTTTACCGCTGCATTTGTTTAATTATGAATAATTATTTTAATCACAATACTGTTTTGCATTTAATTTTTCTTTTGTTGCAGTTAGGCATCAATTCAACATTAAATAATCCTACCCCCCGAGAAGCAATGGATGAATTGGCTGCTCGTCTGACGTATTTATTCTCAAATGAGGTGGGTGGATATTCTCTAACAAGTATGTTAACAAATTTAGCCATTTTTTCTAATATAACCCTTATTACATATTTAGAAATTAAATTATATACGTTCAATTCAACTCTTTAGATGAATTCTATTCTGGAAACTTAATTTTATAGCTTTTTGCCTTTATCATAATTTTAATGTTACTGCAGATGTAGTGATAAACTAATTCAGTCATTTTGTGGTAGCCCGTTAGGTTTCGTGATTGTATGGCCGTTTCTCATTTCTTGAAGTCATTATTGGATGCGTTTGCATGGTGGCTTTGTTTTTGTAATTACCTAATAGATTAAAATTAAGAAAAGAGAGAAGGAAACGAGTGACAAAAAGAAAATATATTTAACTTTTCTGAGCTGGTAGTTGGTTTATGTTTGTAGTTCTTCCTACCAATTAAGCTTCTGCCTTAGTCTGTTGGAAACTTTTTCTTTTGGGGCGGGGGAGATGGTTTATATGAGAACTTGGAGAGAGGAGTATCATACATCAAAATTTTGTATAATGTCCTCTTCACTTTCGTTTAGTCTCTTTTTAGTTATTTGATCTATCAACTGGTTATGAGACCATGTTGACATGCTTGCTTTATTTCATGTTATCGGTGAAGTTCATCACTACTGTTCATCCATTGAGTGGTCACTTCAGAGCAGCTTTGCTGAGAAAGGATCACCTCTATGGTTCTGTTCCTATTTCTGCCATTTCTGCGTTTGATGTGAAGACTGTTAATTTATGTAAATGTATGAACTCTGAAGTTGAATCGAATCCATGGGTGGTGATGTCACTCGTTCTGAAGGCTGCTGCCAGATTACCAAATTTTTCCTTAAGGCAGCTTTCGATGCAAAGGATAGATCCATATCCACCCGAACTTGTTCAGTCCCTAGTTAATCAACAGTCTAACTTTCCAGAAAGCACTTTGATCAGAGCAATACGTGTTCCATGCTCACTTGAGAAGACTGTTGAGCTCATAACTCTCAATGTTTCTGCTAAAACTTATTACATGGATGTTATTGCACAAGAACTTGGTGTAAAAGATGCTTCTAAAGTTCTGGTTTCCAGGTATATTACGTCCCACCACTAGTTTGTTGTTTGCATCTTTTACTGCATCTCAAATTTCTGAAGATATTGAATTATCAATAGTTTTTGCATTCAAAACCTTTAATGTTCTTGTCTTTGATGAATAATTTAGGTTTGAGTATCAATAGCTTATAAGCCAGGGCGGATGACTTTTTTGTTGTACAAAAAGTGCAACTAAGTACCTTCACTCTTTATCTTTTTTACAGGACTATCGGCAAAGCTTCTTCAGAGACTAGATTATACTTCTGTATTCCAGAGTCATATCTCTTGGATCAGTCCTCTGAATTGGATAGAAAAGAAACCAGTGAACTAGAAAGTTTTAATCGAAGGGCAAGTTACTATTCTGGTCAAATTATTCATGGGGATGCAATTTTGGCCTCTGTTAGTTACACATGGAGGTTTATGGACCTCTTCTACGAAGATGTATCCTTGCGTACATATTACAGGTGTCTTTCTCTCATTTGTTTAAACTTTGAAGTTCTTTCTTCTGTATTCAGTGTGATTATATGTTTTGGTAAGTCAGAAATAAGTTTGACCGAAAAGAATTTGAAATTTGGGAGACATGGTTGCATGCTTGATATGAGAACTATAAGGGTCTGGTAGCATATTTTCTTTAAGCATTGACCTTCAAGTCCTTTTATACTATCTTTGGTCTGTGTACTTGTATAGTGATGGAATTTGTCGCACTGTCTTCTTTTTCTAGAAATTAAATAACTATACAAGAAAGTTGGGTAAGCTACCATTACAATATTATGTTTGAGTGACACACAGAAGATATATATTTACAGCATCCTCTGTAATAATCTTTGTTTGTTGACATTAGACCTGAGAAAAATAATACATTTGTTTAAATTATTTTATTAACTACAATATATCTAAGTGGGTGCGTTTTGTCATATTAGATCATAACAATATGAAATGTATTAATGAAATTAACTTATTTTCTGTTGGGTGGTGGTTATTTTGGACCCTTATCTTTGCTAGATTCGGGGTCTTTTCATAGTTCTATTGGGGATCACCTTTATGCCTTAATCGTTTTGGCAATTTTGATGAATAAAGAAGGCGAGAGTTATTTTTAGTGAATGTTATACTCCGTATATCCTTTTTGTGCCTTTGTGGTCTAGGTACTTGCTTGTATGCTTTGCCGTCATATACACATACATTAGGTGTCAATGTTGCATATTTTTTTCCTTTTGTTCTATTTAATTCTTTCTCTAGTTTTTATATTCTTTTTCCATTCACCTTGAAGGATCTATTTGGTTTTGTACCTTTTATTTTGACTAGATGATTTCATCAATAAAGAAGCTTTTCAATTATCTCAACTACAGGATACTTATCAATAAGATACCAAGTGGAATTTATAAGCTGTCTAGAGAGGCAATACTTGCAGCTGAACTTCCTGTAGCATTCACCTCGAGAAACAACTGGAAGGGATCCTTTCCTAGTGATATTCTCTGTAGATTTTGCCGTTGTCACCGATTATCTGAACCTGCATTTTCAACTGTTAATATTCCCTTGGAAATGTCAGAAGTGTCTGATTCTCACAAGAAGTTAAAGATTTCAGGGTCAGGTGCACAAGAAACAAATGGAGATGGCCATGCAGTAGGTGCCATTCATACTGGAGGAACTTGTAAGTGTGAAGTAAAAATCTTGTCAAAGTCTCAGGAACTGATTTTACAGTGTTTGCCTAAAGAATCATTTAAGAAACAGAATGATGCCATACAGGATGCTGCCTTGAAAATTCTCTCATGGTTGAACTCATATTTTAAGAAACTAGATATGTCTATTGAGAGCTTGACTGCAGCTGGGCGTGAATTTTCTGTTCAATTTTATCCTCAGTACTTCTTCAAGGAGTTCATGTTGTGTCCATCAGTTCATTTGTGTAGTCAGAGCACCTCAATGCATTCTAGAAGATTGCTAGATTCGGAGAGCTTGATTCAGCAAAATGTTGTATCAGAAGATACAGAATTTGTAGTGAACTCTAGTAGTCACAAGTCTGGAGTCTCTTTATCTCCTGGGTCAATGGTATGCATTTGTTATAGCGTATGTTTGATAGCAGAAGGAGAATGCATGAAAGAACTTCTTGAAAGTAATGAAGAGTTTGAGTTTGAGATAGGGGTTAGAGCTGTGGTTCCTCATCTTGAATCAGTTGTGACACAATTGTCAGTGGGTCAGTCTACTTGTTATTATATGGAGTTGCCTCCACAAGAGTTGATTATGGCTGCTGCTGCAGATTCTGAAAAAACTCTTTTGCTACTGTCTTCAGGTGAGTTGCGCAACTTTTACTTCAATGTCTATAGATCGAGTTGTTTGCTATAGTGAAGTTTTCCACTTTCCAGATTATAGAGATTTTTATTTAAATATATAATTGTAATATTTTTTTATTTTATTGGTTCTTTTCCTTTTTGGTTGTGAGGCAGAAAGTTGCTGCTTAGAGTACTCAATAACATTGTTGTGGGTGACGGAACCCTTGGAGGAGAGAATGGAGCAGGCACTTTTCAGCCCCCCATTATCGAAGCAGCGTGTTGAATTTGCACTGAAACACATAAAAGTGTCTTCTGCTTCTTCTTTGGTATGTTTATTCAGTTTTTGCATTTTGATCTCTAGGCTCAGTATATAAATTATCTGTTGTGCTGCAGGTTGATTTTGGATGTGGTTCTGGAAGCTTATTAGATTCCTTGTTAGCATATCCGACTTCTTTGGAGAAAATTATTGGTGTTGATATTTCACAGAGAAGTCTTGCTCGTGCAGCTAAGGTTCGGACAATTTATGTATATATCTTTTAATCTTTATTTTCTCTTTCTTTGGATCTTATTCTTATCCTTTTGATAGCCTATCCTTGTTAAAAATAGGTGTTCTGATCTAATATTTATGATGCAGACACTTCATTCAAAACTGACCACAAACTCAGAAGCTGCAGTGACAAAAAGAAAGATCAAATCTGCTGTGCTTTATGATGGGTCAATAACATCTTTCGACTCTCGACTGTATGGGTCTGATATTGGAACTTGCTTAGAGGTATTGATTCCGAGTTTAACCACATTTGCTGAATATACTGAGTTGTTAGATATATCCGTGGGCTTTCCCAACAGTTTGTTTAGGAGCAAGACCTAGTTGTGTTGAGTTTCTTGTCCCCATTTATGCCCTTATGATTGCATGATACACTCCATGATGTATATAGCCTGGAAGCCAAATGTCCACTGTGCGTCTGGGTGACAGGTCTTACACTCTCACTATTCTTCTTCTCGTGCCATCTCTGATATCAACTAGCTGAATCCCTGGCCCCGACTCATGCTCTCTCTAAATCTGCAACCTTAGAATCAAGTTGACTTATGATCAACACAATCGAAAATTGTTTGGCAATTTGTGCTGAAAACTTTTTCTTCTAAGAAGACCCCGATGATTGAAAATGGTCTTGCCTGTCATGTACAACTTGAATTTGCCATTGTGGTTAAATTCGTGTCCTAACCCACCACTTTATATATATTTTTATTGTCAAAAGTAATTTGAGATTGAAGTCCTTTAACAAAAGTTGGTTTGGTTATTATGTCTGAGGCATGTTATTTTTTCGATTGCAAGCAGTGGAGTTGCCTTATAAATTCTATGTAATTTGATGTCAACTACAATGTACAGATTATGTTAATAAATATTTTGCCAGGAATTGTTAATTGCTGCTCCCAATAAGATGAAGTGAAATACATCCAATTTTGTCCCAAAGTGAAGTACGAACTATATAATAATTAGACAAATTTGCCCGTAAAAAGGACCGACAATAATGTCAATCAAAAGTAGATGAATGAGAACTAGTTATAAAGGGTATAATAGATAACTCAGTTCCGAAAAGTTATTTTACCATAAAAAAAGAGTGCAACTTGTACTTGGCTCTTTCTGGGACTGAGAGCACCTGGTATACTGTAATATGTTTGACGGCTTCATGCCTGAATTCGTGGTAGATGCTATGTTAGTTTTGTTTCCAACTATTTTTCACATTATATATCATTCTTATTGATAGGTGATAGAGCATATGGAGGAAGATCAAGCTTGTTTGTTTGGTGATGTTGTGTTGAAGTTTTTTTGTCCAAAGATCCTTATAGTCTCCACCCCAAATTTTGAGTACAATGTAATACTCCAGAAATCTAGCTTTCACGGCCAAGAAGAGGATCCGGATGAGAAAAACCAAACACAATCTTGTAAGTTCCGAAACAATGATCATAAATTTGAATGGACTAGGGAGCAATTCAATATTTGGGCATCAGATCTTGCAGAAAGGCATAACTACAGTGTTGAATTTAGCGGAGTTGGCGGAGTTGATGGTGTCGAACCAGGATTTGCCTCCCAAATCGCCGTCTTTAGGAGGCAAGCTAATGCTTTCTCGAAAAATGTTGATGAAGGCCACAATTTCAAAGTTATATGGGAATGGAGTTGTTGCGAGTAGCAAATAATCAAGATTTCTGGGAGAAATTCAGTGCTACATGTTCTCTGGATTTTGATTATACCTTGTCATGGCTTCGCGTGTTGTTGAAATATTGAATACCTTAAGAAATGCCAATTGTTTTAGCTTGGGCCAATTAGTGTTGCAGCTGTTTCTGCCTTATTTTTGCGCAATGAACCACAACAGTTGGTCCTCTGTATCTTTATTTCGTCCGGTACAAAATTATCAAAATCGACACTTTCCAAAAGTAATTTTTTTTCTGAGTTGCAACTATATTTTTAATATTATATCATATTATTTGATAACAATAATACTAATAGAGATGGTGACGATGACTATAATAGAAATTTATTTTTATAAAATTTATGTTATTTTATTGTTTAGAACTAGAAATTTTATAGAATAAACAGAAACCCTCTTTTTATTTTTATTTTTTAACGGGGAAACCCTCTTTCTTTTTCTTGTTGCATTATTGAACTCTTTCTTTATATCAGCAGTCAGATGCGTATCTTTGATTTTCAGAGCTTGTGAAACTTGTTCTTTCGCAGGTTTACCGCAAACTAAGCATTGGGTAAACACTGGACATTTAAGTGCCTCTCAAATGCAACCAAACTTAGATCCATTTTTGTCACTTTTTTCTTTTTCGAGGTTCACATTAAATTTAAATTGTAAGTTAAATAGTCATACATATTAAAGAGGGTATAAATAAAAAAACAGGTTCAGACAAAAACTCGTTATTTTTGGTATTGGTTCATGAGATTAGTCACATTTACGAGATCAACATTTTTCTTTGTAAATAAAATATTATTACACCTTAAAAAAAAGAAAAAAGAAATATAGTACGCTATAGGCCTTTATAATTAATTCGATGAAATGTTTGTGTTACTAAAAAGTAAAAACAATGACAAACCTGATACAAAAACATAAGATTTAGAAAAGGTAAGTAAAAAAAAAGAAAAAAAAAGAAAGGGAGCCGATCTCTCATTTACTACGGAGTATATTTTTTGTATTCTTAAGAAGCGCGAAGACACGTCTAGCTCTCAATAGATACAACGCGGGTATATATATCACTCTGTTATTCTCTACTTATTCTGCTCTCTCGCTTTCTCTCTCTGGCTACTACTCTACAATTTTTCTTTCTCTCTCTAGATTTTATCATTTTCTCTCTAGAATTTTCAAATTTCTTGGTCTCTCAAAGAAAGAAGGTTGTAACGGGTTAATTGCCAAGGAAGAAAACCCAATGTTGACTGCCGAAAATATTGTTCCGCCGAGGGGGTTTTGGACGCCGCCTCCGACGTGTAAGTCAGGGCATTTCTCTCCGGTGATGCCGGCGTCGGAGAGGAGGCCGATGTCTGATTATTCCAATGAGATTCATAATTTGCCTCCTAATGACTCGCCTTACGGCAGGGCCAAACGTGTTCAGGTAAAATTTCTGTTTGCTTTGTTCTTTTATCGGGTTTCAATTGAATTTCTTGTTATTTTGGAATTGGGGTTCATTCTTTTTCCATACAATTTGTGATTTCTTGGGGTTCGTGTTTTTGCGGAGTTGAATTGAATTTGAGTATATTTATGTACAATTAGAGTTTGATTCCATTAATGCCATGTACTTTGTTGCTGAAATTTTTTCTCTCTCCTATTTTTGTGGAATTTATTTTCTTTCTATGTCACTCTATACAATCTAGTTAGTTTCTGTTTTCCATTATTTTAGTTGACAGAATAGTGATTATATTTTGAATGCAATCTGCCCGCCATGATTATTTTCTTGAAAAGATAGTTGTAACCAACACACTTTGGTTAATAGTGCATTAACTCCCGGATTATTGGCCATTTTATTTCTGATTTGTTTTTAGAGTATCTCACGTGGATAAAGTATTTCCTAGTTTATTTTGATGAGAAATAAGTCTTGTTTCTACTTCTTTCATTTGTTCAAACACTCAAGTTTACCAGTTGTTTAATATATATTTTACTTTCTTTAATTGCAGTTGGTGGACAAGAACCCAAATAAGGCAGTCTCCATGTTCTGGACAGCTATAAATTCTGGTGATCGAGTTGATAGTGCCCTCAAAGATATGGCTCTTGTGATGCAACAGTTGAACAGACCAGATGAGGCAATTGAGGCGATTAAGTCCTTCAGACATCTTTGCCCGTCTGTTTCCCAGGAATCTCTTGATAACATGCTAGTTGAACTTTACAAGGTAGATATTTCTTTCAATAATTGACAAATATCTTATTTGTTTAAATGTAAATGAGTCTTGAATTTGTATGTGCTATGCACCGTTACATTATTTTTATTATTTGTTACCTTTTTTGGGGGTTGGGTTGGTGGGTGGTGGAGGGGGCACTGGTTTGGTTAAATGCATTGTTGATGTTGTTAATGTCGTTGAAGGTGGGGAGTTTGGTGGCATCAGTGATCTCTGAATGTACTGAATCATTTGCCAGTACATATTTGAGTACGAAAGGCCCACCCCAAAGAGTGATTGATAATTTGTTTTTCGTAGGTATCACTGCGTTGCTTAATCATGATCACCCTCTCAGGGAGAGGGTGCTGGGGTGGTACTGATAAGAACCCATCGTCAAGTACTCAAATATATAGCAAAGACCACCCTCAACCCCATAAGTTTCGATACCAAATAATCGCCCAGCTGGACACTCTTATCCTAAAGATAACTCAACCTTAAAAAGAGAAGCATTGTATATCCGTAGGTTTTGATGAAGAAGTTGCCTTCTATCACATTAATAATTGTATATCACTTTCTAAGACTATGCTTAAAAAAACCAAATCGAGCAATAAGACAAGAAATTAGGACTGTGCTTTACTCCTCTTCTTTGCCACTAAATTAGAGTGAGAAACTAACCTGAAGGATTATAAAAGAATGTTGATAAAGAACTGGACAGATATACGTTAAAGCATATCTCAGAATGCTCATTCTGTACGCCTAAGGCTAAATGTGCTACTTATAAAGGACTAGTCATGGCTGGGGTGATGAGGTCACCTAATTTTGGTTTCTCATGAACTTTGTTGACCTATTTCGTTCTGATAGCCATTTGTAACAAAATAATGTTACAGTTGGACTGTGGATATCAAGTCTCTTTGTAAGAGTAGTTTTCAGAGAACAATCTCAAAACTACAGCTTCCTGAAATATATTATGGGATAAAGCATAGGAGTACATCGCCGGTCTGAGTCTTTAGTCATTTAACCTTGTGTTGTTGATTTGATGCATTTGCAGTTCTTATATGTAACCTCTTTGTGTGCCTATCCCATATGAACCCCAGCAACTTTCGATGCAACATTTTATCAACGCCAGGTTAAAGTTCATCTTAATTTATGATTCAATGTGAGGACTGGAAATGGAAACATTAAATTCATGTTACATTGCAAAAGTTGTGTATTAGTTTATTAAACTACTGGAAACATGGGTTTTGTCATTGAAGAGATCTGGTAGGACTGAAGAACATATTGATATTCTCAAGGCAAAAGTTAAGCAGATTGAAGAAGGTCTAGCTTTTGGTGGAAAGATGACAAAGCCTGCTAGATATCATGGAAGGTGGTTTGAAATCACTATCGAACAAGAGTATGCAAGGTGGATTTCTGCCATCGTAGTTTACATAATGTGTACTTAAATAGGATTTCTTTGTCCTTGAGCAGAAGTTTTACTTTATACATCTTCAAATTCAGGTTACTGGGGAACTTGGCTTGGGCATACATGCTGCAAAACAATTATAAATCAGCTGAAGAGATGTACAGGTATGCAATTCAATCTCTAAACCAAACCACATGTTGCATCAAGTTCACCAGATAAATGTGCGACTTTTTCACAGAGAGTTCCTATATGCAGAAAATCACTATCTTTTGAGCAAGATAAGAACAAGCAGTGCAACCTAGCGATCTGTTTGATGCGCATGAATAGGATAACTGAAGCCAAATTTCTGCTCAGGATTGTCAGAGATTCATCTAGAAACAGGGAGATGGATGAATCATATGCTAAATCTTACGAACATGCTGCTAAGGAACTGGCTGAATTAGAATCTGAGGGAAGTCAGAAATCTACTGCATCAGATGGGGCAAGATACGAGAACTTCCCAAAACCATTTTCTCCATTTGCATGTAAAATCCCTGGAGAATGCTTTACCCTCGACGGTGGTCAGAGAAGAGGATTTCCTCAACTCTCTGGCACTACTAACACAGTGAATCCACAATGTGTGTCACCTGGACAAAGACGATGCTTCCCGTCGTCTCCACAGGATTCAATTTGTGATAAACGGAGGCGGCCTTCTTACTCGAAAAGAACTAGTTGTGGCAGCCAATGGAAAAATGACAAATGGGGGAGTGTCGATAGAGCAAAAGAAAGTTTTATATTCCATAAGGAAAGCTTCACCGCTGGTCCTGCTGAAGCTAGCTCAGAAGTATTACTTACACAACCAAGACGATGTGCATGGTCGTTCGGTACCGAAGATCAGAAGAAGGCAATGGTACAAGATGTTCATCGGAAATTAAATTTTTGGCGGCAGACAAATGCTGAAAGTTTTCCGGCCAAATCATCAGAAGCTGTTGACCTGCAAACAATCTCCAATGAAGATGGTATGCAAAATCCCAATATTACTCCTACAGCAAGTGTGAAATCAACAGAAGCAGTCGAACGAACTGCAGCATATTCTGAAGAAAACCAGGAAATACAAAGCCAAAGCAAATATCCAGAATGTGTGTCACCTGGACAAAGATGGTGCTTCCCGCCGTCTCCACAAGATTTATTTTTTGATAAATGGAGGCGGCCTTCTTACTCAAAAAGAGCTCGATTTGGCAGCCAATGGAAAAACCACAAGTGGGGCAGTACCGATAGAGCAAAAGAAACTTTTGTATTCAACAAGGAAAGTGTGTCTGCTGGTCCTGCTGGAGCTAGCCTAGAAGTACTGCTTACTCAACCAAGAAGAGATGCATGGTCATTTGGTACTCGAGACCAGAAAAAGACAACAGTGCAAGATGTCCATCGGAAATTAAATTTTGGGCAAGAGAGAGATGCTGAAAATTTTCCTGAGGAATCATCAGTTGCTGTTGATTGGCAAGCAATCTCCAAGGGAAACAATGTACAAAATCCCAATGTAACAACTACAGGAAATGCGAAATCAGAGGAAGCAGTCATTCAAACTGCCACAGACTCAGAAACAGGCCAGGAAATACAAAGCCAAAGGAAGTCTCCAAGAGAAAGAGAGTATCAAGATCTCTTGAGGTGTACGATCAAGAAGAGTTGGGCTGATATGGTTGAAGAGGATGAACAAGAGACATGTTAAATGGAAATACATCCTAAGAAGCATAACTGGGACACGTGATGGAGCCGTTCTTCATACTGGTTGGTACAGGAAAGTCGGTAGTTGTAAAAAGAAGCAAACTTGATGAATTTTGTCGAGATTTGTTGTATAAAGTTAGATCCAAGTGAAAATAGTTCCGCGTATGAATTCTTGTTAATTTTAGGCATACGCCATCCTCTCAATATCTGACGACAATTTGAGTTATGTAAAAACTTACTACTGGTCTGTTTTAGTTTTAAAAATTTTTATGTTAGAAAAGTCTTGGTGTTCTTGTTTAACACTTAGCATATCAACATACAATGCAGATGACAGTTTATATGCCAGATAAACTTACATATTGGAGGCTGTCATATGGGGTCAATTTGGCCTTCCCTGCGCACGTAAAAACTAAACTTGCCCTCCCCTTTATTACTAATTGAAAGAAAGCATCTGTTCGCATTTGATATAGCACAGATACACGAAATAAGTTTGTGTTTATTTCTTCAACTTTCTGCCCTATTTCATATGTTTTCTGAATAAACAAACTTACTTTTTCTGAATAAACAAACAAACAAACAAACTTTTTCTGAATAAACAAACAAACAACCTTTTGGGATGTGAACAGTTGTTAACTTGTTATAGTGATGTACCGTGGAAAGAGTAGAAACACTTGTGGCCTAAAAGGCTAAAACTGAGAAAACCTTGAAAATTGTGGAGATGCGGGGTATCGATCCCCGTACCTCTCGCATGCTAAGCGAGCGCTCTACCATCTGAGCTACATCCCCATCACATGGCACTGTTTAGTAACGGAGATCTCTTTTAGATTAATTTAGGCAACCTTCCCCGCAAGAGAGACGAAAACGATAGACTCCAAGATAAACTTTATGATCCAATCTACACCCATTGATCCACAAAAAGGTTGTTACTGAGCTTAAAGATGACCACATGGAGACACAAAAAAGCGAAAAAAAAGAAAAAGGAAAAATATTTTACAGAAGTCTCGGAAACTAATTAAAACAAATAACTGACTTGACTGTCGTTTGTTGCTACTACTAAACAAAGAATAAAAAGCGACAAGTAAATTTAAGAGAGGATCATCAATTAACCAGTCGAAGCTGACTATGATGCATGAGATATCATTACGACTATCTCCAAGTAACGCCTCCTGAGCACTCGCACACCTCCTGATTTATATCATCTGTACGTGTTGATAGAAAACCGTCTATACAATTTACCACTTCATACTCATGGAACACACACACACACACACACACACACACACATATATTGTTAAATCAGGAGACAAGAACAATAATTATAACATATAATTGTTAGAGAAAAGGATACGGATGTATATTTTGGATTTGCTTGAAGTATTACACCTAAGGTATCTAGTTTAAAATACCAAGTTTGTTACCCTCAGAAGGGTATATATACATATTCTTGTGACCAGGTTATCAAACTCAACATAGTTCCATTCCTATTAGAATACATAGATAATTCCTATTAGGATACATAGATCTATTCTTATTAGGATACTATATTGGCCCATACATCTTTTAGCTTTTGTCCACGTATAATATTAATTAATAAAGTATAATTAATATTTATCAAATTATTATTATTATTATATTTTGAACATATCCAACAATCTCTTCCTATGTTCTAAATATAAAATAATAATAACGAACCATACATGAACACATGATACCAAAGTATCATGAAACTAATTAAAATAAAATCATCTATATATGTCTAAATCAAACCAAACCAAGTATTGAGGTTTTGAATCAAGAACAAATTCAACAAATGAATAAGTTCACAGACAAATGAAATGACTTAGAGATTCAATTAGGCACAAGATTCTACTCGTCTAGTAGATCATCATTCTCAATAGAGAAATCCATTGATCTCTTTCAATTCCAACATTTTCTGTAAATTTTCTCTAATGACAATTTAACATAGAATTTCATGTAAGGCGTCCCTCAACGAATTCCAATCAATAATTATCAATTAAAAAATAATACAAGTATTTAGTTTAGACATTCTAAACTTTAGTACAAGTCATATCAAAACATGATGTAAATAACAACTTTCATTCTTCATCTTAGGTATCAGTCAGATTCGAAGAATGTATTAATCACTTCTAATTAACATAATTTGATGTTCAAGTGTTTAGTTCAACTCTTGAGAACTTAGCACTAACCACAAATCAAACTACAATGCATCATTATTAAGTTTTGAATCATAAAATAGTTTGTTATAGAAGTATCTAGTTCAACACAATAGAACTTAGTACAAATCGCAAAACAAAACTATTTCTCATCACTAACAAGTTTTCAACACATAGAACCTGTTCAATTATGGTTTCTCTCATGAAAGATAAGAATCACACATGTCTTATTTTGGAATGTTATAGTCTCATACCTAACACGATTTTATTATGATGTATCATCAAATTTGGAATGATACAACAAATCATGAGAGACTTATCATCAAATTTGGAATGATATAAAGAAACTACAACATCAAGACATATCAATTATAATACTCAAACAATAGATTAAGAATAAACCATACTAGGTCACAAATCCTTTAAGAGACTCTAATCTAATGATTTTAATCTTATCTCTTTCATAATGAACTTGTGATGAAAATTCATTATTGGAACATATTGTAAGAGCAACGGCCTCAACACTTTCTTTAACTATTAAAGAGTGTTCAAACAAAATGTGCAGTTTGTTTCTCACCACTTCTGGAGAATACACTATAAATTTATCCTTGGAATATCTAGAACAAAACTTCTATTAACTCTGTTTCTAAAAACTAGAGTATAGAGTTACAACATTAAAGATGACAAAACTATTTTTGCCTGTTTCATAGACTTCCAATACAATACTGCACTACCTAGTGTATACATATACACACTGGTATCAAGAGACCATAAAAAATTCTTCTAAAATTAGAGGATTCTAACAATGTAGAGCATATCATTGAGTACCTATAAAGTATCTCGTTAGCTTCTAGGACATTTCATATTTTGTCAATCTCTAGGGCATCACACAACTCTTTTAGAATTACAGTGGATTTACTAAACATGCTAACTACAAAGGCTATGTTAATACTTGTGCAAGTCTACTATGCA
Organism: Centella asiatica; assembly: GCA_014636745.2. Taxonomy (NCBI): domain Eukaryota; kingdom Viridiplantae; phylum Streptophyta; class Magnoliopsida; order Apiales; family Apiaceae; genus Centella; species Centella asiatica. Next base: position 42,452,540 of record CM025780.1, on the reverse strand, counting down.
CATGAGACTTCCGACTAGTTTGGATTAATCCAACTGTCCCATAAGTTCATACTTGATCACATTGTGTCTCAATCTCATTGTATCACTATATCCATCCTAACGAGTAGACTAAGATAAAATTTTTTCTATTTTACAAACTCGCTAACATATCAAAACATTTAAGCAGTCTCTACATAAACAAATAATCACAACTCTATTTGACATGTAACTTGAGTAAAGACATTTACTTGAATTACCAAGAACCAATCTTAAGCTCTTTACTTTATGTCAAACTATTGTAATTTAATTGTTTATACAATATCTTACTTTATAATAATTTGATTAATTAACATATTTAATTATCAAATCCTTACATAATAAACTTTTCAGGTTGATCTGTGTAGATCACCATATAACCAAACTATATTCACATCTCAATAATGTAACAACTAGAAAAATACTTATCAAATTCGTGTGACAAAAAGGTGAATGAATGCCACAATAAATCATTCCCTAATCCAAACATATAATCATTGGCAAATGTGCCAATCTCGATTAAAATCTGTTACAAATAAGTTTCTTCTGCAATAACGAATTACAGTTTATAGTTGTTCACTCACTTGCAAATCAAGTATTTCAGATTTTATTATGTAACAAAGAATTCATGTCAGTAACAATGATTCTTTTCTTAAGAACGAGTCCTTAAATCTCATCTCCTCCTTACCGGAAGGATAAATCATTTATTTAATTGATAGTTCACAGAGTCCTCATCAAAATCACTAGGTACTCACTATCAAATACATACTTAAATGAATTCTAATTCAACTGTCCAAGTGTCAAAAATCAGTAAGATTAGGTTCAGACCAGACTCATTCATTATTCAACCATGTATTTCTCGTAAAATAGGGACATCGTAAATTTGAGAAACAAATTTTCAATAAAAATGCAAACTTTGCTTCCAGTAGTACATTGGTTGAATAACAAGACATGTCTGTAACTCTATCTACTGCAAATCTTAGACAAACACATATGTTTATCATATTTCTTATCTTGGACTACTCTTTAGAATCTGTATTTACTATATATAGTATACAGTCCTAAACTTTAGAATTCACAAAGTCAAAATTAAGTTTATTTAGACAAATTCTATTACAAGAGTAAAAACGCAAAACTTGAGTGAGGTATTGTCCTAGAATATGACCACAACTGAACTCATCTCACCAATAATATGTAGGCATGCCACTTTCTATAATTCCGTCAAAACCAACAATTCATTTTGGCTATTCCAAACCATAGGTTGAGTATGAGATTCAAGTTTCAAGGATTCATCAAAAGTCATATAAAGCGTAATATCCTTGAACTCTGTTAGTCTATATTCTCCTCCTCTTTTAACAGATTCATTTATTTTTCTCTTCACACTTAATCTGTAGATATTTGTCAAAACCTTTAACTTTAATAATCATTATGTGTATCTATCATAATCATCTATAAAATTGATCACATACTCCAATCAACTCTAGTGATTCAACTCATTAAATCACTCACATATTAGAATGTATTAACTCAAGCAGTTGTGTAGAAATCAATCTTAAAAGATTTTTCTAGCACAAACTTCACACTAGTCATATTTTATAGGTTCAAATAATAACAATTTATGAGTTTTAGTGATAGTCAATAAATTCGATAATCACGTGTCCCAAACTTTATTATCATATTTTAGGATCAACTAGAATTAAATTGACTTAATCAATCACTTAAACTAAACTCAATCTACACGTCATTAACAATTTAAGCATAAAGGTACGTAGGAGTTAACTACTAAAGTCACTCTACTTCTAAAAAAAAATATTTAAGTGCTTCTATCACATAATAAACTAATTGCAATCTTAGTTAACATAAGCACAATTTAATATTTTTTGCAATAGCAATTTTCTATTTGTGCATTCATGGCAAATGACTCCTCCATCTAATCACCATTATAGAGATTTGGTCTTTGCATTATCAATTACTAGCTCAAATTGATGGACTCAGTCTTATAATTAAAACATCAATATTTATTCAAATGGTGTACTAGATTATATCACAGTAAGATAGTTTACAATTATCGAATTATTTCATATATAGTGACCAAATACGTCACAGTTGTAATATTTTCCTCTGTCTCAAAATATTATTTTAACTTACAACTGTGTAGGCTCACTCATAGGATTTGATTTTCTTGAACATAGAAATAACTTGTGATAATTAATCATGTTAGTAGTTACTTTTAACTTACTAACAATCTACAAGTAATTTCTAGTTTCATTTTAATATTTATTTTAGTTTGTATAATCAATCCTAACTTTATTATCCGACACAACAATATACACAAGTGCCATAAATTAAATAACTCAACAAGTTATTGCATCAAATAAAAATTATAACACACAGTAATTCACATAAAATTGAATTTTAATTTAAAATTCAATATTAAAAACTTATCTGCGAGAGAGCTTATTTTTCGATGAATCTTTGACATATCTTCATCTCGAATTGTCAAGTTCATTGCTCGTTTTATTCATGTGACTTCACCCGCTTCTTTTGTGTGTTCATCGCAAAATTAATATGAAACAGTCAAAACACATTCAAATTGAATCGTATCTTACTTTTACAAATATTAATAAATTAAGATTCATAACGATTTCAAGTTTAATTTAACTCAAACAAATTTAAAGTTTAAATTAACTCGAACAATTATTTAAGTTAATTAATTCGAACAAATCAAATTATTTAACTTAACCAAGAATCTTAGGCAATACGTCTCGTGAATGAGATAAATAAACTGATTGCAATTATAAGTAGGACATAAGAGGAATACTTAACTTTGCGCGGTATTAATTTCGCAAGTATCACCCGAACATTCATCAAGTTAATCTGAACCAACTAATTTATTGGCCAAGCCAATTAAACCTCACAACGGGTGTTTCAATCTAGTGCGCCAACATCAGAAACTTCCAAATTGGTCTCAAGTTTAACAATCGACAAATCCCTTGTTAGCCATGTATTACCCACCAGTGGACCAACCAACAACCTTGATGCCTCTTTCTAAGTAATTGAGTTTGAAAAACATATATTGTTAAGCCAAGCTTGAATCATTATAGTCCAAGTGACGGCGGCATATCCTCTGATCTATGGTGCAAATTGCAGCCGGAGGAACAACCAAAATTCAATCGAACCAATTCCAATTGCGACACCAAGAAGAAACCAATTGCGATCCCAAAGTAAAAACAAATCACAATCGTAAAAGACGAAATCAGATCTTGGCCAACGCAAGATCAAATTGTCCGGTCAAACAGATTTAATTATTGGTTAATGTTCTTTGCTCTTCGACGCTATCTAAATTTACTGCTTTAAATTTAAAAAATAAAATATCACCGTTTAAGCAAAATTTAACTCTTATATAAAACATAAACGTGTATAAAGGTTTTTTTTCCCCATCTTCTTCTAGCACAAATAGATAAAAGTGAAAAGGTAATTCAGAACACAATTAAAGATGGTATACAAGTATCATAAATCAGTAATTCCTTTTTGGAGTGAAAATATAAAACAGAAAATTAAAAATATAAGAAAATAATGACGTACCTTCATTTGGTTAGGGACAAAGTTATCCATGGTACAAATATTTATTCTATTTGGATGTAAAAGTATTTTCTTGATTGAAAGATGTTATAATAAATAACTTAATTCCACCGAAACATTTGTAGTACTTGCCGACTCTGTTTTGCACGAGTGTGTGTGTGTGTGTGTGTGTGTGTGTGTGTGTGTGTGTGTGTGTGTG
>CM025780.1:42437061-42448734 GCA_014636745.2 Centella asiatica | reverse complement strand
CTATATAGACATACACAGCTTCGAATTACAATTCTGTAATTTATAATTACAGCTTCTAAAACTAAGTTTACAAAAACCTAGCTTCCTAATTCAAATCAAATACAATCTTTCCAATTGAAAGATTTCTAATAAGTTTCCTTGTCAGCTACGTCTTCAATAAAGTCTACGTGTTCATGGAAGACTTTCCTTCTTTGATTTGAACTCTAACTCCATCAGCGATTAAGTCCTCGACTAATCTCTGATAGCTTCTTTAATTAGTCCCTGATCACTTCGAGTAATCTCCGATGCTTTACAACGTGTAATCTCTGATGCTTTACTTCGTGTAATATCCGATGCTTTACTTCGAGTAATCTCCGATGCTTTGGCTTTAGTCTCTGGTGATGTCAGCATTTAATCTCTGAGGTATTGTTTTAATCTCTGATGACGTCAGCATTAATCTCTGACTCTTTATTACAATCCCCGATGACGTAAGCTTTAATCTCCGATGACCAATCCTTTAATCTCCGATGAACAAAACATTTTAATCTCCGATGAAGGATTCTTCAATCTCCGATGGGCAAAGTCCAACCTCTGATGAACAAAATTTTAATCTCTGATGGACTTTTCCCTTAATCTCCGACAAGCCAAAATCAATCTCTGAAGGACTAATTAACTTAAACAACTTGTTGAACAAACTCAACGAGTATTCCAGCAGTACATACAAAAGTAATGAACCTATCTCTTTATTATAATGACTAAATTACAAACAAGAGATACTACTGCTAGCTACAAAACTAAAGTGTTACAAACCAACACTTTTCTGTACATTTGTATTTCTAAGTATTCTAAAGACAATCATCATCAAATGTTAATAAAACCTAACAATCTCCCCCTAATTATGAATATCAGAATGATAAGCATAATTTCAAGGTTGATGATGATGTCAAAACTAATCTATTACAAATACTTAGAAAAAGAATAAAGAATAATAAATGATACAAATGTACCTGAATTTTAGATCTTCGATCTATCATTCAGCTTCCTCTGAACAATTTATCCAGCTTAAAAAAAAACTGGCTTCTCTGAGTATTACACTCAGCTACTCCAAGAATAAATCCTGGCTACCTGAATATTTTATTCAGCTTCTCCAAGTCTATGACTGGCTTCAAATTCAACACACAACTCCAACACAACATTTTTATCTTATCTTTTCTTCAACTGTTCCATTCTTTCCTTTCTATTCCTTCTCAGAAACTCCAGCCTATTTTTCAACAGGTTCTTCAATACAAGCTCAGTTTCTTCAACAGCATCTTTGAGTAATGCAAGAAATCCTTCAATATGCCTCTCGCTGACACTATTGATGTCCCTGTTGTAGTTGAAGAAAATTCTCTCCCCATGAAAAGTTTCATACCATAATCCCAAAGGTTTAGATTTAGCTTCTGGTTCTGAATTCACCTTATGCTCCATCTTCATCACCTTCTGAATCTGGCTTCGAAATTTTATGTTTAAATCAGAAGTCTCAAGCACTACAGTCAGCAACCACTCCAAATCTTCTTTTGTTTGTCCCTCCAAGGCTGGCTTCTCAAACTTCAAAGACTCTCCATCTGTCAAAAAGACATGAAGTAGCTCTTTGTTGTTCTTACCCTTTATCAGTTCAATTCTTCTTGTACTTTTCTTCAGGGCCGTTATTATTTCTTCAGTGCTAGCCATTTCAACCTTGTAAGACTTCTTTGATGAAACTGTTTGTGGCTTTGTTGGTCCACTCACAGCCACCACGGCAGTCTCGGTTGACCTTGGAGGGTCTTGAGAAATAGGCTTCTTGGTTGGTACTGCTTTCTGTGCACTTGATCTTCTTGTAGAGATCTTCTTCTTCTTTGCCTTCTCCTCCTCCCTTGTTGCTACCATGTCCTCCTCCTCTTGTAGTTTTTGAGCTAATAAGGCATCAGCATCTATTAATCTTTGATCACGAGGGTTGACTAACTCAACTTTCCCTTCCACTTCAATTTCAATAGGAGTAGGAAAGTGAGCAGTCTTCATGGCATCCCCCAGTAGCTTAGGTTGTCCTGGTTGAGTGAAGAGTTACTTCTTTGGTTGCTCAACCATGACTCCCTTGCCTTTGTCTTTTGGTTTGGGGGCTTGTGCAGAGGAAGAAGGAGAAGCCGCTGTTGTTGCTGTTGTTGCTGGAAGTGTTGTTGTTGCTGGAACAGTTGATGTTGTTGTTGCTGTTGTTGTTGTTGTTGTTGCTGCTTCTAGATCCGAATGTTTCTTTAGGATCCTGTCCAACATAGCTTGCAATTCTGCATCAAGGACAGGACCTGACTTTTGTTTTTGTACAGGAACAGGAACATTAGTTGGACCACTCTCCCCCTTTTTGACATCAGCATCTTTGGGTTGAGAAGAGGTGGCCAAATTTGGAATTGCCTGCATTAATAGCTGTTCCATTCGGTCTTGTGTTTGGATCAGGAGTTGGATGTTGTCTTCGAGGGCTTGAAGGCGACTGGCAGTTTTGGACTTATCTTTGATAAGGGTATCAATGGCAGTGACAGTCCTCCGTGGCAAGTGACCTTCATAGCATCTTCTAATCTTGTCTGTCTCCAACTCCATCCTTTCCTTTAGTTGCTGCACTGCACCATTTATTCCAGTAACCAGGAAGTGGTGAAACTTTGTATGTTTCTTGTCCACCCTGGTTACCTCTTCAAGAACATCGATAAGTGTAGGTGCAGTTGCAGTGGACCCAATATTGGTCACATAATCCTGCCTCAACTGGGCGGCTGCTTCCTCCAGAGTGTTGGCATAAGAGGCATCAAGCCATTCATCAACATTATTATCTGGAGTTTCTTCAGGCACAGGTTCATCTGCTAGGCTTGTCTTCAATGCAGAAATATGATCTTGTCTCTGTTGTAGACCATATAACTCTTCAAAATCAGCATTAGACATCTCAGATATGACTTGTAAAGCTGCATCCCCTGTGCTTGATCTAATCTCTGGTTCTTCTGTTTGGATATTGATGGAGGGAGCAGAAGAAACCTGAGCTTCTTGTGAGCTGGTTTCAACAGGTTGTAAAAATATACCTGCTGAAAATTTCTCTCGTTTATTTTGTTCAAGGATCTCATCCTTGCTCACACCCTCTCCTTTTGCCTGGGGTTGGGCACCCAGCTTCTCATGCTCTCCTTTTTCCAAGCTTTCTAAAGCTTGACTCTCTTTTATGTGTATGTGCTCTCCTTTTTCCAGGTCAGGAGCCTGACTCTCACTATTTATTCTCACAACCTCACTCATTTTGATGGTGTCACTCTTTTCTACAGAAGTGGGAGTTTGAGAAGTGCTTGTGACAGCATGGACAGGGGGTTCCCTTTGTGTATCTTGGGCTAGGGATCTATCCATGGAAAATGTGTGAGAGCTTGTCTCGAGTATTGGCTCCTCTTTGGAAAAATCAAGAGAATCAATTATATTTACATTAAAAGAATCAAGAATGGGAGAAAAAGGAGAAGAATGTACAGTGTGGAGTGTTGGCTGTTCCTCAAGGGCAAAAATTTGAGGAACATCAATAGATGACTCTGTGGGTGCACTCCTTGTGTCACTCGTTTGTTTTGTATTCTCTCTATTTGGTTCCTCTTGGCTGTGACCAAGAGTTTGTGCAGACTCTGTTACAGGTGTCCTTGGTTGAGGACTTTCTTCAATGTCAATGTCCTGTTGGGAGGACAATGGCAGATTACTGTTTTTCCTTATAACCTCCATTGCCTTTTGGGAAGCAATGGATTGCTTTTGGCTTTGGGTTATAACTCTCTTCTTTCTCTGAAGTGGAACTTCAGCTTCTGGTTCTCCCTCATCCTCACTTACTCCCTCAATTATTTTTCTTTTTATTGGGAGCTTTGTGACTTTTCTGGTTTTTACAACCACAGTCTTTTAGGAGACTGTGGAGGGGGCTTTAGATTGTGATTGTGAAGTTGTTGGGGGATTAGATGGTGTTTGTGTGGTATCCCCAAAGAATTGTAAAGAATATGTGGTTGGAAGAGTGTCAATGAGAGTGTTTCTCATGACAGTAGGATAGAATAAAGGTACATTTACCTTTGCCGCATATTTCTTTAAATCACTTACTACTCGTTTTGTCTGCAAAACAGGAGGCACAACTTGCATACCAGTGATATTAAGGTTAGGAATTAAATGATATGCAATCATCATCAAAAACCTAGCATAATAAATTTTATTTTTATCACCAGTTTTAAGTTTGTCCATCAAGTTTTGCAAAATCAAAAGCCCTACGTTTATATGCCTATCATACAATACACTATATGCAATTTGTTGTGAAATAGTGGTGATGGCATCATATCCACTGCATTTAGAAGTAAAAGCTTTAGTTATAATGTCAAAGAACAATGACCACTCTGGCCTAAGATGGGGACGTGTGATGGTCCCAACAGAACTTATTTCAGTATTATAGCTTAATTCCTTAAACATACCTATAAGTTCTTCATCAGAGGCAAGAGGATCATAGTTTTCCCTTACGGGTAAATGAAGTGCATTATTAACTGTGGCATGAGTAATAGTATAGTCAGTGTTTTCATACCTGAAACTTACCTGTGGAGAGTCATCACTTTCATCAGTGATTGATGCAGTGCTCCACATGGTTGTAATGACTTCTGCAGCTTGGATGGGAGTGTCATAGATGGCGTGTTGTAGTGGAGAGTTCTTTAGGAAATCCACAACAGGGTAGTACTTTGCTTCAAATTCATACTTGTTAGCCACCCCTGCATGGTTAGTCTTTATGAAAACGAACTCATCAACTGTGAAGCACACTGTTTTGGCCGCCATTGAAGAGATCTGTAAACTTTGTGAAGAACGCTAAACGAGAGATTAAATTGCAGAGAATGTGCAGAGAGAAATCTAATTTGCAGAGTTTGATACTTGTAATTGCAAACGTTTTTTGAACTTACGTTTATTAAAGTATAAGCAACGATTGCTATTCAAGCATCAAGGGTAACTACCAATTTACCCTTTTTCAGAGATTGCCCTAATCTCTTATATATCCACTTGATACGAGATTGACCCGATTAGTCTCCGATGAAGTAATTACTCATCGGAGAATAATTTAATCTCTGATGAAATAACTCATCGGGGATTAAAATAATCTCTGATGAAATTACTCATCGGGGATTAATCGTAATCTCTGATGAAGTAACTCATCGGGAATTAAAATAATCTCTGATGAAATTACTCATCAGGGATTAAATTAATCTCTGATGAAATTACTCATTGGGGATTAATCGTAATCTCTGATGAAGTAACTCATCGGGGATTAAAATAATCTCTGATGAAGTTATTCATCGGGGATTAAACGTAATCTCTGATGAAGAAAATGTACTCATCGGGGATTAGGGTCAATCTCTGATGTTGTTATTTTGATTAGTCGGAGACTAACCTTTTTACACATCAGGGATAAAAACACATTTTCCAACAATCATTTTGATGATTGTTAGCTACTTTTTTTTTTATTTTATCAAAATTTAAAACAGCTTCTTTTTCCAGAATTAATTATTCTAGATTCATCAAAAATCTGTTTAATTAAAAACAGCTACAACCCAGAAATTTAATTCTAGCTTCTAAAATCTGTTTAGTTAAAACAGCTTCTTTTTCCAGAATTAATTATTCTAGCTTCATGCAACTGTTAAACAACTTGAAAGTTAAAACTTTAATTTTTAGAACCATAATTCAACATTCATAGTTCAGAAACTAGTCTGTTAAATGTAGATTCATCCAAAGGTTTTGTAAAAATATCTGCAAGTTGTTTATCAGTTGTAACCCAGTGCAATTCAATATTTCCTTCACTAACATGTTCCCTAATGAAGTGATATCTTATATCTATGTGTTTAGTTCTTGAGTGTTGCACTGGATTTTCAGTTATGGCTATGGCACTAGTGTTATCACAATAAATTGGGATTTTGGATAGTGTCATACCATAATCTAGGAGTTGATTCTTAATCCATAAGATTTGAGCACAGCAACTCCCAGCTGCGATATATTCAGCTTCTGCTGTTGAAGTAGAAACTGAATTTTGTTTCTTGCTAAACCAAGAAACAAGTCTGCCTCCAAGTAGTTGGCAGCTTCCACTTGTGCTTTTTCTGTCAAGCTTACACCCTGCATAATCAGCATCTGAATAGCCAATTAGTTTAAAGTCAGATTCTTTAGGATACCACAATCCAAGGTTTGGGGTACCCTTTAGATATCTGAGTATTCTTTTTACAGCAATCAAATGTGACTCTCTAGGGTCAGCTTGAAATCTAGCACACAAGCATGTAGCAAACATTATATCAGGTCTACTTGCAGTTAGATATAAAAGAGAGCCTATCATTCCTCTATAACTAGTAATATCAATTTTCTTTCCTTTTAAATCCTTATCTAGTTTAGTGGAAGTAGGCATGGGTGTTTTTGCAGATGCACAATCAACTAAGTCATATTTTCTCAATAAGTCCTTGACATACTTAGACTGACTGATAAATATTCCATCAGTTGATTGTTTTATTTGCAAACCTAAGAAAAATGTTAATTCTCCCATCATACTCATTTCATATCTAGACTGCATAAGTTTTGAGAATTTTTCACAAAGCTTCTCATTCGTAGACCCAAATATAATATCATCTACATATATTTGCACCAAAATTATATCAGAGCCTTGCTTTCTATAAAATAAAGTTTTATCTATGATACCTCTAATAAATTTATTTTCTAGTAAAAACTGGGATAGAGTATCATACCAGGCTCTTGGTGCTTGTTTCAAGCCATAAAGTGCTTTGTCTAATTTGTAGACATGATTTGGAAATTTGGAGTCTATGAAACCTGGGGGTTGGCAAACATAGACTTCCTCTTCCAATTTTCCATTTAAGAAAGCACTTTTGACATCCATCTGGTACACCTTGAAGTTCTTGTAGGCTGCATATGCCAGGAATATTCTGATTGCTTCAAGTCTTGCTACTGGTGCAAAAGTTTCATCATAATCTATTCCTTCTTCTTGAGAATATCCTTTTGCAACCAGTCTTGCTTTGTTCCTTGTTATTGTACCAGCTTCATCTAATTTGTTTCTGAAGACCCACTTGGCACCAATGATTGATCTATTCCTTGGTTTGGGTACCAGTCTCCAGACTTTGTTTCGAGTGAATTGGTTTAATTCTTCTTGCATGGCAATTATCCAATCAAGATCTTGAAGTGCTTCCTCAATTTTCTTTGGTTCAATCTTTGATAGAAAACTGAGGTACAAACATTCATTTTGTGTTGCACTTCTAGTCCTAACTCCATCCTCAATATTTCCAATGATCAAATCTGTTGTGTGATCTTTCAACCATGGTCTAGGTTTTGGTAGATTTGATCTTGAACTAGAGGCTTCATTTTCTAGATTGATAAGATTCAATCCAGCTTCATGAGCAGAGTTTGCTCCCCCTAAACTATTGATCTCTTCTTCATTAACTCCCCCTGAGTTAGATATCTCAATAGTCTCTGTGTGTGCATCAGGGATACTAGTCTCTGATGTATCATTAGTCTCCAATGGAGAATTAATGTCATCAGTGACTTGTGTTTCATTTTGTTTCAGTACTCTAGTCTCTGATAATACATCAGTCCTTGGTACTTCATGCACAACAGTCAACTCCCCCTCAATTAAAGAGGAATCATTGTTGTTTTGGGGATTTTCAGCATTCTCTGTTGGATATTCCCATGCATCCAATTCATTCTCAAAATTGAGAGGTTCATGCAATCCTTGACCAAGCATTCCTGGAATCTTTCCATCATCAAATGCAACTTGAATGGATTCCACAATGACCTTGGTTCTTAAGTTATAAACTCTGTATGCTTTGCTTGACAGAGAATAACCTAAGAAGATTGCTTCATTAGATTTATTTTCAAATTTTCCTCTTGTCTCTGATGAATCTCTCAGTACAAAGCACTTACAACCAAACACATGTAAAAACTTGAGAGTTGGTTTTCTCCCAGTCATTAACTCATATGGTGTTTTGTTGTAGGCTTTGTTTATCAAGGACCTGTTTTGTGTAAAACATGCAGTGCTTATAGCTTCCTCCCAAAAATAGGTAGGAAGCTTAGCCTCTTGCAACATGGTCCTTGCTGCTTCAATGAGGGTTCTATTTTTCCTCTCAACAACTCCATTTTGTTGAGGAGTTCTAGGTGCAGAGAATTGATGAGTAATTCCTTTCTCAGTGCAGAATTCAATTACTTGGGTATTTTTGAATTCTGTTCCTCTGTCACTTCTTATTACCCTCACTGTTTTTCCTGACTCAGTTTCTAGTTTCTTGACATGATCAATAATTAACTGAGCAGCTTCATTCTTTGCAAAGAGGTATTTTACCCAAGTATACCTTGTGTAATCATCAACAATTACCAGTGCATATCTATTCCTTAATATAGACATCACATTCACTTGACCAAATAAATCCATATGGAGAAGTTGTAAAGGATCGGTGATTGATGTTGCTGGTTTGTTTTTGAATGATACACTTCTTTGCTTTCCTTTCTGGCATGCATCACACAATCCATCTTGTGTAAATTCCAATTGTGGAATGCCAGCTACCAATCCTTTCCTCACAAGACTATTGATATTCTTGAAATTCAAGTGGGAAAGCTTCTTATGCCAAAGCCAACTCTCATCAGTTGAAGCTTTGCTATATAGACATGTGATTTGATCAGTTGAAGAAATGAGATTTGCAATGTACAAATTCCCTTTTCTTTTTCCTGTCAAAATCACAGTCCCTGATTCTTTGTCACTCACTAAGCATTGATCTTCTTTAAAAGTGACATTGAATCCTTTATCACATAGTTGACTCACACTTAGTAGATTGTGCTTTAAGCCGTCAACCAGTGCTACTTCTGTGAAGATGACATCTCCATGTTCAACAGATCCATATCCTCTTGTATGGCCTTTGCTGTCATCTCCAAAAGTGACTCTTGGGCCACTTCTCTCTTCATACTGTTTTAGCAGGGACTTATCTCCAGTCATGTGCCTTGAACAACCACTGTCCAAGTACCATGATTTCTTCTTTTTGCCCTGCACAGTAGAGAGAACTAGTTTGAGATTTTTGGGACCCAAATCTTCTTGAGTCCTTTCTCACTAGCTGCAGTTTCAAGACTTGACTCAGAATAAGTCGATTGCCTCTTTTCATGTTTGATTTTAATTGGGCAATTTACAGTCTTGCTTCCACTGTTTGTGAGACTACTTGACTTTGATTTATTATTTTCTATGCAAAGATTACTTGACCTTTTTACAGGTGATTTATCTTTTATTGTCTTTGAGTTAGCAGTCTCAATCATAGGAATTTTATTTCTGCTCCTACAGTGCATAGCTATGTGGTTTGGATTACCACATACATGACATGTTTTTCTAGGAGCATCAGGCATTGAAACATAGTTTGTGTATTTGTTAATGCCTAACTTGCCATTCCTATTTTTCTTTCTTCTGTTTGATTCCACAACTTTTTCAACCTTTTGTATTGTAACAGTTTCCAATTTCTTTATTAACTGTTTCTTTGTCATAAACCCAATGTTTAAATTTTTGTTTTGAATTTTCTCAACAATATTCACTGTCTTTTGATTGAAACTTGTTTTTTCAGTGTTTTGTTGATCTTGAATGTTTATAAATTTGGGTTCATGGACAGGAGATACAAAGTTAATTTTTCTAGCAGCTTTAGGCTTTTCAGTTGTGGACTCAACAGCTTCATCATGATCAATTAAATCTGAACTACTATCAAGATTTTCATCATAACCTAGTCCAGATTTTTGACCTATTGTTTGATACCCTACCAAGTCAGATAACTTTTTAGAGGAAGTATTCCACTGTTTAATCTTAGCTTGAGCGATTTCAAGTTGCTCTACTAAGTAGTATTCCCTCTTTTTCAAAGCATCAATCATGTGATGTGCTTTGTTTAGATCAGACTTGATTATATCAAACTGTGCCAATCTCTCTTCAAGAAACTTATTTCTTTTTAAGAGATTGTCACGTGATTCTTTTACATTGGTATGCTCTAGAGTTAATGATCTAAAACTGATATGCAAATCAGACATATCTTTTTGCATGCTTTCAATGCTAGATGTATCAAGTAAATTAAGCACGTTAAAATTCTGATTTGCATTACATACCTTTGAAGAAACACTTGACTCGTCACTACGAGCCATTAGGGCAAAGTTGACAACTTCTTCATCAGAATCGCTGTCAATCCAATCCTTTCCCTCAGTAATCAAGGCTTTGCTTTTGGATTTAGCTTTCTTGTCAGCAAAGTCCTTCCTTGATTTTTCATCCTTAGATCTATCATTAGACCTAGGCTTCTTGCACTCATTGGCAAAGTGCCATAACCCATCACAATTGTAGCATCTTATTTTCTTTAAGTCGAAGGTGACTTTTTGACCTTCTCGTTTAGGGTTAGGTTTTCTCGATGACTTCCTTCCTTTTCTGCTAGCCCTAAATTTCTTAAACTGTTTAACCATGAATGCCATGAATTCCTCCATGTCATCATCGGTATCCAGTTCATCTTCAATATCAGTCGAGCTAGCATCAGAGGATTCACCATCAAGCTTCTCTTGAGACTTGTTTGTCTCAACCATCAACGCAGCTCCTTTGTCCCTGCCATGCATGCGCTGTCTTTGCTCTACTTCAAGTTCATATGTCTTTAAGTTTCCGTAGAGCCTATCCAATGTGAGGGTTTCCATATCATGAGCCTCCCTAACTGCAGTAGTCTTTGGATCCCAGCTTGGAGGGAGGGCTCTCATGAACTTGGTATTGATATCTTCATTATCATATGTCTTACCAAGTATGGTCAAGTCATTAAGCAAAGAATTGAACCTGTCATAGATTGACGTGATTGGTTCATTAGGCTTTGCCTGAAAGAACTCATACTGTTGAGTCAACAGTGAACGTCTGTTCTTTCTAACTTGATCAGTCCCCTCACATAGGACCTTGATAGTGTCCCAGACTTGTTTAGATGTCGTGCAATTGATGATGCTATTGAACATATGTTTGTCTATTCCATTATAGAGTATGTTCATAACTTTAGCATCTTTCAACACTTGTAACTTGTCCTCGTTGGTATAATCACTTTCTGGTGCAAGTACAAAGTGTTCTGCGACAATAGATCCTTCGACAGTTTTTGCAGGAATAAACTTCCTAGGTAGATAAGGACCCTTCTCAATCCTATCTATGTAATCTGGATCTGTTGCTCTCAAGTGCATATACATCTTTTGTTTCCACATTGGATATTCATCCCTTTTTAGAATAGGGATCCTGGTTCCACCATCACGTCCTCCATTATACGCAATCATGTTAGAGCTGCTTGCTTCTTCGTTGTTGGCCATCTCAGAATCTTGTTAATTGAGTATTTTCAATTAGTGGCTCTGATACCAATTGTTTTCCCAGTGAGATGGCCTAGAACTTGTAGAAGGGGGGTTGAATACAAGTTCTTACAACTTTTTCCGAATTCCTGTTCTTTAAGAAATTAACTTTCTGCGGAATATAAAGAACAAGATCAAAACTTTATAAACAATTGTTTTTATTGATTTAACAATTGATTACAAGTTTTCTAACAATCAAAAACAAGCTTTGATCGTCAGCTTCTATTCTGTGTATATAGAAAAAAAAAATAACCCTTTCAATTCTCTCTATCTATATAGACATACACAGCTTCGAATTACAATTCTGTAATTTATAAT
>CM025780.1:42397358-42423780 GCA_014636745.2 Centella asiatica | reverse complement strand
GGGGAATAAATAACCCATCGGGGAATAAATAACCCATCGGGGAATAACAGAATATCACATCGGAGACTACGACTATCTCATCAGGGACTAGCAATATCTCATCAGAGATCAACAATATCTCGTCCAAGATTAATTGCAGAGCCTGCTTCTGCTACAATGGAAGACTTTAACATGAACATCTCTGATTATGATGTCCCATGATGATGCAAAAAGCATTAATCTTAGCATAAATCTTCGATGTTATGCATGGAAGAAAACTGAATAGAATACTAAGTTCTTACCTCTTCGTTCTCAAAGTGGAATCAAAGCTTTTCTGAGAAAATTCTCCGGTAGAAAATCTCGGAAGTTTTCAGAAATAACAATTTTGATGAAACTCTTAGGAGAGAAATTTGGTAAAGAGTTAGAATATCACTTCGGATGGGGTATTTATAGAGTTAAAAAGCAGTAAGCTACGATTAAGCTTGAAATAAGATAATTGGTTGATTTGGACGGTAAGTACGGCTGCTCATCATGATCTCTTAGCAGCTAAGTACGTATAAACAGCTGCTGTCCTTCATGCACAAACTTGCCACCTAAATCATACACGTAGTTATAAAGCTACGTAATCCTTTCATTCTCCTCCTTGTAGATCAAATAATCTTATATGGGATTTGCTAATCCCCTCTAATACCTTCTCAAGGATTTAACCTTATAATCATGAGTACCACATTATTATTAAATTCTTTTTGAAAGTATATGAATTTATCATTCATATCCAAAAGAATTAGACTTCATGCAAGAATAAGATAACATAAAATAAAATTTGCCACAAAATATATTATCTCAAATTATAAAACCAATTTACAATTTTCGGGTTCTCACAGTCTATAGCGTATTATGATTAGAGTTCAAAATTATTGAGTTTCATCTTTTCATTGCTATTTTGACTTCTCGTCGAGTTCGATCCATAATTATTTCTAACACAGTTAATAGGTGCGTAAATCGTAATATTGAACTATCAAGCCCTAATAATTGCAAAAATTTGATATTAAAATTTTGGTTTCTCACAATATCGATAATGAAAATCTGAGTTTTTAGTTACTATATGTACATCATTTCTAATTTGGTCACATAATTATTTTCTTATTTTTAATTAAGTCAACATACTATTATATATAGCTAGCTTTGTTCGTATGCAAGGAAGTATTGAAATAATATCATAGTTTCTCTCTCTACATTGTTTTCTCCGTTACCAATTATGAAATATTATAGCGACAAATTTTAAGAATAACAACATTATAATAAAAAATTTATACAAATAATTCTCATTCACGAAGTAATTTTTTTTTTTTTTTGGAATAAAGGACCGTAGTAGTAATTAAATGAACTTGTATGATTTGGTTAATGAATGTAAGCATCCTCGTGCAACTCTGGCTGTTGGATTCAATATTCTCATTTAACAGTATATCCACGGAATATAATTAAACACAACACCGAGAAAATGCAAAAAAAAAAAAAAAAAAAAAAAAAAAAAAAAATCAAATTGTGGTTATGTAAGATCAGTTTCGGGATAACACTTTTCATACTCCGATAAGTGTTTTATTTCCTATTACATATACTTACAAATTGACTAGTTACTGAATGTTGAAGGGCAAGAAAACATTTTCAGAATACGTGACAAATTTTGGGCATTTGTAATAGGAGATGTATCACTAAACGGTACAAAAAAACTCATCCCAAATTCTGGTTTTGCATTCTAAAAGGCCGATCGAAAACCATCAAATTAACTGTTTATATTTAATAATATTAACAACATACAACATACATGCATGCATATATATATATATATATTCACGCATATACATTTCCAGTTTATCTTTTCAAGTTAAAACTGACTATCACATGGCTTCCGTTCAAGATCTTTATTATGCTTAACATAAAATGAACAATTTAGATTACTGTTCTCTATCAGCTCTTTTTTTAATAAGAATAGTTTCAGACTAAATTTCTTATTTGTTTAATATAGAAAATCGATTATTCAATCGATTTGTTAGTTCTTAAAATTGAAAATAAATCAGAAAACTGGTTGGGAGTTGGTTTTAAAACGTAAGCAATTGTTGTTGATTGTTTTCTTAGTAAAAAACGAGCTAAACTGATCATCGAGAACTTGTATATACTTTTGTTGGTTTTTTTTTAATCGGTAAATTCTGATCATTCTCGTACAATAAAATTTGATCTCCAGATTTCAAAGTTAAAAAAAAGTGCTCTTATTACGTTGATCGGCCAACCCTTAACCTCATATGTCTATTGGTTTGAAGTCGAAACTATTCTGTATTACTTATATTCACAAGTTTCAATCTTTGTTATCATTGAGCCACATCCGGCCCTAAATGTGGAATGGACCGAACAGTTCCAAGGTATCTACAATTTGTTAGCCTATTTCTTCTAGTGATGCCACGCTTAATTTAGGATTTCAACGATTAAAGAATAACTAATTGTCAATTTATAAAGACAAAATAGGCAGAGGATGGGATGTATACTTGGACAGCCTAGGCACTTCCTACTCCCCTAATAAAAGGGGAAAATCTTGAGTTTAAGATATCTGAGGCATTGACCTCCTAGTGCGGCTCACTATGCAAGAAAATATTGAACTTGATTATTAATGAAAATTGTTTTTGGATTTCTCGAAATTGTTGGATGTGATGAAAAATAATACACAATTGTAACCACTGCGACTTATATTGAGTTATTGTCGTTGGTAAGTTTCACTTAATTATAAGGAGAGAGTAAAAAATACAGTTGGTGACGAAAAACCATTGCTACGCTGATATGTATTTACGACTAAAGTCAATACAGCGACAGGTTGTCGTTGTTGACTTGAATGCCAGTCGGATCCGCGACAGGATTCCGTCACAAATATGTGCCGCTACGTATTACAAATATAACGCGGCTAACAAATTCGTCGCAAATGTTGTAGGAAATGACATATCTAAGACTTAGGCAGAGGGCATTAGCAGCGGAACTCCCTAACTACTTGTCGTACCGAAGAAAAACAGAAGTTTGTTTAATCAAAACATTATGAAAATTACAATTATAATCAATAGTATAATAGTTAAAATAAATTAAAAAATTATAGGAGATATATTTTGTTTAGATATATTTTAATATTCTATTTTTTTCGGTTTTGATACTTTGATTTTGAGAGATGTAGATGATTTTTAAATACAATATTTACGGTAATGGTCGTAGGGTAGATTTTTTAGTAAAATAATGAGATATGTAATATGATTTTTAAATTACAATAGTTAGACATGAGATATTATTGAAAAATAAGATTTTAGTAAAACACGAAACACATCTATTTTTTAAACTGTATATAGTGAGTAATAGATGGTGTTTTACCTAATTTAATTGCAAATAAAGACATGCATACTAGTTTCAATTATTCTAATAACCTGATGATCCTCTTATTTTATATTTTTCGGGTTATTGAAATTCAATAATGTGTAATAGAATAAAAGCATAATTAAAGGTACGACTCATTAATGATGTTTGGGACACAACATTGTGTTGATAATAAACAGAACTCATGAAGATAATATAAAGACTAGAAATATAATTTGCTGATGTTATGACAAATTAGCAATAAAGCAATGAGTAAAATTTGACAAACTGCAGTTCACACGTGAACATACAGACACACACACACACACCAAACACTAATTATGTCTTGGTGGATCAGAAATGCATTGTTGATTTAACTAGAATCGGGACTGCAATTGGTTGACTATGTTTTTGTCAAGCTGGAAAGCCTTAGCAAGAACATCGGAAGGAATATCAGGGTTAGATCCAAATACAGCTTTTGCAATCGTAATAGCTCCGGGGTTTTGGCTGTTGAGAGCTGCTATGGCTACTGCATTGCCATAACCAATATTCTGCTGGTAGTGTACAAGTCCTTTTGGGAACACAAACACATCTCCCTTGTTGAGTACTTTCATGATTTGTTGATTTTCTGGGTTGGAGGTGACAAAACCCACGCGAAGAGTACCTTCAAGGACTGTTAAAATTTCAGTAGCACGGGGATGAGTATGAGGAGGGTTAATACCCCATGGTGCATAGTCAATTCGGGCCAGAGAAATGCCAAGGGTGTTGAGTCCGGGTATCTTAGCGACGTTCACAAGATTCACTGCAGATCCAACTGCATTAGATGTGTTCCCTGGTATGTTCAATCCGCTGAGGAAGAAGTCTGTCTCGTTTACAAGCTTGGGATCCTTGCAGATAACACCATTCACTAGCACTGCACGTGATGGACAAAATTTTCGTAAGCCTTTAATTGATTTCAACAGATGGTAGTCATAACAATGGATTACGAAAATGAATGTGAGGTTGTATTTTGAAAGAAAGGAGAGATCCTTTTTCTTTGTCTTAAAGAAACCAGTAAATAGAAGATGTGAAGATTGAAAATGTATTTGTTCAAAACATTACTAGTGCATACCTGGGTTATTATTGTCAGCAACACAAAAATCCTGAAGTGGATCTGCATCAGAAGCTAAGGCAACAGAAGATGCAATAGAAATTATGAGTCCTATGAAACGAAATTTAGAGGCCATTGAAGAAACTATCTTGTGAATTTTTACAGAGAAGCAGTGTTCGATCAGATAATGTGGATAAAGCACAAATTAAAGATCAGCTTAATTTCTGTTGCGAAATATGTTGTCCCATAGGACCCTTTTTATAGCTAGAGAGATTAAGAGGAGTAGGGAAATATAAAATATGGAGAGACGGCGAATTCGAACGCGTATGATCCCGTCTTATCTTATCTTTGCTAATTGGCTGAAAGAGTCTAGCATTCATGCTCATTGTTCACGCAATTAAAAAATGGATAATGTACCCTTAAATCATTTCAAGAATTTTAGAAATGGTAAAACTGCCGAGTCAAATTACTATAAATTAGTCGATAGTAGCTTGTAGTTTATTAGTACTCTTTCGGAAGAAAAAGATTATTTGGGTGTGAGATTCCTATATATAAATATTTGCAAGGTCAACAATTATATAATAATTATAAAGCATGCAAGTGTATACCTTTCAGTTATGATTAGAGTTGACTCCGTTTATTCTTCCATACGGCTCAATTAATTTATAGTTTATTATATATATATATATGTATATGTATATATATATATGTATATGTATATATATATATGTATGTATATATATGTATGTATATATATATATGTATGTATATGTGTATATGTATATATCTATATGTATATATATATATGTATATATATGTATATATATGTATGTATATATGTATATATATATGTATGTATATATATGTATATATATCTGTATGTATATATATGTATATATATCTGTATGTATATATATGTATATATATATGTATATGTATATATACATATGTATATATATATGTATATGTATATATATATATCTGTATATATATATGTATATATATGTATATATCTGTATATATATATGTATATATCTGTATATATATATGTATATATATGTATATATATATGTATATATATCTATATATATATATATATGTATATATATATCTGTATATATATATATATATGTATATATATATATATGAAAAATGAGAGATGATTTATATTTCATTTTCATAATATTACTCACGTGCTATGTTCGATCTCCAAAATAAGTGAGAAAAATCTAATCATACTGATTGAAAAAGATTATATTAAAATTAATATATTTTAACCACTAAAAATGTACGAATTTTAGGTAATTATGAAAATCATGTTCCGCAACACAGAGAAAATTTATATCTCTATCTATTTTTTATACCTTTTGTTTTAATACGATCTAAAATATTCATGAGTGTCTTTTGAGTACTATGCATGAATAGGCAAATACATGAATGTATCTTAATCTAGTTGATGCATGCATTTGAATCATTGATATAGTGCATGTACTAGAAGTTTTAGGAAGTTCTTTGTAGTCCTATAAATAGGACAACTCATTTATTGTGGCTATCATTTAAAAGTTCAAGTTATATATACAAGTGTGTAAATTCTACAAAGCAAGTTTCCTTTGTGTGAGTGTGTAGATTATTGAGAACAAGTTTCTTCTCTTTAATCTCCAACTATATATATATATATTTCTACAAAGTGGTATCAAAAGCAAAGTTTAAAGATAGCTTCCAACAACATGTTTCAACCTCAACTTCCTCATTTGACGGGAAAGAACTACAACCAATGGAGCATCCAAATGAAGGTGTTATATGGCTCTCAAGATCTTTGGGAGATTGTTGAAAATGAATATGAGGAGCCAGAGAATCAAGCAACCCTCTCAACACAACAATTGAATACTTTGAAGGAGAATCGAAAGAAGGACAATAAAGCTCTTTACTTTATCTATCAAGCGGTGGATGAAGCAATCTTTGAGAGGATCTCTTCGACATCAACATCAAATGAGGCATGGGACACCCTTAACAAAGCATACAAGGGTGAAGAAAAAGTAAAAATGGTGAGACTACAAGCTTTAAGAGGTGACTTTGATTTACTCAAAATGAAAGAAAGTGAATCGGTGGAGGAATTTTATAATAGAACAATTTCAATTGTTAATCAACTTCGAGTTAATGGTGAACAAATTGAAGATAAAAAAAGTCATAGAAAAAATTCTTCGTAGCATGACCCGAAAGTATGAACATATTGTGGTAGCTATTGAAGAATCAAATGTTGGGTTTCGCAGGATCAAACGCAGCGGAAAAATACGATTTAAAATAAAACAAACGAAACCCAAACCCAAGGATCTATGCGAAACAATTTAATACAGATAGTTTAAGATTTTACCGATTAATTGTGTGAATTTGAAGCTTTGGTGAAGGTGTTGATCGTCTCCAAATCTTTAACGCAATCCAACAGAACTACGTCTCTACGGTATCCACATGAACACTCGCGAATCGTCTTACGATCCGAATCAAGAAGAGTTATAGTACTAGCTGTATGATCTGTATCTCTTATCTCTCTATATCTCTGAACTCTAGTTTCTCTCTTATGAGCAACTAGGGTTCTTAGAATACGTGAAAACGTTGGTTAGAGAGAATGACTGATATATCATATATATAGCCTTTCATAGAGTAATTCCAAAACCTAATCTAATTAGGAGACTTAAAATCCGAATTTTATATTTATTAGATGTATATACTTAATCAAGTCTCATTTAATTAATATATATATATATGCACAAATAAATATATATATTCGTATTTCCTTCCAAAGGACTCTACTTCATACAGATTACATATATAAATATATATATGTATATAATTTAAAGCCATGATTTAATTAAATCAATCTTATTGATATATTAAAATCATAGACATCTAAATTATATCTCCTTGACAAATGTTCTTTGTGTGTGACCCTGTAGGTTATTATTACGTTGGCAATAATTTTTAAATCATATTATAAAATTATAAACAGTGAGCGGCATCTAGTAATACATCACTGTTACCCAAGTAATAATAAAGTCATAGATTCGACGTTACCTTTCGTGACCAATGTTTCAATGTAACTTAATCCTTTTAACCATGATATCTAAGATTAAATTCAAGGCATGGATGTGTCATCCTCTTCATAATTTTAATCTTAGTTTTTCTTGATCAATGAGTAAACTATATGAAACAAATCTCTATTTGAGAATGGCCATGCATTTCATAGTTTCACTCAATCAAGAGGCCTATAGATATCACCCCTAATTTATAGGAGGGTTAAATTCCATCTACATCATTCCCATTTCTCACATAACTCATTATGCATCCAACAATCACCTTTATCGTCCACCAGATTAAAGGTGACTTTTGATAATGTCAAAACGCATAACTCCTTATGTAGAAATGTCATGACTTCAGGTCGAAGGACCATTACATCATTGTCACTATGAGAATTACTTATGACACATAGCATAATGTTAGAATTCTCATGGTGGGTCTGTCCAGTACCATGTTCTCTAACATGTACCTATGTATCAACTTAATATATCTCGTATATATTTATAACCAATGAGATATGGCCATCAGTTAATCACATACTAGTCTCAATGTATTATTGTTGTCCTACTGACAATGATACTCGACTAGGGATATTTAAAAATAATGATACATTACATACTTATATGATCTCATATTCAAGTCACATACTTGAAACCATATAATTAGTATTATTCTTCTAAGGACATTTATTATGTTAACATTTATATAACGCAGTAAATAAAACATAATAAAAGAAATTATCATTTAACCAAAAACATATCATAAATATAATGTCACAATCATTACATAATTGGCCACTAGGGCATACACTCTAACATCAAAAGACTTGAATAATTTCTCTTTTGAAGAATTATTGGGCTCACTCCAATCTCATGAGCTTTGAATCAAACAATTTGACTCCTCTCCTTCCGAGCAAGCTTTTCAAATTCAAGACAACAATTGTGGCGGTTTTAGAGGAAGATGAGGAAAAGGATCTTCTCGCGGAAGAGGAAAAGTTCAAAGTGAAAATTCAAGAGGAAGAGGAAGAAGCCATGGAGGATATAATGGAAGAGGAAGAGGTAATTCTTATAATTTTCATTGTCATTATTGTCATAAATATGGACATATGAAGAAGGATTGCTATAAGAGAATCAATGATGAAAAAGGTGATTCTAATTTTTTACATGAGGATTCGGAGACAAAAAATGAAAGTGTGCTTCTTGCTTGCAATATTCAAGAAACTTATCTT
The DNA here is from genome assembly GCA_014636745.2 of Centella asiatica. NCBI lineage: Eukaryota > Viridiplantae > Streptophyta > Magnoliopsida > Apiales > Apiaceae > Centella > Centella asiatica. Next base: position 42,415,027 of record CM025780.1, on the reverse strand, counting down.
GATGATGTTTGGTATATTGATAGTGGTTGTAGTAACCACATGACCGAAAATAGAAAGATCTTTGTGAATTTTGATGAACATGTTCAAAAAGAAGTCAAGATGGGAGATAATAAAAGGCTCAACATCAAAGGCCGTGGTGATGTTCTAATTCGCACAAAGCAAGGTACAAAGCATATTTCTAATGTTTATTATGTTCTGGATCTTAAGCATAATCTTTTAAGTGTTGGACAACTCTTGAAGAAGGGACATAATGTTAATTTCAAGAATGATTTATGTGAAATTAAAGACAAGAATGGTGTTCTTATTGCAAGAGTCAAGATGACTCCAACTAAAGTATTTCCATTACAACTCAAAAATGAAGTTCTTCCTTGTTTTGCTAATATTGTGAATGACAAGTCTTGGCTTTGGCATCACCGATATAATCACTTGAGTTTCACTACTTTATCCAAGATTTGCAAAGACCACATGGTGAGAGGAATTCAAAATATTAATCGTCAAGATTAAGTTTGTGAAAGTTGTGTCTTTGGCAAGCACCATCGAGATCCATTTCCAAAAGAAAAGGCATGGTGAGCACGAAATCCTTTGGAGTTGGTGCATTCTGATTTGTGTGGACCTATGCGCACAAACTCTCTTGGAGGTAATCGTTATTTCCCCATTTTTATTGATGATTGTAGTCGCAAGATGTGGATCTATTTTCTCAAAGAAAAATCACAAGTATTTAGAGTATTCAAAGATTTTAAAGAACTTGTAGAGAAATAAAGTGGCTTTCATTTAAAGACACTACGATCCGATCGTGGTGGAGAGTATATGGAGAAAGAATTTGGAAATTATTTGAAAGAGCATGGCATTCGTCACCAACTAACGGTTCGTTCAACTCCTCAATAAAATGGGGTGGTAGAAAGAAAGAATCGTATTATCATGGAGCTTGTTTGAAGTATGTCGAAGACAAAAAAGTTGCCTAAGTTGTTTTGGGCCGAAGCGGTAGCTTGTGTATGCTATGTTCTCAATCGTGCGACAACTAAAAGTGTTCAAGGAATGACTCCACAAGAAGCATGGAGTGGTCACAAGCCATGTGTTTCTCACTTTTGGATTTTTGGAAGTATTTGTTACTCTCATGTGCGAGATGAAAAGAGAGGTAAACTTGATGATAAATCTGAAAAATGCATCTTTATTGGCTATAGTGAAAGTTCCAAGGCATACAAATTGTACAACCCCATTACAAAGAAGACTATTATTAGCCGTGATGTAATATTTAACGAAGAGGAAGCATGGGAATGGAAGAATGAAAAAGAAAAAATAAGTATTATTCTTGATGATGATGCATTTGAGCCAATTGAAGAAGAAGGCTTCGCTCCTCCTTCACCATCCAATTCTTCTCAAAACTCATCTTCTACACCATTATCATCATCTTCAAGTTCAGGAACTCCACCAAAAAGAACAAGAAGTCTTGGTGAGATATATAATGATATTAGAAGCAATTTGGAAGATGACTTTGTTGATTTTGCTCTATATGGAAATGTTGACCCGATCACTTTTGAAGAAGCCATAAAAGAAGACAAATAGAGGCAAGCTATGGATCAAGAGATTGATGCAATTGAAAGGAATCAAACATGGGAATTAGTGGAAGTTCCTAAGGGAAAGAAACCCATTGGAGTTAAATGGGTCTACAAGATAAAGATGAATGCAAATGGTGAAGTTGAAAAGCACAAGGCTCATTTAGTTGTGAAAGGCTACAAGCAAAAAAATGGTGTTGACTACAAAGAAATTTTTGCTGCCGTAGCACGTCTTGAAACAATCCGGTTAGTGCTTTCTTTGGCCGCTCAAAATAGGTGGTAAGTTTACCAAATGGATGTAAAATCGACTTTTTTGAATGGAATATTGCAAGAAGAGGTGTATGTTGATCAACCCCCGGGTTATGTGAAGAAAAATGAAGAGAATAAAGTATACCAATTGAAGAAGGCATTATATGGACTAAAACAAGCACCACGTGCTTGGTATAGTCACATAGATGGTTATTTCATGAAGATGGAATTCAAAAGATGTCCATTTGAGCATACTCTTTATATCAAGGAGAACAAAGGTAATATTCTCATCATTGGCTTATATGTGGATGACTTGATATTTATCGGAAATAATGTTGATGATATTAATGAGTTCAAGAGGAATATGGTGCAAGAATTTGAGATGATGGATTTGGGACTACTTCATTATTTCCTTGGCATTGAAGTAACACAAAATGATGATGGCATATTCATCTCTCAACAAAAGTATGCAAAAGATTTGTTGAAGAAATTTAGAATGGAAGAGGCCAAGCCAATTAGCACTCTGGTTGAATTTGGTCTAAAGCTAAGTAAAAATGACAATTACAAAAATGTTGATCAGACATTGTATCGAAGCCTTGTTGGAAGTTTGATGTATTTGACGGCTACTCAACCCAACATCATAGATGGTGTAAGCTTGATTAGTAGATTCATGGACAAGCCGAAGAAGAGTCATTGGGAAGCCGGAAAAAGAATTTTAAGATATGTTCGTGGAACTCTTGAAGATGGCATTCATTATCACAACGTAAATGATCCTAAACTACTTGGATATTGTGATAGTGATTGGGGTGAAAAATTTGATGAGAGTAAAAGTACTTCCGGAAATGTTTTCTTTCTTGGTTCGGGTGCAATTACATGGATGTCAAAGAACCAACTAGTTGTGGCCCTTTCAATAACGGAATCCGAATACATCTCACTAGCAATGACAAGTTGTCAAGCTCTATGGATGTCATGGATGTTGGAGGAACTTAAACACTCATTCAATGATGCTCCACTTATATATTGTGATAGTAGTTCTGCAATTGAACTTTCTAAGAATCCGGTATCTCATGGCAAAAGCAAGCACATAAGGATAAAAGTATCACTTCATTCGAGACTTGGTCAAGAAAGATGAAATTGTGATCAAGCATTGCAAGATTTGAGATCAAATAGCCGACATATTCACGAAACCTTTGAAGGTGGAAGTTTTCAAGGAATTGAAGAAGAAACTTGGTATGCGCAAAAGTTTAGCTTAAGGGGGGCTGTTAGAAATATAAGCTAAACTTTATATTATCTATTATTTATTTAATTATTATTCTAGAATATTCATGAGTGTCTTTTGGGTACTATGCATAAATAGGCAAATACATGAATGTATCTTAATCTAGTTGATGCATGCATTTGAATCATTGATATAGTGCATGTACTAGAAGTTCTAGGAAGTTTTTTGTAGTCCTATAAATAGGACAACTCATTTGTTGTGGCTATCATTCAAAAGTTCAAGTTATATATACAAGTGTGTGAATTCTACAAAGCAAGTTTCTTTTGTGTGAGTGTATAGATTATTGAAAACAAATAATATAGTTTTCACAAACTTTAGTGGCAGTTTAGAAGAAAACTAGAACATCAAGTTTTATATTTCCAATTAAATCTTCCAATAAATATCTTTATAGAATCTCCAACATGTGTACTATGACTTACCCAAGAAAAATCATTCTTTTAATCCAAAAAAAAAGAGCAATTGCCGTTTCTAGGAATGATCGGCAACAAACAATTTGTGCTCCAATAACAATTATAAAGATTTTCTTGCCAAGGTTGGGGGTAACGAAGCCCTAATATAAATATTGGTGAACCCTAGCTTGGGGTTCTAAAGAATGTTGTGAAAGCTAGGGTTTATATTTGCAACTTTAATTTATGTTGTACCCTAACCGTAGCTTTCTAGAAATATTTTAAAAACTACAGTTCGAACTTGCAACTTGAATTTATCACGACGTGCTGTACCCTAACCCTAGGGTTTTAGGGAATAGTTTGAGCTACTTGTAGGTTTTTTAAGCCGGTTCATGAAAGTGATATTATGGATCGATCGCTTCTTTGAGTAAGTAATTTTCAATAGAATTGAGTAACAGGAAACCTCGGTGTACGCAACAATAAAGAAAGAATTGAATGTAATGCTCAGAATCTTTGATCTTTTATTTATTTTTGAAATCTAAATTATTAACTATATGAGTTTTGCTTTGATGTTTGTATAAATTGCAAACCAAAAAACGTTAAAAATTTGTTATGGCTTTATTATAGTGCTTCTACTGGAGATTTTCTTCTGTTTATCAGTTTTTATTATCCAACTTCAATAATTTGTGAGTAAGAATGTAAGAGGATGATATATAATTACTAAACAACATTCAATATAAAATATGAAGATATGTATAAATTTTAAGAATTTTCTTATAACATTAAGAAATTAACAATGTAACAATAAAAAAATTTTGACAACTGAAAATTCACACATAGACATATCAAACACTAGTAGTGCATGCCTTTTATTAGCATATACTCAAAAGGCCATGCGTGGTGCATAATTCATCAGGTATTGTGAATTTAGAATCGCGGTTGCACTTGATAGACTATGCTTTTGTCAACCTGGAAAGGTTTGACAAGAATATAGAAGGAATATCAGGATTGGATCCAAATACAGCAATAGCAATTGTAATAGCCGCCGGTTTTGGCTGTTAAGAGCAGCAATGGCTTCTGCATTTCCTTAACCAATATTCTGCTGGTAGTGAATGAGACCTTTTGGAAACACAAACACATCACCCTCTGTAAGCATTTTCATCATCTGTCGGTTTTCTGGATAGGAGGTGACAACCCACACGAAGGGTACCTTGAAGAACTGTTAAAATTTCAGTAGCACGGGGATGGATATGAGGAGGGTTAATACCCCATGATGCGAAGTCAATACGGGAAAGGCCAAGGGTGTTGAGTCCGGGGTATCCTAGCTAAGTTTACAAGATTTACTGCTGATCTAATTACATTTGATGTGTTTCCTGGCATGTTGAATCTGCTGAAGGAGAAGTCTGTCTCATTCACTAGCATTCTTGCAAACTAGGCCATTCAGTACTACCACTGCACGATGAATAAGTATTTCCTAAATCAGTTCTAAAAATGGGAAAGTTAAACGATCTTATAGCTAGGAGTGTATATATTCTTAGACAGTTTCGCATAAATTTGATAAAGTGGTCATAGAAGTGGTGGAAACATATAAGTGCATGCATCGAAAGAATTTGAAGGAAAATATTACATTATGTTAATTAACAATCAAAAACACCTCGACTATATTTGTCAGAAACACAAAAATCCCGAAGAGGATCAGCATAAGAACCTGAAGCAACATCAAAAGATATTGTACTTAGTAGTCCTATGGACAGAAATACATTACAAGCCATGGAAGAAACCATCTTCATAGTTTTGTATAAATCAAAAACAACGGAAGAGACAAAGAGTTGGAGATGTAGCAGAAATCAATGATTAGCTTAGGTTGAGTTGTGAATTAAGCTCTCCTATGGGAGCCTTTTATAGAGACAATTAAAGAGATGGAGAATAAGAGAAAAGAGAAAAGAGAAAGCTAAAGCAGACGGCTAAAGCGTCCGGCAGCATCTTAGACCAATGCGCTGAAAGAGTCGAATCATCATAGTCTACACAATCAAAATATATACATATAGAATTAGTAAAACGAAATGCATATATATATATATATATATATATGTATGTATATATATATATATGTATGTATATATCCCCTGTTTACACTAGCTAGAGTGTGATATGATTTGATGCCATAGTATATTTTTTTGAACATATTAATGTTGTTATTTTTTATTTTATATGCATGAAGTGGTAATGATTTCATATGGAGAAATTTCGTCGGCCTACGCAATATAGGTTTTTATATAAGTAGATGTTGTCGTCTCCTGGAAAGGTCTTAGATTAATGTAAAGTACTCAAATTCAACTTTCTACATACTAATTAAATAACATACGTGAGTTTGTTTAATGGGATCTAAGGAAGTTCGTGCAACTTTCTCCGACTGATTGATTGTTCTCATTTACGTCTGCGGATACGTACAAAGCTGAATAAAAGGAAAAATCGCCCAAATGGAAATAAATCGAACCCAAAATATGAAATCCATAAAAACTAAGAGCCGACTGTTACCGTGAAATGTTAAGTCAACTTTATTTTTTTCATTTTAAAAAGGTGAACTATTTAAAGAAGCCGAGCCTCTACCCAAACGACCGTTTATATTCATTGCTCCATCTAGTCCAATAAAAAAAAAGTTTCAAAATTAGACTTATCCTATGCAACCTCTAGAAATTGTTAAATTTGAATAATTTTTTTATTATAATGCTACATGTTATAAAATTAATCATTACAATATTCTTATCTTATCATTAATTAAACATTTAAAACAAATTTCATGAAAAACTTATTATTTAAACAGGTAATTAACAATCAAATATCTAATATTAATACCCATAAAAAATTCATATAAAACCCTTTTTGTGTAATAGAGGGATTAATATATATCTTTTTGTGCGATAATGTGTGTGTGTATATATATATATATATATATATATTAAATGGGTAGTATATTTTCTTAAATTTTTTTGCAATATTTATAAGAAATCGAACTTAGATAGGATATTCAAAACTATGAAAGTTTGTAAGTTTTCATAATTTTTGGTGATATATAAAATAATTTTTATGACTATTTAAAATTATTAAAAAAATTTGTCTTAAAGTTATTCAAATTGCATGATTATAACTATCATGCACGTCATAAAAACTTATATAAATTTGCAAACTCCTTTATTTTTTAATGGTTTTTAAATTGTAGGTTGGATTTTTCAAAAATATTGCAAGATATAAAATATTAACTACAATTTAAATTTAGAAAATAGACTGCAAACTATTAGTCATTTTGTCTAATAGTGATTGATACATAAATATATACGTACATACATATCTTGTTTACTTTACGTATCTTGTTTAGTTTTTCAATTCAGTTAAACTAAAACAATCACACAGCTACCATTCTTTACCATATTAACATTTTAGTGGTGATTAAAAAAAAAAGAATCCAATAGTAGCACCGAAATCAAAAAATAAAATTGTGAGAAAACTGCATGCGAATCAATTAGTTTTAAAACCAAAAGTGTTCAGTTTGATTATCCAAATTTAATAATTGATCTATCTAAAGGTTCCCGATCAATTATTAATACTCACCGAAGGCAAATAGTTCGACATAACATCGATATAAAGACTTGCTAACAGATTTTCATTATTCTTTATAAACAAATAAAAAGAATTTAATTAACAATATATCCAAAACATTGTAGAAACTTTATCACTCGCAACTTCATTCACGAGCACTTCTTTTTTTGGATAGCCCAAAAGCAAGAAAAAAAAAGGTATAAACATTTAGAATCGGGACTGCACTTGTTTGACTACGATTTTGTCGAGCTGGAAAGCCTTTGCAAGAATATCAGAAGGTATATCAGGATTAGATCCAAACACGGTGTTAGCAATAGTAACAATTCCAGGGTTTTGGCTGCTAAGAGTTGACATGGCAAGTGCATTTCCATAACCAATGTTCTGCTGGAAGTGTATAAGACCTTTTGGGAACACAAACACATCACCCTTGTTAAGTACTTTTGTGATCAGTCTATTTTCTGGATTGGAAGTGACAAATCCGACGCGGATTGTGCCTTCAATGACTGTGAAAAGTTCGGTAGCACGGGGATGAAAGTGAGGAGGGTTAAGACCCCATGGTACATAGTCAACTCGGGCAAGGGAAATGCCAAGAGTGTTGAGTCCTGGAATCATATCTACGTTTAATAGAGTGACTTTTGATCCAACTGCATTTGATGTGTTGCCTGGTTTGTTGAATCCGCTCCAGAAGAAGTCATGCGCTTGTACAAGCTTGGGGTCCTTGCATGCTGCACCATTCACTAGCACTACATGTGATAGAACAACATTTCGTAAGGTTTTACTACCACTGAAATTATTAACAGACGATATTTTAATAAATTCTTGATCTACAAATACCAGTAACACTATCCAAACTTGAGTTCAGGTTTGATCCTCTACCTAAAGGTCGAACAAATGTATGTGTTCTGAGCTAATTCATAACCTCCTACCATACACTATATATAATATATATAGAAAGGAAAAGAGAGGGTGTAGGGAGGACTGAAATTATGAAACGAAGCTTAAAAACTGTAAGAATTTTAGTACCTGAGCTATTTTTGTCAGCAACACAGAAATCTTGAAGAGGATTAGCATCAGAAGCAAGAGCAAGTACAAATGTCAAACTACTTAGCAGTCCTATGAAAAAATATTTTGAGGCCATTGAAGAAACCATCTTAACTTGGAATTTTCTATAATCTAGTTTATATGAGAAAAGATGAACAAGTTTGAAGTTGGAGCACAAAATGATCAGCTGATGTTAAATTGTGAATTAAAATTCCCTTTAGCCCCTTTTTTATAGAGAGAGATGAGAGTTACAATATAGAGATGGGATAAATGGCAAAAATATATGACGCCTTCTTACTTACCTGTGCGCTGAAAGAGTCTTCTGCTATTTCTTTACACATTCAACAAACAATAAAGTGGTAAAAGACGCCAATTAATTCGTTATTTAACTTCCAGATTTCACCTCTTCAAACCAGCACATTATGTAGTTTATATTCTTAGAAGAACATCAGATGCTCAAACTATGTCAGGGTCTTTAGTTTATTAATTAGCTTTGTCCATTCCGCTTGGACTGGTTCAACTTCTTATTTTATTTAATAGGTTACCTGCTAACTCAAATTTTTTACTCATTAATTACTAAATACTCTCCATTACAAAATTAAAGCTAAATTTGGACTTTTAAATAATTTGGTTCATTTTTATCTAACATATAATTTATCTTTTTCTATTTGGAAGTTTTAGATGGTTGTTTTTGAAGCTTTATTTTTTTTTTTAAACTCTTTTTTGATTGGCGAAATTCTTATCACTACTCATCCAATTCTAACCCATAAGCTACTAATTCAACTCTTACCCTATAAGTTTGATCCATTGACTTTAAGTTTATAAGAGACTGTTCTTATCACTTGAACTAACTCACAACTTGTTTTTGAAAACTTTATTGTCAATTAATAATAAAAAAACTATGGTAAATAAAACTAACTTCAAAACCCGTCCATAACAATAACACATGTAAATTTATAATCATTGATTTAACTATAATTACTTTGAGGACATATACGATATATGTTGAGATTGTGTCATATTTGATGATTATAGTATATTGTTGAGATTGTGTCGTATTTGGACCATTTGGTGATTATCTCCAATGACCACTAAATACGTAAGTAATAATTCAAAAATTTTCACCTAGTTGGTTATTGAAGTATTTAGGGTGTTATTCCATTTTCAGATGACCCATTATGATTGATACCTTTCACTTTTTAATACATACACTATATTATAACCGATACATATACAGTAATAGTAAAATAGTATTTTTTTACTTTATAATAAATAAATAAATTCAACATTTTAATATATTACATCATATTTATTATACAGAAATGATGCAATAATTATTTGAATATTATTAATCACGTTATCTTAATAGTCATAATAATAAGTATTATACCATAAAATATAAGTATCTTAATAGTCTATTATATATTTGAGAGAGAGATAGAGAGAAAAGGAAAAACACAAGGTGACCGAACTTTGAAAACACCAAAATTTTCATATTTACACTAGAAAAAAATATACTATTAGTCTTTCTCATTTCAACTGAGTTTTTGAACATGGTTATAAAAATCCTCGTATAAGCTGATTAATCTGATAGTATCTGGGGCCTTATTCCGCTTAAATTCAATTAGTCCCTACTAATTTCGATAAAACTCACATCTAGCTATGTGTTAGGCATTATTTTATGGAGTCCACCTAGCATCTTTTACGACATTTATTAAATACCCTAAAACTATATTTTTAATATTTTACGACATATTAACATAACTCTAGTTCTCGTCAATACAATATTTGATATATGATTGATCGTTTTATCTATCTATCACTCTATTTATATAAATATTTTAAATCAAACAATTATAATCATGAATTGAAATAATTATAATCAAATTGATAATCACAATAATAATGCAATTTATCATAACGCGATCAATAATAACTAAATAAAACATAATATTCATCGTTAGTTAAATATACCCTAACTCGGGTTGGACATGTTGTCTTAGATGATCAGAAAATATGTCATGACTGTCGCGCCCGGGGAAAAAAAAAGGGTTGTATAGGTTTTTTAAATAGGGTTTTGCCGGATTTATGCGACGAATCAACAGAGTTCAGTTTTATTTCAGAGTTGTCAGTTGATATTAATTTAAAGAAAAAGTTGTATCAATTCATCCAATTTTTATTTTGAAAATTTAATGAACTCTATTGATTTTTAGATGACTCTATCATCTCCGAAATTAGAAAATTAGATTCGGGGTTTCATTATGTGAGGGGAAGGTGTTAGGTACCCCTCACATCCATGGGACCCATGGTTGCCGGTTCTCTCTCCCTTATTTGATACTAAAAATAATTATTTGCAAGTGAAAGAAGATGAATTTATATTTAAAGGAAATAAAAGATAAAACTAAAAAAAATGATTTTTGAGTTGAAATTCTACCTTGTGATGGAAATTGATAAAAGCAAATAAATTTAAAAGTTTTGAATGTCCAATAGTGTCTATGTGAGAATTTAAACAACAAATAAAACTCCTATACTCGACTACAATAGGAATACTTGAATTGAATTAAAAAAGCACCTTGATTGCAAAATAAATTACAGTAGTCAAGGAGCTCTCCTTTATAATCTACGGATCTTTGATATAAATTGAGAACTACCTCTTTACTAGAAAAAAAGACTGCTTAATTTATTTCTATTCTATCTTCCTCTCTTTTTGCAAGAATGCTTGGGTATTTATAGGAGAGCTCCTTGGGTTGTTACAAAATTGAGTCAAACTAGGAATTAAGTAATAAACTATTACCAAATCAATTTTAGCACTTGATGGTTGCCTAGATCAGTGGCCCGGATTTGAGCTGTGCAGATTTGGTAACTTGCCATTTTGTTGATAGCTGCAACGTTCTAAAATCCTTACATTTGTATTTTGGCGGTTGCATAGAACTTGTAGTATGTAATTTGGAAACAAATCTTTCCAAATTTGCAGCTTACCTAATTCTGTGCAAGTCATTCCAATTTCAGACTCCCCTGATTGTGTTTATGTAGGCTAGGTGCGAAACCTTAACTTTTCGATTCAAATTAATATGGCTGCAAATTTCCAATTTCAGATTTGATTGTGTAGTTTCCCTTCATGTGTAGATTTTCCATAAAAAAATTTATCTGTTGATGAAAGATTTGAATCATCCTCCAATGGATTTTCTAAATATCCACCGATGAATAATTTGATTATCAACTGATGGGTTATTAAGAATATTCTCTGATGGTCTATTAATTTAATCCATTGAGGGAATATTTGAAATACCCCCTAATGAGCCATTTGAATTATCCGTTGATGGCCTTTTGAAGAATCCACTGATGGTCTATTAAATTTATCCACTGATAGGATAAATATCCTGATGAATATTTGAGTGTTTATATTATAAATTACCATTTGTCCTTCACATGTGATATATTTGCCTTCTTTTTTTTTCAAAATTAAAGAGACATTTTTAGTTTAGTTATAATATATTTGTGAAACCCTAAAATTCAATACGTGTTATGTCTTCTAAGGTTTGAATCGTGCATTCTGATTGTCCATCAATCTGAGGGTGATAGGTTGTGCTCAGTCTAGCCTTGTCCCCAGATAGTCTTGAAAACTCTTCTAGAATCTAGATGTGAATCTCAAATCTCGATTAGAGACGACGGAGGCTGACACTCTATGTTGACTCATAATTTCCTTAACATATAGCTTCATCATCTAGTCCATCTTGTATGTGTACTTGATGACCAAAAAGTGTGTAGATTTGGTAAATCGATCAACTATGACCCAAATGACGTTCATCCCTCCCAGCGTGATTGGCAATCCAACTTCGAAGTATATTGTGATAAAATTCCACTTTCACTAGCTTCAAAAATATTGGCAATCCTATAAGTCTGGTTTCAAAAATAAAAAAAAATTACAACTTATTTCAACAAACAACTTCAACACAACAATTTTACCTCATTTTTTCTTCAACAACTCCAGCCGTTCTTTTCTGTTTTTCCTCAGCAACTCCAGCCTATTTTTCAACAGATTTTTCAATACAAGCTCAATTTCTTCTTCAGCATCTTTGAGGAGAGTAAGAAATCCTTCAATGTGCCTCTCACTGATACTGTTAATATCTCTGTTGTAGTCAAAGAAAACCTTCTCTCCATGAAAAGTCTCATACCACAATCCCAAAGGCTTAGACTTAGCTTCCGGTACTGAATCCACCTTATGCTCCATCTTCATCACCTTCTGAATTTGGCTTCGAAGTTTCATGTTAAGACCAGAATTCTCAAGCACAACAGTCAGCAACCACTCCAGATCTTCTTTATTCTGTCCCTCCAAGGCTGGCTTTTCGAACTTCAGAGACTCTCTATCTTTTAAAAAGACATGGAGAAGCTCTTCATTGTTTTTACCTTTGATAAGATCAATCTTCTTTGTACTTTTCTTCAGGGCCTTGATGATTTCTTCAGTGCTAGCCATTTCAACCTTATAGGACTTCCTTGATGAAACTGTTCGTGGTTTTGTTGGTCCACTTACAGCCACCAAAGCAGTCTCGGTTGACCTTGGAGGATCTTGAGAGGTAGGCTTCTTAATGGTTGCCTTGATCACAGGTTTCTTTGCAGATTCCTGGACCAAAGGTTTCCTCCTTGACTTTCTCTCTGCCTCTTCCATCTCTTTATTTTTCTTTTTGGTAACGGTTGCCTTTTGTGCACTTGATCTCTTTGTTGAAGTTTTCTTCTTCTTCTTTGCCTCCTCCTCCCCCCTTGCTGCTGCCATGTCTTCCTCTTCCTGAAGTTTCTGAGCTAACAACGCATCAGAGTCTATTAATCTTTGATCACGAGGATTGATTAACTCAACTTTCCATTCCACTTCAATTTCAATAGGAGTAGGAAAGTGAGCAGTCTTCATGGCATCCCCCAATAGCTTAGGTTGTCTTGGTTGAGTTGAAATTTGTTTCTTTGGTTCCTCAACCATGACTCCCTTGCGTTTATCTTTTGGTTTTAGGGCTTGAGCAGAGGAAGAAGTTTATGCTTCTGTTGCTGCTATTGTTGTTGCTGTTGCTGTTATTGCTGTTGTTGTTGGAAGTTGTGTTGTTGTTGTTGCTGCGGCAAGATCAGAATGTGTCTTTAAGATCCTGTCCAACATTGCTTGCAATTCTGCATCAAGGACAGGACCAGACTTGTGTGAATGTACAGGTTTGGATGGACCACTCTCCCCCTTTTTGACATCAGCATCTTGGGGTTTAGAGGAGGTGGTCAGTGTTGGAATGGCCTGCAGCAAAAGTTGCTCCATTCTGTCTTGCTTTTGGATCAGGAGTTGGATGTTTGCTTTGAGGGCTTGAAGTCGACTGTCAGTCTTGGACTTATCTTTGACTAAAGAATCAATTGCAGTGATAGTCCTCCTTGGCAAGTGTCCTTCATAGCACCTTCTAATCTTGTCTGTCTCCAACTCCATCCTTTCCTTTATTTGCTGCACTGCACCATTTATGCCAGTAACCAAGAAGTGGTGAAACTTTGTATGTTTCTTGTCCACCTTGGTTAACTCTTCAAGTAAATCTTTAATGGATAGTGCAGCTGCAGTGGACCCGATGTTGGTCACATAATCCTTCCTCAATTGGGCGGGTGCTTCCTCCAGAGTGTTGGCATAAGAGGCATCAAGCCATTCATCAACATTATGCTCTGGAGCTTCTTCAGGCACATGTTCATCTGCTAGCCTTGTCTTCAATGCAGAAATATGATCTTGTCTCTGTTGTAGACCATATAATTGTTCGAAATCTGCATTGGACATTTCTGATATGACTTGTAAAGCTGCATCCCCTGTGCTTGATCTAATCTCTGGTTTTTTTATTTGGATATTGATGGAGGGAGCAGATGAAACCAGAGCTTCTTGTGAGCTTGTTTCAACAGGTTGTAAAAATATACATGCTGAAAATTTCTCTCTGTTCTTTTGTTGAAGGATCTCATCCTTGCTTACACCCTCTCCTTTTACCTGGGGTTGGGCACCCAGCTTCTCTTTCTCTCCTTTTTCCAAGCTATCTAAAGCTTGACTCTCTTGTATGTGTATGGTCTCTCCTTTTTCTAGGGCAGGAGCCTGACTCTCACTAATTATTCTCACAACCTCACTCATATGGATGGTGTCATTCTGTCCTACAAAAGTGGGGGTTTGAGATGTGCTTGTGACAACATGGATAGGGGGTTCCTTTTGTTTATCTTGGGCTAGGGTTCTATCCATGGAATCTGTTTGAGAGCTTGTCTCGATTATTGGCTCCTCTTGGGAAAAATCAAGAGAATCAATCATATGTATATCAAAAGAATCAAGAGTGGGAGAAAAAGGAGAAGAATGTATAGTTTGGAGTGTTGGCTGTTCCTCAGACATTGAAAATTGAGGAACATCAAAAGATGACTCTGTGTGTACACTCCTTGTGTCACTCTTTTGTTTTATTTTCTCTCTTTGGGTTTCCTCTTGGTGGTGAACAAGAGGTTGTGCAGACTCTGTACAGTGTGTTCCTGGTTGGGAACTTTCTTCAATGTCAACATCCTTTTGGGAGAATGGTGACAGTTCACTGTTTTTCCTTATAACCTCCACTGCCTTTTGGGAAGCAATGGATTGATTTTGGCTAGGGGTTATAACTCTCTTCTTTCTCTGAAGTGGAACTTCAGTTTCTTATTCTCCCTCATCCTCACTTGCTCCCTCAATTATTTTTTTTTAATTGGGAGTTTTGTGATTGTCTTTGGTTTTACAACCACAATCTGTTAAGAGACTGTGGAGGAGGCTATAGACAGTTGTTGTGAAGTGATTGGAGGATTAATGGGGTTTTGACTTTCAATATCCTCAAAAAATTGCAAAGAATAAAGATTTGGAAGCCTGTCAATGAGAATAGATCTCATGACAGGAGGAAAAAATAAAGGAACTATTACCTTTGCAGATTTATGCTTCACATCTGTAAATATTCTTTTACTCTGCAAAACAGTTGGTAAAACTTGCATTCCAGTAATATCAAGGTTAGGAATTAGATATTTAACAATCATCATCAAAAACCTAGAATAATAAATTTTATTTTTACTGGTTTTAAGTTTTATCAAAAGATTTTGTAGAATTAAAAGCCAAATGTTAATATGCCTATCATACAACACATTAAAAGTGATTTGTTGTGTGAGTGTAGTGATAGCATCATAGCCACTGCACTTAGAAATAAAAGATTTAGTTATTATGTCAAAGAACAGTGACCACTCTTGCCTTAGATGGGGTCGTGTTATAGACCCAACAGAAATAATTTCTGTAGAATAATGTAAATTTTTAAACATAGAAACAATTTCTTCATCAGAAGCAAGTGAGTCAAAGTTTTCATAAATTGGCAAATGTAAAGAATTATTAACTACGGTATGATCTATATTATAAACAGAGTTTGCATACCTGAAACTTACCACAGGGGAGGCAGTTTTCTCACCCTGGATGGTAGCAGTGGACCAGACAGCCGTGATAACCTCAGTGGCTTGGATGGGGGCTTCGTAAATGGCATACGAAAGATTGGAGTATTGAAGAAAATCCACAAAGGGGTGGTACTGGGCTTCAAAGACATGCTTATCAGCCACCCCTGCATGGTTTGTCTTGATGATATCAAAGTCTCCAAACTTGAACAGAACAATTTTAGCGGCCATTTTCAGAGATCTGTGAACTTTGGAAGAAAACTTGAAAAAGGGTTAAATTGTAGAGTATTTGCAGAGAGAAAATAATTTCAAAGCTTGAGTGTTTGTAATTGCAAAGATGTTTGAATTTTGTTTTATCAAATTGTTTGAAACGTTTGCAATTCTTAAGGGTAGTGAACCGTTTTTGATCGTGAGAGAGATAACTACAATATTACCCTCAATCGGAGATTGCCCTAATCTCTGATAAGTTCACTTGTAAGAGACTAGAAGAAGATTAGTCTCTGATAGTGTTGACTATCGGGGACTGATGTAGTCTTTGATAATATTAACTATCGGGGACTAGTTAGTCTCTGATAGTATTAACTATCGGGGACTAAGGTAGTCTCTGATAGTATTAACTATCAGGGACTAATGTAGTCTCTGATAGTATTGACTATCGGGGACTAAGGTAGTCTCTGATAGTATTAACTATCGGGGACTAGTTAGTCTCCGATAGTTCAATTTTTTAATTTAGTCAGGGAGTAATTAAAAACAACTATCAGGGACTAAAATAGTCTCTTACTCACTCTAGCTCATATTGTTCAATAATCAACCATTTGATTATTCATTTCATCAAATTTTTTCAGAATTAAAATTCTAGCTCCTAAAATTCTGTTTTTTTTTTCTATCCAGAAAATTAATTCTAGCTTCACAAATTCTGTTTAATTAAAAATAGCTGCAATCCAGAAAATTAATTCTAGCTTCTAAAATTCTGTTTTAATAAAATAAAACAGCTTATTTCCAGAAATTAAATTCTAGCTGCATACAACTAAACAACTTTTTTTCAAAAAAAATTAATCAATTTTTAGAGGCATAATTCAACATTCCTAATTCAGAAACTAATCTAGAAAAGGTAGATTCATCTAGAGGTTTTGTGAATTTGTCTGCAAGTTGTTTATCAGTTGTTACCTAGTGTAATTCGATATTACCTTCACTTACATGTTCTCTTATGAAGTGATATCTAATATCTATGTGTTTTGTTCTTGAATGTTGCACTGGATTTTCTGTTATTGCTATGACACTAGTATTGTGAGAACCCGAAAATTGTAAATTGGTTTTATGATTTGAGATAATATATTTTGTGGCAAATTTTATTTTATATTATCTTATTTTTGCATGAAGTCAAATTCTTTTGGATATGAATGATAAATTCATATACTTCCAAGAAGAATTTAATAATAATGTGGTACTCATGATTATAAGGTTAAATCCTTGAGAAGGTATTAAAGGGGATTAGCAAATCCCATATAAGATTATTTGATCTACAAGGAGGAGAATGAAAGGATTACGTAGCTTTATAACTACGTGTATGATTTAGGTGGCAAGTTTGTGCATGAAGGACAGCAGCTGCTTATACGTACTTAGCTGCTAAGAGATCATGATGAGCAGCCGTACTTACCGTCCAAATCAACCAATTATCTTATTTCAAGCTTAATCGTAGCTTACTGCTTTTTAACTCTATAAATACCCCATCCGAAGTGATATTCTAACTCTTTACCAAATTTCTCTCCTAAGAGTTTCATCAAAATTGTTATTTCTGAAAACTTCCGAGATTTTCTACCGGAGAATTTTCTCAGAAAAGCTTTGATTCCACTTTGAGAACGAAGAGGTAAGAACTTAGTATTCTATTCAGTTTTTTTCCATGCATAACATCGAAGATTTATGCTAAGATTAATGCTTTTTGCATCATCATGGGACATCATAATCAGAGATGTTCATGTTAAAGTCTTCCATTATAGCAGAAGCAGGCTCTGCAATTAATCTTGGACGAGATATTGTTGATCTCTGATGAGATATTGCTAGTCCCTGATGAGATAGTCGTAGTCTCCGATGTGATATTCTGTTATTCCCCGATGGGTTATTTATTCCCCGATGGGTTATTTA
>CM025780.1:42369864-42397348 GCA_014636745.2 Centella asiatica | reverse complement strand
GGTTATTTATTCCCCGATGGGTTATTTAATCCCCGATGGGTTATTTAATCCCCGATGGGTTATTTAATCTCCGATGGGTTATTTAATCCCTGATGGGTTAGTTAGTCCCCGATGACGTCACCCTTAATCCCCGATAGAGTTAAAGTGACGTCATCAGTCCCTGATGAGTTTTTAATCCCCGACACGTTTAGTCTCTGGCGCGTCCAGTACACGTATTAGTCCCTGATACTTTCCCGTGGTCTCTGATGGCTAAGGGGATTATTCCCCGATGCACAGTTTGTGATCAAAGCTACAAAACATTATTTTCTTAAGGTTATTTCACAATGTTATCATACTAGATTCAAGTCAGTAAAGTCTAAGGACATCTCATATCTATTTTCTTCCATAAATTATTATCAAGGTATTAAGATATCACTTGCGTGATTTACAGAATCTTTTCTCGCAAGTAAATTGATTTGAATTTTGTGCAAAGGACTGAGGCAAGTATATTTACACTCTTATATTTGTTTCAAATTAACGTAAGTATATCTTCATTATTATGCTTGATAATGCAAGTATATTCTTACTCTGATGTTTATTTCAGTTATGCGCATGATCAATTGATTCGACATGCGTACAAGATTATATCCTTTATACTTAAATTTCCTTGTGAAACAAAATGCTATGCTTTAATTCCCGCTAGCATGATATGAATGAAATGCATGGATATAAAGGAGCCTTGACTTATCTGATATTATTCAATCTTATATCTGTGCAAATGAATGAGAATGTTATGTCCCTTAATTGGGAAGTGCCACATAGTTGGCAAGAGGAAAGGAAAGGTGCTGATTTGTTCTTCACCTAACCTAGAGGAATTTTATGTGACTACGTACGTTCACACCAGAGGGATCATGCGGGCACAGTTAGGCCAGCTGTATACCGTATGGTTAGCAGATCCAACGGGTATAGCCCCCGATGGATATTTTTACTCCAAAAAAGTTATGCTTGATACTAAGAAGGGTTATACAATTGATTATCATCAGTAACCCTAAAGAATTCTTAAGATTTCAAAGGCATTGATATTGTTCCATCAAGCCTCCCAACAGAATTGGATCTCCTTGAAACACTCAAATCTTTCTTCTCTCTAAATTGTCTATATACTTGCTGGGCGTACGCCGCTCATTCTTGTTGAATTTTAATGTCTGCAGGGCAAGAAGTTAAGGCTGAACCCTCAGATAAGGGGAAGGCAAAAATGATTGATTACTGAAGATGGCTAGCCTTGTGATGCCATTAGGAAGGGAGGGAAGGAAGATGATCTGGGATAGGATATTTTGTATTACAAGATAGAAACAAAATAGCTTCCGCTGTAAATATAATATTTTGGGTTATAATAACTCCTTATCACTGTTTCTTTCAGTAGTTAATCTCTGTATGGATGTATGGTTATCTTTTTTTTCTTTTGACGAAACCCTGATCCAGTGAGGGATTTTGGGGTCGTCACAGGTTCCCCCCCCCCCCCCCCCCCCCCCCAACCCTTATGTTTGTCTATACTTGTATAATTTTGAATTTGAGAAGTTTAAAAATTGACAATTACATAAAAATCATGATTGAATATTTTTATTGTCAAGGTGTTTGTTCGTTAATTGAATAGTTTTAGTATCTATTTGTTAGTCCAGTTGAAGTACAAAATATTTAACAATTTAATTATTTGCAATGTGCAACTCTTTTGCGAAAGCTTATTTTTTTATTATATGGTTTGTGCTCCTATAAACCCTACCTTATAATGCTTAAAATTGGAAATTTCATAACAAATGATAATAGAATAATTTTAATACTTATTTATTTGTTCGATTGAAGTATTAAAAACTTAACAATTCGCGACATGAGAGTCCGTCACAAAAGCTTATTTTTCAATTATGTGGTTTTTTCTCTTACCTTTTGATGTTTAAAAATTTTAATTTCTTCACAAATTGTAATTAATATTTTTAACATCTATTTGTTAGTTCTGTTGAAGTAAAACAGAATTTAGGAATTAATTATTTGCGACGCGCAACTCTCGCAAAAGTTTATTTATCTATTATTTGGTTTGTGCTCTTAGAAACTTCACTTTATGATGTTTAAAATTATTAATTTCATAACAAATAATAATCAAATATTTTTAGTTTCTATTTGTTAATTCAGTTGGAGCATAATGTTTTTTAATGATTTAATTATTTGAGACAAATGACTCCATTGCAAAAGTTTTTTTCTTTATATTATTTTGTTTGTGCTCTTAGAAACTTTACCTTATGATGTTTAAAGTTGTGAGTTTCTTAACAATTGATACAAATTATTTTTAGTATATATTTGTTTTTTCGGTTGAAGTATTAAAATATTTAACGATTTAACTATTTGTGACATGCTAGTCCGGTGCAAAAGCTTATTTTTCTATTTTTTGGTTTGTGCTCTTATAAATTTTAGCTGACGATATTTAAAATTTTGAATTTCATAACAAATGATAATTGAATATTTTTAATATCTATTTGTTAGTTCTCTTTAAAAATAGAATTTAAGGATTTAATTATTTGCAAGGCATGACTCCATTGCAAAAGCTAATTTTTTCTCATATTATTATAATCTTGATCATTTAAATTTTAAAAATCATAATAAATGTTAATATTTTTTTATTTCTACTTTTCCATTCTCCAGAAATAAAAAGAAGTTTAAAGGTTTATTAAATTGCGACACACTACTATGTCGCAAAAGCTTATTTTTCTTTTCTTTTATTTGTGTATGCTTGTATAATTTTGAATTGAAAATGTTTAAAAATTGATAATTACATAAAAATGATCATTGAATATTTTTATGGTCTAGGTTTGTTTTCTTGAAATGAAAAGAAATTTAAAAATATATTTAGTTGACGGATGAATTCGTTGCAAAAACTTACTTTTCTATTTTAGTGAGTGTTTGAATAATAAGTACTTGAAAATTTAATTTATGAAAACCAATCTAAATGTTAATAATTTCTTTTTTAATAATCTAGATCTTTAGTTTACAAAAATAAAAATAATTTAGAGATAAATTTATTAATTTGTGACGCATCACACTGTCGCAAAATCATAATTTCCTATTATTTGGTTTGTGCTCTTATAAACTTTACCTCATGATGTTTAAAATTATGATTTTTCGTAACAAATGATAATCTAATAGTTTTAGTAATTATTTGTTTGTTCAGATGAAGTACAAAAGAATTTAATAATTTAATTATTTGCAACATGCGACTCCATGGCAGAAGCTTGTTTTTATATTATTTGGTTGTGCACTTATAAAATTTCCTTATGTTAGGAATTATAATATTTGATGTTGATGTATAATACTTAGAATTGTTAGAACTTAATATTGTACTAGAACTTGCAGTAATGTACTATTATAAACTACCATCAGAGACTTGTTGAACTTAGTCAAGTAGTTTTAACCTATCGAAGACTAAGGTTTAGTCTATTGGAGACTAATATTTGGCCTATCAAAGACTAGGGTTTAGCCTATCGGAGACTAAGGATTAGTCTATCAGACACTAAATTTTTGGCCTATCGAAAACTAAGCTTTAGCCTATAGCAGACTAATATTTAGCGTATTGGAGACTAAGGTTTAGTTTATCTAGAGACTAAAAATTAGTCTAAGTTTTTGGCCTATCAGAGATTAAAAGTTTAGCTTATAGGAGACTAAGCACTAGCCTGTCAGAGACTAAGGATTGCACTATCGGAGGCTATTGTTGAAGCTGTTAGAGACTAAGACAAAAATGTTCCATTGCATTGAAGCAACGAAGCTGGTTAGGAGATACACTATAAGAGAACAAGTCAAGGGGACAAGCTGTCTGGGGATAAATATCCACTGATGAACAAAGTCAACAAAGGATAAATATTCACTGACGAACAAAGTCATTAGGGGATAAATATTCACTAATGAATAAATTCATATGATGAACAATGTCACATCAAAGGATAAATAGCTTGACACATCACACCTATACCAGAGTTCCTTAATGAACTAGAAGCCGACCAAAGATCCATAACAAAGTTACATTTGGATTAATAAGGTTGGGAAGTTGATCTATGAAAGGTAAGATATTTTGTAACAGTGATGTGACTTAACAGAGATGTTAGGTAACAGAGTTGTCACAACTGTTGATAAAAAGAAGCTGCTCTAATTGATCAGAGTAGTTGTTAACAAGAAAAATAGATCAAAAAAAGGAAGCTGTGTGGAAAGTATACAAGACACAATATACACAACACCAAAAAAAAAGGTTACAGAGAACAAACAGAAAGATGGAGAGAGAGAGAGAGAATTTATACACTTTGTAATCTAACGCAATAAATTCATAGAATTTGAGAAGCAAGTTTTTCATAACTTGAGTAGCTAGAAATTCATTTTTAGATAGCAGTTGTTCATACTTGAACAGATTTCATAAGTTAGTATCAATTTTGATAACCAGATAATTTCAAATTCTAATATCAATAAAATACATTCTTTATTGATTGATATAATTTGTCTTATTTATTAATTCCGCAATTAATTTACAAATTATATCTTGATCTTTACATAGGGAGAAAAAGATGAAATTGTATTCAAGCCCCCCCTTCTACAATTACTCATTCGGGAATAACACCTCATTCGGGAATAACACCTTCTACAATTACTCATTCGGGAATAACACCTTATAAGGTGTTATAACACCTTATAACACCTTATAAGATGAAATTGTGAATTTCATAACAAATTATAATTGAATGTTTGTAGTATATATTGTTAGTTCTTTTGAAGTAAAAAAGAATTTAAGGATTTAATTATTTGAGACACGCGACTCCATAGAAAAAGCTTATTTATCTATCATTTAGTGTGTATTATTATAATCTTTATTGCTTAAATTTTAAAATTGTGAACTTCATAATAAAAAAACTATAAACATTTATTTATATGTGTCACACTACTATGCCGCAAAAGCTTATTTCTCTATTATTTGTGTATGCTTCTATTATTTGGAAAATATGATGTATAAAAATTGTGAATTCATAAAAATGGTAATTGATTTTTTTAATATCCAGTTGTTTTCTATTTTAGCATGTGTTGGTATAATCTTGACTATTTGAATTTTTAATTTGTGAACTTCATTATAAATTTTAATAATTTATTTTATTATCTACTTGTTTATTTCTGGAAATAAAAAATAATTTAATTATTTGCCACTCATCACACAACCAGAGAAATATTAATTTTCTAATATTTGGCTTGAGCCTTATAAACTTGATTTTATATATGATGTTTAAAATTGTGAAATGGAGGGAGTAGTAAAAAGTCTAATAATATCAATAATAGAAAGACTATATATCAACAATGCAATCATATTAGGTTTTATATGTTATTCTAGCTAGTTTTTTTTTTAATTGCTTATCTTTTGTAGCTATTTCTATATAAATGATGGAAACGGATGCTTTCAAAATTTTGAAGCTAATTAACTGATTATAGTTATTTTTTAAAAAATGTACATAGTTTATGATTTTTCAAGACATTATTCCCTTTAATTTGCTTAGAAATTCTCAGCAAGCTTGATTATATAATTAATAATAACAATTATTGTTTATTAGTTTGTTATTATTATAACAATATTTTTAAAAGGTTTATTTTGGATAGTTTAATATTAAAAGAGAACATATATGTTCTAAAAAGTGATGCTTCGGCAAAAATTATTAAAAAATGTCAAAATTTATTTTAAAAGTAAATAGTGTCCAAAAATGGTAGTCCAACATAATTGTGACTGTGACTTTTGTTGTTCCTGGCCCTAATTGTCACTTCCACGTTTAGTAGTCCCGGCCCTAACCCTGGCCCTAATACTTAATACGGATTAGTATCTTCTAGATCCCTCGGAAATGCCGCTTCGTTTTCCTCGTTCTTATCACCCCTATCCTTCTTAATTTCTCCTCGTCCTTATCATCTGCTGTAAATCTCTCTCTCTCTAGGTATAAGGATTTGGTAGATCTATCAAGTCTCTGAGCATTCGGTAAAATAATTTGCTCTAAATAATCCTCGTTTCGTCTTCCAGATGCAGTTAAGATCTCCCGTTATATGATCATTTACTCATACAATCGTTACAATCTTCGGCTTTTACTAATCTTCCAACTTCCCTTTTTGCAGGTCAAAGAAAAGAAAAAAAGAGAGGAAGAAATATGACTGGAAAGAGATGTATATCACCAGAACGAACGGTAGAAATTCTCTATTCAATTTGATTTGCTTTATTTAGTTTCTTCTGATAAAATCTAATTTTATATTATAGTTGTCAGTAGCGGATCTAATTTGATTTTGGTGCTTCTCAAATATATATGATGGTTTTTTCACTCATCAATCCTGTCGATTATCTTGTATTCTTCAAATCACTAGTTCCAATTTGTACTCTTGCATAACTTTGTTGATTTTTTAATTTACAACCAGTAGGATCACCCCTACAGTGTACTTCTTTTCTGAATTTACTAAAACTGTTTTGTGTAAAGACTGAGTCATATATTAGTTTGTGACAGTTATGATAATCGAGTTTCAATTTTACTCGGAGATTAAGTTTTTGAAAAAGAGCAGAACAAGTTATTTTTCACTTGTCGAATCACCCCTTAATTTTCGTCAATTTTATTTGAATTAATCATATTCAAAGATGCCCACAAGTTTTGGAAATTGCTTTGCACAGAAAAACTTTCAGACCAGTCATATCTCTGTAGCACCTTGTTACTTTATACCCTAGTGCTAATCATATATGAAGATTCTGCACCAAATTAACAATTTAAAACAAAAAAATAAAATTCTACGCATGGGCTCACCAGTCATGAATTTTTCCTTCTTTGGTTGCACTATTTATATATGTTTCTTCGAATTCATTCAATCTTGTTAATGCATTTGTGTTTTGGGATTACAAGCTAGTTGAGTAATACCATTTGCTCTTAAATAATACGGAGTATATGATCTTTTATGAGTTTTAATTTCACCAACATGGTTTTTGCTCTTTCCTTCCTTTGATATTTAATTTCCTCGAATCTTTGCACTACTTTCAAAACGTTAAGCACTTACTAAAAAATGGCAATATATATATATATATATGTGGAGGTTTGTATGTAATGTAGATTAACTGATACTAGATTCATATGGAAGCCTGTTTTAAGAGTTGAGCATTGATTAACGATGTGCTAGTTAAAATGCACTTAGTGCATTTTGCTTGATTCATTGTAACTTGTTGCCATTTACAGAATGCTGTTCTTTGTTTATCTTCAAATATTTCCATTTGGGAAAAATGCATTAAGCAGTTAAAATTTGCAAGATATGTTCAGTAACTTTTATATGAAAGTTAGATTGACAATTTAATTGATATAAACCTTTGGAGGGCCTGAATTCATAATTTGAGTATAGAGTAATTATGTGCTGAAAATTCTGTTACTGTGTTTTACTAGATTGATATTTTTGTCCCTATTTCCCTTTATTTAGTGTTCTGTTTTGATTTATCGTGGGCCTCATGAATAAAGATTGGACGTCCGTCTAGGTTTTCCATATGAAGAAAGTAAATATTGTTGCTACATATATATATATATATATATGTATGTATGTATGTATGTATATTTAATTTCTTAAGTGATGTTAAAGTCCTAATCATCTTATAACCAGCTTCGTTTTATCTGTTCAAATTTCGTCTATCTAGAATGATGTTCATCGCATTTCAATTCATCCTGGAAGAAGCAACTTCAGCAGCAACACTGGGTCCGGTTCAAGATGTATTTGTTCGGTGAGTACATAGTAATATATAACCTTAAAAAAGAACATGTGATTATGTGCATCTTATTTCGTCGAATGTCTCTAGCAAATTTCACGGAGTTTTGATAATGTTAAAATAAAATTATAAAGATGTAGCAATACTCTCTCACTAGTATATATTTACAGTTACTTCTATTTTCCGTTCAGACGCATGCTTAAGCTACTACTTGAGGGGGCTGCCAGGGCAAGCAATGCATACTATATGAGGACCGGATCATGTGCGCATGGGGAACAAATACAGATTCAATCATCCTCGTGATTGCTGCTGGTAAGCCAATCGTCAATCAATAAAGAAATATTATACTGTTAATTGTAAATGCAAGGGATACATGTTATACTATTGTTTAGCTTTGCTATTATTAAGTCTTAACATTTAGTCGTTGTATATTTATTGCAGGGAGTGTTTTCTCAGGAGAAGGAGCTTTGATGTTGCTATGGAGGCTGTGAAGTATACTTTCACCCCGTACTCGATCAGCTTTTTCCACTATGTTTAGCTTGATGAGGCTAGCTATTACTCAGAAGTAGATCATGCAGAGGCGAAGAGGGTGAAGAAGAAAGGTTAAAACGAGACATGGTAAGCTAGGGAATTTATTAGCAACAAGCTCCATTTTTCTAATTTTATCCTGAAGAGAAGAGACTAATAATGTGAATTATCGTTTATTAGTTCTCCATAGGAGAAACCAAGTATCGATCATCGGCT
Source organism: Centella asiatica (assembly GCA_014636745.2). Lineage (NCBI taxonomy): Eukaryota > Viridiplantae > Streptophyta > Magnoliopsida > Apiales > Apiaceae > Centella > Centella asiatica. Next base: position 42,388,848 of record CM025780.1, on the reverse strand, counting down.
TCTTTCCTGATTCTTCTATATCAAGCTACAGAGAAGAGGCTAGTTCTCCCGAGGACAAAATGTGAAGCGGATGAAGAGGGTGAAGAAGTATTGAAGATATTCTTAACTATTACAAGAATCGTGGGCTAAATTATGAGCCACTAGATTTTAGTTCATTAGAAGTGTTTGAATCTAAATAAATTCATTATATTTGAATTTATTGAATCAATTAAATATTTATGTCTGAATCTGAATATAAATTTAATATTTTATTTTAAATATTTGAATTAATCGATTTTATTATTTTATCTAGTATTAATCCATTCAAAATTATTTTTCTGATTTATTGGATTTATATATAACTAAATTTATTAAGGGATAAGGGATATCTTAATCAAACGCTCTGAACAATACAACATCTGAGCGCGCTCAGATTTTTAATCTGTTAAAATGTATTAAAAACTAATTAAACACAATATTAATGTTAAATAATCCATTTAGCCGTATCAATTTCTGAATATTTATTTTTGTACAAATCAATATCCTTTAATACCCTATTACAATCTTATAGAGTTTAATTAATTATCCGACTATATTAAGATTGAAAAACAATCAATTCTAACGGAATGAAGTAGAATTATCAAGTTTATGTTTAACCCATTACAGTGAGTTACTCGTGGGAGTATCCATGAGTTAAAAAGATTGACAAAAATTTTGTTTTGACAATATTACTTTTTACATCAATTAGTTTAGATTTATAATCACGTTTTCTTTTAGATATTTGCCTTATCTAATGACACCCCAATAAAAGTATCAAGTTAGAATTTTTAAATTTGCATCATATACAATATATATATATATATATATATATATATATATAAAGTTAAACAAAAATCTTATTCAAAATCTCAAAATAGCTGCCTAAATTAACTAACTTTATTCTCTTTTAACTCGGTTTAACATTCAATAGAATAGATCTTGAACGAGTTACAAAAAGTCAAATAAAGATCTTATTCCTAAAAATGCTCAAATATCACTTATCACTTTTTCAATTAAACTTTAATTTGTAATCAACTACAATTCTTATGTAATAAAACCAATTTATTTAGAGTTTTAAAATTTTTTAACTTTTTATACAAAATTTATTAAAATGTGTACTAAAATAACAATAACTAATACTTATACAAATATAAAAAATTCTAAAAATAATTTAATTTTTAAACTTAATTTATACAAATATATTACTAAAAGTTAGAATATGTGCTTGACACGGATAACAAAATCAGTAAAAAAGTATAATGGATATCCAGTAAAAACTAGTGATATCTCTCGTGACGAAAATATATTATCAATTTATAATATTTAAACTCAATACAATAAAATATTAGACCAAAATTAACATATATTGTTATAATTTATTTAGAACTCTATGAACTTAGTAGCAATATGATCAATCTGGCCATAAAAGTAAAATGCAAATGTTTATAATCTTCACAATTAATTAGATTCAATTGAAAAATTTTAATCGTGGTTAATTACTCTTACTGAAAATTGGAATAACTTTAGTTGATATAGTAAATTTAAATAATTTCTAATAAAATAATAAATATTGTTGCCGACGTTAATTTCAAGAAATAAACAGGAACTTTCTGGAAAAATTCTATGTTTTGAGATAAACCTAATCCTGATTCTGTATATATCTGGTTCCTTCTCGCATTCAGCATCTACCTCGGAAGCGCCGCATCTCTCTCTCTCTCTCCCCCCCATAAACCCTCTGAACTGCCAGTAGCTGGATCTATTTTCTCTTTGGTCCCTCTCGAAAATCTGATCCTTGTTGAGAATTGAAACAATCGTTTGATTCGACTTCTAGGTCTACTTGATATGCAGTTAAGTTTTCTCATTCTTCAGTCCATCTACGTCCGTCGCTATGTGCTGGTCGATAATCTTTTTACTAATCTTGAAATTGAATTGCGCGCAGGTCCAGAAAAAAAAAAAAAAAAAAGAGAAAGAAAGAAAGAAAAATGGCAGAAAGGAAATTTCCTAAATGGTAAATTTCTGACTCTTTGATTACTTCTTTTGATGTTAAATGATTTCTGATTATTATATATGAAATTTATATACTCAATTTGCCAATTATAATTTTATGGTTTGCGTATATATAAGTTTCTTTTATATTTTACGGAGTCATTCCTCTCATTTGATCGTTTTGTTAAGCACATCTGAATCTCACTATGTTCCTTTTTTTTCTTGCGCAAATAGCATACCCTGCAGTACTTGTTTTATAAAAGTTAGTATCTAGTTTCCCTACAGTTTTTTTTCCAGATCTATATATATATACATATATATATATATATATATATATATATATATATATATATATATATAGTAGTTTAAGTAACAAGTATGAGTTGTGTTTTATTCCAATCCTACATGTTTCTGGAAAAAAAGAGGTTTTTAGATCTTTTCAACATTAAGTCCTACAAATATGTGATATTTGCATTAATCCTTTGTGAAATGCCAAATAGTATTTGGAAAATGCTTTTCTAAGAAAAAAATCACAGACCTGTCATATGTCAGTAGCACTTACTCATATTCTAGATGCGGTTGTGTTAATCCTTGTAGTTGCATTTATTGTACAACCACCCACACACACACACACACAAAACTGTAAAAAAAAAAATCTTTCCTCAAAATTTTCCCACCATATCATATTAATGCATCTTTGTTTCCGGATTGCATATTAAGTAATACTCCATATACCAAATTAACGTTTGATCTTTTATGATTTCTTCATCACTGTGGTTTATGATCTCTCTTTTCTTCGATTATCTTTGATATTTACATATTGTTCAAATTAAACAAGCAGCAGTTCAAAATAGCAACATTGATGATTAATTAAATATGTATCTTTGGATGCCTGAATTCAGACTTTTAAGTATACAGAAATTGTGTCCTGAATATACTGTCACTGTATTTTGCTAGATTGGTAAATTTGTTGCAGTTTCCCTTTATTTAGTGTTATGTTTAGCATTGCGAATGGCTTCATTATTAGAGATTGTGTGTCTAGATACGTTTTGAAAATGATTTTTCAAAACTAACCTTTTATTTTAATATCTTTAAATTTCTTACAGAATGATGTCCATTGCATTTCAATTTAACGTGGAAGAAGCAGCTGATGGGGAAACGAAGAATTCTGTTATTGGATGCTGCTTCGGTGAGTACTACTGCTTAATATAGTTTTATGGAAAAGTATTCTGCAATAATATAGCTTGGTAAGCTACTATTTTTTCCACGAAATTATTAAATTAGAAAAGTTTTCAAGCCATTATTAATCATAAATAGTGGATGTTTAATTTTTTTTTAAAGGATTTAATTACAAGAGTGCTTCAATTCTTTGTATCTTAACCAGTTAACTTTGATAACTGTATTGGTTGTATAAAACTAATTGTTGTAAGGAGATTATTAACGTTATTGTAGAAAATAGTAACCCAATATCAGTCAGAATTAAACTCCATGATTTTATCAGGAACTAATTAGATGAGTCATGAGTGCTTCAATTGTGAGTATCATGATTTAGTTTTATTGGATGTATACAGACCACATTTTTGTTACATAAACCGTTGTAATAACATATAGTTCCTGAATATTGCAGCTGGTATGTTCGGAGGTGAACGGACTGAAACGTTGCTGTATCGATATTTTCAGTCCTACATCTTTCCATATCAGCTTTCCTCCTAAAGGCTGCTCGGTGCTGCAGCGGCTTTGATGAGACCGATGGCATTGATGATGAAGTCTAGAAGCACAGACTCACCGTGGATGATGAGGTCTGGCACAGTCTCATCATCGATGATGAGGTCTAGCAGACTCATCGTTTTCATCTCTTGGTCATTGTCTGCTTGCGGATTTTTGGTACTAACTATTTCTACTTTGGTTTTTTTTTTTATTTTTTTTATTTTATAAATTACATTATTATTATTACATGCTACATTCCAATTTAGCTTTTTGTTTTTCTTTGCCTCATTTTGAATCTCCATTGTCTCTTATTGGAAAGTCCAATGGTTCATGAACGACTCAAACGAGGTGCAATGCAAAGGTCAAGAAGAAGACATGCATGGTGGAGACACAAGTTGAACAAGTTCCATACTTATTTATCCGAAGAGACACCAGCCTTAATGGTTTCCTTGTAGTTTACTAAAGAAGTTTGTTGTAGCTGTTTTAACATGTAAAAATTTAAAACAGCTACAACAAACTTCTTTAAGCTTTAGTTTTCACTATTCTCTCTTTTTTTTTTTTTAGTCTCATGTTGTATGTACTATCCTTGACATATACTGGAGTTTCAGAAATTTTCGTTGTACATCATTTATCGTATGGGATTTAACTAGTTACTAATCCTTCACGGATATAATTCAAAGTACTTTGTTCAAAATTGTTTGATTTATATGTTTATTTATTTGTTTACCAACTATTTAATTTTTCAAAATTATGTTTATAAGAGACGCTAGCTTGATCCTGTGGTTTTTCCTTTCTCGTAGATTTTTTTCCTTTCTCGTAGATTGCCTTATTTGTTAATTATTAATTACTGTTTTAAACTATTTCCAAATATATACTATTTTGAAATGGGATGTCTAACATAGCTATTTGGTAAAATTAATAATAATAAATACTTACAGATTAACTATAGAGATAAAAAGTAAATATTCAAGAGAACAATTAAACTTTTCAACACCGTCACATTAAAATTTATTTCTCAACTCCTTGAGAAATTCAAAAGGATAATAGTATAAAAAACGTGTGCAAAAAAATAGATTAAAAAAAAGAAGTTGAATTTTCTTAGGCACTAGCTAAAAAATTTAAAAACTAGACAGACAGATGTAGCGACTGGCTTGAACTTTTTGGGCTGTTGGAGGGCAGCAGATTTGGGAAAGCAAATAAACCCAATATTTTATGGGCTCAAATTGTATCTCTTTCAAGTAATTTTTATGTGTGCATTGATCTCGCCCGCGATTATCTATTCGTATATATGGAGTACTAATTTAGAAGAAAAGTTTATACTATTCGACAAATAAAAGAACAAAAATGTAAAATGCAGGAGGAATGTGTTGTAAAAACGAGTATAGAAAACTAGTATTCTTTGAGGACTATTGTGTTTCAATTTATGAATCATCTTTTGTATTATTATTTCAAAACAGTGACGAGTTGGATTAAACTATTTAATAAGGGAATAATTAAAATAAAACTGACACGTGTCACATAGTGAAGGGTTGCTTCAAGTGACAGCCCGTATTTTTGTTGAAAATTCCCATAATTTAATTTCAAGTCAAATGAGTTTATATGGACTACTACAACAACTTCAATAATATTTGGAGAGCACCCATGTGTAATATTTACATCCATTTTTTTTAATATCTACTACAGTGTGTAGGTCAAGTCAATGTTTATTATTAAGGCCAGACCAGACCAACTTGTGTTGTAGCTTGATTGTAGTAAATAAATCTTTGGCAATGCCCGTAAAATGTGGACAAGGCCGTTGAGTTTCTACAGAGAACGACCTTCAATCTCTCTCTCTCTCCACCTTCTTGTTCGTCTCCTCTCAACGATTTCAACTAGCTACAACCTTTCAATAAAGATCAAATCACAAAAATCAATGACTTTTTTATCACTTTGGTAAAATCTTTTGTTTGTCAAACTCTATGATTTTCTTAACAACTTATGTTCTTGTTAAATCAATGTTCATTTTTCTTCTTTAGCTACCATTTTCTCTTCATCACACATATTTGTCACTAAAGCATTGGACCACATATGTCATGGAGAGGGACTACTAGAGGTCATTTTTTGTTAAGATCTCTAGATTTTCTCTCTCCCTAAAACATTTCATTTCAATATATGTATATATGTATCCCAAGTTTCGATCTTTTTGTATATTAATTTCCTCAAAATCTTTTCATAAATGGCGCGAGGAAGAATCAGGGCGAAACTCAGGAGCAGTTTGTATACGTTTGCATGTGTTAATGTTGCAAACAAACCAGTTGATAATGATGATTTATTAGGACCTGGATTTTCGCGAATTGTTTACTGCAATCAACCTGTTTCTATCAGATACAGGTCTAATAGTACATCTACAACCAAATATAATGTTGTTAGTTTCCTTCCTATTGCGCTTTTTGAGCAATTCAAGCGTGTGGCAAACATATATTTCCTCATTGCTGCAGTTCTGTCTCTGACAAAATACGGGCCTTACAATCCTGTTAGTGCCATTGCACCACTAGCATTTGTGGTTGGCCTTAGTATGGCCAAGGAATTGGTGGAAGATTGGCAGAGATTTTTGCAGGATTGGAAGGTTAATATGCGAGGAGCTTGCGTTCATGTGGGGAATGGAGTGTTTCAGAGAAGACCATGGAAGCGGATTAAGGTTGGCGATGTTGTAAAAGTGGAAAAAGATCAGTTTTTCCCTGCAGATTTACTCCTCTTGTCATCTGGTTATGATGATGGGGTTTGTTATGTGGAGACAATGAATTTGGATGGAGAGACAAACTTGAAGATTAAAAGGGCATTGGAGGTGACATTAGATTTGGATGAGGATGAGTGTTTTAAGGATTTCAAGGCCACTATTAGATGTGAAGATCCTAATCCCAGTCTCTACACTTTTGTTGGCAATCTTGAGTACGATGACCAAACATATTCTCTTGAACCAAGTCAGATTCTTCTTCGGGATTCGAAGCTAAGAAATACAGCGTTTGTATATGGGGTTGTGATTTTTACAGGTCATGATACCAAAGTTATGCAAAATTCAACAAAATCTCCTTCAAAGAGAAGCAGGATTGAGAGACAGATGGATAAAATTATCTACATACTGTTCACTCTTCTGCTGCTGATCTCCCTCATCAGTTCAATAGGATTCGGATATCTGACGAGGTTCAAGATGCCAGACTGGTGGTACTTACATGCCCCCGATGAAGGTCATTTATATGATCCTGAACATCCATTTACATCAGGTGTATACCACCTTGTCACAGCTCTGATCCTTTATGGATATTTGATTCCTATTTCTCTATATGTTTCGATTGAAGTTGTGAAAGTGTTGCAAGCAAGTTTTATCAACCAGGATATGCATATGTACGATGAGGAGACTGAGACTCCAGCTTTGGCAAGGACATCTAATCTGAATGAGGAGCTAGGCCAGGTTGACACAATATTATCTGACAAAACTGGCACTTTGACGTGTAACCAGATGGATTTTCTCAAGTGTTCTATTGCTGGAATTCCTTACGGCACTCGTGCAAGTGAAGTGGAAGTGGCTGCCGTAAAGAAAATGTCTATGGACCTTGATGCAGAGGATTATGATTCATCTTATCTTCTTGATGAAGAAGAAGTCGAATTGGAGACAGTAGTCACTTCGGATGATCAAGAAAATAAACGAAAGATAAAGGGTTTTAGCTTTGAGGATAACCGCCTCACGAATGGGGGTAGTTGGTGGAAATTGCCTAATGCAGATGTTCATTTGATCTTTTTCCGAATACTGTCAGTGTGTCACACTGCGATTCCTGAGGAAAATGAAGAAACAGGTGGATTCAACTACGAAGCAGAGTCGCCAGATGAAGGGGCTTTTCTCGTGGCAGCAAGAGAATTTGGTTTTGAGTTTTGTAGGAGGACTCACGCAAGCATATTTGTACGCGAGGCAGATCCTTCTTCAAAAGAACGTGTGGAGAGGGAGTTCAAGGTTCTCAATCTTTTGGATTTCACTAGTAAAAGAAAGCGAATGTCTGCCATTGTACGCGATGATCAGGGACAGATTGTTCTTTTGTGCAAAGGAGCAGACACAATAATTTTTGACAGATTATCTGAAAAGGGAAGAATGTATCAAAGAGCTACCACAAAACATCTGCACGACTATGGAGAAGCAGGGCTGCGTACGCTTGTTTTTGCTTATAAAAAGCTTGAAGAGGCTGATTATAATGCTTGGAATGAAGAATTTTCTAAAGCTAAGAGCTCTGCTTCCAGTGATAGGGAGGAGGTTCTTGAGCAATTGTCAGACGAAATGGAGAGGGATTTGATCCTTGTTGGCGCAACTGCTGTGGAGGACAAACTACAGCAAGGAGTACCTCAATGTATAGATAGTCTTGCACAAGCTGGTCTCAAGATTTGGGTTTTGACAGGTGACAAAATGGAAACAGCCATTAATATAGGGTTTGCTTGCAGTCTTTTGCGCCAGGGAATGAAACAGATTTGCATATCAGCCAAAGACGTGTTAGCTAATGATTCAATGCAGAACACAAAATCAGACATTTTGATGCAAATTACGAATGGAACTCGGACTATGAAACAAGAGAAGGACCCTCATGCTGCATTTGCATTGATCATTGATGGGAAAGCTCTAACATTTGCTTTGGATGATGATGTGAAGCATAAGTTCTTGCATTTAGCAGTTCATTGTGCATCAGTCATTTGCTGTCGTGTGTCTCCGAAGCAGAAAGCACTTGTTACAAGACTAGTAAAAGAAGGGACAGGAAAAACGACGTTGGCAATTGGGGATGGTGCAAATGATGTTGGCATGATTCAAGAAGCAGATATTGGCGTCGGTATCAGTGGAGTCGAAGGAATGCAAGCTGTGATGTCAAGTGATTTCGCCATTGCACAGTTCAGATTTTTGGAGAGACTTCTTGTGGTTCATGGCCATTGGTTTTACAAAAGAATTGCTCAAATGATTTGCTATTTTTTCTACAAGAACATAGCTTTTGGTCTTACACTCTTCTATTTTGAAATCTGCACAGCCTTTTCTGGGAATGCAGTTTACGACGACTGGTACATGATCCTTTACAATGTTGCAGTTACATCTCTTCCTGTCATGTCTCTCGGAGTTTTAGAACAAGATGTGTCATCAGAAATCTGCTTACAGTTTCCAGCACTGTACCAACAAGGCCCAAAAAACTTATTCTTCGGATGGTACAGAATAATCGGGTGGATGTGCAATGGAGTCTACGCTTCTGTAGTTATCTTTTTGCTAAATATTTTCATTTTCAATTATCAAGCTTTTCGTGTTGAAGGCCAAACAGCAGATATGAGTATATTGGGGACAACTATGTTTACTGGCATTGTCTGTTCTGTGAATGTCCAGATTGCTCTAGCATTAAGCCATTTCACTTGGATCCAACATTGCTTTATCTGGGGCAGCATAATGGTGTGGTTCAGTTTTCTAATAATCTATGGGGTTTTTCTACCTGAAACTTCAACTGGGGCGTATCAAATCTTCGTAGAAACTCTGGCACCTTCCCCAACATTTTGGATTGCAACTCTTTTAGTAATAGTAGCATGTAATTTACCTTATTTAATACACATTTCATTTCAAAGATCTTTCCGTCCAATGGATCATCACATCATTCAAGAAATCAAGTACTACAGGAAGGATGTCAGTGATCGCGGTATGTGGAGAAGAGAAAGAAGAAAAGGAAGACAAGAAACCAAGATTGGGTTTAGTGCAAGAGTTGATGCTAAGATTAGACAGTTGAAAGGTAGGATTCAGAAAACAGGCTCAGTTTTGGCTCCCCAGGAGCAGTTGTAACCTATGAAATTATCTATCAAATTTTGTTTCATATATGCTAGTTTTTGATACACTTTCTGGTTTAGGTTCTTTAATTCTCTGTATTCCATTTCCTTTTTTTCTCCACGATGATTTATTACACCTGATGTTTCATTAATTACTCAATTGAGAAGGTGCATACTCAGTAACAAAGATCGAAATGGTATCGATGCTACATATAAGTAAATGTTCTCAACTCAAAATTGAGGTTTCTGGATCATGCATGTATATATTATATACACAAAATTAAAGTTCCACTTCCAATTTTCTGATAGTAGGTCATATATTTCATGTCATCGTTATATATTAATTGAAAAAAAAAAATTACTATCTTTGGGTACTTCAATAATTTAAAATGAAAAATATATCGTATTTATCTTGTTTTATGTTTCTCAAGTGGATGTGATATAATCCTGTTGAATTGCTCAATTGTGTCATCGATGTCCATAAACCAGAAATAACAACAAAACATAGGAGATTATCGGTGGATATTTTAGAGACGAATAATTATGAAACAAAAGACCTGGTCGATGAACTGTTCTTAATTACCCATCTAGTTTGAAAAGAAAGTAAATCTTTATCATTACTGTATGAAAATTGACTTGGTAAGAAATTAATCTATTCACACATGCAATTGACTTGGTAATTGATTAACGCTACCACAAAACGACATCTGGACACAAGAGAGCTAATAATATGCTTTATTAATTTGAATAATACCAGTAGAAAATTATACCCCGGTAGATTTTTCCTTACATAGTTATCAACCATTGCTTAAAATATATCAAGTATTAAATTAAACCTATGAATTACCATCTAGAATATTTATATGGCCTGAACTAGCTAGAAATTGTACTAAGACTTGTATATCTTTGATTAGGTGGAGATCTATTGACTAGACGCTTTCAGAGAAGTTGTGGGACTTTTCATGTATATGAGTCGCCGTCGGCCCCCCCTCGATCATATCTTTCTTTTTCTAGCTCTCTATAAAAGGATGCCAGAAGAGAGCTTTTATACATTCACAACTCAACTTAAGCTCGAACATCCATTAGTTTCTAGCAGCTAGCTCCAACAATTGTTCATCTCTTTTCATTCATTGATACGTATAAAATTCAAAAGGTGGTTTCTACAATGGCCTCTAAATTTCTTCTCATAGGACTCTTATTTTTTGTAACTTCTTATGCTGCTTTGGCATCTGATGCTGATCCTCTCCAAGATTTCTGTGTTGCTGATAGTATGAATCCGGGTACTGTACATATCCCATTTAATTATCAACTTTCACCTTTTTTTCTATCTGAATGTTTGCTGTATTTCATATTGATGGAAGATACATAATATATATGAGTATATAACTTGCAAACTTCAACGTATATCATCTTTTGTACTTTTTTTTGTAACTTTTTTTTTTTCTCATCACACATGCAGTGCTAGTGAATGGTTTACTTTGCAAGAATCCCATGGTTGTAAATGAGACAGACTTCTTCTTCAGCGGATTGAACATACCAGGCAACACAACAAATCCAGTCGGATCAAATGTAACTCTTGTTAGCGCGGCTAATCTACCAGGACTCAATACCTTTGGCATTTCTCTTGCCCGTATTGACTTTGCACCAGGGGGCATTCTCCCTCCTCACTATCATCCTCGCGCCACTGAAATCTTGACCCTCCTAGAAGGTACCATTCTTGTGGGTTTTGTGACCTCCACCCCAGAAAATCGACAGATCACAAAAGTCCTCAACAAGGGTGATGTGTTTGTGTTCCCAAAAGCACTTGTGCACTACCAGCAGAATATTGGTTATGGCAATGCAGTAGCCATTTCAGGTCTAAGCAGCCAAAATCCAGGGGTTGTGTTGATTCCTAATACAGTATTTGGATCCAACCCCGATATTCCTTCGGATGTTCTTGCCAAGGCTTTCCAGCTTGACAAAAATATAGTCACCCAGTTGCAGTCCGTCTTCTAAATCTTATACCATGCAGATTCAGAATATATAAACAAACTCCTGATGAAGGATATGATAATAAAGACATATATGGTCGTTATATGATATGTTTCTGTATGTGTGAACTTTCAGTTTATATTATCGTCATTTTTGGATTTGTAAATTGTTTTATTTATATTGTAATGAAATATTTGTTTGTGCCCTTCTAAATTTTACATTATGATGTTTAAAATTGTGAATTTCATGAAAAATGATAATCTAATATATATATATATATCCTAGTTCGGTTGAATTATGAAACATTTAACAATTTAATTATTTACGACGCACGAGTCCATCGGAAAAACTTATTTTTCTATTATTTGGTTTGTTCTCTTATAAAATTTATCTTATGATGTTTAAAATTTTGAATTTATAACAAATGATAATCTAATATTTAGTATTATATTTGTTTTTTTGGTTCAAATATAATTTTTTTAACGATTTGTACGATGTGCAAGTCCATTGCAAAAACATATTTGTTAATTATTTGGTTTTTGCACTTATAAATGTTACCTTATATTATCGTTTATATTATTGTTATTGTTGGATTTGTAAATTGTTTTATTTATATTATAATGAAATTTGTCTGCAAGTCCTTGATTATATTACTAGAACCGTGGTTTGTGCCAAGCACGAGAACTTGTTTTTATGAGGTTTTAAATTTTATTTTGAGTATTCTAATATATATATAGATAGATAGATAGATAGATAGATAGATAGATAGATAGATAGATAGATAGATAGATAGATAGATAGAAAGATAGTTCGTATTTTTGTTAGAAACATTTGAAATTTTACTTTATATTGACATATAAATTTAAATGTTGGGGCATTTAGTTTTTTATCAATAATAATTTAATTATTCGTTTAATGTGTATTATTAAAACACTTAATTCATTTAACATTAGAGTTATATTTCATTTGTAATAATTTAAATTAGAGATCCATTTTATGTTTGCGAAATCTTATAATTCAAAAATTTTGTGAAACTTTTTGTTTTTAATATTTTAAGTAATGGCATGAAAAATCTGTAGATTACTTTTACATAAAAACTTTTGTATAATTTTACAATAAAGAGAATATGTTTAGCAATATTTTATTATTTTATTATATATATGGAGTGTATTTTTTGGTTTGTGGAAGATGTTAGCTTGAAATTAGTAACTGAGGAAGTTATATTGATATGAAAGTTACTATTTTATTGCAAAATTTTTTTTGTTTAATTTTATAAGAAAAAAAAATTAACCAAAAAAAAAAAATCCAAACGCACGTACAAATTAAAATGGAGGCTTACTCATTTATAATATTGTAATATGTTGATGCATCCCTGCTTATATTACTATTCCTTAAAGAATTATATTTGCTGATATAAGAATTAATGATATAATATAGTCCTTACTTATATGATGTAAAAAAACTTAGAAAAATATCCAACTTGTTAGGTAGATATATTATGCCAGTAAGTAAGGATTTTAATCATAAGTAAAGACCGCTCATTGATCAAGAAAGGATGTTGAAGATATATAGAAAATTTCAAGGATAGTCCTGTTTAGAATGGAAATAAGTAAGGACTGATATATCAAGATTCCTTACCTTGATCCAAGGAAGAGTGTCAGAAAAAGACATCTTTTGTCCTGTTTAAGTCAACTCATAGAGAGATTTTTTAAAAAGCACTAGAAAACAAAATAACGGTTATCTTTTTGAACTAAACAAGGAACAGCTGTAAAAATACAAGTCATTGTCAAGGGAGTACAACTCCCAACGGATCTATTTCAAAATTCTCAACGGATAGATTTTTGGAGTAGTATAAATAGGAGTCATAAATTTCATTTATGAGGACTGAATAACCAAGAAACTTCTCTGACATTCTGACATCTTAAGAGTACAGCAAGACACAAATTCAAACCTGAACAAGTGTTATCTAATCTGATCATCAAGGAGCTTACTGCTTAGAGATAGCAAGCAAGATATTTCATCTGCTATTAGTCTGTGTGACTATCTGGTCCAAATGACCCATTGTATTTTTAGACAAAGTGTCTTGCTACTTATTGTTCTGTGTGAACATTTTAGTGAGTGCCTTCTGAAGTAAAAAGAAGAAGAGTGGAGTAGGTTTAGACTGAATTACTATAAAAATTCTCCTGCTTACTTTATTTTGCTGCTTATCTTTTACAATCCTTATTTGCTTTATCTCTGCTTTGCTCAATCTCTGTTAAACTCATTTAGCAAAGATTTACTGATATTGCTAACTCAAGCCATTGTTTTAAAAACTAAGGGGTTCTTTGCTATAAATTCCGCTGCTAACTTTTTTCAAAATATAAGAAAGGTTTTTAATAAGCAAAAAGCGTTTTAAACTGCAAATTTTATAAGCAAGACTTAAATTTTGAAAAACATTATTCAACCCCCACCCCCCTCTTCTAGTATTTTTCCATTTGGGCCCTAACATAGTAGATTATAGAACATATGACTCCCATCGAGCACCAACATTTTAGATAACACTTTTACTCAAAATATTTATCTAGTATTTCTCATTCATAGCGCTCTCAATCTCCCAATTAGCTTCATCTATATTATGATTCCTTCATAACACTTTTACAGAAGAAATTTCTTTGTTCCTAAGAATTTTAACCTGTCCATCTAAAAACTGAATAGAGATCTTTTCATAATTTAAATTAGGTTGCAATTCTATCAATTGATAATCTATTATTCCTCTACGGTCAACTTTGTTAGGGCGTAAGACTGATATGTGAAACACATCGTGAATGTGTTAGAACATTGATGGTAGCGCCAGTTGATATGCCACCTCATTGATTTTTCTCAAAACTTCGAAGGGTCCCACATAGCATAGGCTCAACTTTCCATTCTTACCAAAGCGTACTATCTATTTCCAGCGTGAGACCTTTAGCAGTGCATATCCTCTTACCTCGAGGGTTTGGTCTTTCCTATGATGATCAACGTACTGCTTCTGTCTGCCTTGAGCAATTTTCATCCTCTTCTAATAGTGGTAATTTCATCTCCAGTCCGCTGAATCAGTTGGGGTTTGACAAGTTTCCTCTCTCAAACTTCATTCCAATAAAATAGAGTCTAACACTTTCTACCATACAAAGCTTTAAAAGGTACCGTGCCAATACTGGCGTGGTAACTATTGTTGTCGGCAAACTCTATCAATGGCAAATAGTTATCCCAATATCCTTTGAAATCAAGAACATACGCTCGCAACATGTCTTCTATGGTTTGAATCATGCGTTCTGATTGTCCGTCAGTCTGAGGGTGATAGGTTGTGCTCAGTCTAGCCTTGTCCCCAGATAGTCTTGAAAACTCTTCTAAAATCTAGATGTGAATCTCGAATCTCGATCAGAGACGACGGAGGCTGGCACTCTATGTTGACTCACAATTTCCTTAACATATAGCTTCATCATTTAGTCCATCTTGTATGTGTACTTGATGACCAAAAAGTGTGTAGATTTGGTCAATCGATCAATTATGGCCCAAATGACGTTCATCCCTCCCAGCGTGATTGGCAATCCAACTTCGAAGTATATTGTGATAAAATTCCATTTCCACTCGAAAATTTCCAATGGTTGAAGTAGTCTGCTTGGTTTTTGATGTTTCGCTTTAACACTATGACATTTATCTTTATCTCCTTTAAGTAATTTGTCCCTTCCCTCCCAATGTTCTTCTTGTGTGACTCTAATGATGTTATGCAGTTGAGGCCGAACTCGAATTTCTTCTTCGATGTCCATCCTCTCTGCAATGGTAAAGACATTGAGTTATAGGCGTTCAATGTCCTTCCTGACTTCTTCTTGGGTGGTCATCACGTTCAGTTTTTCAAGACGGATGGGCGCGTCAACAACTACATTTGTTTTTCTAGGGTAGTAGTTGGTAAAGTAGTCATACTCTTTAATCAACTCCAACCAACACCTCTATCTCATGTTGAGCTCCTTCTGCGTGAATATATACTTCAAACTTTTGTGGTCAGTATATATTTTGCACTTCTCACCATAAAGGTAATGTCTTCAAATCTTCAATGCAAAAACAATAACCGCCAACTCCATATCGTGCATAGGGCATCACTTATCACAATCTTTCAACTATTTTGAGGCGTAGGCAATCACCTTGCCATGTTGCATCAGTACTACCCCAAGTCCTTATTTTGAGGCATCGCTTTGAATGATGAATTCGTCCTTGTCATCCAGTAATATCAAGATAAGGGCTATAGTCAACCTTGTCTTCAATTCTTAGAAACTCTTCTAACAATTAGGAGTCCAAGTGAATTTCATAATCTTTTTTGACAGGTTCATCAAAGGTACAACCAGCATTAAGTAGTCCTTAACAAACCTTCGGTAGTAGCCTGCCAAACCTAAGAAACTCCTTACTTTGGTTGGGCTCGTTGGCTGAGGCCACTTCTTGATTGCTTCAATCTTACTGGGGTCCACTACAACACTGTCTTCGTTAATCACATGTCCAAGAAACTTCACTTCCTTCAGCCAAAATTCACATGTGGAGAATTTGGCGTATAGTTGTTCTCTTCTTAGGATCACCAGAGCGATCTTTACCAAGAATATCCTCCTATGGTTTGTTAATTTTATCCACAAAGGGAATATTTGAAATATCCCCTGATGAGCCATTTGAATTATCCGCTGATGGCCTTTTGAAGTATCCACTGATGGGATATTTGAAATATCCCCTGATGGACCTTTTGAAATTATCCTCCGATGTCTTAGAATTTATCCCTTGACGGGGCATTTGAATTATCCACTGACCAGCATCCCCTGACGAAGGATTTAGGAATTATTCCCTGACAAGCATCTCCTGATGAGGACTTGGAATTATCCCCTAATGGGTTATGGTTTATCTTTCGAAAATGTATTGCATTTATCCGCCGATGGGATACCTGAAATATCCCCTGATGGATTAGTTGAATTATCCAGTGATGGACTTTTTTTTTTGCCAAATATCCTCCGCTTCAAAATGAAACATTGTTCATTGATGTGCAGTTTGGTGCAGAGTTATACTTCAATGGAGGATATTCCATGTGCCAATGCAGGGTATTTCTTGGATGAGAAAATTACTAAACTTTCCCTTTTGTCGTAATTTTGCTCAATTTTATTGTAAAATCCTAGTTTACGTGTTTCATAAATATCCCACCCTACTTTTATTTAAAGCATTAAATGATGAAGGGGCAGCCCTAGGGTATAAAAATTGATTTTCCACCCTAGGGTTTTGAAATTTTCGGGTGTCTACAATGACCTGGCAATATAAAATAAATATGTATAGTTCAATTCAATATTTGAGTGTTTATATTATAAATTACCATTTGTCCTTCACATGTGATATATTTGCCTTTTTTCTTTTTTTTTTTCAAAATTAAATAGACATTTTTAGTTTAGTTATAATATATTTGTGAAACCCTAAAATTCAATACGTGTTATGTGTACACCATATATTTAGATATCAAAATTATAGAATTTGTGCAAACTATTTCTTCAGGTGTTCTGTAGTTTTAGCTAAATTGTCATCAATCTAAACTAAATAATTCACACAAAATTTGAAAAACAAAAGTATTTTGAAACCAAAATTATGGAATTAACCTAATCTAGTATTACTCCAAAGTGCCTTCGCCAAAATTATAGAATCTGATAGTAGGTGTCTAATTTTCTTATTCTATTGTAATCTGTCCCGTCCCAACAACAAGGACATTGCAAGATATAAAGATAAAAGCTTCGGCATGTAACGACGAGCAACAAATAGTGGCAAACCCCATTTACTTTGCTTATATCAGATCTAACAACGAAGTAAAAAGAAAAGCTTTCAGCTTTGTAACCTATGAAATGTAAGGTTATTACGGAGTATTATTATTATTTAGAAGCTCTGTTTAGCTCCCCTACACGAGCAGTTCTAACCTATTAAACTTTTTTTTTTTTTTTTTGTTAACTATGTTTGTTTCACTTTCATTATTTTTCCTGATGATTTATTTTGCCCGAACATTTAGGTTGTTGGATCATGTCTATGTATCCAAGTTGAAGTTTCACTTCGTACTCTGTGGTAGTTCATATCGATTGTCTCGATCTCTAGACCCAAAAGAAATAAATTAAATACCCTGTACATCAGAAATTGGTTGTTTGATAAAATGAAATGAAAACCCCCCTCTCTTTTTATGTTATTCCAGTTGAAGAAATCTGCGCAATTGCCCAACTGAGTCAATGGGGTCCACACATTGACCATAGCAACGAAATCACGAGCTACTACTAGAATAATGGATATTAGTGACGGATGATTTGACTACGTACTAGGTCCGTTGCATTTGATACAAGATACCTCCTCTAATATTTTATTGACACCGAAAAGACTCGGTCCATGACAGTATGAAAACAATGGATTAAACTACCAAAGAAGCATGAGTTTTTTACATCCCTTGAAACAAAAGCAAATCTATTAGATTACTGTATGAAAATTGAATCGGCAGAAAACCTATTCACAAATGAAATAGATTTAGCAATTGACACCAACAAAAACCCACTTGTGGACACGACAACTAGAGCCACTAATATCCTTTTCTAATTTGAGAATATCCCAGTAGGAAACAGTATCCCAGTAGAATTTTCTTTATGTGCTATCAATTATTAAATAAAGAGTAATAACCTGGTACTTTATGCCCACATTAAATGTTCAAATATCACTTTTATACTTTTTTTTAATAGTTTATTTATGCATGCGATATATAATTACTGAACAATCATCTCTCTATAATAATGTAAAAAGAAAAAAAAATCGAATTAATTAATCTAGAAACTGAATATGGAACACGCAAGTAATTTTACCATTTCTATAGCTTTGATTAGGTAGAAACTATTGACTAGACCCTTTCCAGTCGGTTGTACCTAGTTGCATACGACGTTGCCGTCTCTTGTATCTTTCTCCTCCCACTTTTCCACCTCCTTTCTTATCTATAAAAGGGTGCCAAATTAAGGTGAACATATATAATTCACATCTCAACTTCAGCTTCTCATTAGTTTGTGCAATATACTTCAAAACTGAAACAACTTCAATTGTTCATCTCTTCTCGTTCATTGATATATATATATATATATATAACGTCCAAAAGATGGTTTCTGCAATGGCCTCTAAATTTATTTTCATAGGACTCCTATTTGTTGTAACTTCTTATGTTGCTTTGGCTTCTGATTCTGATCCTCTCCAGGATTTCTGTGTTGCTGCGAACAATAGTCCAGGTACAGTTTATATGCAATGGCTAGAACTTTTTTTGCATTACTGTCAATAGTTTTGGTTCTTAGGGAAATAGGGAAGTGAAGGATGCAGTACATGCATGTAATATTATGCCTCACTATTTTTCCTTCTCCATGTTTTATTTCATTTTAATCCTAGATTCATAATATGGCTTAAGAACTTTACTTACATCATTATTTATACTTTTGTTTATTGTTTTTTTTT
>CM025780.1:42359027-42369764 GCA_014636745.2 Centella asiatica | reverse complement strand
TATGACTTTATTATTACTTGGGTAACAGTGATGTATTACTAGATGCCGCTCACTGTTTATAATTTTATAATATGATTTAAAATTATTGCCAACGTAATAATAACCTACAGGGTCACACACATAGAACATTCGTCAAGGAGATATAATTTAAATGTCAATGATTTTAATATATTAATAAGATTGATTTAATTAAATCATGACTTTAAATTATATATATATACATATATATATATATATGTAATCTGTATGAAGAAGAGTCATTTGGAAGGAAATACGAATATATATTTATTTGTACATATATTAATTAAGTGAGACTTGATTAAATATATATATCTAATGAATATAGGATTCGGATTCTAATCTCCTAATTAGATTAGGTTTTGGAATCTACTCTATAGAAGGCTATATATATATGATATATCAGCTATTCTCTGATATAGAGATAGATATAGAATTTTTCTCTTGAACAACCAACGTTTTGACGTAGCCGCTCATAAGAGAGGTTAAGAGAGATAAAAGAGATACAGATTATTTACAGCTAGTACTGTTATCCTCTTTGCTCGAATCGTAAGACGGTTCGCGGGTGTTCGTGTGGATACCGTAGAGACGCTGTCCAGTTGGGTTGCGTTAAAGATTTGGAGACGATCAACACCTTCACCAAAGTTTCAGATTCGCACTTTTAATCGGTAAAATCTTGAACTATCTGTATTAAACTGTTTCGCATAGATCCTCGGGTTTGGGTTTCGTTTTGTTTTATTTAAACCGTATTTTTCCGCTGCGTCTGATGATACGAAACCCAACAATTGCACATATTTTTCCCACTGGTGCTGTTGATATCCAAGACCCAAATACGAAAAAGATTTTTAAAGTCAATGGATATCGTTTAAAACCTTTTTATGAAGGATTTACACCACGATTAGTTGAGGAACAATATGTTCGTACAATTGATAACAACTAAACGTGGCACAAGTCGGGCTAACGACGTTAAACAAATGCGCTTCTTGGGAGGCAACCCAATGATTTATTTCTTCAAATTTCAGTTGTACTAATTATTTTTCAATTTTATCGCAAACACAATCCTAAATTTGCTATTTTGTTCTAGTACCCTTTTTGTTATTCTACACTCGCACTGACAATTTCCTCTAGCTTGCAGACAGTTTTCATCCACAGGTTTCCAACATTTTCATGGAGAAATTTAAGACACAGACGGATCCAAGAGGATAAGTGTGGGGTAATAAAAAAAAAAAATAATAATAATAATAAAAATAAAAATAATAACAATAATAAAGTAGCAAATTTTGTAATTTCCTATTCCAAATACTACCTACCTTCCATTGTTTTTCATCTGCTATTTTCCTAACAAACATCAAGTTTAAAGAAAAACAACCACTACAGTTCCTTCAACAACTCAAAATTTTTCAAAACCCTAAGCTAATCTCTCCATCATGCCTCGCCGCCGAACCGATGCCCGTCGCCTACCGAAAAATCCTTCTTCTCCGTCAACCCCGACTGTAGATGCCGCCGCACCGCCGCCCGCTCCACCGCGACATTCGACTCGCCGCGCGCACGCTTCGGTTGACTCTTCACCCGAAGCCCCACAACCCGAAACCACTTCGATTGACCCTTCACCCGAAGAGTCAGATTGGGGGTCGTACATCGTTGAGGTAAAATTCCTACTTTGTTATTTTCAGAAATAATTTCTGATTGTCAGTAGTACCTTGTCGGTTAGATTTGATCTTGTTGCTATTCATGTTTTCTGATTTCTTTCGTAAATTTGTTCGTAGTATATTTTTCTTCATATATTATCAGTTCTTTATGTTCATTATTCGGGTATTTAGTTGAATTCATTTCTCTTATACATTTATTTGCCTTGTTGGAGTAGAATGAATATATATATATATATTGTAGTAACTCTGATTCTTTTGAATGTTTCACAGTTCT
This sequence comes from Centella asiatica, assembly GCA_014636745.2. Classification (NCBI taxonomy): domain Eukaryota; kingdom Viridiplantae; phylum Streptophyta; class Magnoliopsida; order Apiales; family Apiaceae; genus Centella; species Centella asiatica. Next base: position 42,367,823 of record CM025780.1, on the reverse strand, counting down.
ACAGGTTTTCTCTTTAGATGTCTTTATTTATTTTTGTATTAAAATCTATATTTGCAGCTTTCTGGCGTTCAATAAACAAACTTAATAGTTTATTAGAATTAGTACGACATTATGAAAGAATGAATGATCTGATGGATTTGTTAGTTAGTAATTTCAAGGAATCTGATGATTTTTCCTATGTAGTATTGGGTAATTGCTAAGCTAGCCGTTATTGGTGGCTCCTACCGATTTGTAAATGTGTGTTATTTTTATGTTTTTAACCGTTTAATTCACGTAAAGAGTTGTATTTACAGATTTTGCAAATATGAAGGTCGCATATTTGTTTGAAATAAGTGTGACATAGAAGTCATTCTAACTCAATAATCAATTGTTTTGTCAAATTGTATGAAGTTTTAGCATAATAATAAAAAGATATAGCCAATATAACTCTTTTTGTGTTTCAAATATAGCTTTTCTTAGGAATGGATTTATTTAGTATTATTTTGTGATAGTATTCTATTCATTCAGCCCCAGTTGTGCATATCCAAACGATTAAATTACTTTTTTGATCAATTTAATGTAGAATGATGTTCATCACATTTCCGACGAGATACCAGTACATCCTCGACCAATATTCCTATCTTTGAGAAGTGTAAGGTATCTCACACTTGTCTGCAACAGAATGGAAAACCAGAAAATATGTGGTCTGTTGCAGCAAGTTAGAAGCTTTCGAAAGGTATCACAGAAAGTCATTCACCACCTTTAAATTAAATCCAAAGGCTACCCATGTTGAATTAATAGCAGGGTGTGCAATGGTCATTAAAGATGTGGGAATGGAGCCTAGCCCAAAGGGGAAGCTAGCTAGGGCTCATTTGAATCAGTTTCAAAGGAAGCCATACCAGCAACGCAATTGCATCCAGCCTCATGGATGATGATGCAGGAATATATATTGCAGTCTCCACAATACGTACAATTTTGTAATTTCGAAAGTTCATTTGTTCCCTTAATTAGTCGATTGATTGTTTCTTGAGTTATAGTATTACATTCCAAGTGATATTAGTGTGTATCATTTACTCCTTAATATATGATAGAAATTTCTTTGTACGAGCTAAATTTGATCATGTATTGTATGAAGATGCAAAAGGCTATGATTATGATTAGTCCTCTATGTAATTGATTTGAGATGAACATATTAGGTATTATTGTACATAAGTAGCAACTCAGTTGATACAAAATTCTCATGAATAAAACCCATTCCTTGTCCACAATCAGATCCTTAATTCCTGTGCAACAACAAATTTTGGTATTAGAGTCTTCAATAACCAGCCTTACAAATTTTTAAAAGGCAAAAACTTCAGATCGAAGGGTTGTTCTCAAGGGTTGCTGAGATCATCGATCAGATGCATATGTTCTCCATGTTGAAAAGGTTGTAGAAAAATTCAAATATTTCTTACAAAAAGGTTTGATAGATCACAACCTGTGAATTCACGTATATGGCAGGCCCAGTGGCTCAGCATCAGCAGTTTCAACTAATTTTATGCACGGTTCATTTCAATGATGTCGTCATCGGAAGTATCATCACATCATTCAAGAAATCATGTACTAGCTGCATGTATGTGAAGAAAAGAACAAAGATCGAAGATCGAAGAGGAAAGCAAGAAACAAAAAATATAGCGGTTCCACCGCATGATAATTGGTTATTTCTTGCATTTCTACGACAACGAAGAATTGCCCTGCATGACACCAATTGATCACCTAGTCGTTGGGCAGCAGGGCAGGTATCCCAATCTGCAACACGAAAGGCTTTGAGATGCATGCAGTTTTCTGAAATTAATAACAGCCACTTTATTACAATTCTTGATAGCAGTTCATATCAGTTCCACTAAATTGTTACCTTTCTTGGTCTAACTATACATATTATTTATTATTTAGATATGGGGTTTTTAAAATTGTGAATTTCATATCAAATGATAGTTGAATATTTTTTGGTTCGGATGAAGTCTAAAAAAATTTAATGATTTAATTATTTGCGATGTGTGAGTTCGTCGTAGTAGCTTATTTTTCAATTATTTGGTTTGTGCTCTTATAAACTTTACCTTATGATACTTAAAATTGTGAATTTAAAAACAAATGATAGTTGAATATTTTTAGTATCTATTTGTTAGTTCGGTTGAAGTATAAAAATAAAAAGTTAATGATTTAATTTTTTCATGACTCCGTTGCAAAAACTTATTTTTCTACTATTTGGTTTGTGCTCTTATAAACTTTACCTTATGATGTTTAAAATTTGAATTAATTTCAATATTACAAATGATAATCTAATATTTTTAGTATATATTCGTTATTTTGGTTGAATTATAAAAAAAATTAACGATTTAATTGTTTGTGACGTATGACTCCATCGCAAAAACTTATTTTTTTTTATTATATTTGGTCTGTGCTCTTGTAAACTTTTTTTTTTAATTAAAATTGTAAATTTCAGAACAAATGATAATTGAATATTTTAAGTATCTATTAATTAGTTCTCTTGAAGTAAAAAATAATTTATAATTTTATTTATTTGCGACACGTGACCCTATCACAAAAGCTTATTTTTCTATAATTTGGTGTGTACTATTATAATCTTGATCATTTAAATTTTAAGATTGCAAACTTAATAATTTTTAATATTTATTTTATTTCTACTTTTCCATTCTTTGAAAATAAAATAATTTTAAACATTTTATGAAATTGCGATGCACTATTATGTCGCAAAACTTTATTATTCCTTTATTTTTATATGCTTATATAAATTTGAAATTTAACATGGTTAATAATTGACAATAACTTAAAATTGATGATTGAATATTTTTATTGTCAAATTATTTGTCTGCTTGAAATGAAAAAGAATTTAAAGATATAATTATTGCAATGGACAAATTTGTCGCATAGTTTTCTATTTTATTGCTCATATAATATTGACTATTTGAATTTGTAATTTATAAAAATCATTATAAATGTTATAATTTTTATTTTCAAAAGTTACATGTTTATTTAATAAAAATGAAAATAACTCGAAGATATATTTATTTGCGACGCATCACACCATTGGAAAGACTAATTTTCCTATTATTTGGTTTGTGCTCCTATAAACATTACCTTATGATATTTAAATTTGTTAATTTCATAAAAAAATGCTAAATGAATATTGTTAGTGTCTATTTGTTAGTTTGATTGATGTATTAAAAAATTTAACGATTTTAATTCTTTGCAATGCGCGACATTGTCACAAAAGCTTATTTTTCTACTATATAGTTTATGCTCTTATAATTTTACCTTATGATGTTTAAATTGTGAATTTCATGAAAATTGATAATATATATTTTTAGTATATATTTGTTAGTTCGGTTGACTTATAAAACATTTACCAATTTAATTATTTGTGATGCACGAGGTCCTCGCAAAAACTTACTATTCTATTATTTCGTTCATTCCCTTTTAAACTTTACCTTATGATATTTAAAATTTTGAATTTCATAACAAGTGATAATCCTAGTTTCATATATGCTAGTTTTTGATAACACTTTCTGGTTTAGATTCTTTAATTCTCTGTATTCCATTTCCTTTTTTTCTCCTCGATGATTTATTACACCTGATGTTTCATTAATTACTCAATTGAGAAGGTGCATACTCAGTAACAAAGATCGAAATGGAATGGATGCTACATATAACTAAATGGTCTCAACTCAAAATTGAGGTTTCTGGATCATGCATGTATATATTATATACACAAAATTAAAGTTCCACTTCCAATTTTCTGATAGTAGGTCATATATTTCATGTCACCGTTATATATTAGTTGAAAAAAAAAAAAAAAACTATCTTTGGGTACTTCAATAATTTAAAATGAAAAATATACTGTATTTATCTTGTTTTATATTTTTCAAGTGGATATGATATAATCTTGTTGAATTGCTCAATTGTGTCATCGATGTTCATAAACCAGAAATAACAACAAAACGTATAAGATTAACAATGGATATTTTAGCGACGAATAATCATGAAACAAAAGTCCTGGTTGATGAACTGTTCTTAATTAGCCATCTAGTTTGAAAAGAAAGTAAATCTTTATCATTACTATATGAAAACTGACTTGGTAAGAAATTAATCTATTCACACATGCAATTGACTTGGTAATTGATTAACACTATCACAAAACGACATCTGGACACAAGAGAGCTAATAATATGCTTTATTAATTTGAATAATAGCAGTAGAAAATTATACACCAGTAAATTTTTCCTTACATAGTTATCAACCGTTGCTTAAAATATATCAAGTATTAAATTAAACCTATGAATTACCATCTAGAATATTTATACGGCCTGCACTAGCTAGAAATTGTACTAAGACTTGTATATCTTTGATTAGGTGGAGATCTATTGACTAGACGCTTTCAGAGAAGTTGTGGGACTTTTCATGTATATGCGTCGCCGTTGGCCCCCCCGATCATATCTTTGTTTTTCTAGCTCTCTATAAAAGGATGCCAGAAGAGAGCCTTTATATATTCACGACTCAACTTAAGCTCGATCATCCTTTAGTTTCTAGCAGCTAGCTCCAACAATTGTTCATCTCTTGTCATTCATTGATACATATAAAATTCAAAAGGTGGTTTCTACAATGGCCTCTAAATTTCTTCTCATAGGACTCTTATTTTTTGTAACTTCTTATGCTGCTTTGGCATCTGATGCTGATCCTCTCCAAGATTTCTGTGTTGCTGATAGTATGAATCCGGGTACAGTACATATCCCATTTAATTATCAACTTTCACCTTTTTTTCTATCTGAATGTTTGCTGTATTTCATATTGATGGAAGATACACAATATATATGAGTATATAACTTGCAAACTTCAATGTATATCATCTTTTGTACTTTTTTTTCTAACTTTTTTTTTCTCATCACACATGCAGTGCTAGTGAATGGTTTACTTTGCAAGAATCCCATGGTTGTAAATGAGACAGACTTCTTCTTCAGCGGATTGAACATAACAGGCAACACAACAAATCCAGTCGGATCAAATGTAACTCTTGTTAGCGCGGCTAATCTACCAGGACTCAATACCTTTGGCATTTCTCTTGCCCGTATTGACTTTGCACCAGGGGGCATTCTCCCTCCTCACTATCATCCTCGCGCCACTGAAGTCTTGACCCTCCTAGAAGGTACCATTCTTGTGGGTTTTGTGACCTCCACCCCAGAAAATCGACAGATCACAAAAGTCCTCAACAAGGGTGATGTTTTTGTGTTCCCAAAAGCACTTGTGCACTACCAGCAGAATATCGGTTATGGCAATGCAGTAGCCATTTCAGGTCTAAGCAGCCAAAATCCAGGGGTTGTGTTGATTCCTAATACAGTATTTGGATCCAACCCTGATATTCCTTCCGATGTTCTTGCCAAGGCTTTCCAGCTTGACAAAAATATAGTCACCCAGTTGCAGTCTGTCTTCTAAATCTTATACCATGCAGGTTAAGAATATATAAACCAACTCCTGATGAAGGATACAATAATAAAGGCATATATGGTCGTTATATGATATGTTTCTGTACGTGTGAACTTTCAGTCTATATTATCGTCATTTTTGGATTTGTAAATTGTTTTATTTATATTGTAACGAAATTTGTTTGTGCCCTTTTAAACTTTACGTTATGATGTTTAAAATTGTGAATTTCATGAAAAATGATAATTTAATATTATATATATATATATATATATATATATATATATATATATATATTGTAGTTCGGATTAATTATGAAACATTTAACAATTTAATTATTTATGACGCACGAGCCCGTCGCAAAAACTTATTTTTCTATTATTTGGTTTGTTCTCTTATAAAATTTATCTTATGATTTTTAAAATTTTGAATTTATAGCAAATGATAATCTAATATTTAGTATTATATTTGTTTTTTGGTTCAAGTATAATTTTTTTTAACGATTTAAGTATGTACTATGTGCAAGTCCATTGCAAAAACATATTTGTTAATTATTTGGTTTTTGCACTTATAAATGTTACCTTATGATGTTTAAAATTGTAAATTTTATAACAAATGATAATTGAATATTTTTAGAACATATTGTTTTGAAATAAAAAAATCTTTTAGGATTAATTATTTGTGACGCACGAGTCCGTCGCAAAAACTTATTTTCTATTATTTGGTTTGTTCTCTTATAATGTTTACCATATGATGTATAAAATAGTGAATTACATAAAAATTGATATCCAAATTTTTTTATTATATATATTTTTGTTCGATTGAAGTGTACACAAAATAACGATTTCATTATTTGAGATGTGCGAGTCCGTTGCAAAAGCTTATTTTTCTATTATTTGGTTTGTGCTCTTATAAAATTTACCTTATGATGTTTAAAATATTGAATTTTATAACTAATGTTAATTGAATATTTTTCGAATGTTTATTTATTCGGTTGAAGTATAAAAATATTTAACAAATTATTTGAAGTGAATGTTTGTCACAGTTACTTATCTTTCCATTATTTGGTTTGTGCTCTTATCAACTTTACCTTATGATATTTAAAATTGTAAATTTGAAAAAATGATAGTTGAATATATTTAGCAACTTTCTGTTAGTGTAGTTGAATTATAAAAAAATTTAAGGATGTAACTATTTGCGATGCATGAATTCGTCGCAAAAACTTATTTTTCTACTATTTGGTTTTTGCTCTTATAAACTTTACCTTATGATGTTTAAAATTGTGAATTTCATTAAAAATGATAATATAATATTTTTAATATTTATTTGTTAGTTCCCTTGAAAAAAAAAGGCTTTTAGAATTAATTATTGTGAGGATAATTATTGTGATGTACGAGTCTATCGTAGAAAACTTAATTTTCTATTATGGTTTGTTCTCTTATAAACTTTACCTTATGATGTTTGAAATAGTGAATTACTCCCTCCGTCCGGATTTACTAGTCACAATTTGATTTTACACGATTATTAAGAAAAATAAAATATTCGCAAAATGTCCATCTTAATTTCTATCTATTGTTTTGAAAAATGTTCTATCAATTGTAATTTATACATTATATAATAATATAATTTAATGCTCTCAACAATAAATACTAACTCATAAATGAGGGTAGTATTGGAAGAATATGATAAATATAGTACTGAAATAGAAAAAGGACAAGTAATTCCACACAAAATAAAATAGAAATAGTGATAAGTAAACTCGAACGGAGGGATTATGTAATAGAATATTTTAAGTATATATTTGTTTGTTTGGTTGATGTATAAAAAAAATTTAACTATTTCATTATTTGCAATGACCAAGTTCGTCGCAAACTTATATTTCTATTATTTGGTTTGTGCTCTTATAAACTTTACCTTATGATGTTTAAAATTATGATTTTCATAACAAACGTTAATTGAATATTTTTAGTATATATTTGTTTGTTAGGTTGAAGTATAAAAAAATTAACGATGTTATTATTTGCGTCGTGCAAGTCCGTTGCAGTAGCTTATTTTTCTATTATTTGGTTTGTGTTCTTATGGACTTTGCTTTATGATGCTAAAAACTTTGAATTTCATAACAAATAATTATTGAATATTTTTAGTATCTTTTTGTTAGTATTCTTGAAGTGTTCTTATAAACTTTACCTTCTGTTGTTTAAGATTATGAATTTCATAAAAAATGATAGTAGAATATTTTTAGTTTATGGTTGAAGTATAAAAAGTTTAATGATTTAATTATTTACATCGTGCGACTTCGTCACAAAAGCTTAATTTTCTATTATTTGGTTTGTGCTCTTATAAACTCTATCTTATGATGTTTACAATTATGAATTTCATAACAATTGATAATTGATTATTTTTAGTACATATTGAATTGTTTACTTGAAGTAGAAAAAATTTATGATTTAATTATTTGGGACTTGTGAGTCCTTTGATGAACTTATTTTAGTATTATTTGGATTGTGCTCTTATAAGTTTAGCTTACAATGTTTAAAATTTTGAATTTCATAGCACATTATTATTGAATATCATTAATATCTATTTGTTAGTTCTCTGGTAGTAAAAAAAAAAAAGATTAGTTATTTGCGACACATTACTCCATTGTAAAAACTTATTTTTCTATTATTTCGTGCCTATTAAAATAATCTTGATCGTTTAAATTGAGACATACTATGATGTCAGAAAAGGTTCTGTGAGAACCCGAAAATTGTAAATTGGTTTTATAATTTGAGATAATATATTTTGTGGCAAATTTTATTTTATGTTATCTTATTCTTGCATGAAGTCTAATTCTTTTGGATATGAATGATAAATTCATATACTTTCAAAAAGAATTTAATAATAATGTGGTACTCATGATTATAAGGTTAAATCCTTGAGAAGGTATTAGAGGGGATTAGCAAATACCATATAAGATTATTTGATCTACAAGGAGGAGAATGAAAGGATTACGTAGCTTTATAACTACGTGTATGATTTAGGTGGCAAGTTTGTGCATGAAGGACAGCAGCTGTTTATACGTACTTAGCTGCTAAGAGATCATGATGAGCAGCCGTACTTACCGTCCAAATCAACCAATTATCTTATTTCAAGCTTAATCGTAGCTTACTGCTTTTTAACTCTATAAATACCCCATCCGAAGTGATATTCTAACTCTTTACCAAATTTCTCTCCTAAGAGTTTCATCAAAATTGTTATTTCTGAAAACTTCCGAGATTTTCTACCGGAGAATTTTCTCAGAAAAGCTTTGATTCCACTTTGAGAACGAAGAGGTAAGAACTTAGTATTCTATTCAGTTTT
>CM025780.1:42250016-42342699 GCA_014636745.2 Centella asiatica | reverse complement strand
CACATTTAATCTCCGATAGGTTAAATGTTAGTCTCTGATGACGTCACTTTTAGTCTCCGACAGACTTAATAATTAGTCTCCGACGAGCTAATACGATTAGTCTCCAACAGACATAATATTTAGTCTCCGACAGGCTTAATGGGATTAGTCTCCGATAGGCTTAATATTTAGTCTCCGACGAGCTAATATGATTAGTCTCCGACAGGCTTAATATTTAGTCTCCGATAAAGAAAAATTGCACAATATAGATTGTGACTTGTAAAAATTTTTTCCAGGGGGCGCTGCCCCCTTAGACCCCAGCTCGCTGATCGGTCAGCGAGACCACCGCCAGGGGCTATGCCCCTTGGACCCCTCTAGGGGCCTCCCGACCCCTAGGACCCCGGCAAGGGGGGGTGCCCCCTTAACCCCCCGCCGTAGCGCACGATTGTCGTGTCCCCAAATATGGTTTAATGATTTAAAAATTAATTAAAATATATATTTAATTATTTTAATTGTTTAAATCATGTTATTATGTGCTTATTATATGCATGGTGCACAGTTATGGCCCTATGACCCATAGGTTAGTGGTTTTGGTTTTGAAATACGGCTTGCATGTCGTGCTTTCTCTTATATATGGATGTAATATTCTCCTCTCATCTTACTCCCCTCGAATGTAACTCGAGGTTTCTTTCTATAATGTAATGTACAACATAGAATATTTTAGTATAGGTTTCATTATTATGTAATCTATAAAGATGACCAGCAGAAGATGGAGATAAGGAAAAGGATGCATGCAAACGAAGTTTCAAGAAAGCTGCCAAGTTTAAAGATCAATTACCACATTACACTGACCTTCAATCTTTTCATTAGCTTGGAAAGATTGGCATAGGATTTGGCCATAACTGTGTCACAATTAATTTTGCACTTTATTTATGATTATATATGATATAATGAATGAATGTGCATGCTTAAAAGTTATAGTTGGTGAGATCTAAATTTATTAATAAAATCCCTCATAAAATCATTAAGTCGAAAACAGATGCCTTCCAATGATTAACACTCATCAAGGCCTTGATCGATGGATGTAGGTTTGCCAAAGCAAAGTACCCCATTTATCTTGGCATGGTGCGATAGGATAATTGTGATATCCAAACTATTAAAATTGGGCTCGACTTAACTAGGCTATCACAATAGGATTGTGGGTCTAGAGGCATAGAGTTTGTATAAGTTCATTAGTTGAGCTTGAACAAATGTTGTTCGACAAACTATCCAAGAGTTATATATGATATAATTGACAAAGTGTTGTCTACCTAAATAATTATGTTTTGAGCGATTAGCCAAAGCTAACTTAGGGCATAATGAAATATGGATCTTGGCTCACTAGAAGTATTTAAAGAAATAATTTTGAATTAATGGTGAGGGCTATTAATTTGAATAAAATAATGGGAGGTATATTTTGAATGTGCCATTATCAAAAACATAACATTAAAATTTCTGCAAATTTACTTATTTTGCATTTATGAATTGTAGATATTAATGGCAAACAACAACAATAGTAGCCTTTCATTGCGATCAGTCCTTGAGAAGGAAAAACTGAATGGGATTAATTTCCTAGACTGGCATAGGAATTTGAGGATTGTCCTCAAGCAGGAGCGCAAGCTCTATGTCCTGGATGGACCAATTCCTGCTGCACCAGCTACCACTGCACCACGTACAGAGCTGAATGCTTACAAGAAGCATCAGGATGATGCTCTGGACGTGGGATGTCTTATGTTAGCAACCATGAACCCTGAGCTTCAGAAGCAACATGAGTTGATGGATGCTTATGACATGATTGAACATCTTAAGAAGTTGTTCGAGGGGTATGCTCGGCAGGAGAGGTATGATACAAGCAAAGCATTGTATCATTGCAAGCAGGGAGAACGTGATCCAGTCGGTCCACATGTTCTTAAGATGATTGGGTATATTGAGTACCTAGATAGGTTGGGCTTTCCACTTACTCAGGAGGCTCAAACTGATCTTGTTTTACAATCATTGAAATATAGCTATTCTCAATTTGTCATGAATTACCTCATGAACGAAATTGAGAAACCACTCACTGAGTTGTTGAGCATGTTGAGAACTGCTGAAAACAACATGAAAAAGGCAGGACCCTCTCCCATGTTGATGGTACAAAAGGGGAATGCCAAAGGAAATGGAAAAGGCAAAAAGAAGAAGATGGGATCTAAATCTGTTGCCAAATCCAAATCCAATAAGGCTTTGAAGCCTAAAGGTGGGATAGCTAAAGAAGGTAATTGTCACTTCTGTGGAAAGCCTGGACACTGGAAAAGGAATTGTCATGCTTACCTGGAAGATCTAAAGAAGAAGAAAGGAAGTGGGACTTCCAATTCAGGTATATACATTATAGAAGTCAATTTATCTACTTCTACATCTTGGGTATTTGATACTGGATGTGGTTCTCACATTTGTGTAAATGTGCAGGAACTGCGAAGGAGTAGACCATTGGCTAAAGGCGAGGTGGACCTACGCGTTGGAAATGGAGCAAGAGTTGCTGCATTAGCTGTAGGAACTTACCATTTGTCTTTGCCCACTGGGCTTGTATTAGAACTTGAAGACTGTTATTATGTGCCTGCTATAAGCAGGAATATTATTTCTGTTTCTTGTTTAGATAAGAAAGGTTTTTCGTTTATAATAAAGAACAATAGTTGTTCCTTTTATTTAAATGAAATGTTTTATGGAGTAGCACAAATGTTTAATGGTCTTTATGTTCTTGATTTACAAATGCCTATCTATAATATAAATACTAAACGGCTAAAATCGAAAGATTATAATCCGACTTATCTCTGGCATTGTCGTTTGGGCCATATCAGTGAGAAACGCATATCCAAACTCCATAAAGATGGGTATTTGGACTCATTTGATTTTGAATCATATGATGTATGTGAGTCTTGTTTGTTAGGCAAAATGACTAAAGCACCTTTCACTGGACACAGTGAACGGGCAAGCGATGTATTGGGCCTCATACATACTGATGTATGTGGACCCATGAGTTCGCTAGCTAGATCTGGATTTTGTTATTTTATTACATTTACTAATGATTTCAGTAGATATGGATATGTGTATCTTATGAAACACAAATCTGAATCTTTTGAAAAGTTCAAAGAATTCAAGAATGAAGTACAAAACCAATTTGGCAAAAGTATAAAAGCCATTCGATCAGATCGAGGTGGTGAATACTTAAGCCAGGAATTTGATAATCTTCTTAAAGAGTGTGGTATTATATCACAACTCACTCCACCTAGAACACCACAATGGAATGGTGTGTCTGAAAGGAGGAATCGAACCTTGTTAGACATGGTACGATCCATGATGAGTCATGCAGATCTTCCGATAAGCTTCTGGGGTCACGCCCTAGAAACTGCTGCCTTTACACTTAACCATGTTCCTACAAAGACGGTTCAAAAGACACCATATGAGATGTGGACTGGGAAACGTCCTAGTATGTCTTTTATGAAGATTTGGGGATGCGAAGCGTATGTAAAGCGTCTAGCTTCCGACAAGCTCGGACCTAAATCAGATAAGTGTAATTTTGTGGGATACCCAAGAGAAACAAAAGGGTATTATTTCTACAAACCTTCTGAGAACAAAGTGTTTGTTGCTCGCACTGGAGTTTTCCTAGAAAGAGAATTTGTCTCTAAAGAAAACAGTGGGAGGCATGTAGAACTCGAAGAAATTCGAGAACCACAAAATACCAATGAACCTGAGATGGAACATGAGCAGAAGCCACAAGTTGTTGTGGAAACTGAACCTGCTCAAGTAACACAAGCTCCTCGTAGATCTGGTAGGACACGCCATGAGCCTGAAAGATATTATGGATATCTTATCACTCAAAGTGGCGAAGTTATGCTCATAGATGATGATGAGCCTACTTCCTATCAAGAAGCTATGAACGGACCTCAGTCTGAGAAATGGCTTGAAGCCATGAAATCTGAGATGGACTCCATGTATGCCAACCAAGTATGGACTTTGGTTGACCCACCTGAAGGGGTAAAACCAATTGGGTGCAAGTGGGTTTTCAAGAAGAAAACTGACATGGATGGTAATGTACAAACCTATAAAGGGCGATTGGTAGCAAAAGGTTTCAAACAAGTTCAAGGTGTTGACTATGATGAAACTTTTTCTCCAGTAGCCATGGTTAAATCCATCAGGATCTTACTTGCTATTGCAGCTTTTCATGACTATGAAATCTGGCAGATGGATGTCAAAACAGCTTTCCTTAATGGAAATCTGCTTGAGGATGTGTATATGACACAACCTGAGGGTTTTGTCACTCCAAAGGATGCTGGAAAGGTATGTAAGCTACAAAGATCCATTTATGGATTAAAGCAAGCATCTCGGAGCTGGAATCTTTGTTTTGATGAAGCAATCAAAGAGTTTGGCTTTATCAAGAATGAAGATGAACCTTGTGTTTACAAAAGGTTTAGTGGGAGTCATATTGTATTCCTAGTATTATATGTCGATGACATATTACTTATTGGGAATGACATTCCTTCCTTGCAAGCAGTCAAGACATGGTTGGGAAAATGTTTCTCCATGAAAGACTTGGGTGAAGCAACCTATATTATAGGTATCAAGATCTATCGAGATAGATCGAGAAAAATGCTTGGCTTAAGTCAAAGTACATACATTGATAAAGTGTTGAAACGGTTCAGCATGCAAGATGCTAAGAGAGGTTACATACCCATGTCGCATGGAGTAACGCTCTCTAAAGCTCAATGTCCTAAATCACAAGATGATAAGGATCACATGAGTAAGATTCCTTATGCTTCGGCAATTGGATCTATCATGTACGCAATGTTATGTACGCGTCCTGATGTTTCGTATGCTTTGAGCATGACGAGCAGATACCAGTCAAATCCAGGTGAAGGTCACTGGACAGCAGTCAAGAATATCCTAAAATACCTCAAAAGGACTAAGGATGCATTCTTGATATATGGAGGTGAAGAGGAACTGGCAGTAAAGGGTTACACTGATGCTAGTTTCCAAACTGACAATGATGACTACAAGTCACAGTCAGGTTACGTGTTTTTCCTTAATGGTGGAGCTGTGAGCTGGAAGAGTTCAAAGCAAGAGACAGTTGCCGATTCTACAACAGAGGCTGAGTATATTGCTGCTTCCAATGCATCAAAGGAGGCTGTATGGATAAAGAAGTTCATTACTGAACTTGGTGTTGTTCCTTCTATTGTTGATCCAATAGACCTCTACTGTGATAGTAATGGTGCCATTGCACAATCGAAGGAACCAAGATCTCACCAACGATCCAAGCATATACTTAGGCGTTTTCATCTCATTCGAGAAATTGTTGAGAGAGGTGATGTACATATTTGCAAAATACCGACAGAAGAAAATGTTGCAGACCCACTGACCAAGGCTTTGTCGCAGCAGAAGCATGAAGGTCACACTATTCCTATTGGTATTAGATACATGAGTGATTGGCTCTAGTGCAAGTGGGAGATTGTTAGAGTGTATGCCCTAGTGGCCAATTATGTAATGATTGTGACACCATGTTTATGTTATGTTTTTTGGTTAAATGATAATTACTTTTATTATGTTTTATTTACTGCGTAATATAAATGTTAACATAATAAATGTCCTTAGAAGAATGATACTAATTATATGGATTCAAGTATGTGACTTGAATATGAGACCATATAAATATGTAAAGTATCATTATTCTTAAATGTCCCTAGTCGAGTATCATTGTCAGTGGGACAACAATAATACATTGAGACTAGTATGTGGATTAACTGATGGCTATATCTCATTGGTCATAAATATATACGAGATATATTAAGTTGATTCATAGGTACATGTTAGAGAACATAGTACTGGACAGACCCACCATGAGAATTCTACATGGAGCGTTATGCTATGTGTCATAAGTAATTCTCATAGTGACAATGATGTAATGGTCCTTCGACCTGAAGTCATGACATTTCTACATAAGGAGTTATGCGTTTTGACATTATCAAAAGTCACCTTTAACCGGGTGGACGATAAAGGTGATTGTTGGATGCATAATGAGTTATGTGAGAAATGGGAATGATGTAGATGGAATTTAACCCTCCTATAAATTAGGGGCGATATCTATAGGCCTCTTGATTGAGTGAAACTATGAAATGCATGGCCATGCTCAAATAGAGATTTGTTTCATATAGTTTACTCATTGATCAAGAAAACTGAGATTAAATTATGAAGAGGATGACACATCCATGCCTTGAATTTAATCTTAGATATCATGGTTAAAAGGATTAAATTACATTGAAACATTGGTCACAAAAGGTAACGTCGAATCTATGACTTTATTATTACTTGGGTAACAGTGATGTATTACTAGATGCCGCTCACTGTTTATAATTTTATAATATGATTTAAAATTATTGCCAACGTAATAATAACCTACAGGGTCACACACATAGAACATTCGTCAAGGAGATATAATTTAAATGTCAATGATTTTAATATATCAATAAGATTGATTTAATTAAATCATGACTTTAAATTATATATATATATATATATATATATATATATATATGTAATCTGTATGAAGAAGAGTCATTTGGAAGGAAATACGAATATATATTTATTTGTACATATATTAATTAAGTGAGACTTGATTAAATATATATATCTAATGAATATAGGATTCGGATTCTAATCTCCTAATTAGATTAGGTTTTGGAATCTACTCTATAGAAGGCTATATATATATATGATATATCAGCTATTCTATGACATAGAGAGATAGATATAGAATTTTTCTCTTAAAACCAACGTTTTGACGTAGCCACTCATAAGAGAGGTTAAGAGAGATAAAAGAGATACAGATTATTTACAGCTAGTACTGTTATCCTCTTTGCTCGAATCGTAAGACGGTTCGCGGGTGTTCGTGTGGATACCGTAGAGACGCTGTCCAGTTGGGTTGCGTTAAAGATTTGGAGACGATCAACACCTTCACCAAAGTTTCAGATTCGCACTTTTAATCGGTAAAATCTTGAACTATCTGTATTAAACTGTTTCGCATAGATCCTCGGGTTTGGGTTTCGTTTTGTTTTATTTAAACCGTATTTTTCCGCTGCGTCTGATGATACGAAACCCAACATCTTATTCATGTCAGTACAAAGTTCTTTCAAGAATTTGCAGTACCTTGGAACATGTTTGATGGCAGTGAGAAGTGGGATATTGATCTCCACCTTTTTGAGAGTTTCAAAAACTTCAGTATCATCAGTAGCCTTTTTTTTCCTTGCCAATCTATGTGGGAATGGCGGTTTCTCAGGATTAGCTTGTATAATTTCGTCTGCTGCAACAGATTTTTCTGCTTCTTCAGGTACGACATGCCCACGTCGTACTGGTTCTTTAGGTGCTGCAGCTTTTAATTCTTTGCCACTTCGCAACGTAACGGCACTAACATTGTGGCCTGGATTTACATCTGGCTGAGAGGGCAGCTTTCCACGATTCTCCACCTTGTTTAGTGTTGTCATCATTTGACTAAACTGATTCTTTAATTCCCCAAGCTGCTCATCACGTTTTTCTTGGCTTGCCATGAACTTGGCCATCATATTAGCCATCGTATCTTTTATGTTGGTGATTTCTTCAGCATAATTCATTCTTGGGGCCTGCTGTGGTGGCTGCTGATTGTTGCCACAGCGCAGATTTGGATGATCTCTCCAACCTGGATTATATGAATTTGAAAAGGGGTCATATTTCCTTTGAGGTTGTGCATTGTAATTACCCATTGTATTGACAACTTCATTGTTGGAATCATCTTGTAAAGTCGGGCATGCATCAGTTTGGTGTCCCTGAAAGCAACAGATACCACAGACTGGGGTTTGTTGAACCCGATTAACAGCACTTGTATTTCCAACAATATTTTTCTCCAATAATTCGGCAATTCTATCAAGCTTAGATTCAAGATTGGATGATTTCACCTCATGTATGACTCTTGTTGGTGCATCGGGTCTGCCACTAAACTGTTGAGAATTGGCAGCCATGGCAGAAATTAGATCTCTTGCTGCTTGAGCTGTTTTACTCACCAAAGCTCCACTGCTAGCAGCATCTATTACCCTCCTTTCAATTGGCAGCAACCCTTCATAAAAATACTGAATCAATAATTGATCTGTTATGCCATGTTGTGGGCAGCTAGCACAAAGTCTTTTGAACCTCTCCCAATATTCATAGAGTGATTCAGCATCTTTTTGTCGAATGCTGCAGATTTCTCTGCGCAAATTGGCAGCTCTAGATGCAGGGAAAAATCGCTCCAAGAATAGTCTCGCCATTTCAGGCCAAGTATTGATTGAACCTAAAGGGAGGTAGAACAACCATTCTTTTGCGTTGTCCTCCAATGAAAAAGGGAAAGCGCGCAGTTCAATTTGCTCTTCAGTTACTCTGCGCGGACGGAATCCAGAACATGCCACATGAAATTCCTTCAAATGCCGATTTGGATCCTCACTTTGCATTCCATGGAATTTCAGCAGAAGGTGAATCAAGCCGGGTTTTAGTTCGAAACCTTCTTCAACATTTTGGTATTGAATACACAACGGTTGCTGATTCACAGGTGGTGCGAGCATATCCCGCAAAGTTACAGGAGGTGGATTGGCCATCTTGAAAATCTCCTCTTCTTCTTCGTTTGAACAAGTTTCGGAAGTGGACAATCTCTCAAACTCTGCAGTAAATTTCTGCGCAGCAGCTTTCGCTTGTTGTTTGCGCAGTTTCGTCGCCTTAGTGTTTTGCCTTGCAGTTTTCTCAATCTCAGAATCAAACAAAAGCTCACCTGTAGAAGAAGATCTCCGCAACATACAAACACTAAAGAAACGGTTAGATTGCAAATAATAAACCTTACACAAAAAATCCCCGGCAGCGGCGCCAAAATTTGATAGGGTGTCAACCCACCAAAAATAATTATTCCTATTCTTTTACACTTACGCAGTATAATGGTGAATAGGGTCGATTCCACAGGGATTATTGAGGTTAATTATTTGCTTGGAAAAATGGGTTTTAAAATTAACTATGAAAGATATTAAAAATAACAATCAAAACAAAATTTGTAAATAAACAAGATTGCAGAATAATAAAATATAAGAAATCTAATGGAGACAAGTCTAGCCAAGGTACTTTTCAATCTAGCCAAATATTTCGATCATCGACACAAAAGATAAATTTTATTCATTCAAATAGATAAAGTTATAGTTAAGGGCAAACGCTCTACTTAACCAATCTTTTCTTATTTTATCAGTAACCCCCGGACACCCTACTAGGATTACTTCTCTAGACCAAACAGACAATCTCCGGACACCCTGATAGGATTCAATCTAATGGCTGCTTTATGAATGAAAAAGACCCCTATCCTAGTTAATAAAATCGGACACCCGTAGATTATTTAAACTAGATTATTTGATTCCACCAATCTTACCTGAAGTCTTTATCAGTTAAGATCAATTTGCTACTTTGTTAAAATAGTGCCAAACGGTCTTCCTATTTTAATCAGCAGGATATCATTCAATTAATCACACAACTGGCCACATTGCATAATAAATTAAATAATAACATAAACGGTTTATAGCGCAGAAATCAAATAAATACTTGAGCTTGAATAAAACTAATTAAAACAAAAGTCTCACGATGTATTCTTGGCTAGAAATCAAAGTACCTTGACTAGAAGGATTTAGTTGTTCATAATACTTGAAGACATAATGCTGAAATAAATAAAAACTGTATAAAAATCTGCATAACTCTAGAGAGAAAAGAAAAGGGGCGGCTGCTGTGTAAAAACAGAGATAAATAAAACTGCTGTAGCCCTATTCTATTTATATAAACAATATTTGTTGCCCTACCAAGAATCCTAATCCTAATTGGTTTCTTAGAAGATCCTTTTCCAACTTGGTAACTACTTTAATCTCTTTCTCCAGGCTTTTCTTTCCTTGTCCACGTGTTTCCATCTCTGCAGTGTGGGTCCAGCCCGTTTGTTTTGAATAAACTGCTGCTTTAGTTTCTGCAGGCCCCGTCCAGGATACGACATGCCCATGTCGTATTGTTACTTTCATTTTCTGTCAATTTCCTGCTTTGACTCTTCTTGCTCTTTTCAGCCCATTCTTCCTCGTTTTCATCATTTTCACCTATTCCACCTATCTTTACAAAAGTAACTTGAAAACACCTCATTAATAAATAAAACACACACAAAATGAATGCAAATGTAATGCAAATCTATACACAAATTGCACACTATCACTTAATCAAGTAAATTAAATGTAAACTATGTTTATTCTGTAGAAATTTATATATATAGTTGGAGATTAAAGAGAAGAAACTTGTTCTCAATAATCTACACACTCACACAAAAGAAACTTGTTTTGTAGAACTTACACACTTATATATATAACTTGAACTTTTTGAATGATTACCACAACAAATAAGTTGTCCTATTTATAGGACTACAAAGAACTTCCTAGAACCTCTAGTACATGCACTATATCAATGACTCAAATGCATGCATCAACTAGATTAAGATACATTCATGTATTTGCCTATTCATGCATAGTACCCAAAAGACACTCATGAATATTGTATAATAATAATTAAATAAATAATAGATAATATAAAGTTTAGCTTATATTTCTAACAGCCCCCCTTAAGCTAAACTTTTGCGCATACCAAGTTTCTTCTTCAATTCCTTGAAAACTTCCACCTTCAAAGGTTTCGTGAATATGTCAGCTATTTGATCTCGAGTCTTGCAATGCTTGATCACAATTTCATCTTTCTTGACCAAGTCTCGAATGAAGTGATACTTTATGCTTATGTGCTTGCTTTTGCCATGAGATACCGGATTCATAGAAAGTTCAATTGTAGAACTACTATCATAATATATAAGTGGAGCATCATTGAATGAGTGTTTAAGTTCCTCCAACATCCATGAGATCCATAGAGCTTGACAACTTGCCATTGTTAGTAAGATGTATTCGGATTCCGTTATTGAAAGGGCCACAACTAGTTGTTTCTTTGACATCCATGTAATTGCACCCGAACCAAG
This sequence comes from Centella asiatica, assembly GCA_014636745.2. Lineage (NCBI taxonomy): Eukaryota > Viridiplantae > Streptophyta > Magnoliopsida > Apiales > Apiaceae > Centella > Centella asiatica. The sequence continues at coordinate 42,331,634 of CM025780.1, read as the reverse complement.
AAAGAAAACATTTCCAGAAGTACTTTTACTATCATCAAAATTTCCACCCCAATCACTATCACAATATCCAAGTAGTTTAGGATCATTTACGTTGTGATAATGAATGCCATCTTCAAGAGTTCCACGAGCATATCTTAAAATTCTTTTTCCGGCTTCCCAATGACTCTTCTTCGGCTTGTCCATGAATCTACTAATCAAGTTTACACCATATGTGATGTCGGGTCGAGTAGCCGTCAAATACATCAAACTTCCAACAAGGCTTCGATACAATGTCTGATCAACATCTTTGTAATTGTCATTTTTACTTAGCTTTTGACCAAATTCAACCTGAGTGCTAATTGGCTTGGCCTCTTCCCTTCTAAATTTCTTCAACAAATCTTTTGCATACTTTTGTTGAGAGATGAATATGCCATCATCATTTTGTGTTACTTCAATGCCAAGGAAATAATGAAGTAGTCCCAAATCCGTCATCTCAAATTCTTGCATCATATTCCTCTTGAACTCATTAATATCATCAAGATTATTTCCATTAAATATCAAGTCATCCACATATAAGCCAATGATGAGAATATTACCTTTGTTCTCCTTGATATAAAGAGTATGCTCAAATGGACACCTTTGAATTCCATCTTCATGAAATAACCATCTATGCGACTATACCAAACACGTGGTGCTTGTTTTAGTCCATATAATGCCTTCTTCAATCGGTATACTTTATTATCTTCATTTTTCTTCACATAACCCGGGGGTTGATCAACATACACCTCTTCTTGCAATATTCCATTCAAAAAAGTCGATTCTACATCCATTTGGTAAACTTGCCACCTATTTTGAGCGGCTAAAGAAAGCACTAACTGGATTGTTTCAAGACGTGCTACGGGAGCAAAAATTTCTTTTTAGTCAACACCATATTTTTGCTTGTAGCCTTTCACAACTAAACGAGCCTTGTGCTTTTCAACTTCACCATTTGCATTCATCTTTGCCTTGTAGACCCATTTAACTCCAATGGGTTTCTTTCCCTTAGGCACTTCCACTAATTCCCATGTTTGTTTCCTTTCAATTGCATCAATTTCTTGATCCATAGCTTGCCTCCATTTGTCTTCTTTTATGGCTTCTTTAAAAGTGACCGAATCAACATTTCCATATAGAGCAAAATCAACAAAGTCATCTTCCAAATTGCTTCTAATATCATTATATATCTCACCAAGACTTCTTGTTCTTTTTAGTGGAATTTTTGAACTTGAAGATGATAATGATGGTGTAGAAGATGAGATTGGAGAAGAATTGGATGGTGAAAGAGGAGCGGAGCCTTCTTCTTCAATTGGCTCAAATGCATCATCATCAAGAATAATACTTATTTTTTCTTTTTCATTCTTCCATTCTCATGCTTCCTCCTCGTTCAATATTACATCACGGCTAATAATAGTCTTCTTTGTAATGGGGTTGTACAATTTGTATGCATTGGAGCTTTCACTATAGCCAATAAAAATGCATTTTTCAGATTTATCATCAAGTACTTTACCTCTCTTTTCATCCGGCACATGAGAGTAACAAATACTTCCAAAAATTTGAAAGTGAGAAACACATGGCTTGTGACCACTCCATGCTTCTTGTGGAGTCATTCCTTGAACACTTTTAGTTGCCGCACGATTGAGAACATAGCATACACAAGCTACTGTTTCGGCCCAAAACATCTTAGGCAACTTCTTTCTCTTCAACATACTTCGAACAAGCTCCGTGATAATATGATTCTTTCTTTCTGCCACCCCATTTTTTTGAGGAGTTAAATGAACCGTTAGTTGGTGACGAATGTCATGCTCTTTAAAATAATTTCCAAATTCTTTCTCCATATACTCTCCACCACGATCGGATCGTAGTGTCTTTAAATGAAAGCCACTTTGTTTCTCCACAAGTGCTTTAAAATCTTTGAATACTCCAAATGCTTGTGATTTTTCTTTGAGAAAATAGATCCACATCTTACGACTATAATCATCAATAAAAGTGAGGAAATAACGATTACCTCCAAGAGAGTTTGTGCGCATAGGTCCACGAAAATCAGAATGCACCAACTCCAAAGGATTTCGTGCTCGCCATGCCTTTTCTTTTGGAAATGGATCTCGATGGTGCTTGCCAAAGACACAACTTTCACAAACTTGATCTTGGCGATTAATATTTGGAATTCCTCTCACCATGTGGTCTTTGCAAATCTTGGATAAAGTAGTGAAACTCAAGTGATTATATCGGTGATGCCAAAGCCAAGACTTGTCATTCACAACATTAGCAAAACAAGGAAGAACTTCATTTTTGAGTTGCAACAGAAACACTTTAGTTGGAGTCATCTTGACTCTTGCAATAAGAACACCATTCTTGTCTTTAATTTCACATAAATCATTCTTAAAATTAACATTATGTCCCTTCTTCAAGAGTTGTCCAACACTTAAAAGATTATGCTTAAGATCCGGAACATAATAAACATTAGAAATATGCTTTGTACCTTGCTTTGTGCAAATTAGAACATCACCACGGCCTTTGATGTTGAGCCTTTTATTATCTCCCATCTTGACTTCTTTTTGAACATGTTCATCAAAATTCACAAAGATCTTTCTATTTCTGGTCATGTGGTTACTATAACCACTATCAATATACCAAACATCATCAAGATAAGTTTCTTGAATATTGCAAGCAAGAAGCACACTTTCATCTTTTGTCTCCGAATCCTCATGTAAAAAATTAGAATCACCTTTTTCATCATTGATTCTCTTATAGCAATCCTTCTTCCTATGTCCATATTTATGACAATAATGACATTGAAAATTGTAAGAATTACCTCTTCCTCTTCCATTATATCCTCCATGGTTTCTTCCTCTTCCTCTTGAATTTTCACTTTGAACTTTTCCTCTTCCGCGAGAAGATCCTTTTCCTCCTCTTCCTCTAAAACCGTCACGATTGTTGTCTTGAATTTGAAAAGCTTGCTCGGAAGGAGAGGAGTCAAATTGTTTGATTCGCAGCTCATGAGATTGGAGTGAGCCCAATAATTCTTCAAGAGAGAAATTATTCAAGTCTTTTGATTCTTCAATAGCTACCACAATATGTTCATACTTTCGGGTCATGCTACGAAGAATTTTTTCTATGACTTTTCTATCTTCAATTTTTTCACCATTAACTCGAAGTTGATTAACAATCGAAATTGTTCGATTATAAAATTCCTCCACCGATTCACTTTCTTTCATTTTGAGTAAATCAAACTCACCTCTTAAAGCTTGGAGTCTCACCATTTTTACTTTTTCTTCACCCTTGTATGCTTTGTTAAGGGTGTCCCATGCCTCCTTTGATGTTGATGCCGAAGAAATCCTCTCAAAGATTGCTTCATCCACCGCTTGATAGATAAAGTAAAGAGCTTTCTTGTCCTTCTTTCTATTCTCCTTCAAAGTATTCAATTGTTGTGTTGAGAGGGTTGCATGATTCTCTGGCTCCTCATATCCATTTTCAACAATCTCCCAAAGATCTTGAGAGCCATATAACACCTTCATTTGGATGCTCCATTGGTTGTAGTTCTTTCCCATCAAACGAGGAAGTTGAGGTTGAAACATGTTGTTGGAAGCCATCTTTAAACCTTGCTCATGATACCACTTTGTAGAAATATATATATATATATATATATATATATATATATAGTTGGAGATTAAAGAGAAGAAACTTATTCTCAATAATCTACACACTCACACAAAGGAAACTTGCTTTGTAGAACATACACACTTATATATATAACTTGAACTTTTTGAATGATTGCCACAACAAATGAGTTGTCCTATTTATAGGACTACAAAAAACTTCCTAGAACCTCTAGTACATGTACTATATCAATGACTCAAATGCATGCATCAACTAGATTAAGATACATTCATGTATTTGCCTATTCATGCATAGTATCCAAAAGACACTCATGAATATTCTAGAATAATAATTAAATAAATAATAGATAATATAAAGTTTAGCTTATATTTCTAACATATTCACAATGAAATAGAGAAGATGAGTGGAAGAACTTGTTTCACAACAAACATATAATCATGTATGGTGGGTTTGAAGCACAACAAGGGATCAAATTGTTTGTGAGGTATGACATATTAAATGTCAAAACCTCTAGCACTTTAGAAATATCTTTGACTTTGAGGTTTCAAACTCTTCCTTCCTTCCTTAACCATTTTGCATGTCTTATCTAGCTCAAACGAGGCTCGTAACTACGTATGATAACCATCTTACCCTCTCAAGACTTACATAAGCACTTGCTCAATGCCCAAGTGGAAACATTCTCATACATTAGCACAGATATAAGATTGAAAAAAATAACTTATAAATCAAAGCTTAGTTATATCCATGCACTTTCATTCATATCATACTAGCGGAAATTAAAGCATAGCATTCTGATTCACAAGGAAATTTAAACATAAAAGTCATAACCTTGTACGCATGTCGAATCAATTGATCATGTGTTTAACTGAAATAAGTATAAAAGTGAGAATATACTTGCCCTAGTCCTTAGCTGAGTTAACTTAATTCACTTGCTTGGTGAAATACCTCTGTAAAACATGCATCTTGACATAGCATGAGAATCTATGCTTAGAATATAAATGTGAGTAAGAAAATGATAGTATTACACAAGTTTATATACAAGCTTGGAAACTAACTAAGCTACTTGTAACAAACTGTATATTCACAGTTAAAATTACTAGTAACCACCATAATTACAAATACGATTGAATAAACCACATATATGTACTACTAGCTGTCTGGAAGTTATCCAATATGCATCTTCCTCATTGCTTTCCTTTACGTACACCTGCATACCATATAGCAATAACTACTGATACAGTCTGTGGTGAACAAGTAGGAACAAGTTCTATGCCTTCATTGACCTTATAGTTTGGCACAACCCAGAAATGTTCTGAGGAGACCATGGAACCACTGAAACAACGTTGGTGGTAAGTATGGTTGGGACTCATGGAACTACCTGTAGTTTAACGAAAGAGAGGTATAATCTCTCCTTCATCTTCAACAACACAATTGCAGCAACAGTCATTGTGAGAGAGCAAATCAAGGAGGATCCAACCTCCAACATCTCTCAGAGAGCACTGTTGCGTCCACAACCTGTGTCACGAGTCCATACATATGTACATATAAATAAGAGATATATACATTTTCTCTATCTGTATGATAGTTATAGAGACATTTAGTGAATGGAAATTATCTAGGATAAATTATGCTCACCTAGCCATATCCGGCTTCACTTCATTCATTGTTGCTTCTGTAGCTCCCTTGATCTTCCACGGTGAGTTGAAATGTGATGAACATCATTCTGCAATAATTTTGAGGAAAAAAATGAAAACATTTTTCAACAAATTTCTTTTTTTTTTATTGGCAAAATAAAAATATATGTAACCCACAAGGTGTAGTAAAATAAGGCTCTAAAGAGATTATCTCATTTAAAAACCTAGATATCATATGTATATTGTTACAGTGATCATCTTCATAATGATCAATAGATAAAGGATTAACACAAAAAAAAAAAAAAAAAGACGTGATAGGTACTGATCCCGACTTTGTACCCTGTCAGCCTACTTCTCCCGACTTGGTTACACACCATGTCTAGGTATCTTTTACTCATGGAAGTGGTTATGTGAACGTTGTAAACGGTTGCGAATCTTGCGTCTCAATCACTATAATTGTGGCCACTCCATGATCTTCTCCATTACTTCACGATATCCGCAACGACTATCGCCTTATGCACCAATTATCAACCGCCTTCGTGCCCCCTATAACTAGAGATAAGTCCACGATTACGCACTCTCTCTATGTCACTCTGCTCTACACCTCATTTCAAATCTCCATCAACACTTACTAACACTCACAACGGAGGCAGATCATGAAGTCTACCCTCCATTGTCCGTTTCCTTGCAGATACTCACACGTCTGTTCAACCAGAGAACGAAATCCAGCATTACCAGGATGAAAAAATTAGGGATGATACTATAAGTGCAGAAAATATTCACAAAATGGATGCAGAGATTTCAGAACTAGGTATCAAGAAGATACTTTCTGAGTAACAATTAATCAAATAGAGTTTTTACCGTTCTATATACACAAACTCTTCCGTCGGTAAGATCAATAAAACCGGAAGATTGTAGGGATTGGATGAGTATATCATCAGATAAGGAGACAGCTCAACTGCCCGCATCACGAGGACGAAGAGCAAACTCTTACACAGGTCAAAGAGAACGTAGATTTACCGAATGTTAAGTGGCTAATGAGAGAGAGACTGTGTGCGAGCGCGTATGTTCTGGTAGGTGATAAGAAAGAAGAGAAATTAAGCGGGAGTGGACTTCGACGATGAGAATGAGAAGGAAAAGGCATTTCCGAGGTGATCGTTCAATCAAGGAGGATATATATCCGTTTAATGTGACAACTAGGGCCAGGTTTAATTAGGGCCAGAGTTGCAAACTATTAGGGCCACATTGCCAAACTTCAAAGTGACATTTGTGGACCCTATTTTCTTTCCCGTTTTCACATTTTAATTTATACATACTTTCTTCTATGTATCACTTTCTAGAGCATCCTCGTTTAACAGAATACTAATTTTGTGAAAATAGACAACTTATAATAAATATATATAATCCTTCTATTTCAAAATTGAAGATATATTTCAATTCACACAAAATATTTTTGCAAAATCTTATAATTTAAAACTAAAATATTTTTTTTACTTCTAACAATTTTATAGTACGTGAAATATCATAAATATATATTTTTATACTTTTACAAATTGATATCACAAATATAATTATAGGATTCGCAAATTGTATTACATGAAAAAGAGATTATTCAGGAATGAAGGGAGAGGATAAGAATAAAAATAATTTATATAATATATAATCAAACATCAAAATGATTTACTACTTGAAAATTTTTAAACTATATAATTTATTTATTTTTAAAAAAACATGACTATGTTTCATAATGATTCAATTACCTCAATTTTTTGTGTTTGGTGTTGTTTCTTCTTCTCTTGGTTTTTTTTAGTTGTATAGCTTTTAGTTTTAGATTAGAGTTCCATGTGTTCTTTTCTTTTTCATTTGATGTGTTTTTCTAGTCCAAGTCTCTTGAATTGGTCTATTTTTTGTATTTGCTGCTTTTTAAGGTAAGTTCAAAGAAATTTATTCTTTTGCTGATCAAAACAAAAAAAGAGTTTCTGTCTTTAGCTAGAACAAATTAGCAACAAAAAAAGTCTAGAACATTATTAGAAACCTGTAGGAAGACATCATTGACATATATAGTCTCTTATGTTAATACTATTAGACTTTTTACGAACAAAGCTAGCTAAACAAGTTAAATTGAAAATTAAGCATGTACTATCCTGTATTTACAACTATTCCTTAACAGTATGTATATATAAGAAACAAATACTACGTGTCTTAATAAGCCTATTATGAAATTTGACCAGTATAGAAGATATGACATTAATGATCGAACTTTATGACCACCCTTCTAAGCTCCAACAACACTTGAGAACAACCTTGAAGGGCAGGAAATAAATTAAAGCTCAAATACCAACATTTGTTTTTAAAAAGTAATTAAAAATTTGATCGACTGTGAGACTAGAATTATGGGCTAAATTTGCCTTTTTATTCAGAAGAATCAAATACAAAAATATCCACTGAGTTGCTGCTTCTGTACAACAATTATATCTAATATGCTCATCTCATATTAATTACATAGAAGACTGATCATACTCATAGCCTTTTGTTCCATTTGCTAAATTTAAATGTTATTATGCTAAAACTTCCAAATTTTGTCATCACAATGTATCACTCCTATGGAGCCATCGAGGATAGCAACAGTTGCCTAGCTTAGTAATTACCCAAACTAACCAGGAAAATTCATTAAAGTCCTTGAAATTTGTCAAATAAATTATTTAATTTTATTATATACCAGAGGAAAAAACGTGTCTTTCAGCAAATATCTTTGTTCAGTAATCATTCAATTCACCCTACAAATAATTAAATCCTTAAATTCTTTTTTACTTCAAAAGAACTAACAATACTACAAATATTCAATTATAATTTGTTATGAAATTCACAATTTTAAACATTATAAGGTGTTATTCCCGGATGAGTAATTGTAGAAGGGGAAGCTTGAATACAATTTCAGTTTTTTCTCCCTACGTAAAGATCAAGATATAATTTGTAAATTAATTGCAGAATTAATAAACAAGACAAATTATATCAATCAATAAAAAATGTATTTTATTGATACTGGAATCTGAAATTATCTGGTTATCAAAATTGATACCAGCTTCTGAAATTTGTTAACATCTGCTATCTAGAAATGAATTTCTAGCTAAAGTTATGAAAAACTAAAAATATTCTATTATTATTCGCTATGAAATTAATAATTTTAAACATCATAAAGTGAAGTTTCTAAGAGCACAAACCAAATAATAGATAAATAAACTTTTGTGAGAGTCGCACGTCGCAAATAATTAATTCTAAATTCTGTTTTACTTCAAGAGAACTAACAAATAGATACTAAAAATATTAATTATAATTTTTTAAGAAATTAAAATTTTTAAACATCAAAAGGTAAGAGAAAAAACCAAATAATGAAAAAAATAAGTTTTTGTGACGGACTCGCACGTCGCAAATCGTTAAGTTTTTTAATACTTCAACCGAACAAACAAATAAATACTAAAATTATTTTATTATCATTTGTTACGAAATTCCCAATTTTAAGCATTATAAGCTAGGGTGTATAGGAGCACAAACCAAATAACAAAAAAAAAAACTTTCGCAACATAGTTGCACATTGCAAATAATTAAATCATTAAATATTTTGTACTTCAAACAAACTAACAAATAGATACTAAAAATATTCAATTATCAAACAAACACCTTGACAATAAAAATATTCAATCATGATTTTTATGTAATTATCAATTTTTAAACATCTCAAATTCAAAATTATACAACTATAGACAAATATAGGGGGGGAACTTTTGCGACATCAGAGTGCGTCACAATTTAATAAATTCTTCAAACTTCTTTTTATTTCCAAAGAATGGAAAAGCTTATTTTTCTATTATATAAACGATCAAAATTATTTTAATATGCACGAAATAATAGAAAAACAAGTTTTTACAATGGAGTAAAGCGTCGCAAATAACTAAATCCTTTTTTTTTACTACCAAAGAACTAACAAATAGATATTAATGATATTCAATAATAATGTGTTATGAAATTCAAAATTTTAAACATCGTAAGCTAAACTTATAAGAGCAGAATCCAAATAATACTAAAATAAGTTCATCAAAGGATTCACAAGTCCCAAATAATTAAATCATAACTTTTCGTATACTTCAAGAAAAAAATTCAATATGTACTAAAAATAATCAATTATCAATTGTTATGAAATTCATAATTGTAAACATAATAAGATAAAGTTTATAAGAGCACAAACCAAATAATAGAAAAATAAGCTTTTGCGACTACGACGGCCCCAAAACCCTTACCAAATTAGGGTTCCATCAAAGAGAAATAAAACTACATCTCATTCATTCGTGAAATTTAATAATATTTAAGGAGAGATAACAATGAGTTATTCCAATCCAAAATATTACACCATCAGTGGAAGCTAAACTATTCTCAGCTTTCAGTCTATATACAATTTAACTTTTATCATCTTCCTTCCTCTTTTCCTTCCTTTCCTTAATGGCCACCCAAAGGGTCAACATGACCTAGCAGCCATACATCCTTGCTTTTCCCTTATTAGAGGGTTCAGCCTTTGTATCACGTCCTGCAAAATATTAAGTTCAACAAAAATGAGCGGTTTACGCTCCGCAAGTATATAAATAGATCGAGAAATAAAACTGGAATATTAATGGGAGTTCAATTCTGTTTATGAGGCTCAGTGGATCAATGCTAATGCCTCGAAAATCCCTGAAGAATCTTGAGGATTACTGATGATAAACAATTGTGTAATCCTTCTTAAAACAATGTATAACTTCCTTGAAGTAAAAAAAAAATATCCATCGGGGGCTAAACCCATTGGATCTGTTAACCATACGGTATACAACTGGCCTAACTGTGCCCGTATGATCCCTCATTGTGTGAACATAAGTAGTCACATACCATTCCTCTAGGTCAAGTAAAAGAACAAATCAGTACCTTCCCTTTCCTTTAGCCAACCATGTGGCTTAGCCCCTTTTACGGGACACCTCATTTCATGTACTTACACGGATATAATCATTTAAGAACAATTGATACATTAAAGTTTAGTTATATCCATGTATTTTCAGTCATATTATGCTAGCGGAATTTAAAGTATATGTGATTTCAATTAATAAAGTAATTGAAATATATGAATTGCAGCCTTGCTCGCATATCGAATCAAATGATCATGTGTTAACTTGAATAAACATCAGATTGAATATAGATATTCTTGCCTCAGTCCTTAGCAAAATAAACTTAACTTCAGTTTACTCGTGAATGGGTTATTCTGTACAATTTAATATGAGAAATTGATACCTTGATAAAGATAAGGAAGAAAATGCACATGTGATGTCCTTAAACCTTGAAAGTTTTAAGTCTGACGTCATCATAGACTAATTTAACCCATCGGAGACTAAGGGTGACATCATCCAAAACTAAATAACTCATCAGAGACTGATGACGTCATCTTAACTCATTGGAGACTAAGGGTGACGTCGTCCGAGACTAAATAACTCATCAGAGACTGATGACGTCATCTTAACTCATCGTAGACTAAGGTTGACGTCATCATCAGAGACTAATTAACTCATAAGAGACTGATGACGTCATCTTAACTCATCGAAGACTAAGGCTGACATCATCATCAGAGACTAATATCATTAGTCATCGGAGACTAACTTTTATCTCATCAGAGACTAACAACATCTCATCAGAGACTAATATTGAACTTATTTCTGCTACGATGGAAAACCTAACACAACAAGAATGATGCCCAGAAATGAACAAACTCAATCCTAAGATGCATAATCATCGTCCTTTATGTTGTGTGTAAAACTTCTTTTTTATAACATAAAGAGTATAATCTTTCAAAAATTTCTTTTTTTTTCTTAAAGACTTAGCACACACAGCTAATACTCTCTGATGCTATGCAATGAAAGAAGAGCAGAAGAGAGCGTAAGATTCTTACCTCTTGGTCTTGAAGGAAAAGATTTACAGCTTGTTTGTTTCAAGAAAACAATTGCTCGAGAGAAAGAACTAGAAATTTATGGATACGATAGGTTTAAAAAGAAATTCTAAGAGAGAAATTTTGGTAAAAAAATTAGAATTTCATTTCGGATGAGGTATTTATAGAGTTCAAGAGCAGTAGGCTAAGACTAAGCTTTGAGATAAGATGATTGGTTAATTTGGGCGGTAAAACGGTTGTTCATCATAACCTCTTGACAGTAAATAGCTGATGTCCTACATGCACAAAGACTTTGCCACCTAAACGGCTCCTAATCAAGCACGTAGTTATAAAACTACGTAATCCTCTCATCATCTTCCAAGCTGATCAATATAATCTTATATGGGATTTGCTAATCCCCTTTTTAATACATTTTAAGGAGCTTAACCTCATAATCATGGATATCACATCAACATAAAATTTTCATTGAAGATATGAATTCATCATTCATATCTAAAGAGATTAACCTCCATGCAAAAAAAAAAACACAAAAATGAAAATTAACACAAAATGAATTATTTCTTATTATAAAATACATTTAAAATTTTTGGTTCCTCACAGCGACGAAGTTGCACGTGCAAATAATTAAATCGTTAAATTTTTTTATACTTCAGCCAAAAACTAAAAATATTTTACTATCATTTTTTATGAAATTCATAATCTTAAATAGTAGAAGGTAAAGTTTATAAGAACACGGAAAGTTAGTTTTTGCAACGGCTTTTGCGACGAAGTCACGCGTTGCAAATAATTAAATTCTTAAATTCTTTTTTACTTTAAGAGAACAAAAATATTAAAAATATTATTTTGTAATTTTTTATGAATCATCATTTTTAAACATCAAAATGTGCAGTTTATAAGAACACAAATCAAATAATAGAAAAATATGCATTTGTGACGAGAGTCACACATCGCAAATATTAAATCCTTAAATTATTCTTACTTCAAGAATACTAACAAATAGATACTAAAAATATTCAATTATCATTTGTTATGAAATTCATAGTTTTTAGCATCATAAAGCAAAGTCCATAAGAATACAAACCAAATAATAGAAAAATAAGCTATTGCAACGGACTTGCACGATGCAAATAATAACATCATTAATTTTTTTATACTTCAACCCAACAAACAAATATATACTAAAAATATTCAATTATCGTTTGTTATGAAAATCATAATTTTAAACATCATAAGGTAAAGTTTATAAGAGCACAAACCAAATAATAGAAATATAAGTTTGCGACGAACTTGGTCATCGCAAATAATGAAATAGTTAAATTTTTTTTATACTTCAACCAAACAAACAAATATATACTTAAAATATTTAATTAGATACTCCCTCTGTCCGACCTTACTTTTCACTATTTCTATTTTAGTGTATGGAATTACTTATCCCCTTTCTATTTCTATTTATCATATTCTTCCAATACTACCCTCATTTATGAGTTAGTATTTACTGTTGAGTGCATTAAATTATAGTATTACATAATGTATAAATTACAGTTGATAGCACATTTTTCAAAACAATAGATAGAAATTAAGATGGACATTTTGCAAATATTTTATTTTTCTTAATAATCGTGTAAAGTCAAATTGTGACAAGTAAATCCGGACGGAGGGAGTAATTCACTATTTTAAACATCATAAGGTAAAGTTTATAAGAGAGCAAACCAAATAATAGAAAATTAAGTTTTCTACGACAGACTCGTGCATCACAATAATTAATCCTAAAAGCCTTTTTTTTCAAGGGAACTAACAAATAAATATTAAAAATATTATATTATCATTTGTAATGAAATTCACAGTTTTAAACATCATATGGTAAAGTTTATAAGAGCAAAAACCAAATAGTAGAAAAATAAGTTTTTGCGATGAAGTCATGCATCGCAATAATTACATCGTTAAATTTTTTTATTATTCAACTAAACTAACAGAAAGTTGCGAAAAATATTCTACTATCATTTTTTAAAATTCACAATTTTAAATATCGTAAGGTAAAGTTGATAAGAGCACAAACCAAATAATGGAAAGATAAGTTACTATGACAAACTTGCACTTCAAATAATTCGTTAAATATTTTTATACTTCAACCGAATAAATAAATATTCGAAAAATATTCAATTATCATTAGTTATGAAATTCACAATTTCAAACATCATAAGGTAAATTTTATAAGAGCACAACCAAATAATAGAAAAATAATCTTTTGCAACGGACTCGCACATCTCAAATAATGAAATCATTATTTTGTGTACATTTCAATCGAACAAACAAAAATATAATTAAAAAATTTGTATATTGATTGTTATGTAATTCACTATTTTAAACATCATATGGTAAACGTTATAAGAGAACAAACCAAATAACAGAAAATAAGTTTTTGACACGGACTTGTGCGTCATAAATAATTAATCCTAAAAGTTCTTTTTATTTCAAAACAATATGTTCTAAAAATATTCAATTATCATTTGTTATAAAATTTACAATTTTAAACATCATAAGGTAACATTTATAAGTTCAAAAACCGAATAATTAACAAATGAGTTTTTGCGACGGACTTGCACATCGTACATACTTAAATCGTTAAAAAAAATTATACTTGAACCAAAAAAACAAATATAATACTAAATATTAGATTATCATTTGTTATAAATTCAAAATTTTAAACATCATAAGATAAATTTTATAAGAGAACAAACCAAATAATAGAAAAATAAGTTTTTGCGACGGACTCGTGCATTGTCAATAATTAAATTGTTAAATGTTTCATAATTCAACCGAACTAGGATAAATATATATATATATATATATATATATATATATATATATATTAGATTATCATTTTTCATGAAATTCACAATTTTAAACATCATAATGTAAAGTTTAGAAGGGCACAAACAAATATTTCATTACAAAATAAATAAAACAATTTACAAATCCAAAAATGACGATAATATAAACTGAAAGTTCACGCGTACAGAAACATATCATATAACGACCATATATGTCTTTATTATCATATCCTTCATCAGGAGTTTGTTTATATATTCTGAATCTGCATGGTATAAGATTTAGAAGACGGACTGCAACTGGGTGACTATATTTTTGTCAAGCTGGAAAGCCTTGGCAAGAACATCCGAAGGAATATCGGGGTTGGATCCAAATACTGTATTAGGAATCAACACAACCCCTGGATTTTGGCTGCTTAGACCTGAAATGGCTACTGCATTGCCATAACCAATATTCTGCTGGTAGTGCACAAGTGCTTTGGGGAACACAAACACATCACCCTTGTTGAGGACTTTTGTGATCTGTCGATTTTCTGGGGTGGAGGTCACAAAACCCACAAGAATGGTACCTTCTAGGAGGGTCAAGATTTCAGTGGCGCGAGGATGATAGTGAGGAGGGAGAATGCCCCCTGGTGCAAAGTCAATACGGGCAAGAGAAATGCCAAAGGTATTGAGTCCTGGTAGATTAGCCGCGCTAACAAGAGTTACATTTGATCCGACTGGATTTGTTGAGTTGCCTGGTATGTTCAATCCGCGGAAGAAGAAGTCTGTCTCATTTACAACCATGGGATTCTTGCAAAGTAAACCATTCACTAGCACTGCATGTGTGATGAGAAAAAAAAAGTTAGAAAAAAAAGTACAAAAGATGATATACGTTGAAGTTTGCAAGTTATATACTCATATATATTATGTATATGAAATACATCAATATGAAATACAGCAAACATTCAGATAGAAAAAAAGGTGAAAGTTGATAATTAAATGGGATATGTACTGTACCCGGATTCATATTATCAGCAACACAGAAATCTTGGAGAGGATCAGCATCAGATGCCAAAGCAGCATAAGAAGTTACAAAAAATAAGAGTCCTATGAGAAGAAATTTAGAGGCCATTGTAGAAACCACCTTTTGAATTTTATATGTATCAATGAATGAAAAGAGATGAACAATTGTTGGAGCTAGCTGCTAGAAACTAATGGATGATCGAGCTTAAGTTGAGTCGTGAATATATAAAAGCTCTCTTCTGGCATCCTTTTATAGAGAGCTAGAAAAAGAAAGATATGATCGAGGGGGTGCCGACGGTGACGCATATACATGAAAAGTCCCACAACTTCTCTGAAAGCGTCTAGTCAATAGATCTCCACCTAATCAAAGATATACAAGTCGTAGTACAATTTCTAGCTAGTTCAGGCCATATAAATATTCTAGATGGTAATTCATAGGTTTAATTTAATACTTGATATATTTTAAGCAATGGTTGATAACTATGTAAGGAAAAATCTACCGGGGTATAATTTTCTACTGGTATTATTCAAATTAATAAAGCATATTATTAGCTCTCTTGTGTCCAGATGTCGTTTTGTGATAGCGTTAATCAATTACCAAGTCAATTGCATGTGTGAATAGATTAATTTCTTACCAAGTCAATTTTCATACAGTAATGATAAAGATTTACTTTCTTTTCAAACTAGATGGGTAATTAAGAACAGTTCATCGACCAGGTCTTTTGTTTCATAATTATTCGTCGCTAAAATATCCACCGTTAATCTCCTATGTTTTGTTGTTATTTCTGGTTTATGGACATCGATGACACAATTGAGCAATTCAACAAGATTATATCATATCCACTTGAGAAACATAAAACAAGATAAATACGATATATTTTTCATTTTAAATTATTGAAGTACCCAAAGATAGTAATTTTTTTTTTCAATTAATATATAACGATGACATGAAATATATGACCTACTATCAGAAAATTGGAAGTGGAAATTTAATTTTTGTGTATATAATATATACATGCATGATCCAGAAACCTCAATTTTGAGTTGAGAACATTTACTTATATGTAGCATCGATTCCATTTCAATCTTTGTTACTGAGTATGCACCTTCTCAATTGAGTAATTAATGAAACGTCAGTTGTAATAAATCATCGTGGAGAAAAAAAGGAAATGGAATACAGAGAATTAAAGAACCTAAACCAGAAAGTGTATCAAAAACTAGCATATATGAAACTAGCATTATCATTTGGTATGGAATTATGAAATTTGACCAGTATAGAAGATATGACATTAATGATCGAACTTTATGACCACCCTTCTAAGCTCCAACAACACGTGAGAACAACCTTGAAGGGCAGGAAATAAATTAAAGCTCAAATACCAACATTTGTTTTTAAAAAGTAATTAAAAATCTGATCGACTGTGAGACTAGAATTATGGGCTAAATTTGCCCTTTTATTCAGAAGAATCAAATACAAAAGTATCCACTGAGTTGCTGCTTCTGCACAACAATTGTATCTAATATGCTCATCTCATATTAATTACATAGAAGACTGATCATACTCATAGCCTTTTGCATCTTCATACAATAGATTATCAAATTTAGCTTGTACAAAAAAATGTTTATCATAGATTTGATGAGTTACATGATGTACTCTAGTATCACTTTGAATGTAATACAACTCAAGAAACTAGCAATGGACTAATTAAGAGCTAGAGACATGAACTATCAAAATTTCTTTCCAGAAAGTGGAACATACATGACTGCATTCCAACATCCATGAGGCCGGCCGCAATTGCATTGCTGGTATTGCTTCGTTTGATTATGATTTTAATGAGCCTTCGCCTTCATTTGAACATCCTGCAGATAATTCAACACCTGCAGCATTCGGATGTAGTGCAAGCTTCTGAACAGGCCATATGTTTTATGTTTTTTCACCCAGTTGTGGACTAGTGTGAGATACCTTACACTTCTCAAATATAGGAGTGTTGGATGTTGTGGTATCTCATCGGAAATGTGATGAACATCATTCTACAAAAAAAATTGAGCGAAAAAGTAGTTTAATCATTTGAATAATGCACAAGACGTCCTGAATGAATAGAATACTATCACAAAATAGTACTCCATCCTTTACACAGGAAAAAGCTTACATCTGAAAATGATATTTGTTCCATTTGCTAAATTTAAATGTTATTATGCTCAAACTTCCAAATTTTGTCATCACAATGTATCACTCCTATGGAGCCATCGAGGAAAGCAGCAGTTGCCTAGCTTAGTAATTACCCAAACTAACCAGGAAAATTCATTAAAGTCCTTGAAATTTGTCAAATAAATTATTTAATTTTATTATATACCAGAGGAAAAAACGTGTCTTTGAGCAAATATCTTTGTTCAGTAATCATTCAATTCACCCTGCAAATTAATTTAGTGAAGTTAATTTCATTTATTGATTTCAATTCCAACATTAGACCAGAAAAATATAACTGAAATCCATCCATTTGAAGAACTAGTTTGATATCATATAAATTACACGGCATAAATATATAGCTAGTCTGATTAATCTATGAGTTACAATTAGTTTATAACTAATCAATCAGAAATGAATTCAATTAAATGCCTAAATAATGAACATAAAAGAACAGATACTATATGCAGATAAGGATACTAACTGAAAACAAATTTATAAAACAAATCCGAAAACCTCATATGTCAATTGTAGCAAGATATCAACAATTAAGAAACTACTGACGGTCAGAAAATTTTTCTGAAAATAACAAATTAGGATTTCTACCACTAATATAAACGAAAACCCCCTTCCTGACTTTGTGCCTTTTCTTTTTTATCTGCAAAAAACAAAAACCAAAATTATAATCGGAACAATGGCTACAAATACAGGAGTGTTAGAATAAGACTAGTTAAGCGCACCTGCATTGCTGATGGAGAACACAAAATAAGAAGAAGAAGAGTCTTTGAGAATCGTAGAATGGAGTTGTATACAAATCGAGTGGAGATGGAGTTATTAGGTCTGTATATATATATGTAGCACTAGAGAAAGAACTAGAAGGCTGATGGAGACGAAGATCTCAATTTGCGTTCTTGATGGCAAGATCGAGGTGGATATCAGATCGAACGGTGGAGTAGGTTTAGGGTTAGTAGAAATTGCCAATTACCAGAATGGACCTCAACCACTTTTTTTTTGACAAATGGGGCTCAAGGCCCAAATCGAAAATTAAGCATTGAAACGAAATCTATTAACTAGATTTCCTGAATCACTTTTATTTAAGTGTAGATCTTTTAGATCTCATAAATGTCATAGAAACATTATCATAATTTCATGGTGTTATGACTGTAATTTTAATTATACATAAAAGAAATTAAATGTAAGTATTTAAAAACGGAGTACACGTCTATATCTTCAATCTACATTCTTTTACGTACTTGATATTTGTGAAGGTGAATTAATTAAATATTTAAAAATTCTATTGTCAAATGAATTATTTTGAGGAAATTATCAGCTACCACATGTTTTTTGAAGTTCCACAATTAGTGACAAACATGATAAGTCGTAACCAAAGGAAGAGTTACAATTTCTTCTACCACATTTCCAATGTTGTAAAGTCAACGTCGATTATTATTATTGTAAATTACATATTAATTTTAAGATGAAAATAATATCCATTGTTAGCTTAAGATTCTACGAACATCACATCACAACTAAATCTTAAACTCCGTTTATTTCAACGTTTTCTGAAAAATGTTTTCTAACAAAAATATGTTTTAAGAAAATATTTTTCAAAAAAATCATTTTTCAGTATTTAATTGATAATATGAGAATAATACTGAAAATTTGATTTTTTATGTTTCTGCTATTATTTTATTATTATAATAATTGATGATGATGATCATTTTAATATAATTATATATATACTTATGTTCTACAATTATTATATTATCATATATATGGTTTTATTTATTTATACTAAAAATTAAATTTTTTATGTTATTATTCTTTTTATTATTATTACTGTTATGAGATAATACATTACTTATTAATTATCTTGATTAAAATTTAAAACTATTATTTCCTATAATTACTATTTATCTTTATTAGCATGTTATTAAATTATGATATTATTATTACGGTACTCTTATACTATTAAATTTTTATAGTATCATTACTGTTATTATTGTTATTAGTTTTATTACTTTATTATGTATATAAAAGTTATTATCACTTATTATGACTAATTATTTTATTTTATTTTTATATTAAATATTTATTTTTTATTATATTATTATATAAATATTTATTTATTTAATACTAATTAATATTATTTAATATTATTATGTTATTTTATATCATAATTACTATTATATTATTATTATTAAATATATACAACTCCAATTTCTCCGAAAAACGTTTTCTTCTTTTACATTTCGTAAGTTATTTTTAAAAAAAATTTAAAAAAATACAAAAGAACCAGAAAACATTTTCCTTTTCTTTTAATTTTCGTAAATGTTATGGACAACGAAAAACATTTTTTGAAACGTTTTCACCTAATTTTTCAGAAAATTATTTAGAAATTATTTTCCGTAAAACTTAGAGATTCACGGTCCTACTATTGACGAATCAAAATATAACTCTTAAAGAGATTATATTAGTAACAACTTTTCTCGAAAGCATTAAATTATTGCCAAACCGAACAAGCCTAAACCAAATCAATCCAAAAGAAAATCTGAAAATATGTTGCATCAATACATACTTAGGACAGTAGATTTTTTGAAATTCTTCAGCTAGCTTCATATAGTTAGCAATCTCACTCCCTATCTTCAACTAGTTTCCTACTTTCTATTTACGTTTGACTTTTTATATATTTTTATTTTTCTATTTAAATTACAAACTGTCGTTTATTTTCTGTACAAAATATATCATTCGTGTAAAAAATCCAAAACTTCTCTTTTGGTGATTGTATTAATTATATATCCTAAAACTAGTAAATGCAGCTAAGCTAGCTAACAACTTAACCAAAGCCAAACTCTGCACGGGGAGGGGAGGGTGTAGAGAAAGAAGATTTAAATCTTAAAAAATACATATTACAGACTCAATAATCTTGAAGTACTTTACATGTTCTGTAGAATCAACATTTCTCAACTTCCGTATGTACCGTAAGCTCATTCATCCAGTGTGTATACTAAGAAGTCTCCAAATTTTCACTTCCGCTGTAACAAACTAAACATAGCTAATTAATTAACTAGGTCTTATATATGCACCATTATTGTAAACCCCACATCATATATAGTTTCACCTTTGAATAAGTAGATATATGTTGTGCGAATATTACATCTTTTTGAAGGTGAAAGCACATATGTAGGACAATACAATATATTGAACTTTGGAAAGAAGAAACTGTAATGACCACAATTCGAGCAAGTGTTTCTCCTTTTCTCCTCTATCTTCCCCGGCGGGGGGCTGGGGTGGGGGTGTTGGTATACCAATGTCATCCTCTGCTCACTCGGCTATGGTTGTTACCCTCCCCCTTTTGATGAATTTGACGAGACAATAGGAATACTGAAACAGCACCTGGGTGCCAAAAATGGCTGGGACGTACTCATGGAACATGCAAACATCCCTGAAAGGCCAGGAAAACATACGTGTGTGTGTGTGCGTATATCTGCATATTAATAACAAATGGAGAGGTACATAATACTCTAAGAATTAATTAAGGTTGTTTTTAACAGTATGGTAATTATGGGACTTAATTTGTAGGGGCATTTAATGAACGGAAATTAATTAAAATAAATTACACTCACCTAGCCAATTCCTGCTGCACTGCACTCTGTTGTTTCTATGATCCATTTCCCGTAGAAGTTGAAATGTAATGAACATCATTCTGCAATAATTTTGAAGAAAGTGAAACAAGAAATTAAAACTGTATCACTATATCGGAGTATATAGAAGTGAAGTAAAATATGCCTCTAAAGAGATTATCTCATATAAAAACCTAGATATATGTTATTATAGTGACAACCTACCTCCCTAATGATCAATAAACGACTAATCAAAAAAAAATGAAAAAGGAATAGGATGATGCCATATTTACAAATGGATGCAGAAAATTCAGAACCGGGTAGCAATAAAAAACATCTGACATGCATTCAAAAAAATCTGAAATTTTACTATGTGCATCTTTATTTATGAATTGAGAAATTAGAATTTTTACCACTCTTGAATCTTGACACTGATACCCATGATCTCTTCCGATCCTGACTCTTTTTTTTTTTTCTTCCTCTTCTTCTTTTTGATCTGCCAAAAAAAATTAAAATCCATCAAATTCTAGCTACGGGCCAATGAATATGATATGATGGAGTAGAATTAGGGAGCTAATTACACGCATATACATCTGGTAGAACTGATGAAGACAAAACAAGAAACGTTTGTTAGGCAAATATGGAAGTGAAGTGTATGAATTGAAGATACGTATGGAGGTAGAGAGAGAGGAGCTGTAGGATGTGAATATATAAGGACAGAAGTTGGAGGTGCAGTTGCAGTTGCATCGAAGTGTGTGCTCCAACTGAGCTGTCACCTTCTTTTCATGCAGGCTGACATATGTCACTGTATAATTACTAGGAGTGTTAACGTACATGCATTAATGTTTATCTATACAGTACATTTTTAATATTTTTTTTTTAAAATATTTTAAGAGGCTAGAAGAAATAATATAAAAGCTTCTCCAGAATTTAATACAATTAAGCTCTTTTTCAAAAAATAAAATGTGTTTTTATTAAATGATCAGACAGTTCCATCTTTGCGAGTAAAATTGATTTTACACAATCACACACCTTCCCACCGAACATAGTTATTATTATTTTCCTACTCCTATTTAATCTTCCTACCTTTTCCATAATCAGTTATTTTTATTTTTTCTACTTGATAAAGTGAATAAATATAAATTAATGGTTTCTAAACTATGATTCTACGTATATTTAATAATGAACATCTGTTATCTATCTTTTATTTAGTTTTCTCCCTTCAACATAAATTTCAATTATATCAACTGAAAAATAATTTTGTATATAAAAGTATATTAAAACGAAAGATTTAGAAACGCTTAGGTGTGTCCAAGTAGTATAAATTAAGGAACTGAATCTATGTGTTCGTTTTTCGATTAGCAATTTTAAAAAAAAAAAAAAGAAAGATATATGTCACATAATTAAGAGGGGGAAAATAACTACCTTTTAGCATGTTTCTGAATTTCCGCTCTCTCAACTACTAATTTCTCAACCTCTCAACCCCTGCCAATGAATACAAGTAAAACTCAAATGAAATAAATAAAAGATATTCCAAAAGTAGACAATTGTGACATGTTTTGAAAATATTAGTACTATCAGGCACACAGTTTCACGATAATTATAATTAATAGTGTGGTAGCTTCTTTTTTTTAATTCATCATAAGACAATATTTTTAAACGTTTTTTATTATTAATGTGTAACGCACGATCACTTAAGATTATTCTAACTAAGACCCAATTCTTAATGATATATATTTATCGATCATTTCTCTTTCTTTTCTTTTCTTTCCTTTTTCTTTTTTTTTTATTTTTTTGCATATTTTTCGTTTTGGATATATAGTCTTACCGTCCACTATAGTTATTGTTTACACGTTTAGCAAAAAGTTATAAACGTCTGGAGTTATTTATATTGATCGTAATTACAATAAAATATGCACAAGTATGTATGTGTACCTCAATTATTAGTATTTAAGTAAAAATTAAAGAGTCTGTGAGGAAGAATGTGTAATTATATATATGGAGTCTAATAGTGAAATTAACTAAAAAGCGTATCACCAATTAAAAAAAATACACAAATTAACGAAATTGCTTACAATATTTCCAATCATATACACTATTAATTTATTGTGTACAATTAATATTGATATAAACATGAATCATTATAGAATAAAATGGAGAAAATGACTAAGAGATAAAATGTTTATTAGAGAGAGAGTAAATGTCTTGTACATCATACATATACACATTTTGCTGCCATATTACATATCATATACTAATCACACTATTTACTTACATTCTCTATTATACCATCTTATACATCCTCATTATCTATTACAAATATTCTATGATAAGTCAACAAAAAATTATTAAATTAATTATGATTTAAAAAGTACTTAATTTTTCTTGACAGATACTGTAGTATTTTGGAACGGAGGGTAAGTTACAAGATAGATACCGTATTTTGTTCACTGTCGGGTTGTATGAAGCCATTTGGTATGTCCAAAGGCCGGACTCCTAACATTTGTGCATATAATTGTAAATAAACAAGTACGAACTGTAATGATTTATATACTACCCCTTCGTCCCAGAATATATGAATGTAATACAACTATACTCGTATCTTTTTTTTTTCATTTTTATTTTAATATTTTGATATATTTAAATATCATATTTTTAATTGTAGTATAAGTTGTTCAAAGATATAATTGTAAATAAACTTCTTATACGTCTTAAAATTTGTACTACATAAAGACTGAAAAAAAATATGTCGTTCATTCGGAAAGAAATATATGGAGCATATACTTGTTTTCATATATTTGTTCTCATATACTTGTTCTATGCTTGTTCTGCTTACATGTTACGACTGATCTTATCTGTACGAAAAGGTTGAATTTCAAATAGTGAATCTTGAAGCCACGGAGATATGAGGACATAGTAATGTATATAATTCGAAAAAAACTATTATAAATAAGAGTTCAGACGTACGAGAGACTTTATATGTAAACAATTTCAAAGTAATTTGAAATAGGGAGTTAGTAATATAATTTAATATTATTATAATACAAATTTGAGAACGATGTACTAATAAAGTCTCTTATCTCCTTTTTTCAATTATATATATATATATATATATATATATATATATATGATTTTGGTATGCATAGAGTATCTATGAAATTTATTTCGATTACAATATTTGCAAAGATGACATTAATAGACTAAATTCAAACTAAAACAAAGTAAATAAATCGAGCTAGATTATGATAATAGAGAAGCCATTATAATAAAATCACAAACATCTTCATCAATTCTTTCCATAAATAACAAACAAAATGCTACCGTGCAGTAGCATCGATCTCAATTAATTATCCTTAATTTCCTCTAAAAAATAGTTTGAATATAGTCAACAACATTCTGGTCAATCTGGAAAGCTTTGGCCAGTACATCAGAAGGAATGGAAGGTTCGGATCCAAAAACAACATCAGCCACAATGTTAACTCCTTGATTCTCACTATTAAACCCAGAGAAGGAAAGTGCACTCACATTTCCCACGTTTCTTTGGTAATGAACAAGTCCTATTGGGAACACGAAAAAATCGCCGGCGTTAAGGATTTTTCTGATGAATCTGTTTGTTGGATTCGAGGTCACGAACCCCACTTCGATGCTACCTTCGATGACCGTTAAAATCTCGGACCCACGTGGATGGTTGTGCGGCGGCACGATTCCCCATGGCGCGTAGTCGATACGAGCCAATGAGATGCCAAGGGTGTTTAAACCTGGGAGCTCGTTCACACCAACTGGTGTTAGAGCGACTCCAAATTTGTTTTCGGTGCTGCGAGGCACGTGAAGTCCATTTGCCACAAAGTGCTTGCTTTCAACATCTTTAGGGTCCAAACAAGCGTGACCATTCAGTTGAACTGCCAATATATTTATTTACTTGATGGTTAATTTGTTTGAAGTAAAGGATATTGAGGAATGAGGATGACAATTTCAGAAAGAAAAATCAATGATATTAGTAAATATTGTCATAGAAAAAATATGGTTGCTTGCTAGATCAATCGATTAGTAATCATTACCGTCTCCGATCAAAAAAAAAAAGAAAAAAGAGTTACATTTGAAAAAAAAGATTATTTTAAAAAAAAATTACATTTGAAATTTTTCTTTGTTATTTTGTGTTAAATTAAAAAATTTTCAATTACAAACTTATATATCTCGTCATAACTTAAAGACTCATAATAAACTTCATGGAAATAATTATAATTTGTACATTTAATTCTTGATACAAAATTAATAGTTGTTAAAAGTTTAAATGTTGTTATTTTTGTGAAACGGATGGAGTAATATTTTTATTCATGACAACAATAACAACGGCTAAAATCAGAACTAACTAATAATGTCGTAGTAAAAATAAAACGAATACACTAAATTTTATATATGATAAATTATCAAGAAATCAATCAAGTGTGCATTTATGACCTCATTCGTTATTAAATTTAATTTATTTAAACTTTAAGGTATTGAAAAAAATGTCAAAAATTTGGCATGCCAGCTCCAACATGCACATAACTCGTAATGTACCTGGGCTATTAAGGTCAGCGACGCAGAAATCTTGGAGGGGACTGGTGGCAAAAGCAACGGACAACAGCGTCAAAGAAATAGCCACCAAACACAAAGGCACAATGTAGTTTGCCATACCTAAAGATTGTGATTGACGTACTGCGTAATGTATTGAGATAAGACTTTGTGAAGAAAAGAAACAGATCCATTGTATATATATATATTGCCTTGGTTGAAATACTATTTAGTAGAAATTAAGAATCGGTCTTCACTAAAATGATTTAATTAATAACTGCCGCTTGAATCACAAGCCGGCTACATTACTATCAAAAATATAAATTAAATTAAATTAAATCCCTCTTGACAGACACTGAAATGTCTCCAAGTCCATGTTTTATTCTAATGGAAATAATCACTAGTCCAAATGATCAGATTTGTACTTTTTATAATACTCATCCGACTGTTCAATAATAAATTTCACTTTGTTGTTTTGCAAATTCCCACAACTCTGAGTTTGATGTGACATACTAGTTAAATTTTGTGATGATTTTAATATTGAAATTGAGTCTACATCGAAAAATGAATTTGGTACCAGACTGCAGGTGGATAAGGGCCTCTTCAGTCGACGAAGGAATTTGATATCTAGACTACCATTGCATCAAAACTAGATTAAGATTAATTCGTACTTTGGAATTAGATTGAGCGTCAAATTTTGCTTGAAGTGTAAAATGTCTAATTTGAGCTGGTTTACACTTTGTGAGGTATTAAGTAATTAATTGAAAATTATTATCTTTATTATTGATTTATATTCAGTTTACAGTGTTGTGGTTGAGTAGTTGGGAACTTGAATGGAATGTAGTAAGAATATTACATTATTAGTATAATCATTCTTTTGTAATATTCTATCATTATTTCATTTTATTCGACTAAATTATTTGGACTTTATATTTTGAAATACGATAGTACTACACTCGATATGAGGAGAGTCATTCTAAGATAATGTATGACCTTAGTAGAATAATGTATACGTCCGGTGGACTTCTGGTTAAGCCTCCACGTGATTGGGCCGAGAAATAGAAAGGGCTACTTATAGGTTTAGATTCAGAGAGATTGTTAGATTAGATAAGACTGGTCTATCATGAAATCCAAATTTTATAAAAGCACATTTATTTTCTACAGGCGTATTTTATTGTCCTGTCGACATAGGAACATATAGACAGAGGTTGCGTTTGATAAAAATGAATGAATAATGTTGAATAAATAAGTAAACTGAATAACTGAATGAAATAGAATTTGAATACTAAATGAAATTAGATATTTGATGATTTAGTTGCCTGAATCATCTGAATGACAAAAAAAAAAATCAATCAATTTATCCTTTTGAACTATTTGAAAATCATTCAAGTATAAGGTCATATTTAAATATTAAATATTTAATTACTTTAAATATTATATTTATTCAATCCATCATATAAATCTTCTTTAATTTCGTTATTATATTTAGGTATGAAAAAGATTTACGTTATAGGAATATAAAATATCACACCTTAGTAAAGTAGTGGGGTGGCTTCAACTTTCAAAACCCAAAAGTTGATTTCCTTTCAAACCCACAAAACTGCAACAAGCAGAAAAGGCCACAAAAGCTCAAAACCATGAAATGAAGTAATGAGTAGGCCATTGCAAGCATTACTTGTGTCCCTCAAAAGAACTTCCCACTGTATTAAACAACTTGATCAGACCTTCACCCGAACCATCATCACTGGTCTCATTTACACCAACCAAGCATGGAATTCCATTCTTAGAGCTTACTCCAAATCCCACAAACCCATCATAGCCATAATCATATACAACCACTTCATTCGATCAAACTCCATTTCCCCTGATAAATTACACGTAGCCGGCTTTTCTCACGGCTTCTACGCTACTTTCTTTGCTCGCTCCTCAAGGCAAAGAAGTCCATGCCTATGTCACCAACATTGGTCCAGAGTACGATCTTTATGTGTAGAACGCATTTTATTCATTTGTACGGGTGTACAGGTCAACTGGTTCATGCGCGTCTCCTGTTTGATAACATGTCTGAAAGAGATGTCACGAGTTGGAATGCTACATTGGCTACCTATAGTACCAACCGGTGTTCAAATT
The DNA here is from genome assembly GCA_014636745.2 of Centella asiatica. Taxonomy (NCBI): domain Eukaryota; kingdom Viridiplantae; phylum Streptophyta; class Magnoliopsida; order Apiales; family Apiaceae; genus Centella; species Centella asiatica. The sequence goes on along the minus strand of CM025780.1, from coordinate 42,304,086 downwards.
TTGCTGTATTGGTTTTATTTGAGGACATGTGTGAAGGTATGCTAGCCGATAGGATTACTATAGTAATGGTAGAGAACTGGTGCAATTTTTTTATCTTAAAATCATCTTTACATGAGACCTAGTTACATTACATCTCAGAATAACAAGCAGAAAAGGTGGATGAACTGTGACCTACTTATGTATTCATTCATACGGTGGATATAATTAAAAACCCAAAAAGGAAATAAATGCTTCACGCCTAACATGAGTTCCCTTACCTGCTCTACTCTTGACTTTCACCAAATAGGCATGAAGAGAATCAAACTTGCAAAATTATAAATCCACCCAATATGTAGTTTACCATTTCGATAATGTCATTTACTACATCACACCATCACTATTGAGGTTTACCATTTCGATGATCTAATTTACATGTATAACACAATAAGAGCAATTTCCTGTAAACAATGGAATTCAAGGAACTCCTTAAGAAATTTAATGACAACTTTGAGTCATGCTTACAAGTGAATGAGTTACAATTGAACATTAATATGAGAAAGAAGCAGTATCACTGATTTTTTAATCTTTTTATCTGTAAGTTTTTTACAGTGCATGGTACAACACGTCAAGCCGGATTTCCAACTAGGTTGATTTCCTATAACACAAGCATCAAGATCGCAATTTGAACCTTCATTCACCTTTCAGATGACACATGACTCTGAGCTGAAGAAACAAAAGAACAAATAAAAGACTAGATTACATAATCTAACCGGAGATTTCAGAAGAAGATCTCAACATTTGAGGCCTTATGGGTATTGCTTTGTTTTCAACTGGTCTGAACATCAAGCACCATGACAATGTAAACACAATTGCAAGGAACCGGCCTCCTACAAGACCGGAAAGGATCATCAGACAGAGTATCCCATATCCTAAAGTCCCGTCTGTTTCTCTCTTAGCCTTTGACACAACATTTGCTTCCGGATCATTATGTGGTACTTCACAAGGATCAGTAGTGTCAAAATTGCTTTCTATTTCATTTTCACATAGTCTTTCATTACATTCAAATTTCTTATCATCCTTGTCAAGTTCCTTGTCTTTGCGCTTCACTTCTTTCTGTGGCAGTTCACTATTCGAACCAGACCCTTTCTTCCTCGACTTGCAAAACTTCTTTGGAACAAATTTCTTCATTTTCGATCCAATCTTACCCCTGCGAGAACCATTTTGTTTGGTTTCGCACTTGCAATCCCCTTCTTTCACCAAAACCTCCTTTGAGTCCATTTTCTCATATTTCAATCCTTCGATGCAATCCAATTCTATAATTTGCTCAATCTGAGGCTCCAAATTAGACTCAACCTGCACAATTTGCATGTCTGCACTCGGAACATAAAATCTATGACCCTCAGTCAAGCCACAAGAATCAGATTCAATGTACTCTCTCTTTAAATTATTCCCTTCTCCACTAATAATGCAAGAAACCCTTTCAACTATCATTTTCAACAACTTTTCACAATTTGCACACGGTTTCAATAATTCATACACATACTCCAGAAAGAACAAAAAAACTGCAGACATACTGACCCCAACCACCATCCTCTTAGCCAGCAAACCCAAAAGTATGATACATAAAATCTTCAAAACAACAACAAAAAACTTATGTCCATCCTCAATAACCTTATCAACGCCATCTTTACCGCTTACTACATAAATAACTTTACGAACACTGTCTTTACCACTTACCTCAACATCCACAGATCGATTCGACGAACAGTCTCCTTCATTTAGGACTTTCGTCGAACATGATTCTGACTTCACTGATTTTGTCAAACAATCCTGTGAACCAACCACTTCCGAACCAGGGTTACTATAATTTAACGTATTCTGCTGATCTAAGGAACTTGTTATTGTCACCGGCAGCGACACAGACACCGGATCGCGGCTAGAGGGTCGTTTTTTCTTGGTTGGTTTCTTCAAACGATCTCGATTTTTGTGAAAGAGATCGATAAGAGATGTGGGGAAGCCGGTCTGAACGACAAGAGAACCGCCGTGTTTTGATGAATTGATGTGATCGGCGACTAACTGGGAGATTCTTGTCCCCTTTGTTTTCTTCCATGGAAGTGGCATGGTTGGTCTTGATCTGATTCAAAGATATCAAAACCAATCAAGCCAAAGATTAAATCTTTAGAGCATAACCCAAGAGGGTATGGCAAAACAGAATCCAATTTTTTGGGATTCTATGGAAAAATCTTGTGAATCCAAGAAAAACTGAGACAAAAAGACACGACAGATCATGACCCCTTTGACAATAAGTAGACAATATCAATCTTCAGAAAAAAAAAATTGAAACTTTCTTGGAAAATTACTGATTTCCAGGAAAATCAAAAACGGAGTTGAGAAACAAATGGTTTGGTAGTGTGGGTTGGTGGAAACTTTGACTTCATTGGTTATTTTCGATGGAGATTTGAGATAGATATAAATACATATCAATACCAGGATAATCTATGGAGAGAGAAAGAGGAGGAGTGAGAGAGAGGGAGAGTGAATGTAAATGGAAGAGAATGAATTTGTGTTGAAAAGCTGTTATTTCGCTGTTGTTAATTGAAACTTTTGAAACACCACAAGGATATTTAAGTCGCGAGGGCAGAGTAAATGAAAGTGTGGAAAGTGGAGTAAAGGACGACTGCGGAGTGCGCGACATTTTTAAATTTTGCGTGGAACCCGCAGCCATCATCGTTCCCATTATTTCCTTTGTTATTTTTCCTTTTAAAAGAAAAAAGATACTTGTAACTTTTTCTAATAAAATTTAAAAAAAAAAATTGTAATTCAAATGTATCATACATTTAATTATTAGTTTAACTGGACACACACATATTTTCAATTATAATTAACGTTCTCATAATTAAAATTCAAAATCTATAACAGTCGGAACAATCAAGATAAAATAAAAACTACATGTATAAACAACAGATAATTGTTAATTTTACCGCAATTTGTATAGAAGTTTAAGTTGTCATGAATTTGTGCTTCCGAATCAGACTCTCTCTAAGAGCAATTATTCTTCAGTTGAAAGGTAGGAAAAAAAGCACTTATTTTCTCTCATAATGCCATTGTAAACTAAAGAATGTTTTCTTTATTAAAAAAAAAAATCAATATGGAGGACTGTGACAATCTTATAGATTGACTCGTTGACATGAGCAGTTAATAAATTAATGGAACTCTCTATTTTATAATAATCCAATTAATACTTCACAAATCAGTCGTCAATATATAGTTGGATTTTTTGGTCCATATATCATCATTGTACTGTGAGTTTGGTTTTATTATTGCCCATTTCTTACTCAAATTCAACTGTACATGTCACATTGACCTCCTGTGGCTTCTGAGTATTACTTGCGTCGTCAAAAATGAACTAAAACAATTAAAAATAGTACAATTATATATGTGGCCACTTTTTTGTAATTACATTTTTTAATATAGCCCCTAATGTATATTAATATTACATTTTTTAAGCATGTTAATATAGCCACTTTATGTGTGTGTCTTCTATTATATCTATTATCAATCTATTAACTTCTATCTATCCATTTTCTATTATAATAATTGTTTGGGAGTTTGAATAACTATCCATGATTATTTTGTGTCAGTTATTTTTTTAAATTCTAATTTTTTTCATCGATAACTTCTCACAACTAAATTAATCTCAACTTCTCAATAAGTAAAATAAAAATAAAAATTAGTTTATTCAAAAAAGAAAACAGGGAAATTTCAAAATTTTCCATTGATAACTTCTCACCACTAAATTAATCTCAACTTCTCAATAAGTTTAAAAAAAAAAAAGTAGTTCATTCGAAAAAGAAATAATAGAAATTTAAATTTAAAGAAAAAATCACATACACATTTGTGTGTGCCCAATAGGCTAGTATTAATATGAAGCAGTGGACTATATTTTTTCTACCCATCCATGTATTGCCAACTAAATAGGAATGAAAATTGGAAATATTTTTTGGCTAGATATAACATTAGTTAAAATATTTGTTCAAGTTTTATAAGTTACAATTGTTACAGATGTGTGTGGGTGCATAAGTTATAGGCAATGACCTCCATCGTAACTAACAAAAATAATAAATAAGAGCGCTACATTGAGGTTGGTTTAACATTCACAAAACATTTTAACAATTATACACAAAAATTAATATTAATGCTCACAATATTAAATCAATAGACTTAGTATATTTTCAAATCAGCTTATCGGGAAAATTCATTAAACTACTTTGTTTTTTTGGCAATTTTTGTTAGTTTTGTGTTCAATTTGAATAAGACTCACTGTTTAATTTAGTTATGTTTAGCTCTAAGGTTCTACAAAATTAAACTTATCCTTATTTGATTTTCTTTCATTTCCAGAAAGCCCACAAGGAGTTTGAATACACAAGTCACAAATATTTGTTGGTTCAATTCGATTCAGTTTGATTGATATTTTTTCTTCGTTTTTCATTAGCAAAAACAAAAGGAGATTTATTACTGATGATATATGTTTCACCCTTTAGCTAGCTAAGTAAAACTTGATAAACATAAAGATCTAAGCATAGTTCTCATCTCTTTATGGTGGTGGTGTACGCACTTGAGTTTTTTTTTGTAAGAAAAAACAACTGTATTTGACGGCAAAGTCTTCAAACAGCAAATGAACAATTACTGAAAATACATGCAACGAATGCGTTCTCTCATTCCAAATATTAAAATACACAATAATGTGCACAAAACAAATCCTCTTATTTCTTAAGATGGAGATCGAGTGTCAAATTTTATTGATAATCAAGCATGCTCTAGCTTAATAAACTGTCTGCATCTTTGCTTATATAAATGATGAGAAGATATTGGTAGAAACTATCGTACGACTTGGCTATTTTAGTTAACAAATAGCACTTGGAAAAAGTGTGTTGTTATTTTATAACAAAGCAAACTCGCGCACACAATGCAAAAGAACCACCACCTTTTAAATATTTATTTATTATAAAACGTTTTAATCAACCTAGCAACCCAAAATAAATAAAAAGAGAGGATCTAATCAAGATGTTAGGTTAATTCTTTGATTAATAGAATAAAAACTTAATCAACTCTACTTTAGAAAAGAAGAACCACTTGGAACTATAACAACTTGTACACAGCACAAGTTATATTTCTTTTTGCTTTACAAATAATAATAATAATAATAACTTTGTACACGGCACATATTGGCTTTCCCGACGGAAAATGAGCACTGAAAAATACAAACCTTTTAATCACGTGGAGTAAATCCAGCGACACAGCGAGTAATGATAGGGTTAATAAAAAAACCAAACAGAATCAAATTTATAAACAAATGGTGTCATTAACAAGAAGAAGATATAATCATGGATCCACTAATATATAAATTAGAAATATATTTGAATTGTGTACGTTAAATGGTGTTATATTAAAATTTAGAATTTGTGCGATTCATAAAATTTTTGTAGTCAACAAATTTTTTTTTTTTTGGTTATATATAGTAGTCTACCATTTTAAAAATTATGGTGTTTAAAAATTATATAAATATATACTACGTATGTATATATATTTCAATTTAAATAGAAATAGCAACATTCAAACATGTGCACAACATTTTATATCTTCTTATTCAGTTATTTTTTGTTTTATTAAATTCGTTTATTTATTTGTTGGTTTGTTGCAACTTGCAAGCAATCTATTTACTCCGTATTACCCAGGTCCGCTAATCAAGTCAACTAGCTAAATCTTAACGGTTTGATATAGGTGATATCTTCTTAGCTTTTATTTATTTATTTATTTATTATTATTATTATTATTAGTTGTAAAACTTTCAAGATTGATTTTCATCGTCAATTACATGACATTGGTGATCATAGGTATATACAGTAATAGTGGGATCACGGATGTAAACAAAATCCTTAATACTCCGTATAACCAGTATTACTGTATTTTTTTTTTATCGACAAAAAAAAAAAAAATTTTTATTAAATGAACTCACCAAAGTAGAAAGAGAACACGTCCAAAAGAATTGGACTCAAAAATGCTCACACACCCACGTCACCAGGATATTTTTTAAAAAAACTAAATCTATACAAAGAGCTCTAACTCGAGAAATACTAATGAAAACCCAACTAGATTCTTCAGACCAACTAGAGCTCTAACCACTACTATTGTATTGATGCATGTTAAAAATGACATATTTCATTTAACAAGAAAAAAAAATTCAATTTTCAATCAATTAATTGCCACCAATACATCAACTCATATCACAAATAAGACATCTAATTCTTTTGTTCTTTTTACTTCTTTTTTTTTTATTATTGTTACAATAAGACATCAAATGATGAAAAAGTAGACGTTGTTGTTAGTTCAAATAATTAAAATATATTTTCAAAATTAATTTTATCAAAATGAGAATTAAATGAGTAAAATAAGTAAAAATTGGGTTAATTTTAGTTTTCTGATAAAAGAAACATGTTAAAAAGGCAATGTATAATAATATTATACCACAGTACCAATTATTTATTAATCGTATGTCCCATTTGTGAATAAAAATATCAAAGCGCGAGGTATTATTCAACACAAAATTAACCAATCAAACCCATCAGCTACCGATATGAACAGTTTCTGTCGGCAATAAAGAACTTCCTATTATTTAAACCTCCGCTTCCCTTTGGTTAAGATGATAATTTTATCCGAACAGTTAATATTTTGTTTAATTTTGATTTTAATAGAATTTAATTATTTAAATTTTATAATATTAGGATAAATTATGAGATTTACATCCAACATGTTTATATATAAAAACATATTTTATAATGATTTTAAAGAATTTTGTAAGAGAATAATATAAAAAAAATAAAAGGAAAAAATAAATTAATTAATTAAATTAAAAATAATAATTTTAGGAAACGGGGTGGGACAAACGAGTTTGATAGAAACATATGTTGTGCAGTTTGTACCAAGAAACACACCACGGTTACAAGTATTTTTTCAACTATTCTTTTTAGTATTGCTTAAATTTATTTTTATAATCAGTGCGTTCTAGTTGAAATTTAATTTTATGAAACTTGTTATCTTTGTCACCTAAAAGAAAAAAAAAAATTGAGTCTTTCGAAAAAAAAAAAACAGAGGAAAAATTTAGCCTTACCTTGAAACAAACCGAGAAAATAAAAGAATCATACCATACTTTATAATTTTTGTAAGCTATCATCTTTCGAAATTTAATTTGGGGCAACATCAACATTAACTTTTTTTGTTAAGGAGACGTGACGTTTAGTTTTGGGAGCCAGTCAATATAATATTGGAATTTATTTTATTTTTTTGTAAAAGACAAAAATTTTAATACTCAACTAATACTTTGTTTTGGACAGCTGAAATTTTTTAACGACTGATAAAATCTTTATTCTAAAGATTTAGATAAAGATAAATAAGATACAAAATATTGTGATAATAGGCCTCAAAATAGGTATTACAATACCTTCTATAGCATCAGGGTCAGATCTATATAAGATATAATTTATGCAATTGAGTACACTAAGTAATTTAGTGGTAAGTTTGGGTTTTTGGTGAACTCATGAAGTTGGAAATTTCCTAACAACAAAATATTATTAGATACTAATATTTAAGTTCAAGTGGTATTTTAATTTCTTGCCTATAATCTTTATTTTCAACATATGATAAAAGCTTGCCTAAAAAATTTCATGATTGAAACAAAGAAGTGTTCTAAACAATCAATCAATATTTAGTTCGAATGAAAAAATTAATTTCAATGAATTTTTCAATATATCATTATAATCTCCATCATTTACTAAATCTGCAGTAACCATCCATTTAAATGGATTTTTTGAATGGATACATCTGTTGAGTTGGAACACATAAATTTATTTTTAAAGATCGTCGCTCATAGAATGAAATGGACTGTTATGTTATTTACTTTATCATTTATTTCATTTATTTTATCGTTGTCATGTATTTTTTTAAGAATTTAATTTTTATTAAAAAAAATTAAATAATATACCACTTGTTAATTTAAGAAAAAATAAAAAAAATAAGAAATGAAATGGTCGAGTCTCTCATCATATGAATTATTTGTAATTGAAAAACAAAATGAATGTGTTTGGGACCCGCCTGTCATTAGAAATAGCCATTTCCACGTTCTTTTAGACTTCTGATTAATAATTAACACTTCCAAAATATAGATACAGCTAGCTTAAATACGAATATAATCATTTGCAGCTTGTTCATGGAAAACACGTGGTTTTCATGTGTATTTGAACAAATGTGTTGAGCTAGCTGACCTTAATTTCCAGGTTAGATGTAATATTATTTTCAAAGTATATCTTCTAAATCTATCAATAGCATAAATTTTTAAAACTTAAAGTATTAAAATTTCTAGATGGAGCAAGTGAACTATTTACTACTTACTCATTTCTTCGGTTCTTCCCACAAAAATTATTTTAACATGAATTTCATCAATTTAAAATGCTAAGAACCATTTGCAATAATATTTTATGTTTCAAATTTTTAATTAAATATTCTCATATATAGTGTACTTCTGTTCAACAAAAGGGCGGCATTTTAATTTTGTAAGAAAGTTAAATTATTAATTTGAAAAAGCATTCTATAAATGAAAGTTATTAATTATGTTTATAAAAAACTAGAAGGTTAAGATTTATATTAGGTAACTATTCTTATAGAGTACAATTATTTGATCACTATTTCATAAAATTCCTAATTTTATCTATTTCAGTTTAGTTAAATATAGTTTCGGTCATTGCTTTTAAATGGATTATCCTAAAAAAATCAAGACACCCTTTCAATCTAAAAATATCTATGTCAATCCATTTCTTTCTCATTTAATTTTATCTATCCTCTATTATTACATTAACAGTTTCTATTATATTAAGAATTTAAAGATTAGAATAATTAATCATGGTCATTTTTTATCATCAATTTTTTTTAAGGTTGTCCATGCACAAATCCAAGATTTTTCATGGATAACTTTCCAATAGTAAAAATAGTACCAAAATAACTTTCCAATAGTAAATTAATTATCAACTTTTCATCAAATAAAAATAATTTAGTTCACTTGAAAATTTAAATAAAAAAAATTACACACATAATTGTGCATGTTTGTGTGTGTAAATTTAAATATTTTTAAAATATAGCATATTTAAATTGAAATGTTGACGAGTACTAAAGAAATAGGGGATACAGTTTTTGGCCCTGTGGGCTCCCAATGTGATAGAGCCATCCATCCATTTCTTAAGTAGTAACGTGTACACGAATTAGTGAGTGGTCAGTTGTTATATCACACATTTAATGGTGCCAATTATGGTTACCACATGCCAGCGCAGCAGCATCACTGAATCAACTACTTTTTCAATTTTTCCGATTTTGCTTTTAATATTTTTTACAAAGTTAATTTTGCTATTAATTGACGTGGCTTACAAAATATCATCTACTCTCTATATTAATTGACGTGGCCTACAAAATATCTCATATTTATCAACATGTAATCAATACAGAAATCCCCTACTCCCAACTGCAGCAGCTCCAATAAAATCCAATACCATAACTCCAACGGTCCGAAAGAATGGTGGAACAACATATATAGCCGTTGACCTTGAAGATGGATTTACTGTTTGTTGGTTCAAGTTCTTCTTTCTTATTGTTTTCTTTTTTGGGTAAATTTATTTTTTTAAACAAACTGAAGACTACTTTATCTTTTATCTTTAAACCCCATGCCATTTTCAGGATTGTAATTCAAGCTGCAGTAGTAATATTTTGTTGTGGAGACGTACTGCATACGTTTGTTTGACCACCTTAAAGTTTTTCATATATCTACAAATAGGTACTTGAACAATTTTGTGAAGACGCGTGCTGATGGAGAAGCCGCAAATGCAACCAATGTCGCTGGAAAACAATACCAACTACTCAACAGCAGAAGACAGGTATTTTGTGCATTTTTCATTCTTCAAAAACAAAAAAACAAAAAAGTGGAGTACTAATAACTATTCTTTTGGTTATTGTTCATGTGTTTAATTTGAACTACAGTAGTCACTTGGGTGGGAGATCTCTCGGTTGTTTGAGTTGTGGCTTTTCATAATAAATAACAAAATAATAATGACTACTTAATAGTAAATTTAAGTGGCCTTTTCTAATATTTATTATTGTTTATTTATTTTATGTTGGCAGTTGTTGCGGCGGTTGCTTCGACTGCTTCTGCGAATTCTTCACCCTCTGTTGCGCGGAATTTGCTGCAGCAGCTTGTCTTATCTGTTGTATTTCATGATTTTATTGATGTAAAGGTGAATCCAATTGTTATCACCAAAGTGACAGTACTGATTTTTTATTTTCCTTTTGCAAAAGGCGAAACAATGAACTGATTCAGTTGGACAATACCTCCTCCAACTAGAAATATTAGCTAAGCCTTTTTCTTTTTTTTGTTTGAATTTCATTACAAATTGTTACTATTACAATATTATTGATACAAGATAAACTAACTTTACAACAAAATGACATGAATGTTCCATAAAAGAGAGAAAATCTCAATACTCTAATAAAGAAGATAAAATTTTAACCGATGTCAGGAATAAAATTTCAATTAAACCTAATTAATTTTACTTTTCTTACCGATTAATTCACACAATTCTTCAATCCTATTTTTACATAAACCTAATTGATTTGAATAACTCATCAATGTTTTGTAAAATAACTTCAACTATGTAAAAAGTGTCGGTTTGAAAACCGAATGAATTCTCATCCCAATCTAAATTTTTGAAATTCATAAATATGTATGTACGTACTATGCATAATATAAAATGCACCTCTCTTATAAATTTCATAAATACATTATAAAGGTATAGACAATCTTTTTTTAGATATAACTATTTTTCCAAACGGATGAAGTATCATATTCTATATCTTTCTGTCTCAAAACTTAGATTAGTTTAAAGTATATAAGATATCTCTCACTTTGGAAAAATATGAAGAGTAGGCAAAACCTCGTTTAAGTTCGGATTTTTACTAATATTTTCTTGCCGTGCTATCGGTCATCTTATACTCTCTCTCTCATATTTATTGGAACAATTTAACTTGACACAATTATTAAAAAAAGTATTTGATTTTATGATAAATATCTAATTTGTCCTTATTTAATTTTAAAAAATTTAGAAAAGAAAAGTTTTGAATGATAAAATAAAAATTATAATAATGATATGTGAATCTATAAGATAAAAATAAGAGAGAGAAAAATTAATTTAATCTTTTTACACTTTAAATATTATTAAAAGAGAAAATGTTACAAACAATGTGGAACATTCCAAAAATAAAAAATGTTGCAATTTTATAGACGAATGGAATAGTAAAAATATCATTAAAAAATGAAATAAACTAGATCACCAAAAAATCACCTTTAAAATAAACATTAAAAAAATTATCCATGGCCGATTTAGGACCCGGTTGTTTCTTACATTTTTATTATGACATTTAATTAAAATTTAACTTTTGATTAAAAATAAGAATAAAAATTATTATTTTTTCAAAAGTAATAATTCTTTATTTCTTGATTTTAACAAAAAAGTTAAAAATTAAATCAGAAAAAAGTCAAAATAAATATTAAAAAAATAACTTCTACTTTGTAAAAAGTAAGAAGAACATTTTCGTAGACCACACTAAACTTAACAAATAGTAGAACATTTTCAAAAAATATATTTTCACACACTAAACAACCGAAAATGAGAAACTATTTTTTCCTTTTTCTTTTTATTTTTTTGAATCCGCGAAATTAGGAAAGACACTCCACTTCATAACCCATTCCCCGCTGTAAAACGTCACACACAAACACCACCTATTCAACCGTCTCCTCCATTTCCTCTCCACCATTGTCATCTTCCACAAAAACAACCCCTATTCCCATTTCTCCCTCTTTCACTTCCATCAAAATCTCCACATTCCAACCCCATCTTCCCCAAACCTCGAAAAATGAGAGAAATCCTTCACATTCAGGGCGGCCAATGCGGCAACCAGATTGGTGCCAAGTTCTGGGAAGTTATCTGTGACGAACACGGCATTGATCACGCCGGTAATTACAACGGCGATTCTGATCTTCAGCTTGAGCGTGTTAATGTCTATTATAATGAAGCCAGTGGTGGCAGATATGTTCCTCGCGCTGTTCTTATGGATTTGGAACCGGGTACCATGGATTCCCTTCGATCGGGTCCTTTTGGGCAGATTTTTCGACCCGATAATTTTGTGTTTGGCCAATCTGGTGCCGGTAATAATTGGGCCAAAGGACATTATACGGAGGGGGCTGAACTTATTGATTCTGTGCTTGATGTTGTTAGGAAGGAGGCTGAGAATTGTGACTGCATGCAAGGTGATTATGGTTTCCATTTTGTGCTTTATGTTTTCTACATGCATAATTCAATAAGTGATTTAAAAAATATAAGTGCTAAGAAATTTCACAAGAATTTTTCCGTTTGTGTGTCTTGTTTTGTTTTGCGTTTTGTTTTTTTCTTCGAGTTTTTGGGTATTCAGTTCAATTTCTGTTATTGGTGTTTAAGCTTTCCTGTACATTCATTCATGGTTGTGATGAATATAGTAGTGTCGTGGGTTGTTGGGGATTGTGGGTGATGATCACATGCTAATTAACTCTAAATTATAAATGTGGCTTTGCATCGTTAGGCACATTCCGTGGTATATATTTTACCTTGAGCTTTGTTGTAAATTTGCTCTTGTACCTTTTCTGCTCTGTAATCTGATGTATTCCTGCTGTGACATGTTACTTTTCGCCATAATTTAACTTTTTTAGGCTTGAAGAACTTCAAGTAGTACTTTGTGTCTATTATCCTGATATGCATCAAATTGCAAACATTTGGCAACCTTTTTCTGGTAATTACAACCGTAATATTACCCAATATATGCTTGAGCGATTTTCAAATATAGATGAAACATAGGAAAATCTTGGTCTTTAATTTTTTTTTAAAAATTTAGATAACCAGAATTATCAGTTGTTACTTGTTAGTGGATTCTTTGAATTAAACAGATAAAGACGATCGGATGAATTTTTCAGTTTTTATACTCTTCTTGCATATATTACTGGGAATTACAAGAAAAATGCTTGCTCTGTTTGATATACAAACAGGATTCCAAGTTTGTCATTCTCTTGGTGGAGGCACTGGATCTGGTATGGGCACCCTTCTCATTTCCAAAATCCGGGAGGAATATCCAGATCGCATGATGCTGACATTTTCAGTATTTCCTTCCCCAAAAGTATCTGACACAGTTGTTGAGCCATACAATGCCACACTTTCTGTTCATCAACTTGTTGAGAATGCTGATGAATGTATGGTTTTGGATAATGAGGCACTTTATGACATCTGTTTTCGAACCCTCAAGCTCACAACCCCCACCTGTGAGTTTCATACTTCTTTTGTTTTAGATATTGACTTTTAATATAATAAATTGGATACTGTCTAATTTTGTTTTATTTTGAGAAGACTGATTTTAGAAAGTTTGGTTCTTTCTTCAAGTTGCACCTCATGCAATTCATTGCGAGTGTGAAAAAGCTATTTAGCTCTGACATGGGTTACATGATTACATCTCTCTCTCTCTCTCTTTGTGTGTGTGTGTGAACTATTTAAGTTTCTTCACATGACTTTTCAACCCCTTTTATCCTTATGATGATTCTTGTGATGATTACCCTTATGAGTTATGACGTTAATATTTGCTTCATGACCGATCCTTCTTGAACAATTACCTTTATTCTGACTGTTTCAGTTGGCGATCTCAACCACCTGATTTCTGCTACAATGAGTGGTGTAACATGTTGCCTGCGGTTCCCTGGTCAGTTGAACTCTGACCTCAGGAAACTCGCAGTTAACCTTATTCCATTCCCTCGTCTTCACTTCTTTATGGTTGGTTTTGCACCCTTGACTTCAAGAGGTTCTCAGCAGTACCGTGCACTCTCTGTCCCCGAGCTTACCCAGCAAATGTGGGATGCCAAGAATATGATGTGTGCTGCAGACCCACGTCACGGACGCTACTTAACTGCTTCAGCCATGTTTCGTGGTAAGATGAGCACAAAAGAAGTCGATGAACAGATGATTAATGTGCAGAACAAGAACTCGTCATACTTTGTTGAGTGGATTCCAAACAACGTCAAGTCAAGCGTGTGTGACATACCTCCAAAGGGTTTGAAAATGTCTTCTACTTTCATCGGGAACTCTACTTCCATTCAAGAGATGTTCCGGCGTGTGAGCGAGCAATTCACAGCCATGTTCAGGAGAAAGGCTTTCTTGCACTGGTACACTGGTGAAGGAATGGATGAAATGGAGTTTACAGAAGCCGAAAGTAACATGAACGACCTTGTGGCTGAATACCAACAATACCAGGATGCTACTGCTGAAGAGGAGTATGAAGAGGAAGAAGAGGAAATTGCAGCTTGAGTTATATCTCTTGTCCTTGACTAGGGTTTCTGTACAACTCTGCACTGTCGGATCTGTTACAACAACAGGCGATGGTGCCACCCTTATGAAGTAATTAGTTAAATCTTTACATGTTTCTGGTGTATTGCGTGATGTCTGTGAATTTTGATTCTTGACATTGTGTTTGTTATTTAAGTGAATATCGAATGCTTTTATTTCCCTAACTCATCCATAACTGTCCACTTCTATGTTGGATAGTAGTATTGATCTGAAAATAGGTAATGACTATTTTGTTGTCACCCCAACTTTCATTTTAATCTCCATTTGCCGCTTTTTTGTTTTCTTTCATGATTCTGGTTTACGGACTCTAGATCTTAGAATTGTAAGAAATCTACAGATGACTGTGTTTCTTACGAGATTTTATGAAAAAACTAGAATTTGGGTTAAAGTACTCCAATGCATACAGAAGTTGGTAAATTGGTGGTTTCATCGAGGCTTGCTGGATTAACAAAACCTTAAAATTGTTTTAAATTTGCAGAATTATAACAATAAGTAGGCATGACAAAGTAACAGATATGAGACTGAAGAGCCGTTCTCAAATCTTACATGTTAAATATGTATAATACTCTAAATATGTCTCGTCCGGTTAACGTTTATACTAAACTCGCTCCGCCTCCGCCTATTACCTCAATTATTTTTTTAAATTTGATTTATTTCTTTTTTCCCTTTGTTTTTTTTTTTATATTTTTCTCTTACAAAATTTTCTAAAATAATTAAAAAATATGTTTTATATATAAGCGAGTTGGAGTTGGGTTAAATGCGGTAAAATAGTAAATCTCATACCCTACTCTAACCCTATAAAGTTCAAATAATCGAATTTTATTAGATTAAAATTGAACGGAGTGTTAACGAGTTCAGATAAAATTGATATCCCTAACTCTAAGCTTGAGCATCAAGGGCAAAAGATGCCAAGACCCTTACAAATTCTTGAGATTGAGTTATACTCCGTTCATTCACTTTTAACGTAAGGGTAATTTAGAACATAAAGTGTTTGATACTTAATTGCAATTTATAAAAAACACGTAAAAGAGAATATTTTTCTCTATAAGAAGACACGATATTCACGGAGGAAATACAAAACATATTATTCGCTTTACAAGGAGAATAGCTCTTTTGGTTTTAATGTTTACCGAAAATATACTTCAAATTTTCTTTTGACAATTTGTTTCTGCCCTTGATAACAGATAAAGCAGATAGTTAAACTCATTCTAATGAGGTTAATGCTCAGTTTCCTTACATTCAATCTCATTACTATTATAGCCCTTCCACTGCCCCCTTCACATCTATTACTTTAATTCACAGCCTTTGAATGAAATGAAGATAAAGGGGATTAAAATTAAAGTTGCTACATTCTCTTGTAATAAGATGTATGTGTATTATACATATATAACAATAGGGGGGGTGGGGGGGGGTGGGGGGGGTGGAAATCATAATAATCATCTAAATACTTCCTATACAAAAAATTAGATCCCCAAAATCAGGCACGACATTACATTACGAATTTCTTACTGCACAATGTACTCTCTCGAATCTAAAATTATAACTTTCCTGTTCAGAAAGTCCTACTCTGAGTTTTCAAGTATTCGTTACACATGTATGCTTCGTCTTCCAGATTCACTTTCTTCAAGCATAATGAAATAAGCACGAGGTGCCCAGCCTGCATTTTCGAATGACACAATGATAAGTTGTTCATAGATTTGTCATAGGACAAATAAATATGAATCACTTGATTAGGA
Source organism: Centella asiatica (assembly GCA_014636745.2). Classification (NCBI taxonomy): domain Eukaryota; kingdom Viridiplantae; phylum Streptophyta; class Magnoliopsida; order Apiales; family Apiaceae; genus Centella; species Centella asiatica. Next base: position 42,287,861 of record CM025780.1, on the reverse strand, counting down.
CTCACAATTTATGTCATGTGGGAATGGGAAGAGTAGCAAGTAGCAAACTGCAGAAACTACTATTCCTGCAATTAAATTACTTAACACTAGCATCAATTGAACAATGGCAAGTTCAGTGAATAGCTTCCATTACATTGAAAATGAAAATAGTGTACTACTCCATATTATGCATAATCATTCCATCTCAAATCATATACCTATATATAGCAACAAACTGAAGAGGAAGTCATTTTTAAGGGAAAACAAACCTATGATTGCTCCAGCAAAAACATCAGTCCAGTGGTGCCAGTAGTCAGCCACACGAGAAGTTGCAACTAGCGTAGCGCCAAGATAAGGAACTAAAACTATACAGAGTTTTGCAGTATGACCCTTACGATCAAAAGCTTTAATTTTACCACTCAAATACAAAGCCAGGAAACTAAGACCTGCGAAAGACCCTGTCATATTTTTCCCAGTCAGTATCCCATCAAATTTATATCTATACCATGTTGTTTCACAGTCATTTGCTTACATGAAGCATGCCCACTCGGGAAGCTCTTATATCCTTCTTTTATAACTTTTGGATCTCCATTACATAAAACATCTCCGTCGTCTTTAAATGCCTGGATTTGGGAAACACAACTTAGTAGACAAAACTAGAGTTATCAAAGAACAAGCACAAGGGCTCAAGAAAATCTGATAATGTACAGAAAGTTAAATAGTAGTCATTGCATCAAGAAGAGAAGAAGTAGGTTGACATGGTATAAAATTGAGACAGACCGTTACTCCATCTGGGAAACACCTGTAGAAGAAATTTGGGCGCGGTCGGCCAACAGCATCTTTTATTGAATCCGTGACAACTCCAGTTATCAGACAAGCATAAAACAGACCTGTGCTTTCAGAAGTAAACGTTTCAATACACTATTACAAAATACAGATTGGCCTCATAATTTATCTCCTTTCTAGGGACATTTTCGTGATATATGCGACAACTAAATGATTCTAAGTCTTGGAAATGGAATTGAGCATGAAAGTTTAACTAAATTGCAAATTCATACATTTCTGTTAATTCTAATTACAGAACTCAGAATTTCCCCAAATAGAAAGGAGCTAGTACAAGATGAAAGTGAACAACTTACCCAAGACAGCATAATGCAAATCATGAGGATCTCTTCGTTTGAAGTAATACAAGAGAAATATCATCCAAGGCAACAAGACACAATACATCTGTTTTAAAGAAAAAACTACATATAAGAATCATTCAAGTAATTTATAAAGTGATCCATTGATATCATATACCTATATTCAGCCAACTCATTAGCAACAATCCATGATATTTATTTGTCTCATTTTTGTCAAATGATTCGCACGCATTTTCAAAGATTTCAAAGAAAATCTCAAATTCTACATGATTATTTGCATAGATCACCCACGAGAGTTGACTGAAATAGGTCCATAGACAACGTTAACTAGGATATTTCGGCATGTTAATTGTTCTTTGAATTCTGCATCAAACTAAAATTAAGACTAATTTGTAGCTAAGACGTAAGTATACGTACTGGAACTGCCCACATGGGAATGGAATCGCGATGAAAAGGGTATTTAAGTTCTGCAGTTAGCATCTCATCAGAAAGATAGCGATGGAAAGGTTCTATTAGGTTCAGAAACCCATCGATTGCAGCTAAGAAAACAAGAATCAGCCAGTCATGCCAATGCTTTCTTGCTAGGTTGAGAACACTGTCTTGAGCTCCCATATAATGAATCTCTGCCATTTTCACCAAAAATATCTACAAAACAGAAAAATGGAATATATATTTATGCCAGCGCCATAATTCTCAGCAAAATATGAACGTACAGAAAATAAAGCCACACGCATCATTCAATGCCATACACCAGTAATTCATATATATGATGAAGATTCATATTCATACATATGTAAGTTAGCTATATGTGTATCATATATAAGGTCAACACTATAGAATTATGTCTAATCAACCAGAATAGAAATGAAAACAATTTATATGATTAATTTCATGAGATTAATTAATAATCATAAGACCTAATATATAAATTGAGGACAAGAAATTGCATGCATGCATGGAGAATATATACCAAAAAAAGGAAAAGGACCAATAAAAAAAAATCCCCAACCGAGATAGATATTTATTCATTTAGATTGTTACCTGTAGGTGCAGAATGAGCAGAAGATTTCATGGGATTGAGAGCTCCAAGGATCCTTAATTTGCAATTTCAGTGTGGGAAGAAGGGGGGATTGTATTGTAATGATGTAAAAGTGATCACCAAAACATAAGTAAATAACAGTTAATATTTCATCCTTTGATTTTATTTTTTTTTGGGTTACAACTTATCCTTTAATTTAATTAATCAAATATCCAAAGAGGTAGGTTAATTTGAGTATGGTTGGTTTAATTGATTGGTAGGTGACAATGCTAAAAATCGTCCAATATTTTCATCTAGATATTGTATTTTGTGATAATTTTAATATTGCATCATTTAAAAATTAAATAATTTAAAATTATATGCCGGTATAATTATTGGGAATTGTGAAAACATGCATGGTGACACAGATGATGGTAGAATTGATTTTCAAGAACTTCAATTCGTGAGGCCGCCCTCAACTGTAGGAGCCCCTCAAAGTAGAAATGAACCTTCTTCCTATATACACTATTTATTGTTTTTTTTTTTCAATCTTCCATTCCTCCTCTTCTCCCCATTGATTCTCTCCTTCACTGAGTTCTGATATATTTTCACCACCGGAGACTACAAATATATCAGACCCCGTGATTTTTCCACTCTTCTGAAGAAGAAATAGAATCATCCACCATTGTCCTAATTAAGGTTTGTAATCTCTCTTTACCGTCATTCAAACTTTCCCATTTTCCTTGCTTCATACCCACATCACTTATTTCATGGATTTGTCATCCGAATGCTGAGATGTTAGCTGGATGATTAAATGCCTGTGTTACAAATTGCTTTCTTTTTCCTATTCTTAACATTGATTCCGGGTACCCATTTCTGATGTAGTTCAGAATTAGATTTTTCATGTTCAATGTAATTATGTGTTGGTGAAGAAATATGCATGTTAGGACAACTGTTATATGCGCATTATATTTTATTTTTTTCCATTAATGTTTGGTTTTATAATTTTCTTTGTTTTATATGTGATTATGTGTTATTCAGGAGGTACCAAGATGGCCACGGAAGCTTTCACTGTGGATTTGAACAAGCCCCTTGTTTTCCAGGTATCAAACCATTATCTGATGATAATACAATTGCTTTCACTCCCTTGTTCAGAAGAAAAAAAGATGTACTTCATTTTTTAGATGCATACACAGACAAGGAAAATATTCTATATACAACCTAAGCAGTAAAACCTGTTTTTTGTTTTTTCAAAATGAATGTTATGTCATTTCAACTAGTGCCAATAAATGCTGATTATTTTTGTTTCCTATTTCCCTTCTTTTTTCTGTCTTTCAATCTGCTTTTATCTATACTTGATCCAACATGAAATTCTATATAGGTTGGTCATCTTGGTGAAGCTTATGAGGAATGGATCAACAAACCAATACTTAGCAAGGAAGGCCCCAGGTTTTTTGCAAATCCCATAATGGAGGTATTAGTCAGTGTTTAGGCATTTTGTTTCCCTTCTTCTTTCCCTTTATGGGTTTGTCAACCACCAACCTCAACTAGTTTGGTTGTTTGATGAGTTCTGCGACATTCTTTTGGCTACTTTGTTCTGCTTTAATATGGGCCCTTACCATTGGCAATTTAACAGATGTTGACACGCACAGCGTGGTGGGTTATTCCACTCGTCTGGCTTCCAGTTGTTGGATGGTTTTCTTTAATGTCTGCCGACAGGGGCCTTACTCCTCCTCATGTAGCAGCAACAGTTGGTGCTGGTCTCCTTATTTGGACATTGACGGAATACATCTTGCATCGATTTTTTTTCCATTTAAGAGTAAATGGCTATTGGTTAGTTCTCCCTAATTCTTCCTTCCCTTTCCCTTTCTTCTCTTTTTTCCCCCAAAGATTCACCAAACTGAGTCTGCTCTCAGTTCAAGAGCCGTTTGTCACACTTTAGCACCATCACTATTTACTGCACTGATTTGAATAATTTATGCAGGGGAAACACAATGCACTATCTTCTGCATGGTTGCCATCACAAGCACCCCATGGACCGACTTCGACTTGTTTTCCCTCCTGCTGCAGCAGCTATTTTGTGTGTGCCGGTACGTTCTTTTGTCTATGCTCTCTCGCAATGAGTTGATACGTATGATTCACCAGATTTTTATTGCTCTAATGAATGTAAAATAGTTACTTTAATGCTGATTAGTAGTACTAATTTGTTACAAGGATGTATTAATTTGTGCCATTTATCATTTTTTATTTCTGATTATCCACTATTTTAGGTATGGAACCTGTTCAAGCTTTTGGCTCCTCCAGCCATTGCTCCTGCATTGTTTGCAGGTGTCTTGTTGGGATACATCATGTACGATTTAACACACTACTACTTGCACCATGGAAAGCCATCAAAAGGAGTTTCTCACAATCTGAGGGTAATAATAATATAGGACCAGTTTGTTGTAGCTTAAATTTTAAAGATTTTCTAACAATGTAATTTGCATTACAATAATCTAGAATTTCAAAATTTTAAACCGAAACAAATGGAGCCATAGTCTAATCCTTCTTTCAGATCAAACTTACATATCCATTGACAGGAAAGCTTGTGCTCTGATCTAATGCTCCGAGTTTATGGGTGTGTTTATTCATGACAGAGATTCCACATGGATCATCACTTCAGAAATCATGACAAGGGATTTGGAATCACTTCATCCTTCTGGGACAAGGTTTTTGGAACATTTCCTTGAAGAGAAACAGCTGATGTTTACATCAATTTTTCCTCTTTGACTCCGGTGTATCTTATATGAATAGCTTTCTGCAATGTATTATTTCTTGTAAACAAAATTTTCTTTAGCTTTATTACAAACGAAATATAGTTTATGGACTAATTTTCTTGATGATTGATGTTCTTCATTGCAATATCCAGATCTTTCATTGTAACTTCTCACAATTGTAGTGCCATTATAAGCCCACAATTTTTAATTTTTTCCATCTCTCATGCTAATGGCTTTTGTTTTTGTTTTTTCGGTTACAACTTACAAACAAAATGATGTTAAAGTATTATGTTCTTAAATAATTTAAAAACTATTTCTAATGCACAGGTTCGATCCCTTAACCTAAAAATTATAGGAACCTTTGAGCCAAAACACAATCTTATATTTTTATATTTTAAAGTATATAAAAAATGGACACATATACATTGTTATTTATGTTTGGACACGCACACATATATAAGGGATTAAGGGAGGTGCCCAGCTGGGCATTGAAAATTTCATACATATTAATCCATTTTTTTAATTTTGCGTTTTATTTTGAAAATTTTCAACCATACGGATTAAAAGATCATACAAAAACAATAAGGAATATTTTTTTTTTTTTATAAAATCTAGTATTGTTGTTATAACCGTACAATATTAACATATTATTTCCTTTGAAAAAATGTGTGTTTGTATAGTTATAATATATGAACTAAAGATCACAAAAAAATCCAAAAAAAATAAAATATTTATCCTTATTTATAGATAATCTTTCAATCTGTATTGTTATAATTTTTCAAAATATTACAAAACATAAACAACGATTAATGTTTATAATTTTAAAATTTGCATCATAGATAGGTTATCCATAACTTTCAACCGTAACCAGTAATTTAATTTTGTGGGTTACAAGGAGTTTTGAGTTGTTTCACATGGAGAGAGATTGAAACTTAGAAAATTGTCAATATAAATTAACTAATATTGATTACAATAAATACATATTAATACACATGATTTAATTTAAATGAAAGGGTACTTTTGTAAAAAAAAAAAGTTTTTTAATCAGCATGCCAAAATTAATTAAGTCGTTTATTACGAAACGAAATTAATTAAGTCGTTAATTGCATAACCTAAGAAGTATTTAAATATTATATCATCATCTATCTAAATTTAACGAGAGAATGCTAAAATAAATAAACAAAATCTCCATAATTCGAGTAAAACTAGTGAATCTATATCAATCAATCAATTCCTATATATAAAACGCCCAATGGTGATTTTATCCGAAGTCTACTCAAACGATTCCCATTGATTCAGCACAACTCGATCTTAGTTTTAGAACGGTTAAATTTTAGGTCAAGTGTTATCATTTTTTATCCGTTCTATTTTAGTACGGTGTGTTTTTTGCGTGAGTTGCGACTCTTTTGCGCCGGATCGAATCCTAGCACCGACAGTAAACACAAATCCACACAAATCATAGACAACGAATTACAACAAATACTCAAAATCAATTAAAAATATAGATACAATATTAAATATAAAAAATTGAGATAACCCAAATCAATTACAACAAAAAACATAAAATCAATTTCTCTATTTTAATGCATTAAAAAAAGGACAAAACGAATCACAACATCATAAAATTTGTAGAATTGAAGAAACAATAGAGAGAAGAAAAAGAAGTCCACATAGAAAAACAAAATTAGAATATTTATTAATAAATCAACAAACAAAAATGAACCATTTCATAACACACCAAAAAATTGAGATCCATCGAACAACAATTATTTACATACTGTTTGAAACAAAAAAAATATGAACCACACCAAAATATCACTCAAATCTTAATAAATTTTCTTATCACAAAACTACAACAGATGTAAGAGCAAAAACAAAAAGAGGAAGAAAATAAGAACACGATACAAACAGAACAGATTAAAGAAAACTGATGAGAAGATTGGATAGGAAGGGCGGTGATTTTTAATATTTCTATTCTTTAATTATTATTTTTATGAACATGCCAACATGATATATATCTGTATACTATTATGTCAAACGTGTCATGTGTGTATAAAATATATAAAGTATCGGGTTAACTAAATGCATGATACTCCATGTAATATCAAACATTATAAAAAATCACATCAAATAAAGTAATAATAATAGCTCGAGCAAAGAAATGCTATTAATCTAAATTATTATATGTGATAAATTTTCAAAGTGTACAATTTGAAACGATAATTTTTAAAATTAAAAAATTAGAACAAATTGATTAGAAACAAAAAAAAACATTTAAGACTCAAAATAATTATAAATAGGCAATCACATTTGTATGAGCCTCAAAAAATAGACAGAGAATATTTAGATATCCTAAAAGAAATATAGCATGAATCACATTTGCATAAACCCAGAAAAATGGGAAAAAATAATTAGATTTCCTAAAAATAATATAACAGCAACTATGTGGTAAATAATAGTTAAATATAATAGGGGAAAAAACTCAAATAAGTGATTAACATGTACAAGAATAAAATATTTTTTAAAATCACGTGTTTAGCACGGGCATCCTAGCTAGTGTTTCTAAATGGGTTTATTACGGAAGAAACTATACATGTTGAAAGCGTCAACGCTTAAAATTAAGATCGTTTGGTCAACTTATACATATAAATTATATACATTATATGATTTATTAAGGGAAATCTCTTCAACAATGTTTAAACTATATCGGTTTTGTACATTTAATTCTTCAATTTTTTTAACAACTTGTTTGATACACAAACTTTTTAAAACGCAATCAGGAAATTTCATCAATCACTCGTTAAATCTGATATAAAATACACTCATACAAATTATACATGTAATTTTCAAAGAGTAAAATGATCGGTTTATGTCATATGTAAACTTTATTTTTTACTATTCTCGAGTTATATCAACTTTACAAATCTGATAGGAAACATTCAAAGAAAATTTCTCAATAAAATAAAGATTACAAATTAAATGTATAACGCACATTAGTTTATTTTATGTCAAATTTAACTAAATATTAACAAAATTTACTGATTACGTAAATTTTAAAAAATTTGTGTATCAAACAAGTTGTAAAAAAAACTTAAAAACCAAATACAAAAAACTGATATAATTCAAGAACGATCGAAAAAGTTTTTCTATTTATTAACAAATATTCTACGCGTCTTAAATTTGTGCCCCAAAATTTGGCCAAGCTTGCGGTGGTTTTCCTCTTTTTCGTTGTTTACAATTTTACATCGTGGCTTCAAATTTCAACTCAATTAAATTTGAAATCATTTACGAAACTTGTTATTATGACCAGTAATTACCAATGTTGCAAAACACGTTAAGCGGTTGCATTACCTACGATCGCCTAGACCCAATAATTAGAATTTAGACGGATGTCTAGGCGGCCCTTAGACAATTCTTTGCTACCTACTTTTTTATAAACTCAAACTCAAGTGATAAGTTCCTCATTAATCTAAAAGGGGTTGAATAAATTAATTGAATAATGGCCGTTTTTCGAAAACGTTTTGTGTCTTTTTGAAAACTTTGTTTATCTATTAAAGTTGTTTTAGTTTTTAAAATCCTTTTAAAAACTTGTTGACAAATATAAATGCAACGAATATATGAAGAGTTAAAAACACAATTATTTATATTAGTTTGCGATATACCGCTTTAGTATATCCCTATTCTAATCCTTAGACTCCTCTCCTCTCTCATATTTGACAATCTATCCACTAGAAAAATAAACCCTCATTTTAAATTTGGAGAAACATTTGCAACCGTTTTCCCTATTTATCATACAACTCAATATAACAAATACAATATACAAATTACAACACTTTTACTATTGGACAAATACACCCGATACTCTCTTCAAAAAAATGCTTGTAATTTAAATTTCAAGTTACATCCTCTTTCTAGAAACTTGGTCTTGATACATGCAAAATTGTCTAACTATCACTAGTTCACTAAATATCCAATCCTCTTGACGTATTTGAGAGTGGTCTTGAACTATGATCAACTCTCAGTATCACACAAAATCAAAAGACACTAACTTACTAAAAACCCTTTTTATTAAAATTTGTTCATAAGTAAAACTATATGCTTTTTGATTAAGCAAATACAAATGATGCATAAGTAAAAAGTAAATATGACAATATAAATAAAAAAAATAGACTTTAATAAATATTTAGTAAAGCAAGTAAAGATGGATTTTTTAAGTAAAGATCGATTTTTTTAAAGTCAATTTTAATTTATCAAAAAATATATCGTTGAGGACTAGACTTTTCAATCTATATTAAATCATACACTCGGAATTAGAAGTCGAAGGTCTTTCGGTGCAGACTCCAAAACAACAATGTCGTTATCATCGTCCTTGGTTTCTTGAGTTACATGAACTTCATTCCTAACTCCTTGTGCACATTCTTGCTTATCTTGTTTTTTTTTTCTTAGCTCCCTCTAATGCTTCTACACATCGTTATTTGTCCAATGATGAAGCCTGTAGACATCTTGCAACATTTTCCGATTTTGCAAGCCACGTGTTGCTTAAGACAATACACACCTCCACTAAATTGTTTGTTATACAACTTGCACTTAATCTTGTCTAAATTATTCGGGTCAGCCAATTCTCTGTACTCCCACCCAATATCATCTGATTTACGCTTCAAATGTGCTACTTCAGAAGATGTTAACGACCCACTTGCATTAGAATTTGATGCAGCTGAAGAGGCACAAGATTTATCCATTTGTAATCTACATATAAAAGACAACATGTTAATAATTTGTTTGAAGTTTGAACAATTACTTCAGAAAAATAAAAACCCACGAGCTAGAGCAGCAGCAAGCTTAATAAAGAAAAAAGGAACGTTTGAATTAGTTTGAATGTTTGATTAATTTCTAAAGAGCAAGCTAGAGCAGCTGCAGCAAGCTTATTAATTTCTTAATTAGTGTGAAAGTTTGATTAACAGAAGGAAAGAAATTGAAAAAAAAACCCACCAAATAACTTTTAAAACATTATTGAATTACTTAATTAGAAGCATAAAACAAATTAAAAAAAAAATACCCAAATACATCTATGAAAGTGACGAAATTTTCATTTTCTTCCTAGAGACCACAGTATAAGAACAACAAACTTCCAAGTGGAAGTTTCAAATAGATTGGGAAATCGAAGACTATGTACTATAATTGACTTGATAATCAAAATCGAAACAAAAATGCTACCTATAATAAAAAATCACCAAATAACTTCAAAACTTTAGAACCCAATAAGTCAATAAACCATATCACAAATTTACAATTATTGAAACTATGGAAGTGAATGAAAGATGAAAATTTTGATACCAAGTAGGGCAGCGCTCAAATACACAGACTTCAAACAGCTCTCCGGTTACAATCTGCTCTCCTCTTTTTGTGATTGCGACAGCAAATTGACTAGTTCATCCCATCATCGCAATCATCGGCGGCGGAAGCTGTTATAGAAGTGAATCGTCGGCAATGGAAGTTGTAATTGCAGTGAGAAGTGATAATTGATAAAGAGTTCTAGGGCAAAAAGTAAAACAACGTAAAGAAAAAGTGTTTCCTGCAATCAGTAGTCTAATGCCCATGCTCAACCTGTTATTTGAAAAGGCAAAAAAATAAATTCCCCAGCTAACCGTCTAAGATGGTTGCCTAACGCTTTCTTAACGCCTTGCTCAAAATTCAAAGGTTTAGGTACCAACTCCGTCTATGCGGCCGCCTAGGCCAATTCACCAATAACTATCCACAAATGATACAATCAAATGGAAAATAAAGAGGAGAGAGAGATTGATAGATAGAAGGCTGGGACCCACTTAATAATATTCTAATAATCACCATCAATCAAGAAAATCCAACGTACATAAAACATTTCGTGTACAAAACCACCAGTCCAAGTCAAAACACCCTATACTTTTCTCCCTTCCGTTATGAACTGTTTCCAGGAGGACTCTGCCAGGCTGGCATGTTTTCCGTATCCCGAGGCTTGAGTATATTCTCTTATTCTTGGATTCAGAAAATATTGGACGGTCACGATCACTCCATCAATCGACATTTTTTTTTTTGGTTAAAATATCATATTTGTCGATCATATTTCGCGAGAACTCTTCGTCCACCAAATCAATGTTCACTGAAACATACCGCTGCACAGTTGCGTGGTTTTCTAGAGAGAAAAAGAACCCCGTAATTCAATTTTGCTGATTCCGAAGATCTAGAGAGAGAATCGAACCGGCATTGTATTGGGTAATCGTTTGTTTATTGTTTTCCGATTCTAGTTTTGTTGTTTCTCTAGATCTAAGATTGTTCGATGTTTTTATAGTAAATTCGACCTCTTGAGTGCTTTTGTTTGAGAAAATTTATGTGGTGGGTTTGGCTATTTTGGTTTTGAAGTGTTTTGTGGGTGCACATTGTAGGTTCAATTTGTTAGGAACGAAGTTGCAGGGCATTTGGGGATTTTCATTTCATTAAGAACTTATTGTGTGATTGGTTCGTGCGTTGTCAGTTTTGAGATTTTGTTTAGTGGGCATTGCTATGTAAGCTTAAAAAATGTTTTTTGTGAAAGAATTAAGTTAGGTATTCTTATAATTTGCTTTGAGAGTGGGAAGGGATTCGATTCACGTGTGTTGTTACTTTCGGATAAATAGAAAAGAATTGGCTTCTTGGATGCAAATTTCATTGTACTTGTGTTGGCCCTTCATTCCAAAATTTGAGATTCATTGTGATCTTTTTTTCAATTAAATTGGGTAAATCTTAAAATTTTAAATTGATATAGATAAATATGAATTTGGTACCATTAACAAGAACTATTATAAATCAGGTTAATTACTTGTACTAGAAATTACCATGTTTGTTGATTCCAGAACTCAAAAAATTCATGTGAAATTTTTGTTGCAGGATTTTACAGTGCGACTTTAATAGAGTAAAAAATTATCTTTACTTTCAGAATCAGGGAGTATAATTTATTGAGTCTTGCAGGGCTGAAGACTAATTATTATGTGTTAATATTGATTTGTTAAGGTTTTGACGTTATGGTAGGTTGTGCTGTTTATTAGAACAAGTTTTTCTTTTTTTATATTGTTTGTAATATTCTGTGCGCATCTCTGTTTGTTTGCATGATGAGTGACGCATCTATATACTCCGTATAATAATAGTTTTTTTTAATTGCACATAGAGTCTGAATTCAAGCACTTTTAGTCAGGCATGAATAAATTTTATTTTTCATAAAGAAAAAGGCTCAGACGGACGTTTTTTGGTGAGCTTGTGTGCATATGGTTATTTTTCCGTGAGGGAAGTGGATGGACAAAATAATTACTTTTCTAAGGTGAAAAGAAGCAGGAAAGCAGCTCAATTGAACATAACAAATTTGATTAGGATGCATACTTGTAGAAGTTTAAACCTTAAGATCATGAACCTCTTATTTCTTCAACTTTACTATTAGTAAATTTGACCAATCTGTATTACAACCCGAAGTACATGGGATCTTGGTGTAACTATATCATAGCTTTCTAAACACAAAAGGTGCAAAGTAATTTTTGTTTGTTAAATTCCAAGTCAACGAGCTATATAAATTAGCTTATGAGAGTTTTACGTGATTGCTTTGTCTTTATGTCGAGTGGTCCACCATTTCAAATTTTTTATTATACCTTTCGGATTGTCTGCATAGGTGAATTTAGAAGATTTGAATGAATGCTTCTCTAATTAACCCCTATTTCACAACTTAGCCTGCTATGAGTTTAATTGTTTCTTTTCCTTCCTTGTGACCACAGTTGCATTCACAGTGCCACCGTGCCAAGATGGTTGCAAAAGTCTTTACTGTTGACTTGAATAAAGCCCTTGTTTTCCAGGTAACGTCTAGCTGATTTCACTTTCATATATACTTTTGGTGATAACAGGTGTGCAGAGATATTAATATCCATTATATTCGTTTGCTAGTTGGAGTGGCTATTAGCCTATTAGTAACTTATAATTTACTTGGACATATTTGAACTTTTAAAGTGCAGAGAAATGAGGACCACTAGTTTAGCTTCTAGCATCAAATGTTGCCTATTTGCAATATTTGGAACTAGGATGACATTTTGATTTGAGCCTGCATCTAGTGAAAAGATAGGTTTGCAATATTGACCTTCTTTGAACTATGATGGGATTTTGATCTCATCCCCTTCATGGAGTGCCCACTTCTCCTGAGCCTTTGTTGGTTTTCTCCTCTTTTATTCGCATTCTATTTTACTTGGCCGTTTCCCACAAGATCTTCGGGAAATCTATGCATTTCTTGTACTTCATTTCATAGTTTATTAGGTTCTTTTACTATATGTAACCACCATGAAAATTGTTCACAGGTTGGCCATCTTGGAGAATCTTATCAGGAATGGGTTCACAAGCCTATTGTTAGCAAGGAAGGTCCTCGATTTTTTGAGAATGATGTTTTGGAGGTACCAATAGTTGTATTTTATATTTCATATTTCATATTCATGTCCAGGAAAAGTATAATAATACATTTCTACATAAACATACATTTAGTAACTATTAGTCTAAAAATATACAGGTCAGCATGTCTATTTTAGTTTGAGACTAACTCATGCATACCTGAAACAGTTTCTAACCCTCAATGAATGGTGGGTAATTCCTCTCATTTGGTTCCCCGTTGTATGCTGGTTTGAATCCATGTCCATGCGGAGGGGCCATGATCTTCCTCAGATTGCCTTAATGGTTGTAGCTGGCATTTTGATATGGACATTATTGGAATACACCCTGCATCGCTTCCTTTTCCACATAAAAACTAAGAGCTACTGGTTTGTTCTCTCTTGTTGTGTGTTTTTTTTCTTTTGGGTGGGGTGGGGGTGGGGGTGGGGGTGGGGGTGGGGGGTGGTGTGCGTGTGTGTATGTGCATGTACGCACTCGCGCATGGGTGATTTAGGGCGGCTGAGATTGTTCTATAATTTTTGTTTGGGTTTACCTGCTTGTTCAGCAGATGACCCATTATTTGGGTTTGTACTAATATTCTCCACATTGTATTCTAGGGGGAATACTCTTCATTATCTTCTCCATGGTTGCCATCATAAGCATCCCCAGGATGCTTTACGGCTTGTTTTTCCTCCTGCTGCAACAGCAATTCTATTGGTGCCAGTAAGTTGAGCTCTATATTTCTCCCATTTCTTAATTTATGGTAACCATTCAGACCTACGAAATCTGTTATTTAGCTCTACAGAAGTTAATATTGTACATTGATTTTATTTATTTTTCTTTTATTATTTCTGTTCCTTTCAGTTGTCTTGTGACATTTGTATGTCATACTTACATAAACAAAATCACATTTTATATTTAAACAGACATTTTATATCCTTGATTCAGAAGAAGAGTTTCTGGTTGTTTTTGTCTTTAATCATCCAGATGCAGTTGGCATGTCGTTATATGTTTGATAATTCGGATATTTAGAGCTGGTCAGGCAGATGCTTTTTATCAAAGGGGTTATTGCTGCTAACAAGTTGAATTGTATGAACGAGTCCTATCCTACCTTGTTATGAATTCCACTTCCTGTTGTCTGGCCCTAAATTATACAATATTGTGTATTTCATCTGAATTAGTCATACTTCCACAATTAAGGTCAATGAATCAAATACCTTAAAGAAATCCTTTTTATTCCCTGTAGCACTTCAGAGAGAAAATGTTAACAAAGAGATTTGAATTACGTAAGCAGCTTACTATCTAACATGTTGGAGATCTGAATTGCGTACTGCACGACAGAGTTTATCAACTACTACGTTATGATTTGTTGGTGACTTAAAATCTAGTGTTTGACGTGTTCAAATGTATCATTGGCAGTTCTGGAATGTGGTTAAACTAGTCTCTGCGCCTTCTGTTACTCCTGGTTTGGTTGGCGGTGGTTTACTGGGTTATGTGATGTATGATATGACCCATTATTACTTGCATCATGGACAGCCAACAAGTGCAGTTCCAAGATCTCTAAAGGTACAGAGCTGCACCTATGCAAAAGTGTATTTTGTTACGCACAACTTTGCATATCTTTTGGCCTTTTGCACGTGACTTATAGTTGCTATTATGATTTTCCACCTATGCCACAGGGAAGCTTAAGATGGTCCTCATTTTTTAAATCTTTTTTTTTCCCTGGCTGCTTGTTTATGTTTAGGATTGCTTAAAATCTGATTATCAGATTTTGCGAATGAGCAGTTGTGAAGAATTACTGTGTTTGATAAGTTAAAAAAGAAAAATAAAAATGAATAGGTGAAATACAAGGGTCTTGGTCTTGAAAAAACTGCTTCTTACTTGATGAGAGTAAATTACAAAAATGGGAATCATCCTAATATTTGAGTGGGTAATAATGATAATTGTCAGAATAGGTAGTGACAGTAGAATAAATTAGTAACCAGATTGTAAGTTTTTAGCTTACACGTAGTAATTGGAATCACCAAATTGGAGTTTCTGATTATCTATCTATATAATAAAGCCAATGAACGGGTAAAAGTACTAGCAAATATTTCCTACTATGTAGAACTGATTATAAGTCGGTTTGATTACTTATAATAAATTTCAGTTACCATCTGTTTTTCATCACTGGGATAATTAAAACAGCCAAGTCTTCTGCTAGAGATTACAATATTAATGAGGAGGGATTTGTACGATGAACTGAATAGTCGTTATCTTGTACAGAGGTATCACTTAAATCATCATTTTCGTATCCAGACAATGGGATTTGGTATCACTTCCTCGTTTTGGGACAGAGTGTTTGGAACACTACCTGATACAAAATTGGCGGCGGCAGCAGCAGCCAAGGGTAGATAATCAGAATGGTAGGGGTGATCTTGTATTTCAGTGGTAGAGATTAAGTGCTAGTGGTAATGGCATTCTTTCAGCATCATATGCTCTTTATTGTCTTCTCCACCGCATTTATGGTGTAATTTTTTGGACTAGTTTTGAAAACGTCGAATGTGTGAGGTTAATCTTTCCTACCATAAAAGAATCTGTATAAAATGGATTTATGATGTTGGATTAATTGTCTATATTATTTTCATTTAAGAGTGTATTATTCGTCTTCTTTCGCAAAGAGGAGGCACTTGCTTCATATCATCTGGTAGAACCAATTTTATACTCCCCCGGTTCATTATTTATCCGTGCATTAAGCTTAAGAGAGATAGGATTCGAATCTGAGTAAAATTTAAAGTTTGTAACAAAAAAAAAAAAAAAGTTTGAAAATTTGTAATGATTTGTTTATTTTGTGGCTGTCTTAAGAAAAACCATCGGATCCGAGTACTAGTATACAAGTGGTAAACCTAAAGCAATTTCAAATTTAAGCACCGGTTTCTATTAATAGGTTCTTTATATATCTATTAATAGATTCTTTATTTTATAAAATCGAGCACAACTTTTTATATATATACATATTTTCTATTTATTTAATTTATACAAGATTTTCTAATATATAGTATACTATAATAAAATAATAATATTTTAAAATTTTATTTTTTACATTAGTTAATTCTATAATTAATAAATAATGTTTTATTATATAATAAATTATATTATATAATAATATATAGTGTATATATATATATATATCACATTTATATATGTAAAATAATTATAATATAATATTAAAATACCAGCATATATAAATTATATATTATAACATATAATATTTTTAATATTAATTTAATATTTTATATATTATATGTATTAGTTTTATATATTATAATATATTAATATATCATATATGTGAAATACTATGTAACAATTATAATATAATATAAATTACTATAATATATATGTTACTATTTTATACTAATGTCTTAATTAATTATTATAATATTGTATTAACGGATTTAAATATAAATAAATATTAGTTTTTCTATTAAATTGAAATATTATATTTTAATACAAATAATATATATGTGTGTGTACTAAAACAGGATCATAGAATAATATATAATATTATAAAATAATATTATAATTTTGATGAATATAAATAGTAATACATTATTTACAATCATCAAACTAACTTTAAAATAGAGATATTGATATAACTCATATTTTTTTTACTTTTCATCAAGACTTTCTAAATATAAAAAATGAGATTAAATCAGGGAGATTGATCGGGTGCTTTTATAATTTTGATACAGATATGAATTGAATTTATTTTGATGTCATTGTGTTTTAATGACCGCGATCAAATCATTATTCAGAACAATCGAATTCATTTGGTCGTCTTTAAGTATAGAAGATTATATTTTTAATAAAAACATTAAAAGAAAAAGCTAACAACATATTTATTGTTCTTTTGTTGAGAAAAGTTTAAAATAATTTTTATGCAAGTCATGTCACACACCCAAATAAACGACTAATAGTGAAATTCAAAATTCCAATATGACTTGCACATTTACATAACTAATATAAAAACATTAAAATAAATTATTTATTTAAGTTCGATCGTCATCTCTTTCAATTTTCTTCTAAATCTAAATTTAAGTTTTAAGTATTAAACAACAGCCTAAAATTTCAAACATGTATAAAAGCCACCGCTTCGACAGGGTTTTACCCTAAAACAACGAGGTTTAGAAGAATCAGTCCAGACGAGAGAGAGAGAGAGAGAAAGGGGCACAAATATAGAGATTCATGCGAATCTTTCACTGTTATGGCATCCGAACTACTATGAAATTTAGGGCATTCTGATGAATTGCTAGGTTTTCGTCATTGCATTGCTTCTCTGCAATTGCATAACAAGCCCTAATCGTTTCATTGTACAGGTATGGCGGAAGAGACGGTGGTGAGGCACTTGCCTGTTAATCCCTGTTGTGAACTGGTAAGTTTTATTTGCTCCATTTTGTGTTGCATTTCTTTTTGAACTGTAATTTTCGTTGGTTTTTCTGATGGTGTTTGATAATAATTATGTTGAAATGTGAAGTGGAAGGAGAAATTGACGAAGTTGCAACAGAGGCTCACCAAGTCGGACAATTATCGGGCCGCGCTTAAACAGGGTATAGGGATTTGCGAGAAACAAATTGCGAAAATTGAAGCAGAAAATCTCAATCTCAAAAAAGGTTTCCAATCTTAGAAGAACTTTTTTCTTTTGTTTGGGATATATTTCTAATGTTAGAAAATTTAAAATAACATCATGGACACTACATCCACTACCAAAGTTACACCACTACTGCCATCACCACCACTACCAATGTCAAATAACATCATACCAATATCAATTCCTAATCATTATTAGAGTATATTTGTAACCCAAAAGCTTCATTTGAAAACCGTTGTTTCTTAATCTCTAATTTTTGAAAGGGTGGAGTATTTATAATAAATGTCACTTTTATTTTGCTCTTCTCATCCCAAATTAATTTGCAGCCCATTTATCAATGTGTAACATAATCAGCTGATTTTAGTTACATATAGTAAAACAAAACATTACATGTCAGTACCATAGTTGTGTTAAAATGACTACTTCTTCAGGAAGAGAACAATTGATTTTTTATTATGAAATCATTTAATCATAAGGAAGTTAGAGATGATTTGACTTTGTTTCACTAGTGGTCATAATATTATGATTTTTGAATTTCTTCTTTCATTTCCATCCAATCAAAAAATATTTTTTTGTTGACAGTTGAAAAGGAGGAAATTGGAAAAGAGAAATGAAGGTGAATTCAGATTGTCTATAATAATATGTATTTGCTAAATTCCATTTCAGGTTTCTGTGTTCTAAATTGCACTAGGTGGCATGGATGTAGTCTAGTCTAGGGCCAGGTGGTCTTATTTAGTTATATATCATTGCATATATCGGTCTTAGTTCATGATGTTTCTGTTGTGTATATTTGTATATATTTGTATTGAACTATACACTGTGGAGCTTCTTAATTGGAAAAAGGGCAGAAATTCATGTGAAGCTTTGTTGAGTTCCAAAACTTACTTCAGTTGATAAGGTAGTGAACCATCCTTGGTGGGGGGCTAAACAGCCAAGCAAATTAAAGTGGTAGTAGAGTACTATGTATTTCATAGGCGGGGTTTAATTGGGCCTTGGCTTAGATTTGTTCCCCGTATTTACTTTTTTTGATAAAGAGATTTGTGCACTTTGTATCACTTATTTCTTTAGATTCATTTGATTATTCTTCATATCTGTCACTTACGTATGTCTTTTCATGTTCTAATGATATTATTTCAGTATGCGAGGAAGAGCGAGCACAAGCAAACAATGAGAGAGAGGAGAAAGTCAAAGAGTCAGCTCTGCGAGTCTCTTTGGAGAATGAAATCTCTAGTTTGAAGTCTGAGTTATCCTCTCTGAAACAAAAAGGTAGTTCAGGCACTGAAGATTTGGGTGAAGAAGTAATAACTCTTCGAGCACGTCTGTCTGAATCAGAACAGGAAAATCATCAGCTGAAGGAGCATCTTAAGAAGGAGCAAACTAGAGCTGACGATGCAGTGAAAAAAGCTCTGGAGGAATCAAAGAAAGCAATTGAAGCATGTAAAACAGCCGAGGCAGAGATAAATAATGCCAAGAAACTTCAAGCCGACAATGAAAAAGAGATGAAAGTAAAAGAGTCGGCCATACGACTTCCTTTGGAGACTGAGATCTCATCCTTGAAGTCTCAGATAACACTGTTGCAGGAAGAGGCTGTCTCTGGAGCTCTGCAGGTGGACAATGAAGTAACTCTTCTTAAAGCACGTGTCTCTGAAGGGTATAAGGAAATACATCGGCTCAAGGAGCTTCTTCAGAAAGAAAAGCTGATAGCAGACTCTGAGAAGAAGAAATTTGAGGAAGAAAGAAAAAAGTTGGATGAAGAGAGGAGGAAAGCTGACATGGAAAGAAGTAGAGCAGAAAAAATGTATGCAGACAATGAAAGAGAGGAGAAAGCGAAAGAACTGAGTATTCGAGTTGCTTTGGCGGATGAAATCTCTGCTCTAAAGTCTCAGACATCATCTTTGCAACAACAGATAAGCTTAAGCGCATCGGATGTGGACAACGAAGTAACTCTTCTTAAAGCACGTGTCTCCAAAAGGGACTTGGAAATAAATCAGCTCAAGGAGCTTCTTGAGAAAGAGAAAACAATAGCAGATTCTGAAAAGAAAAAAGTTGATGTAGAAATGAAGAAATGTAATGAGATGTCTAATAAAAAGAAGGAAAACAAAAGTAAGCAATTGTCTTCAGAAAATGAAATTTCTGCACTGAAGTCTCAGATATTCCTGTTGCAGCAAGGCACAGGAGTTGGGAATGTTGATAAGGAATTGAGTATTTTTCGAGCACAAGTCTCTGAAAGGGAGGCAGAAATAAAAAATATCAAGGAACTTCTTGAAAAAGAGAGAACACGAGAAGAATCTGAAAAGAAAAAAGCTGAAGCAGGCAAAGAGAAAGCTAATGAAGCTCAGAAAAATGCTAAGGCAGAAAAAAGTAGGGCTGATGAAGAAAAGAGACTTGCTGCTATTGAAAGGAAGAAGGGTGAGGAAATTAGACTTCAGTTAGAGAGGTTAAGAGTTGAAGCTGATGATTTAAGAGCAAATTTGACTTCAGAGTCACTAAAGTTCCAACAGACGAACAAAATGCTTGAGACAGAAAGGCAAAATGTGATGAATGAAAAAAAACGTGCAGATCTGGAGATGACTAAAGCTGAAGAGCAAAGAAAACTTTCAGAAATCAATACTAGGAAGTTTGTGCTGGAAAAATCCCGTGCTGATTGTCTATCTCAGCAGTTGGAAGAGGATAGACAAAAGCTTAAGAAAGTACAGGAGGAAATAGCTGAACAAGTGTCCTCCAAAAAATTGGTCGAGGCTCCTGGAGACCTTTCTGTTACATGCATGAATCTTGAAACTGTTAAATTTAAGGGTGAACCAAATAGAGAATCTGGGGCATCAAAGCTTGTTTCTAGTTGTTTGATGTGTGAAAAGGTGAACAAAAAGCTGAAGGATGTAAACCAAAAGGTGAAGAGAGAAAAAAAGCGAGCAGATTCAGAGATGATAAAAGTAGAAGAGCAGAGAAAGGTTGCAGAAGCATGCGAAAAGAAGGCAATTATGGAAAAAAATCGTGCCGAGCAGCTAACTCTGGAGCTAGAAGATAGTAGACGCAGGACAGAGGAACTCAAGAAGGAGATTCAGGAACTCATATCTTCTAGAGCATTGGTTGATCCTTTTGTCAATAAGCATATGAGTACTGACGCAATAAAGATGAAGTTGCTAAAGAAAGAATTGAAGCTCGAAAAAATTCAAGTAAAGCATGCAAAACAAGTTGCTAGCTTGGAAAAGAGTCGCAATGTGTTACTACAACAAGAAATATGGCGCATGAAGGAAAAGTTTTCCCAAATTTCAGGCCACTTTGAAACACTGGATAAGTGTTTCTCTCACCAGGATGTAAGTTTAAATAACCTTGAAAACATTGATTCCATCTTGCTTATCGAACATCTGAATTCTTGCTGCTGCTTGTACTTTTTTGTTTGGTTATTTTTTTGTAGCTATTTTGATGCCTTCTACTTATGGAATAGGTTGCAGGTTCCTCTCGTTTGTTGTTCATTTTGTGACTGATTTTTACTTCTCAGAACCTAGTTAAATATAGAGATTTCTATAAAGCTCTTTAGTTTAATAATCAGGTTGGTGTCCAAAATGCTGATAGATGGCACTCTCTTTTAAATAATGTCACTTCCATTTCCATATAATTTCTGGCTTGGCTTTACTATGCATTGTTGGATATTGTCATTTTTTTTATTGCTGTTCAATTGTAAATGATAGGCTTTCCATCTTTCTACATTTGAAACATACAAGTTCTTCTATACAAGTTCTTTTTTTCATACAGCCTATGTTACTTTGCAGAATGTTTGTAAAAGCCGAGTTTTAAATTTGAAAAGGAAATCGTTGGACGAAGATCAGTATCAGATGCAACTTCATAGTGGATCCGAACTTTTAAAGCCTAGTGGCACAACCTTGGAAGCTTCTGCTACTTTCGTGCATGACACAAAATTAAATGCACAATTGCTTTCATTTGGAAGGGATTGTAGTGAATCTATATCAGGTATTAACTCTAAATTGGAGCCTCTGGTTAGAGGTTCTAAACGAACACTGTTAAAGAGTTCTTCTGCCATAAATTCCAGTATGGCATCTTTTTCTGATAGTCCATTGGTGGGATCACAGGAAAGACGTGCTATGTCTGCCGCTGAATTGGATAATTTGGCAGAAGGGAAATCAAAGTCGCAACCAGCTAACCCTAGGCTGTCTGATGATGTTATGAAATCAATTTGCACTAGAAATATTGCAGTGGTAGCTGAAAATAGTGTCAGAGTTCCTCAGAGAATTGATGCTTGTGGCCAGAATGACTTACATTATAAGAAGAGAAAGAGAATTCTTAGTGTTGAATCCCCCGAGAATCTATATTGTCAGGGTAAGAAGTCAAAGCAGAAAACTACAGAAAACTTATCTACGCTGCAGGATATGTCAAAAAATCCAACTGAGAGACAATTGGGAGAGGGAAGGGACCTGCTACCTGATTTAGAAGGCGATGATCACAAGAAGAAATATGAAGGTTCTGAGGAGGAAGTAGCTGTGCAGCACTCACACATTACTAACGAGCTGAATAAAAAACTTGGATGTAAAGACATTGGAGAGACACATGTCTACCCCAATGATTATCAACCAGTGAACAATGAGACAGGAATTGCTCATGTATGCAATGAAAATATTGGGGATGCTAGGATGAATAACTCTGGAAGTTTTGAGTTAGTGGTGGAAGGGGATTATATGAAATTGCTTTGCTTGGATGATAATCTAGATGAAGAGAACTTCCGTGTCGCCATTGAAAGGCCTCTGTCACCAACTCTTCCTGAGATTGCTTTTCGAAGCAGAAGGACAAGCAGAAATGGCAACTCCAAGGGCTTTGATGGTTTATTATCGACTGATGATGACAATGTGGTCTCTTGCAGCCCTAATGTGAAAATTGATTCCAATAAGTTAAATGCTAGTACCTCCAGCACTTGCCAAGTTCCACTTTTTCAAGAGAAAGTAAGTGTTGGGGATTCTAATGAGATCCTGGAGAATGATAAAAATTGCAAGTCTCAGAAGGGGCTAAATATTTCAAGTGAAGGCAATTATGTTTCCGCTTGTGATGATATTTCTTGTGTTTTATTTTCAAATACTAATGACAGCACCAGCATTTCAAAAATATTATCTGCTACAAGGATTTGTATGGCTCAGTGCTCCTTAATTTCAAAGACAGATCGGTTGGTTCAGGTGACGTTGTGTGCCCTTTTGAAGACTGAAGGTCTTTTGCCCAAGTAAGTATTGTTCTGAATTTTCATATCAGAGTTAATGAGTTAACTTTCCACAGAAATTGAACTGCTATGTCATTTATGTGGGTCTGATAATTAAAACTTGCATGAGAACTTTTGCTGAAGAAATACTTTGTACTTGGAAATCAAATCAGTAAGCAATGGAGTATTGATAAATATATATGCTTATAGTTGTTTAATTGATTCATCATACATGTCTGCCAAAGGTTTGGTACTTTGGTTTATGTTGTATGCGAGTATAGTGAAGAATCATTACTTGTTAAAGTCGGTAAGGTGCTTTTTAGTCAGGGTAGTTGTGTAACTGGTAGATCCTTAAAGCTAGTGTTACTAGGCTGGACAGAAAGCTTGAATGATTTTTGTGTCGCGTAATTCCTCTGTCTACAATCGCAGTCTCCTTACATCTCCTTAAATTTATTTTTTCTCATCTCGTTTTGTGATTTCTTTAATTAAGTACTTAGAAGAGTCAGTAATCTATCTTTTGATCTTTTAAAAAATATTATGATATTACCTAGATAATCAAATTGTCAAGCTGATACATACATGCGTGTTTTTTTTTGTGTGTGTGTGTTAGTGTGTAGACGTGTGTCGATTACAAACTCTTGTGAGTTGTGTAGCTTATTGCTTCGTAGTTCGTACATAAATGAGTTACGTCTACATAGATAAAATGTGGTCAGCTAGGGATACTTTTATATATATTTTTATGACGCTGGCAGAATTTAATTTCGATTGAGAAATGTTGTATGTGGTCACCTTTTGTCATGTCTTTCTAATTGTGTTTTTGGTGTGTTTTCTTCTCAGGGAGAAGGTTTGCGTGTTCTTTTCACTGCTCTTGCAAAACTGTCCAGAGTTTGCAATGGAGAACTTCAAAAATCTCATGCGGGATGGATTGATCCCGTTCTTTGATTCATTTGCGGGACAAATGCATTCAGGTTTCTATTCCTAACTTGGTTGTCGGTTCCATATAATGTTCCATGCCACTTTTGTTTTAAAACTCTAATTTGTTTTAATAATATTTCAATTTTAAATTTCCTTGTATTGAATATGTTTCTTGATTACTAACTGCAGCAATGGATGATCCACTGACGAGAAGCATGTTTGAGGAATTATTGAATTTGGATGAGCTTCTTAATCTTCTTGAAGATTTTCTTTTAGATAGGCTAGTTCTAGTACATAGTAGTGCATTTTCTGAGTCAACTGTGTCTGATCCAAGAGCTGACATTCTTCAGAGTCGTGGGAATACTATTTTATCCTTCCAGGAAGCTTCACCTAAGCAGTTAGTGTTTGCAGCCATTGTATTGGTCTCTATATGCGCAGAGATTGACAGCTTTGGATTTGTATGTGAGGTTTCATACAGAATTTTCCGAAGGAGAGACATTGATCCTTCATTGCTGGCAATTCTTCATATTTTTGCTTATACATGTGGAGCTAAATACATCAACAATAATGAGTACAGCTTATTAGTTACTGTCTTGAAATCTTTAATTACATCTCTGGAGAGAGCAATGTTACCGACATATATTAATATTGATGGGCAGTCTTTGATCAAAGTTCAGCTTGGGTTTCCTCCATGTATTGAATGCCCATTTTCAGAGGGTGCGGTTTCCATGGATGCAGTTGTTTCATTGCTTATGGAGAACCTTCACGACTTTGTCTTATCTGATGTCTCATATGAGGATCTGATGAAATCAATTGTTTCATTTAATTCTAGAAACCTGGAAAGTGAGGAGAAAAAAGATCCAAATGCAGGAAATGGAGAAGCCCTCCATATCCAATGTAGTATCTGCAATGCTGTTTATTGTTTTCTTGAACCTGAAGTGGCTAATTCTTCATTGGAAACTGCTTCCTACAAGACTCTGTCCCACTTGGATGATGTCCTGTTATTTTTTGAGCTGGTGGCACGTAACATGGTATAGTAATCCTCACTTTTTAAATTATTATTTCTATTAGTTCTACAAGACTCCATATTTATTTTTTATTTTTTATGTTTTAAGGCTCCTAACATGGTATAGTAACATGGTACATCCCTTTTCATATGTCTAATTTTTCATGTTGGTATATAATGCTATGAGATAACTGTTATATATACACATTCCTAAATGATTCTTTATCTCTTTATATAAAGCATATAGTACATATAGAGCTTTTATGTTTTACATGAAAAATTACTGTTGAATCAATCTTGTAGAACTGATGATTTAGGAACTTGTTTTGCTTTTTGAGGGCCTAGATGACAGGTCAAACCTTGAGGGAATAGCTGTTTGGGACCTCCTAGGGTCTGGGTGGAGGGTGCTAAAGATTTTCAAAGTACTTTTTTTGTGTGCATTATATTGCCTTTGTTATTTCAAGTGGAGAAAAGGATTAATATTTGAGTTTTTCAGACATTGTTATAATGCTTATATACTTGGCATTTGGCTGACCTGACCTTGGATAACTCTTCTAGATTAAACATTATAAGCTCGATTTCGATGAGATATCAGAAACCTGAAGAGATTACGGTGAGCGAGCGTTGATATTGTGAAGTTTGCATCACTTAAACTTGTTCTCACCACACACATGGATAGACATGCCCCTGAAACAGTCTTGGTTTTATAAAACTACACATATATGTTGCTTTCAAAGAAATTGAACATCATTTATTGATCGTTGTTTTGTGATAATGAAATTTTTAACAATGAAATATATGCTGACTTAACTTTGCAATGTTTTGTTCTTGGCTTGCAGAGTTGGAATTGGACATATAACAACATTGTACTTCAGTTGTTGAAATTTTTGGAGTCCTGCATCTCAGAGAAACTTTGGTCTGCCATTGTTATTCTTCTGGGCCACTTAGGAAGGTAAGATCTGGATGAATGTAAGGCAAACTTGATAGTATGAGAATATTGTTTCTCTTGAATCCAATGTTGTACAATCAGCCAATTAAAAAGAAGTCACAGTATCTCCTGTATAAACTGTACTGATTCTATGAAAAAATGTTACGTCATTCCATGATTATGCCTGTTCAATATTTTCCCTTTCAACATTGACATGATATATTTCCAATCTCCACCTTTTCACCAAGTCTTTTAGATCCTTGCTATAATGTGATTAAGATATATATTTTCTCTCTTCTATCCATGAATCTTTACATTATACGGCTGGGTGATTATAGCTGCTCCGCATCCCAAAGCGTGCTCCCCAGGGGGTATCAATGTTGTGCTAGAATTGGCTATATATCTAACCTTTGGGTTTTGTAGCTCATTTCTCCAAAGTAATTTCCTTGGGCATTACATTAGAGATTAGGGTACATTTCTTCATTCTGGAACCAAATCCAGGTCATCATCCCCGTGACTTAGTTATATTGTTTTATGCCTCCAACAGAAATGGTCATTTTATTGCTCATCAAAAGTTCCACTTGTGAAATTCCATCTTGATTTTTTGATTAGTCGGTTAAACTTTAAAAGTATTCCACTTCTCATCTTCTGAATTCCACTCGGTCATATTTGCAAAATACTGTTGAAACTCTGATGTTCCTGTTTGATATGCTTTTATTTCCATTACAACTAGTCAGTACCGTTGATACTCTTGCAAACTCTGTTTATGATGTATCCAGTTTTGGCTGATAAATATAAATGTTTTTGTTGTATAGGCTTGGTGTTGATGCAAATGGGTATCACGACGCTGGAGTTGAAATCCTTAGAGGTAGATTGTCTGCATTCCTGTGCCAAAGTGCCTCAAGTAACATGGATCTGCCAAGCCAAATCGCTACTGTAACTGCTTTACTAGGGGTTATTTCTCTCAGTTTTGAAGAGCTTATTAATAGCGATAAGGAGCATCCAAAAGTTGCAAGTGATCCTAGTCCTATTGATTGTATAAGAAAATGGTTTTCTTTACTGACTAACGAACAGCAGTCCTTATCATCCGAAATTTTGATTGGTTTCCCTTCTAGGAGAACAGACAGTTTTGAATGACTAGTGTAAGTTGAGTAAAGTGTAAGTTGGGCTTGGCCTTGTATACACCATCTTTAAATCCCCTGAAAATATATTTTTTGTTGCCTCTATCGATGGCTCATTTTTGAGGTTCACTTGGTTTTGAATCCAATCAGAGCATGATCATCTCATTCTACTGCTTTTTACTTCCTCTGATTTTCCAGTCTGCAAAAATCAAAGGTGTGTGAATTAGCTCAAGAGCACTCTCTCTTGACCTAGAGGTCGAGGGAGCAAACCTTGTGGGGTTAGAACAAGAAGATAATTGGGATTTTGCCCATCAAAAAAAAAAAAGATGTGTGAATTAGTGAGATGAACAACTGGTGTCTAATGGGTTGGCTTATCTGTTTGGTGTCATGTTTGTAAGATGCTCAATTTCCTATTTTTAAAATGCAAAGTTGAACAAAGGTTGCGCGAGAAAGGTTTTTCTTACCATAATGATTATATCTTGTTCCGGCCAACGTAACATTAGAATCTTTTTCACCATTCAAGGTTATATTGCTTCTTGTACACTTTGTTTTTCGATCAGCTGATTTGAATAAGGAGTTTCTGTTTTTATTTTTTATTCTTGACTAGATTCTTTAATATAATAATCTGTGAGATTGAAGAAGTGGGTTATCCTCTCTATCTCCTCCCATTAGTTGGGGTTTGCTCCTTAAAAGTCCTCAATTTTGTTAATGGTGTACATCCATCATCTGAGCTTTTACATGTCTGAACTTGCTGAGTTTGACATGGATGTTGAATTTTAAGCAGGTTCTTGTACTTGAATACTTGTATAATCGTTTTTTAGACTTTCAGTACTTGTTTACATATTATGGCTCCGTTTGCTTCAACTTAAATTTTAGAAATTTTAAATTCTTATAATGCAATTTATACTAATAGAATCTCTACAATTTAAGCCGAAACAAACGGTGTCTATGTCCTAGTGTAGCTTACATTTTATTTGCTATGCAACTTTTCTCTGGTGTTAAGCTTTAGACTGGAATTGCTTTTGCTATTGTTGTCTCTAACATCTGTTATGCTTCGTCTTCAAATCTAACTTCATGATGTTGTTAGATGGGTGGATAGTTGTGTTTCATTCGGTTGCAATGAAGGAAGTTTCACGAAGAAGAAAGACATGGATTTGATTCATGAAGGTTTAGGTAATATATTGCTTCCCAATGCTAGACGCTTGTTACTGAAATATTTTAGTTTTTTTGATGGTTCTCTTGAAGTTGACTCCCTGACCGTCAAAAACTGTTGTTTTTTATTTTTTATTTTAATCAAATTGACTTGTTTTTTGTTCAAAACTTGTACCATCTTGTTGTGTAGTATATAGCTAGATATATTGTGACCGAGTTAAATTCAACTGCTTCCCATATTCCTAAATTTAAAATATAGAGAAATTACAGTATTATTACCTTTAAAATTGATCATTGTTGACCAAATAAGTCAAGGATAGCCATTTTCTAGTTGTGAATAATATTATTGACTAATGAACTCAATGCTAGGATTGACTAAATAAGTCAAGGTTCCTTCACTTCATGAAATTTTAATACCTGTTCTTCGGTATGCGAAGAAGTGGAAGGCTTTGTGCATGTGTAAATTTCTAATAACATTTTTTTGGTATGCGAAGAAGTGGAATGCTTTGCTCATGTCTGAAGAAGTTCAGTGGATCAACCTTGCTCTTTACTCGTGCCAATCTCCTGAAGTTACTCTTGAAATACTTCATCCCCCAAACTGTTGCTTCCCTGTAGCTCGTGTTTACCTGCTTATTTATCCCCAAGTCGAGATCCCTATAGTTTACGTAAGCAGCTCTTGGAGAATGAGAGACATGTTGCTGCATGTACTTGTACAGCATTCTTATCCAGTTCATATGCTTGTTGGACAGCATGACATTATTTCTTTCCCATTTCACCAAATACTGTATGTTGTACAAATTTCCTTTTCTATGAGGGAAAGGAATCTCTGTTTCTGATATCTCATTCATCCGTCCACCAAATGGATCCATTATAATGAAGACTAATTCTTCTTCCAGAAATCTTTCCCAAATCCCTTCGATCCCAGCGACAGGTATTGGTGCAGTCACAAAATCTGATTTTGCCTTGAAAATGCTCTTGAACAGGTCTGTTCTGGTTCGGAGAACATCCCATGACTGCCCTTTGGGGTATCCTGCAAAATATAGCGCAGATTCTATCCATGTCATTTCTGTGCAATTTTCTGCTCTCAATCCTAATTCGGGGAATTTTTTGTTCATCAATGGTATTAACTCATGGACAGTCCCAAGATATAATGAGTTAAAGGACGCTTGAATTGTCTTCTTCTTGGTTTTACCGTCTCCATCTACATTCTGGATAATGATTCTGATGAAGAGATCTTCAGCTAACTTGTTTGCAACATGTTGCCATCTGTGGACAAGATTTGTGGCACCTTGGTTCAACCTTATATCAATGTTGAAAACTGTCACCATAGGTGGCACCCGAACCAGCTTAATCTTCCACGAGACAATGACTCCGAAGCTGGCTCCTCCACCGCCTCTGATTGCCCAAAACAGATCTTCACCCATGGTTTCTCTATCAAGAATTCTTCCGTATACATCGATCAGGTATGCATCTATGACATTATCAGCTGCAAGTCCATATTTTCTCACCATATTACCGAACCCTCCACCACTAAAGTGCCCACCAATACCAACGCTGGGGCACATCCCTGCTGGGAACCCATGTACCCTACTTTTCTTGGCAATGGTATAATAGAGATCTCCTAGTGTTGCTCCAGATTGTACCCATGCTGTTTCGTCCTCAATATTTAATATGACCTGTCGGAGATTTATCAGGTCGATGATGATGAATGGGGTTTTGCAGAGATATGATTGGCCTTCATAATCATGGCCTCCACTTAGTATCCTAATTTGGTACCCAAGTTTTCTGCTGCAAAGTATGGCTGTTTGAATTTCTACTTCAGTGTAGGGTGTTATGATGTAGAGAGGCTTCCGGCTTGTGGAATTCACCCATCTTGGATTCTGTTGAGAGGACTGCAAGAGATATGAATATGAAGGTGAGCCTGGTATGTGGAGATAGTCTGAGGTGTTGATATATCTAGTGGAATGGAAGGTCATGCACTCTAGGAATGCTTCGTGTGTAGCACTGCAAGTTGGCCACATAGCCCAAAGCAAAAGTAGGTAAACTAGTTTGAGATTCCCCATCTATTGTCAGCTCGGTGGTTTTGCACTTGGTGCTAGTATTCCATGATTATTCCTGCCTTTTACGTAGTGAACTATGATGATTTTAGTGAAGCTAATTAAAAGTTTTTGATCTCAATTAGTATGTTTGTCTTTTAATATCTCATCCGGCAGTTTTTATTCTCCTACTATTTGTCTTTTCTGATTTACTACCTTCGGCATGCAGGTTGATATTATCGACCTCATTTTCTACTCCTCTTGTTGCATGAATTTTCTTTTGGAGTTAAGTGATGAATGAGTCTTGATTCCCTGGGTCCTTGTAATCCATTTGAATTGTGTAAATATTTTTATTTTCTAATTTTACGTGGTGGGTACACCGTGGCTGAGAGATCCCAATTTGGAGTTAAAATTAGTATTTAAATAATTAAAATCAACATTTGATGACTATGAAACAATAATAATAATTATAAAAATATGTATATTAATCAATCAACACATAAATTCAAACTAAATGTTTTAATTATTTAAAGTATTAGTGCTGTGTGGTTTGCACCACTGAATGCCAAAACCATATCCGTTCAAAAACTTATGAACAAAAATCGCAATTAAGAAGTTGATTCAATTAAAAATCAGTCGATTCAATTAAAAACCAGTCGGTTCAAAACAATTCAATCAATATAGGTTCGATTCCGGTTTAAATTGTCATCCTATACGTCACGTCCCTTTTTCTCGTAAACTTATTTAATCCAACCATAACTTTTAGAAACCAAATGATATAAACTATTCAAAAGAAATGTTATTATAGATTGGGACAAAATAAGATTGCCATCCATTATAAAGAACTGAAATGCTGAAAGCTGGCCATTTTTGTAGAACTGAAAATTGCTAGGCGCCCTCATTTCGCATCTTCTTTCATTTTGTACGATAAAAATTATACTCCGTATAAATTATTATTATTATTATTGTCATGAGACAATCTTGTTCTCTTTTCTTGGTTTGTTACATCAATCTTGGGATACTGTGTTCGTGGTAAAAAAAACAAAGGAAGTTGAATGGATCAACAATACTCTTCACATATGCCAATCTCTTGAAGTTGTTCGGGAAATACTTGGCACCCCAATAGCTTGCCGTGTTAGCATTCTTGTTCATCCCCAAACCAAAGCAAAATCTCTGTATTTCACAGTCCTTGGGGAAACATATGGAAGAATGTAACTTTAAACATATTTCACGGTCTAGAAAATTTGCGAGCAGGCAATATATATTCGGATTTGTATATCAAGTTATGCTAAAGTTTACATATGCTTTTGTAGGCACACGTGTCTAAAGTTATATAAGCCATTTGTGTTTCCCTTTTCTTAAACTGATTTAGCTCGATAACTTCTACCAAATCAGATTATGATCGCAAATACTCGAGCTTTGTTGTCTTCTAAATAAGCATACCACAAGAATAAATGTACCACCTAAAATCAAAGAAATTGTTTATCGCTTACATATACTGATACAACTCTCTTGCAGTACATTTTACAATATCCTTACTCTAAATGAATAGAAAGAACGAAAATAAAGAAAAAGATAAAAAGAAGCAAATAGTTGTCCCCGGCTTACAAGCTCTATCCTCTTCTTTTGGTTTTCTATGTCAATGTTGGGATGCTCTGTTCATGGTTGAAGAAATTAGTTGGATCAACCTTACTCTTTATGCAAGCCAATCTTCTAAAGTTGTGCTTGAAATACTTGGTACCCCAAACACTAGCTTCTTTAAAACTTGTATTAATGCCATTCTCATTCATTCCCAAATCAAGATCTCTATAATTCACATATGCACTTCTTGGAGACTTGGAAGCATAAGAAGCCATGTAAGCATAAAGCTTCCTAATCCAATCAACATGCTTTGCTTTAACATTTTCATCATCTTCAACCCAGATTGTTAAGTACTGAATCATGTACTTGTTTCCTTTTCTGTGAGGAAAAGGGGTTGCAGATTTTGAAATTTTGCTCATCATTCCACCAAATGGATTCCATATCATCAAAGGAATTTCCTCTTCCAGAAACAATTTCCATATCCCTTCAAGCCCACTTTCAGGAATAGGTTCTTTCACAAAATCTGACTTTGCTTTGAAATAGTTCTTGAACAATGGCTTACCTTGTAATAAGAAATCAACAGGTACAGTTGTAACATTAAAACCAGCAATGTAGAGCACAGATTCGATCCAGCTCATCTCGATACAGTCTTTCATGTCCAAGCCCAATTCTGGGAAGCTTTTCTTCATCACTTTGAGTAGTCTGTCAGTTCCACCAAGAAACAGTGCATTGAATGAAGTCTGCACAGTCTTTTCGCCTTTCTTAGCTGCATCGACAGGTTGGATTTGGACTCTGATGAACAGATCTTCATCGATCTTATGTGCTACATGTTGCCATTTATATAAAATTTTTGTTGCATTCTGTTCCAATGTCTTAGGAACTGTGAAAACTGTGACAGTTGATGGAACTGGAACCAACCTTATCTTCCACGAAACAATGATCCCAAAACTCCCTCCAGCCCCTCCTCTTATAGCCCAAAATAGATCTTCCCCCATTAGTTTTCGATCAAGAACTGTTCCATTTGCGCTAACCAACTGAGCATCAACAACATTGTCAGCTCCAAGGCCATATTTCCTCATCGTAGTACCATACGCCCCGCCTGTAATGTGCCCACCGACGCCTAAACTCGTGCAAAGCCCAGCAGCAAAGCCATGAACTCTGCTCTTTTCAGCAATTCTATAATAAACTTCACCCATGGTTGCACCAGCTTGAACCCATGCAGTGTTATCTTCTATGTTGACACTGATGGACCGGAGTTTAGAAAGATCAAGAATAAGAAATGGTAGTAGCATATCTGAGATGTAAGAGAGACATTCATAGTCATGGCCACCGCTTCGGACTCTGAGCTGAATCCGAAGCTGTTTTGAGCAAATGACAGCAGCTTGGATGTGGGAGATATCAGTTGGTGTGAAAATAATCTCGGGCTTTCGAACAGAATTGTCCAAACACCTGAGGTTTTGTGCTGTGGATCCAAGAATGGATGAGAATGAAGAAGAATTGTTTGGGGTATAGAAAGTTTTGGAGAATGGGATGGGGATTTTAGAATTGAGTAAAA
Organism: Centella asiatica; assembly: GCA_014636745.2. NCBI lineage: Eukaryota > Viridiplantae > Streptophyta > Magnoliopsida > Apiales > Apiaceae > Centella > Centella asiatica. Next base: position 42,254,439 of record CM025780.1, on the reverse strand, counting down.
GGCATTGCTTAAAATGATCTTGAATTGGATTTGAGTTGGCACATGAAAATGACAGAAGGATTGCAAAAAATGGAAAGAAAAAGGAGATGGTAGATGCCATAGCTCGGTGATGTTTCATTCTGTTTTGGGTTGAGATAGGGTGGTTCTATTATTTATGGGCTAAAAAAGGTGTTGATGATTGTGTGATTAGTGGAAACAGGATTTTGGATTTGGAAAGTAGTCATGTCTTACTTCATTATTATGCCAATTTGGTAGTTGTTGATTGCACCTAAAATACCATAAGTTATTGCTTGTTGATATTCTTCTTCGCAAACAACACACATTGATTCTCTATGTTTCATTATAGTTCAATCAATATGACATATGCACCGCTATGCATGTGACAATCAAATTCATTTTATTATAGTTGGTGGAAAGTGTGTTGTGAATAAATTCAATATCATACCTTTCTATATGTTACCATTAAAAAAATGGTCATTTTATCATTTTTGATACTTATTTTCTGTTCATTTTTGATATACGTAATGATTCGTCATAAAAAGTACCAGTAACATTGTTATTAATGAAAGTTTACAATAAAAGTCATGGGTTAAAAATGTATTTAATGACTCTTGTATATGAGTTCCATACAATTGTGTCTATTGTTAGTCTTCTTTATTAAAAAGAAGTTTAATTATTTATTAAATCTCGATCCATTGTATCGTTTTTTACAATAATTGATCCGACTTTTTGTTTGTGTGACCCTTTAAGAATTTCTCTTAACAATATCGGTAGCAGGTATGACCTATTAATAGTTAATTTATACGCAACTTTTTATGGTTTGCACGCGACTTGCTTTCAACAAAGTGAGCAATTATCTTTGTGTATTTATTGTAAGTATATTGATCCCCATGGCTCATGGATAGTCTTACGATTAAATAATGAGTTGGGGGCTCCATATGTTTTTTTAAAAAAAATTATCTACTACTAGTAGTAAGTTTCGTACAATACTATATACTTATTGACTATTGTTAGAATCGGAATATCAAATTTGTTGTTTCTAATATTGATTAATCTAAAATTGCTTTGCTGGAGTTAAAATACCTGACCAGCATTATGAATTGGAGCTGTTATTTACTCGTGTCAAGCAGCTCTTCTCGATGCCCGAGTGAAGTATGACTTGTGAGAAGTCTAGAACACAAACAATGAGAATTGACTCTTTTGTATTATTACTATTTTTTAATTTTTAGATTAGGAAAGAATGTTACTGTCTAGATTTCACGTATCTACACACTATCAATAGTTAGACCTAATAATTATAACTATAGTTTCTTCCTTTTTGCGAAGGCAAAATTTTATAACGGAAAAAACTTTATCCAAAAAAATTGGATAAAGATTATAAATACAAACTGAACCTCGAGGGTAAGAAACACCCACAGGGAAATCAATTGAAACAAGAAAAAACCTGAAGAACATTATAGCGTTAAATTCCTATCACAGTCTGGGGGAGAGGGAGAAGATTAGTTCTACACCTTGATTCTTTCAATTGAAAATATAAAGAAAACTCTCCCAAACACCATTTTCTTTTTCGTACAAGCTATCTGTAATTGGTTCATTTGCTGGGCTTCAAGTTTACTTTCGTTTGGAATAAGTGGTTCCTCAAAACCTTTTTCTTGGTTAGTCCCTTTACCCCTACGGCCCATGTTGATCGAAAAGAGAAAATTCCAAACCTTACGATTTTATCCATTTATTTCTATTTAAATTTAAATTTTAAAATCTAATAATAAAATTTATAATACCTAAATCTAAAATCTCCAAAACACAGTCGTTATCTCTTTGGCATGAGTTTAACTAAGGGGGTGTTCGGCAGCTCCTTTTAAAGAGCTTAAAATTCAAAAGTAATTTTTTTCACCAAACAATTCTAACTTCTCATTCAACTTATAATTCAAAATATAAAAGCAAGTAGAACTTACTTTTCAATAAGTTAACTTTTAATTCAAAGTGAGATTATAATACAAAAAGTAAAAATCACTCCCGAACATCTTCTAAATTACTCACCGGTCTAATTTCGATACAAAACTTATAAAATTATCACGCAAGTAAATTTTTTTTTAATCCCGTTACATCTTTCTGATAAAAAGAAGTTATAAAAATCTTGCGTAAATGGCGAATGTAGAAGGGAAAATCCATTCGGTCATTATCTAAAAATTTGATGAATGTATCAGGCTAGTTATCGCTATCTCCTTTACCAACTCTCTTCTTCTGGACGTTCTCCATCGACAAAACTTTCCGAAGAAGAAAAAACAGTTCCTTACATTTGTTCCGACTTTTCTTCTTTCCTTTTTCCAAGGACCGACAATGGAGGATTTAGACCATGAAGCTGTTTCTTTTGTAAGACACGGGTGCTATATATAATTTGGTTTCTTTTCTTTTCTCTCTGCTTATCTCTTTCCCACCTGTTACCTGTTTGTAGTGAACTTGCAACTTCTCAAAATCTATGTATGTTTTGGAATCAACAAAAGTAATACGGAGTAATAATAATATCCAGATTTGCAAATTTACTTCCAAGTCTTCAAAACTGCAATGTATCCACTAATTTTCAAGCAGATGGGGGAGAGCAGCATAGCATATTTCAGGATATTAGGGTTGCAATTATTGTTTTCAATATCACGATATTTCTTGTGGTCCTGAATCTTTTCTTTGTCAAGTTCATAATCTGGCCTAAAAAGTTGGGAAAATGATGACCACTCTTCCTATTTAGGAAACTTATGTTTCTTGCCACACTTTTAGAAATAATATTAATGACAAAATTGAGAGAGAGAGAGAGAGAGAGAGAGAGAGAGAGAGAGAGAGATTCTGAAAAGATTAAATTTTCTCGTGCAAATATCTTCTGCATTGTTAAGTTATATAATTATCATGTTTCTTTTATCCAACACATAGACTGGTCCGTTTACGTTTCAGCGCATGTCAAAATGTAAGTAAAGAAATGAACTGAAACAAGAACATAATTCGCGTTGTATTCAATTACCCAATTTAAAATAACCAACATACAGTTGACAAAACGAATATTGTAAAGACATATCATTACAACTTATAAGTTTAATAACCAAATAACAAAATGTTCAATGAACAATTTGTTAGATATCTTAATGTCCCAGCAGACAATTACGCACTGTTAATTGAATATTAAATCAACACATGAGCAGATATATTGATACTGAGAACAAGACAAAGATTTACAAATAACAAACAGAATTGAGAAAACAAATGTTCTAATTAGCAAGATAACCGTAAAACAAAAAAAAAACAAGAAAAAAAAAGAAAGGAAAGAGAACTTATCCGAACAAAAGAACAACTGAGTCGTCGATTTCTAGAAAATGAACAACTGTTCTTGAAGAAGTATTCGACCTATTCATATTGTGATGAGTTGTTGTAAATCTCTTTCTAAGATAAAACAACACAACACTGCTAAGACGCAATCAAATACCAATGCAACAGTGACTACTACTTCAGTTCGCCAGAAATCCAACAATAATATCTTACAGATTATGTACAGATTATGTGAGGGAGAATTATATTTGCAATATACGAGAACTAAAGTTTTTCCTTCATGTTTGCTTCAAGAAAAAACTCTATTTTAATCTGCCTAAAATAATATGTATTTATAGGTCATTGCATGGGCTATACCTAATTAGAATCGATTAGAAGACTTAATTATTATTTGATAATAATACATAATTTCAATTCGAATCAGTTCAGACTTTCCAAAATAAACTTCCACCGATGATCAAATATCATTTGATAGGTAAATTATCTGCCGATAAAAAAATATCATTCGATGAGTTAACTATCTGTTGATGAACAAATATCATCCAATGAATTAATTTATCCTCTGATGACCAACTTTATCATCTGATGACCAATTATCCTCCGATGAGCAAATTATCTGTCGATAACCAAATATCCTCCAACGGCCAAATTATATATCGATGACCAAATATCATCGATGAATAATTCCATCAGAAGATAAATATCAACGGATAATTCCATCAATGGATAAACACATTACTAGCTAAACACACCGCAACATATTAAACACATCCAGTCTCATTGTTACCAATTTATTGGAAGTATTTCTTGTCTCAATGTTACCCATTTATTGAAAGTTACTTTTCACCAATTTATCTATGAATGACTTAAATCCATGAACGAGTTTGATCCATGAACAATAATTAAAGTCCTATTAACAAGAATTAATTATCAAATATTAGTTTCAGAAAACATCATTAGGAATCCATTTTAATTAGACCCTAAAGTTTTACATTTTCTAACACGATTGCCAAAATGGTTTATTTTATCCTCTACTCTTAGTTTCTTACATCAATCTTGGGATGCTGAAACGTCAGGAATGAAATTTCATTCCTGAAACAAGAACAACATAATT
>CM025780.1:42227153-42245016 GCA_014636745.2 Centella asiatica | reverse complement strand
ATTGACATTTGAAATGCAACTGTGAGGTGCATAAACTAAGCATTTGTACTAAATTTCATGAAATAAAGTTTAATATTTAATTATACAATTCTTAATTAAAAATATAATATTAATATTTGTAAAAAATTTAAATATAATTTTTGTTTGAACGAAGAAGATATAGTACATTTTATATGTGCCACGTAACTTTTGACGACTTATTGGACTTTTCATTTTGTATGCTAGGTGTACGGTGAATAGGGCCGTAAATTGCGGTTTATGTGTTTGAGGGAGGTGCTATTTATGGTCATCTGGAAATGAAGAATCATGGGGTACTAGCCATTAATTTGGTGCTACGCACCTGAATTTACAAATTTTTCGTATAAGTATCGAGGGTGGTTGTTAAATTTAAAATGTAAAATTTTGATTTCTTATATAATTTGATCTTATTATGAAGCAGAGTGAGATAAATTAATAAATATTATAAAAATTATGAAATAAGAGTTAAAAATTTAAATCGTTTTACTACATTTCTTCACGGATGAATAAAATTAGAAAACGAGTTCATTAATTATTAATCTAAAATATTAGATTTAATGATTTTGATGTATTAATCTAAAATGGCATCTTTTTTGTTTTATGAAAAATTATAACAAAAATGCATAAAAAAGAGCATTTAAAATATTAAATAGAATAAGTGAAAAGTAACACTACTTTTGAAGTCTTTGGTGCTTTATACGTATATATAGATTTGGGTTTTAGATTCTTAGTGCTCCAAACGTAATAATTAATTTTTATTTAGGGGGAAAATGTGTTGATTTTTTAACAATTTCGCATATATTTTATTTCAACTTGGTATTGGTTGACTTTTGCAATTATTAGTTAGACCACTTTTAAAAAACTGATATTACAATGAAACAAATATTGGGTAGTTAGCTATGAGGTGCTTGTAAAACAATTATTAGTAATTGCAAGTTTCTTTAGTAAGAATCGTAAGCTTCCTTATGTAAGTTGAGCATTGTGCTCTAACTTTTGTAACATAAAAATGCATAAAAAAGAACATTTAAAGCATTAAATAAAATAAGTGAAAAGTGACATTATTTTTAGGGTTTCTGATACTTTATACATATATATAGATTTGGGTTTTAGATTCTTAGTGCTCCACACGTAACACATTATTTTTTATTTAGGGGGAAAATATGTTGATTATTTAACAATTTCGCATATATTTTATTTCAACTTGGTATTAGTTGACTTTTGCAATTATTAGTTAGACCACTTTTAAAAAACTGATATTACAATGAAACAATTATTGGGTAGTTAGCAATGAGGTGCTTGTGAAACAATTATTAGTAATTGCAAGTTTCTTTAGTAAGAATTGTAAGCTTCCTTATGTAAGTCGAGCATTGTGCTCTAACTTTTGTAGCATGCCACTAATTTTTAACTTCTAACGTATTTTGTACCCAACATATTTAATTTGTTTTAGATATATGTGAAACTATTATATATTTATATGTGTATTTTGTGTCCAGTGTTAAAACAGAAGGTTCATTAACTTGAACGGGTAGAAAGAGATGAAAATTGATAAAAAGAAAGTTTGCAAAAAGCATAAGTGAAATTGCAATAACCATATAATGTAATAAAGGTGTAATTTCCTTTTTTACCTCTTTTTTTTTTTTTTTTTTTTTTTTTGGGTTATATAGAATGAGGTGGGGCCATCAATAATGAAAGATCGGAGCAGACGTGATGACTTGACTTTGGTGTTAGCCAACTAAGAACGAGCATGGTACGATGCAAATCATCACATAAAATTGTTTACGTGCGATTTTTAAAATTTAAAATTACATATAAAATTAATAATATTAATTTAGTATAATTTGAACAAGTACAATATAATTTGAATTAAATGTGATTTCGATTTTAAAACACCACATATAACTTAAAATATAATAAAGATTAGATGCATATTATAGTGTCAAATATTTATAATTATTATTTTATAAATGCAAATTTAAATGTTAAGTATATAAACGTTCACATCTGCAATATATTTATTTTGAGAAAAAGTCTCCTTATATATTACTATATATATCATTGATATTATAACAAATTCGAATGCACAATTAAAAATATTCATAAAAAAGGAGATATATTTAGAATGATAAACTAAAATAATAATTAAAAAAAATAATACGCGAGGTTCAGTTTTGATATGTATAATTTCTCCCTAACCATTTGGTTGCGGTTTTTCAATCCAAAACTACTTCGTACATTAAAATTAATGGTGCAATTTTATCGATTTTGGTGAAATTTCAGTTCTATTTTTTATTTTTTGCTAACCCCTATTAACAACAAAGTGAATCAATGATTATGTGTATTTTATATATGGCAGTAATAAAATTTCACATACTTTATAATGAAATTATATTGTTGTTGTTAGAGTCGTAAGTTGCTTGCTTGTTCAGTTTAATTTGGTACGTTTAAATTTTGTTCAGCACGATTTGTTTATATTAAATGAGTTGAGTTTGAACATAACATTTTGTTCGTTTTACTTTTTAAGCTCACTTTGGTTATGCTCGGATTTAAAAACTTGAATAAGTTTAGTTTGTTCAACTTTTTAAATAAACAAAGTGATATTGAATACAATTTTTTATTCGTTAACAAAAATATATTCGACTAGATTTGATTTGAATAAAAATCAAATTCAAATTGACGACTCAACTCTTTTATAACCTTAGTTGTCATCACCAAAAAAATAAAATAAAATAAAATTTTCTTTATATAACTAAATCACCTTGGTTTGAATTCCCTCCCATTTTTGATTACCTGATATATCTGTATATACTTTCTCTCTCTGTCACACACACACACACACACACACACACACATATATATATCCTTCTTTGCCTTAGAGACAAAAGATGGCTTGAGTTTGACGACTCCCTTCTAGGGATGGTTGAAACCAGCCTTTGTAATGGACCAATCTACTTTGATTGTTTCCCAAATTTCACCGTCTTCCTTAGAGATAGAAATATCCTTGACTCCTTAACCCTTAATGTTAAGACCAATAACTTTAAGACCAAGGCTGGAACCCAACCAGTAGCTATTATCTATAGAATTCAGTATAAAGCCATGAATTCTGCCTTCAACACAGGAGCCATGAGAACTCTTCACAAAGACGAAACTGTTCTCTTCCAAACTGACCTGCAAAAATCCCATTTATCTATCCCTAAACCCATTTCGTGGAATCGGGTAAGTTTACCCCAAAATTGGCTTCTCAAAGACGCCGTCCTTGCTAAAAAATCGGAGAATACGACTGTCTCTAGAATACAACAGTTTTCTAGCGGCACAGTCTCAATCTCCTTCCAAAAGTCTAACAGCAATAGGTCCTTTAGTCAAAGGATTGATAGTCTCCCAACTGAGATCTTGGCAGACCACCAGCCTTCTCGGCATTCAGTCTCCATAGTTATCACACAACTTCAAGACTTGAATCTTGAATCCAGGATTCCTCAAGCCCATTACACTGTTCAATCGGCACCGACGGAAACTACCCATCAGGAGGTAGAAATTGATGGTACTATATCGCCAACATATTCTTCAATACAATCAGAATTAAATGTTTTACAAACTGATTTTCAAATTAATAAAGAAAAGCTGAGAGCCCAGTTTGACTCTCCTCATAATGTTTCCAGAAAAAATTGATTTCTTCAAACTTTTCAAAGATCTGCTAGACAGGAAACCCAAGAACAATATTATGAGTTTTTAAATTTTGCAAAAGAACAAATTGAATTTTTTGAATGGTTTCAAGCTTATGCTGATTTCAAAAAAATTGATTATCCTTTTTCCAAAACCTTAAATGTCTCTAGACTCTGGCAGACAATTCAAAGTGCGAATATCACTTCTGAATTTCCACCAACAAAAGGGATTAAAGTGCATGTTGATATCATAAATACAATAAATGCTACACCTTTCAAAAGAAAAGAAGGAGATGTTCTTATTGCCAAAGACATACAAAATATTTATGAACAAAATAATTATACTAATAAGTATTTACAAGTTATTGGAGAATATCTGGCGACTAAATCTCCTCAGCCTTCCACTCCGGCACAAAATTCAAGTCTTTCAAAGCCTACTCAATCTTCCAATATTCCTTTATTTAAACCCCATGAAATTCCTCAGAAGTATAAAAGGGAACCTTCGAAGAAGAGCACCACTAGTCATCAGATTACGGAGATCCAAAACAAAATAGCCGAGATACAGGCTACCATTCCAGTCACTATCCCAGAGTCACCTTGTACTCCTCCCCATCACTCCACTAAGAACTCAGTTGCAGTTCTTAAAGAAACGGATTCTGACACCGAATCACAAAATAGCCATCAAGAGCGACGAGAAGTCCCTTCTGACTTTGGAATAGCTCTCCTAAGATTCAACAATCGGCAAAACTGGAGGACTTCCCAAAAGTTGTACTACCCAAGAGCTACTCACCCTGATGTAGCACTTGAAGAACAGCCTAATATCCTTCAAAATTGCTATAATGGCAACAACATCTATGAATGGAACATAGATGGGGATTCTGAATAAAATATCCTAAAAAAGCTCCAACAAATGTCTATGGTTGCCACAGCCTATAGGACAACCCACAATGCCTCTAACTAGCTTGTTGCTCATATTATCATTGCCGGTTTCACTGGCCAGCTTAAAGGATGGTGGGATAAGCACATTCAAGAGAGTGATAAACATGATATTCTTTATGCCATAAAGCTAGATTTAGATAACCAACCAATCTTTCATGATGGTGAAAACATCTCTGATGTTGTAGCCACTCTTATCTACACCATTGCCAAAACCTTTGTTGGAAATCCAGGTATCTTCCGAGAAAAGTCCACAGAAATCCTCAATAACCTTAAGTGCAAAACCCTGACGGATTATCGATGGTACAAAGATACCTTCATGACTAGAATCTACTCTAGAGTCGATGGTAATCTCCAGTACTGGAAAGAAAAATTCTTTGATGGATTACCTAAATCCTTACGAGACCTGGTTCGCGAGGATCTCAAAGAACAATATAATGATGTCATTCCTTGGCAAGACATCACTTATGGTCAATTATCCAACCAAATCCAGCAGGTCGCCCTCAAAATTTGTCGTCAAGATAAAATGATGAGGCACTTAGCCAATGATAGAGCCCAAAGAAGTAGAGACTTGGGAAGTTTCTGTGAACAATTTGGATTACCCTCCTGCAACACCAAAACCCACAAAAGGCCCAAGAACAAGCTCATGCATAATGAGCCTCACAAGACCCCCTATAAACCTTTTAAAAAATTCCAAACCAGACCTAGATCTTATCCCAAACGTAGTAACAATCAGGCTAGATTGCGTGATAACAATCCAACTAAGCCAGCCTTGCCCGCTCCCAACAATAACCTTTGTTTCAAATGTCATAAACCTGGGCACATAGAGAAATATTGTCGCTTTACCAAAAGGCTTAGAACCCTTTCAGGGATAGATGATTCCCTCCTTGACCAAATCCAGAATCTGTTAATCGAAGATAGTTAATCCGAAACTGATGATGAATGCCTTAACCATCTCCGAGACGATGGACTTTACTCATCTTCTTCCGATCAATCCTCCGACAAAGAAGACCAAGGAACCATTAATGTCCTTACCAAAGAGCAAGACCTCCTTCTTGAACTAATAGGACAACTCTCTGATCCCGACCAAAAACAATCTTACCTTAACCAATTCAAAAAGACTTTGGAGAAACCTTCTTCTTTTGAGAAAACTTTTCACAAGGACCCAAGACTCAATAATACCTACAATTTTAAAGACATTCTTAATCGATTTCTTACTAAACCAAAAATTATCACCGTCCAAGATCTCCAAACAGAGATTGCCATCCTCAAAGAAGATATTAGGTAGATGAAAGCTCGTCAAGAAATTGATCAATTAGTTCTCCAACAACTGGTCGATCAAAAGCTGGGTCCTTCTTGTGCTGCCCCTCCTGAACCTTCCAACAACCTTCAAGACAATAGTTTTTTAAACTATATGTCAAAAATGTCTATCCAGAGATGGCACGTTAGACTTACCCTACAGATTAAAGATTTTATCCTTGAAATTTCAGCCTTGCTTGACACTGGAGCAGACCTTAACTGCATACAGGAAGGCCTTATCCCCCACAAAGTTTTTTGAAAAAACTATCGAAGGACTCCGTGCAGGTAACGGAAAGAAATTAGGGATCAACTACAAAATTTCAGATGTTGATGTTAAGATTCCTAACTCTGCCTTCTCCCTTAAAACCTCTTTCTTATTAGTTAAAGACATCACCAATCCTATTATCTTAGGAACCCCTTTTATCCAGCAGATCATCCCCTTCATAGTCACCAATCAGGGTATCCAGATTGAGTATACTTCCATCGTCCTTCCCTTTGATAGACCTCTTATCCACAAAGATCTCCATCTACTAAAGTCTAAGAAAACGCAAATTAACTATCTCAAGGAAGAGATAGTTCATCAGCGCATCGAGAGCCAGTTGCAAAACCCTTCTATTAAGAATAGAATCCAGACTTTTGAAAACAAGATTATCACTCAACTCTGTGCCAACGTACCCAATGCTTTTTGGGATTGAAAAAATCATAGTGTCAGACTCCCTTACGAGCCTAATTTTGATGAAAAAACCATCCCAACCAAAGCCAGACCCATCCAGATGAATCATGAAATCATCACCCATTGTCAAAAGGAGATTCAAGACCTCCTAAAGAAAAGGATTATATCGCACAACAAATCTCCTTGGAGCTGTGCAGCCTTTTATGTCAACAAAAGCTCTGAAATTGAAAGAGGAGCACCTCGTTTAGTCATCAATTACAAACCTCTTAACCAAGCCCTGAGATGGATTAGGTACCCCATCCCTAATAAAAAGGATCTCCTCCAGCGTTTATATGCTTCTCATATATTTTCAAAATTTGACTTAAAATCTGTATTTTGGTAGATTCAAATTGATCCGAGAGATCGTTACAAAACTGCTTTCACGGTCCCCTTCGGGCAATATGAGTGGAATGTCAGGTCGTTTGGCCTAAAAAATGCCCCTTTAGAATTTCAAAAAATTATGAATAACATTTTTAATGATTATTCAAAATTTATTATCGTTTATATTGATGATGTTTTAGTCTTCTCTGATAGCCTAGAACAACACTTTAAGCATTTGCATATTTTCTTTAGCATTATCAAAACTAATGGTTTGGTTCTTTCAAAAACTAAAATCTGTCTTTTTCAAACAAAAATCAGGTTTTTAGATCACATTATACGGCTAGGAACTATTGTCCCTATCAATCGTTGCATTTTATTCGCTGATAAATTTCCTGATCAAATTATTGACAAAACACAACTTCAAAGGTTTCTTGGTTGTGTCAATTATGTTTCTGAATTTATCCCTGGTTTAAGCAATCTTTTGAAACCTCTTCATGATCGGCTTAAACAGCCTCCTCCCCCCTGGACTTCTGTGCATACTCATGTAGTTCAGGAAGTTAAAAAAAAGGTCAAGCATTTACCATGTTTATCATTATCTGATCCATCTACATACAAAATTGTTCAAACTGATGCATCTGACATAGGATATGGAGGCATCTTAAAACAAAAGAAAGAAGGTAAAGAGCATATCATTGCATTTACTTCAAAGCATTGGAATAGTTCCCAGCAGAACTATCCTACTATTAAAAAAGAAATTTTAACCATTGTTTTGTGCATCACAAAATTTCAATCTGATTTATTAAATCAAAAATTTTTAGTTCGAATTGATTGTCATGTAGCAAAATCTGTTTTGCAAAAGGATGTAAAAAACCTTGCCAGTAAGCAAACTTTTGCCCGATGGCAAGCTATTTTATCAATATTTGATTTTGACATTGAATATATTAAAGGAAACTCCAACCATATCCCAGATTTTCTAACCCGAGAATTCCTTCAAAACAGATATGCCCCCAAAGAAGAAAGATAAGGCTCTTGCCTTAAAAGCTGCTTTAGCTGAGAAATCAGCTCGACAATCTTGCCCAAAATCCCAAGATTCTGTTGAATCTTCGCAAAAGCCCAAGCCAGTTACCTCTACGGACTATGCTAATCAACCAATCTAGACCAGAAATCATTTCTCTGCCCTTGTAGAGACGAAACCCTTATCTATTGATAAGGTCAAGAGATGGGCAGACATTGCTTCTGATGAGGATGAAGATTCTCAGTCTCAATCATTTTACCCAGAAGAATTTCTCTCCTGGTGCAAAAGCATGGGGATCCCTCCCCCTCAGGTAATTCCTCAGATCCCAAAAGTGGAGACTTCTGAATCTCAGATTCATTACCCCATTTCTTAATCCCAATCCTTGGTGGGTAAAGCCCCAAGAAAATCCCAATCTCTGGTGGGTAAAACCCCAGGCACCTTCATTCCTTTTGTCCTTTCTCCAAAACCGCTTCCCTCTTTTTCAGAAGCGCCACAATATTTCAAATCCCAATATATCCAAACAATTATTCAAATGAAGTCAGATTTCTGGTATCCTGATCCAAACATTGCTGCCAAACAATTGCTTCCTGGTGATCACAAATTTATCCCTAGCCATCTCCACAGAAATCAAAGGTTTTTTAAATTTATCTTGGTAGATTCTAAGTCTATCCTTCTCAAACAATATCAAGATAAAACTCAAATTTTTATCATCCATACTACCGTTCAGATTATGAAAGTCATTTCTCCCTCTGAATGGATAAAAAATCATCCAATCCTTAAAGGGACTCCGGCCTCTAACAAATTTAAACTTTTGTCTGATTCGATCAGATTATCTCAAACCTTTACCCCCCAGACTTACAATTACTGGGATTATATTAAAGTTTGGAAACTTGCTTTCACAAAACAAAACCCTATAGAAAAACATTCATGGTTTTTCTACTTCAAAAGAAACCAGTCTTTTCATTTCCCAAATTGGTTCCTAACCCAATGGTGGCCTATTTTTGGTCCATCTTTTGAAATCCTTCCTCCTCTTATCAAAGACGGATATTAATATTTTTCTGGCAGGTTTCAGCCACCTCAATCTACCCCCATACCCATATCTCTGCAATTTTTCTCTAGATTTGCCCTGGCATAGATCCATTGTCAAAAGATCAAGTACCACAAGCCGCCTACAGGGACTCCCTTTCCTCGCCCTCCAAGGATACACAAAATGGTAGAAAGATTTCAACTCCAGTCATGCCACCACCCCAGCAATCCAACAGTGGTTCAAGACGAATCCATAATTTATCAAGACAATAGAGGTTGAGCAGACTCAGTTCATTGCTCAAAAATCTGTTTTATCCGCCAGCATAGCTACAGCTTCTACAGAAGATGACCTTCTCAAGATTATGCTCTAGCTCTCCAAAAAGCTCAGCTCCAAATCTACCGAAACCAGTACTTCAGCCTCAAAAGAAACAGGAACCTCACTTCGACGTCAACCTAGATGACGATGAAGACTTTCTCTTGTCTGAAGAAGGCGAAGAATAAATAAAAAAAATAAAAAATTGTTGACTTTCACTGTAGCATTCTACTGTAGCAAATTTGACTTTTTACTGTAGCATTTTACTGTAGACTGTCACTGTAGCAGTTTGACTTTCACTGTAGTACTTTTACTGTAAGCCACTGTAGCAGTCCAAAATTTGTCTATTTAAAGCGACCTCTTCCTTTCTGAAAAGGCATGTAATTTTTAGAGTATTCTCTCCTGAATCCTCTCTCCCTAAAGGTAGTCAACTTCCTTTAGTATTTCAATCTTGTAATTTTCAGTTTATTTTCAGTTTCAATCTTGTAATAAACTTTAATTTTATAATACAATCTGCATATGGTCGGTTCTACCGCCTAACTTTATTTATATATTATTGTTTCATACTGTTCTTACATTCATCTGCATATGGTCGGTTCAACCGCCTAACTTTTATCTGCTTTCATTCATATTAATTTCTGCATTCTTATGCGCCTTTACTCCCCATTCTGCTAGTGTCATTTTTATCTTTTAGCATCTGCTTCATATACTTATAAAACTAAAGGTTTGTACGACTTTTTAGTTAGTCCACATCATATTAAATATCAAAATTAATAAAATAAAAAAATTAAATTATAAACTACGTTGTAATCAAAGATTTTTGTAATAACTTACAAAATTATAGTAGTCTATTTTCATTTTAATTTTAGTTTCTTTTTTGGGGTAGTTTTTTTCTTTCTTAAACAATAAAAAAAATGTAATATAAATTCATTTTAATTTTTAAGAATCCTACATCTTTAATAATATAGATATCAACAAAATAAATTTAAAAAATATTAATTTAAAATTTAATATATTATCGTTTAAAGTAAAAATTGAAAGTTATTTTCAAAAATTGAAACGGTAAATTGAGTTATAAGTTTGAAAGATATAAAAATTCGGAGAAGCAGGGTAAATGCAGGGAACGACTTTCCTCGTTCACTCTCCATCTTTCTTCTCTCTGGTTAGAGCTGTTTCCATTCTTGTAAATTATGGAGACCCATATAATTGGATTAATGCACTCACGACGACAAATAACTGATCCGAAAATTTTCAATCTTCTCCATCTTTTCATCACTTTCTTCTTTGTCCATCTTGATACTTTCTTCTAACCTTAAAACCAAACCCTATTTTACTTAATTTTCTTGCTGACTGAAGTGATATAAGCTGATTGCAATTGAACTAATATCAAGTTTCAAAGTCGCATAGACGGAATCGCTGCGGCGGCGCTACGATTGCATTAGCGACAGCGGTAATATTGCGTCGACAGCGCAGCGGCGGCGATGAACTGCATTTACGATGGTGCGGAATTCTCAGGCATACCTATTACCATAAATCATGAACAAAATTAATATTCCTATCTTGTAACAAAGACATCAGGACTAATATGGACGTAAAGATGATAATTGTACCAGTAATCAGCAATGCGCAATTGTACAAATGGTTTTATAAATTTTATTTCTTCTGTCTCATGTGATTAATTATTAGTTGTGTTTATGGTCTTAGTGGGATGTATGATGTACATCATAATTGAAATCATAAGTATAATAGTACAACAAGATAACAATGAATATTTTCTTATATAATAAGAAACTATATTTATCATCTTTGTATTCATCCCATACAAGCACTGGGATATAAATAAGTACAAAGATCACAGTACTAGATATGGAGGACATCCTAAAGTGATCCATATTCTTTAATTAAAAAAAAAACATAGTACCTTTTTTGTTTTAATAGATTCCAAGTAATCAGTTTTTTCTGTGATAGCTTTATCCATGCCTCCCTTTTCTAACCCATCTGAATGTTGGTTTTGGAAGTATTGGTATGCTTTGTTCATGGTTAAAGAAGTTGTCTGGATCAGCCTTAGTCTTTACATGCACCAGTTTGTTGAAATTGTTCTTGTAATACTTGTACCCCCAAACACTCGCCTGCATGAAACTTGTGCTTGCATTCTTCTTCATCCCCAAATCAAGGTCTCTGTAGTTCACATACGCCGCTCGTGGGAACATGGGAACATAGGCAGCCATGTAATTGTGAAGCTTTCGGATCCAATCAACGTGCTTCGTTACAGATTCCTCTTCTGCGTCGTTCCAAAGTGTGAGGTACTGAATCATGCATAATGTGCCTTTCCTATGAGGAAAAGGGATTTCGGATTCAGAAATCTCGCTCATCTTTCCTCCGAATGGATTCATTATCATCAGAGGTGAATCCTCTTCCAAAAGCCTTTTCCATAGCCCCTCAAGCCCTGTTTCTGGTATAGGCTCTCTCACAAAATCAGACTTTGCCTTGAAATAGTTCTTGAATGTTGACTTCCCCTGAAGCAGGACTTCTGCAGATGCAGTAGAAGGATATCCCCCAATATAAAGAACTGATTCAAGCCAGCTCATCTCAGTGCAGTCTGTTTTCTTTAATCCCAGTTCAGGAAAGCTCACTCCCATGACACGAAGCAGTCTGTCTGTTGTGCCAAGAAACAATGCATTATAAAGAGTTATTATGGTCCTTTCACCCTTTTGAGCTGCAGCTGCAGGTTGTATGATGACTCTGATGAAGAGATCCTCATCAAGCTTATCTGCCACTTGTTGCCATTTGGATAAAATTTTGGTGGCATTCTGTTCCAAGGTCTTGGGAACTGTAAAAACTGTCACAGTTGATGGAACAGGAACCAACTTTATTTTCCACGACAATATGATCCCAAAACTCCCACCTCCACCTCCTCTAATAGCCCAAAAGAGATCTTCTCCCATTGCTTGTCGATCCATTATCTTCCCATTCGCGTCAACTATTAGAGCATCAACAACATTGTCAGCTCCAAGGCCGTATTTCCTCATCATAGGACCATACGCACCGCCTGTTATGTGCCCACCGATACCTAGACTCGTGCAAAGGCCAGCTGCAAAGCCATGGACTCTGCTCTTCTCAGCAATTCTGTAGTATACTTCACCAGTGGTTGCACCAGCTTGAACCCATGCAGTGTTATCTTCAATGTTAACACTGATGGATCGAAGTTTTGAAAGATCAACAACAAGAAATGGTTGTTCCATTTCTGAAATGTAGGAGATGCCTTCGTAGTCGTGGCCCCCACTCCGGACTCTGAGCTGAATACCAAGCTGTTTTGAGCAGATAACTGCAGCTTGGATGTGGGATTCTTGCGAAGGTGTGAAAATGAGCAAAGGCTTTGGCACAGAAGGCGCCAAGCACCGGAGGTTTTGAGCAGAAGATTGAAGAATGGAGGTGAATGAAGAGATGTTTCGGGTGTATAAGCTTGTGGAGAATGGGATGGAATTGTCGGAATGTGAAGAAAGACAATCGTAAAAATCATCTTCAAGTGGATTTGATGCAGCCCTCAAAGCTAAAAACATCAGAATTAAAAGACTAAAACTTGGGACTAGGATAGATTTTGAGAATGCCATATTGGTTTGATGTCCTTGTCTTGTGTTCCGAGGTGCTATTTATAGACCAGTGAAATATTAATGGTGACAATATACATGAGGTAATGCAGACGTATTGGTTATAAAGATTTGAAAATGGCGTTGATGATGGTAGTGCTTCAACTTCACCAATAATGTGTTGTGGGTATATAAAATGAGCTTTAGATAATGGATTTGATTTTAGCTGCTTTTGACCTTGGCAACTATTTCAAAAGAGGTTGATTTGATGAAATTAAGAATCCAGACTTTTTCTTTGGTATAGACAGGGAAAAAACAGGACAACTGCTGTATACAATGAGAATAATTAGTTTCTCACGATGAGTGGTATAGACTGTGGAGGGGAGTTAAAACGAACATGTAGACGTTGCCGTGTTCGGCATTGTATAGTGCAATCATCTGCAATGGCATGTCGAATCAGATTTATGTAAAATTGTCGTTCTTGTAACATTGGGTATTACGGTCATTCAAGTGTTGACACGCATCACAATTTCACAAAGTAGGGAAGTAATCTTTTATACATCTCTATTTTTTACATCAAATTATTTAATCCAACATATCATATATCTGTAAGACTATGTTTGTTTCAGTTTAAATTTTAGATGTGTTAGAATTTAAAATCTCTAAAACTTTAGTCGAAACAAACAAGTCTTATGTCGTAATCAAAATCTTACATTTTCGTAAGAGCAAATTGAGAGAATATCTAGCTTTTCTTCTTTTTGAGTTTATAACTTGGTAATTTTTAAAAAATATGAAATCTCTCCCCCTCATGCCACGGGCTCTAGTCTACGAAACCCTCCCCACCAACGCAACAAATTTATTGACCTTGCTCTTCACTTCACAACTTCGCATGGTATAATTTCTTCATAATTTTTAAAATTTGAAGTGATCGGTACATACTTTCATAGTCGGTCCTCGTAGTGGCAAAAATAAAACTCAAGTAATAATATCCGTATTATATAGGATCAGTGATTAACAAAAGAAAAAAAAATGTTTTGCCAACCCCAAAGCGAGAGCACATTAATCTTGGTTCGTAAAGCTGGTTGGAGTTTTGGACAAACACTAAGGTGACAGAATTTGAAAATACTGCTATAAATTAAAATAAAACGTAGACATCTATCAGAAAAAGCACTATGAAACACAGAGCCATAGATGGTGTTATTAGTGCTGAACAAATTAATAATATCAGTGCCAACTTACTCCACCTTCATAAAAATATCTTCTTCACCATTAAATTGTTGTAGCTTTGTGTTTCCTCATTTTTGGAGATGCAAGGAAGTCTACAACCATGTGGGAAATGGAAGTTGAGGAACATTTTCCAAATTGTGAATGTTTTCTCATATGATTACATTTTGACTGAAAATTCCCAATGCCACTTCCCAAAAGAAAAAATTCCCAATGCTTCCTCCAGTTAGTAATTATCTATTAATCTGCATAACTTCTAGATCACCGATGTGTATCGTATTCTTGTTGAATTTCTATTTTCGACCACCACCACTAATTTTGACAAATTCAGTCTCTTTTGTCTTTTTTTTTTTTTTTTTTGTTACTTAATGTAAAAGTTTAAATTAAAGGAATGCTTTAAAATTTAATACGAGTACATGACATACCTAAAAAAGATTTACAATAATACTTGCACCAACTAAACCAGCATAAAAAATCAAATTACTCTGTCATTTTACACTACGCGAAAGTTTCTTTTTGATAACAATATGTCAATATATATATATCCTCATGACCCACGCAACAACAGCCTAACATTGTTTAGTGTGCGCCACTATTTACAATTGGATCCACTTATTTCTGAATATAAGTTTGGCACATTGATCCCCTTATTATATATATGTGTCTAGAGATATGTTCAAATTTTCTAGATCAAATGATAACATATTAGTATCTTAAATTTTAAATTAATCTTAGTTTTGTTCATTTTAATTGATACAATAATAATTTTATAATTTATGACAAAAAATCTTTAATTTGTATTCAAAATTTTCATAAATCATATTAATTTTAAATTTAATATGTTGAAACATATCTTTAATTTCAAATCAGATGATGATGATATATATTTAGAGTAATAGTTGCCAAATAACAAGTGACCACTTTCCCATGGATGACTACAAGTGCGTGCATCGTGTATAATGCGGGACAAAATGGCTTCAATAAATTTCAGCCACCAATTGTTACCATTTCAAAAAACAAAAAAACAAAAAAAGGCAGCCACCAGTTTAATCACAAAATAAGTAGGTGTTTGCTGACGTATGAGTTCTGGGAATAATTTTGGTTGAAAACTCATTTTCGCTGAAAAGAAGAGTAACTAGAAGGAAATGATACTTGGGGAGAACCATTTTTACATGAATATTGCAAATTCAGCCGATAAGCAAGCAAACAAAGAGATTACTGAACAGATTTGGAGAAGTTCTCGCGAGTTAAATTAGACAAAATCTTACTGTTTATAAATGAATGTTAAACAAATACGGAACCAAAGCAAGTGGAACGGGACCTATATAATGGGACAAGAGAATAGAAACAAGAAGTTGTCACAAACTTAACTTGCAAACAAGTTAACCGTATAAAATGGAGAATTACATTTAGATCTGTCTTGCCTTTTGTTAATATATTGGGTATTTAGGTTTTTTTCATTCCCCGCAATATTTAGTTTATTTTGACATTTGCAATTCATGGTTTTTCTTTATGGGAAATTTTATAATAAAGAAATTTGCTTCGACGTTGATCTCATATATGTTGGATACTGACAATTAGCTGATCTTACAGTTGGTCACAATGTAAACTATTGGATTTCAAATGGAATAAGAATATGTCGTCTACTTAATTCTATAGTATACATGGCACTTATATGAATTAATATAGTTCCGACGTGTTAAATTGCGAGTATGCTATCATATATAAAAATGTACATGTACATACTATTCTCAATTTACAGAAAGAAAAAAAAAATGTTTGATGCGCTTAATATATACGGAGTACTACTAACAGGTAAATAGGATCAATTATTTGTCCAAGTGAACACATTTGAAATATTAGAAGTAATCGTATCAGATATAAAGCGAACACCAAAGTCATGTCATCTGCTCCGGTCTATCATTATCATTATCATTATTGAGGGCATTAGGGTGAGTAAAAACCTGAATCACAAATCCAAATAGCATCAAAAATCGATTAAATTGCATTTACTTAAATTGTATTATTGATTTTGACGCATGTGACAATTTTAAGAGTTGAAAACTGCAACATGTGGCTCAATTGTGATTGTAAAGGAAAATCTTACATACCAAAGCGAGTAGTTCCAAAATTATTATTACTTAAATGATTGTTTCTTCCAAAAAAATTTGAAATATTTTTGTCCTATTTTCAAACTTAAACCGCACTTCTTACTAACACTATCATATTTATATAAACTGCAAAAAATACTGATTTTATATGCGATTTTTTTAGGATATAGAAACCGCGCCTAATCTATTCCATGCGACTGGTTTCGATTTCTTTACATTTTAATTTTCATCTCTTACAATCCGTTCAAGTTGAATGAAACTACACAAGGAAGATTAGGAATCTTTACGGGAAAAAAACTTGCAATTACTAATAACTGTCAATCTTTCCTGACTGTAATATAAAATAATTCAACCTACAAACAATCTCACAAGCACCTCATTATTACTTCCATTATTTGTCTCATAAATGTGGTCTAACTTCTCCTTCTTCACCGGTAGGAGCGTAAACGAGTCGAATTCGAATGAATAATAATGTGTTCAGATTTTATTCTAATAATTTTTTTGATACTCAAATTTGAATTCGAGTATTTACTCGAATAGAATTTCGGTACTTAGATTCTACTCTAGTCAAATTCGAGTCGATTACGAACTACTCACGATCACATAAATTTGGTAAAAATTTTCATAATAAATACAATTTTTTATTTTTTTAGGATAAAAATTATATATAATAATTCATTTTATTTATGAACATTAAATTTAGAGTATTTGTTCAATATGTATAATATTTAAATGTATTATTAAGACATAATTGGTTATAAATTTCTAAAAAATGTTAGGAAAAACCTTTGCGATGGTCCATAAACTATATCAGTTTTACACATTTGGTCCCCAAACTTTTTTCGCAACTTGTTTGATACACAAACTTTTTAAAATATGCGCAATCAAGAAATTTCATCAATTACTCGTTAAATCTGATAAAAAATACACTCATGTGAATCACACATGTAATAAAATGATCAGTTTATGTCATATGTAAACTTTATTTTCGACTATTCTCGAGATATATCAACTTGCAAATTTGATCAAAAATTTACAAAGAGAATTTCTTAATAAAATAAAAACTAAAAATTAAATGTATAACTTATATTAATGTTTTTTCTTTCAGACTGCGTATGTTTTAAAAATTTTATGTACCAATCAAGTTGCGAAAAAAGTTTGGGAATCAAATGCGCAAAACTGATATAGTTCGGGACTGTCGAATAAGTTTTCCCAAAATATTTTGATATTTTAGTATAAAAAGAGGAAGCGAACTACTGGCGAATACGTATGTGCTTTTATTCTACTCATTTAACTTATCGAACTTTAAATTCAATATAAAGTTTGATTCATTTTTATATCAAATCTAAATCGAATCAATTAATTTTCAAATCGAGTCCGAACGAATCATAAACTGTTTGAATTGAATAACAACCCTATTCACCGTACAACTAGCATACAAAATGAAAAGTCCAATAAGTCGTCAAAAGTTTCGTGGCACATATAAAATGTACTATATCTTCTTTAATCAAAAAATTTTATATTTAAATTTTTTACGGATATCAATATTAAATTTTTAACTGAGAATTGAATGTTTAAATATTAAATTTATATTTGTAACAAATGCTTAGTTTATGCACCTCACAGTTGCATTTCAAATGTCAAT
>CM025780.1:42207498-42226753 GCA_014636745.2 Centella asiatica | reverse complement strand
AATTATGTTGTTCTTGTTTCAGGAATGAAATTTCATTCCTGACGTTTTTGCCTTCTGGTCGGATAAAAGAAACAATGATAATTGGTTAACTTAATTATGCAAAAAATATTTGGGTTGGGAAAAATTCTTTAGTTATTCTGTAATAAAGATCGGATAATTATTAATAATAAATTTTAGAGTTGATTAGGGTTAAAGAATAAGCTGTGAAAATTAGTGAGGTGTGCGAAAATAATGTCCCAATAAACTCATTGCGATAGCATGCACAAATGATCTTTTATGTGATCGCAGCATCAAAAAGAAAGTACGGAAGCTGGTTCGAAATATTTGATCTTAGGTGTATTTCCCTCTGGAATATTATTGTAGCTCTATTCTGAGTGTCAATATGTGATTCCAAAGGAAAAGGTTAAGGCCACGTAGCTAGCCCCGGGTGAAGGCTTAGTTGGAAGACTGAAGTTAGTACCTCGGAGACGGACAGAATCGCCTGGCGAAACTAAAGCGACTAGGAACATGCAGAAAGAGATACGAACGGGTTGCGGTCGACGTTCTGGCAAAGAAAAAATGAATTGGTCCCTATCTCGTTTGCCCAGAAATTCTCAGCAAATAATAAATGAATATTTGTACCATAAGGAATGATTGTAATTATGACCTTTAGAATATGTTTAGTTAGACGGAATGGAATGATATGATTAGTTGGACATAATTGAAGGAAATAAAAATGAAATTGGTGAAAGAAGAAAATGGTGATGAAAGTCAACGATCACAAAAATTATGAGGAAAGTATAGTAATAGAGAAGTGTGTGTAAAATTTTGGTTGCAATGGAATGTACAACCTCCATCTTGGAAAGCGAATTTATAAATATATATAAATTTGTGAGAAGGAAAAAAAAATGAATTAATGAACTTTACACATAAATGAACTAAACCCTAATTTCATTCAATCGAATCGACAACCTTATATTTCTTTGATTCAAATAAACTGTGCCGCCGCCATTAGTAATTCCATCTCTGCCACTTTGATACTTCATATTAATTCAATTGCAATCAACTCATATCAAATTAAGTAAATTAGGGTTTGGTTTTGAGGGCAGAAAAAAGATTTAAAGATAGAGCAGATACGAAAGTGATGGGAAACTTAAAATTTTAGGTGATGAAATGAGGATGACGACGAAGATTTAAGGAAGCCTATTCCATATTGGGCCTGAACTGGGCCGTGTAATATTATCGTGGCACTGCCGTGTATTTTTAGGGTTTTTTTCCCTTTTTTACTTTTAAGTCGTTTTTTTTTTTTTGAGGAATTTGAATATTTATGCTACAGATATGCAAGATTGTATAAGACATATAATACTACATCCCTCTCTGAAAAAGTATCTTAAGAAATCCCAAAAAGTATATATTTTTACTGTTAATAGATAAATATCACTCTTTTATATGTTCCCCTTTTACTTTATTTGGTAAACCTCATATTTTTTTAATTATCAACCACAATTCAAAAGAATAAAAAAGAGAGAAATAAATTTTTTTTTCTCCTTAATTTGTGTATTTGAGTATCCTCAAATCATCTTTCGAGAACAGAGAGAGTGCTTATTACAAAGTATTTGGTAGTATTTTATGCACATGATAGGTGTGTGTTTAGTTTTTTTAGTAAATTGACAAATTAAATCTAATAAAATATAGAAAAAGTTGGAAAACAATGACTAAATCTCCAAGAAAAGAGGGAAAAGACTTCCTATATTTAGAATAAGTTATTAGTACCTATAAAATAAATGTTTGTTTTAGGTCGTGAAACACATATTCTAAATTTTTAAAATTTTATAGATAACGAGTTTATTCAATGTTCAGATATAGGAAATAGCAAAATATTCATAAGCTAAATATAGAAGTGGTGTTCAATAACTAAAACACCTTCTAAATAATTTCGTGAACATTTTGCATCTTATAAATCTTGGTGTCGATCTCCCAAGATTTCAATAGCCTATCAACTGTAAAAAGAAACCATACACAGATCCGATGGATTTTACATTTCATAGAGAATCTTTGTCGTGCTTTTCCCAAGATCTTTAGGTTATTTTTTATTTTAATTTTATGTTACCAGTTTAATAATGCTAAATTCAAAGTTGTGGCCATGCCCGTAACTTAATCACAGAATAAATATACTCTCTACGTCGATGAAATATACAAATATATATGTGTACTCGACTAAACACTCTCGTGTGAGATATTATCATATTATAAAAAGATAAAAACATTCTCCTCATAATCTTATCCTAAAAATATTGCCTATGTGTGAGAAAATGGACTTAAACTTATAAACTCGTATGCTTATGATTGTTAGACATAATATCAACATTATGCCACGAAACTTGTTTACATTATTAATTAATCTATTTTAAATTTCTCAAGGATTTTACAGCTTGAGAAAGGATTTTACAAGATACAAAATACAATTAGCAGTATGACTTGATGAGCAATAACATTGACCTTAAGCCCTTCCAGGCTTCCAGCAAAGATCGGATTAATTTGCATCGACTTAAATCTTGCAGAGACAACAGATTAAAAAATTCTTTTTAGTTATATAAAAGATTAGACGGATGAAATAGTTAAAGACAACTTAAAATAATTAGTTTAATAGAAGAGATCAGCGTTGCTTCCGCTCCCTCTTTAACCTTTATTTTCAGTTAATGGGGAGAGTTGTCGCGAAGCTACCACTAATCTCAATAAATTATACTATTTCCAGGTGGTTAAAGAGATCGATAGTATGCTTTGATTTTGGACTAAAAAGTTTCTCATTATCTAAATTTTTTGTAATCAAAAAAATTATATTATCTCCGTTTTACAAAAATAACAATATTTAAATTATTGATAACTTTTAATTTTGCATATTTAACTAAGAATTATATATAACAATAAATTTTTTTTATTAAATTTGTTATGAATGTTCAATTAAAAATCATATAAAAAGATTGTAATGACAAATTTTAAAAAATATGACATTACAATATAAAAATTATGTAAATGTTGTTATTTTTTTTAATAAATTTTATTCTCAAATGTTAGTTTTTAGTTTTGAAACGAGGGAATATATAGTATTTGTTTAATAGAAGTTTATGATAGATGTGCGAATAAATTAGAGATACACTAAAAATATCCCAGTTATCGTTATTTTCGGGGCATAAATCAATCACGATGTGATACTCAACAAACGAAATTGATCGGATCGATTAGACTTCAAAATGATAGTGTAATACCTCGGTTCTTGCAATTATGAACCCTAACCCTCTCAATTTGATACCGATGAACTAGTAAATAAATAAAGAATTTTATATGTTCTAACATGATACGCGTTTGGCTCAACGACAATATTGAAAAATCTTATATTTGTATAATTTCTAAATGATTTCCATTAAAAATTTATTATTATTTATAAGTTTTAATGAGTTATTACTTGTTTTACTATTTTCTATATTGAGTTAGTTAAGGATTATAACTTTTAATATTATTTCTTATGTTGAGTTGATTTTGGATTTCCATTGTTTCCTATTAGACCAATCTAATATAAATATATTGTTATGATGCTTACATTCTTTCATATTTTCATTATTATTATTACTTTTCTAGTAATATTGAATTTATGTCATAATTTATTCCAAAGTATCTCTTTGTTTTGAGATCGTTTTTATCTGTATATTTGATCAACAATCATGGCTTCTGCCCCAGAAGTAGGCTATCTCACTCGCAAAGAAACCGAGGTAAACCTCCCTCGCCCAACTAGGGTTAAGAACAAAACTCCAGTGCCAATTCAAATCACCGCGGACCAAATTCTCCGCGAAGCTCGAGATCGTCAAGAAGCTGAAATCCGTCCACCGACGCAGAACATCACAGACGCAACCGAGCTCGCGGACTACCGTCTCCGAAAACGCAAATAGTTCGAGGACTTAATCCGTCGCATTCAATGGAACAAGACCGTGCTGGTCAGTTACGCAGAATGGGAGTAATCTCAAAAGGATTTCGATCGAGCTCGTTCTGTTTGGGAACGTGCCCTAGAATTGGATCACAGAGACCACACTATGTGGTTAAGATATGCGGATTTCGAGATGAAGAACAAGTTCATTAATCATGCCAGAAACGTTTGGGATAGGGCGGTTACATTGTTGCCTAGAGTCGATCAGTTGTGGTATAAGTATATTCATATGGAAGAGATTTTAGGGAATGTAGTTGGTGCTAGGCAAGTTTTTGAAAGGTGGATGAAATGGCAACCGGATCAGCAAGCTTGGCTTTCGTACATTAAATTTGAGCTAACATACAATGAGATTGAACGGGCTAGGGCTATATTTGAAAGGTTTATGCAGTGTGTACCGAAAGTTACTTCATGGATTCGGTTTGCCAAGTTTGAGATAAAGAATGGGGAGATAACTAGGGCGAGATATTGTTATGAGAGGGCGATTGATAATTTTATGGCGGATGAACAGGACGCTGAGACTTTGTTCGTTGCATTTGCGGAGTTTGAGTAGTGTAAGGAGATAGAAAGGGCAAGGGGTATATATAAGTTTGCCCTTGATCATATACCAAAGGGACGGGCTGAAGATTTGTATAGGAAGTTTGTGGCCTTTGAAAAACAGTACGGAGACAGGGTTGGGATAGACGATGCTATAGTGTGAAAGAGGAGGTTCCAGTATGAAGATGAAGTGAAGAAGAATCCTCTAAACTATGATTCGTGGTTTGATTACGTTAGATTGGAGGAAAATGTTGGTAACAAGGAGAAAATTAGGGATGTTTATGAAAGGGCAATTGCCAACAAACCTCCAGCTGAAGAGAAACGCTATTGGCAGAGATACATTTACCTATGGATCAATTATGCTTTGTATGAGGAACTTGAGGCGCAGGACATGGAGCGTACCAGAGACGTGTATAGAGCATGTCTCGATGAGATTCCACATAAGAAATTTTCTTTTGCAAAAATCTGGTTGTTGGCGGCTTAGTTTGAAATAAGGCAATCAAATTTCACAGGTGCTCAACGGATCCTTGGACAAGCAATTGGCGAGCCCCTAAAGATAAGATATTTAAACGGTACATTGAAATTGAGCTTCAACTTGGTAGCATAGATCGCTGCCGAAAGCTGTATGAGAAGTACTTGGAGTGGTCACCAGATAATTGCCATTCTTGGAGTAAGTATGCTGAGTTAGAAAGATCTTTGAGTGAAACTGAACGTGCTAGAGCTATTTTTGAGCTTGCGATTGCTCAACCGGCATTGGATATGCCAGAATTGTTATGGAAGGCATATATTAACGTTGAGATATCGGAGGGTGAATTTGAGAAAACTAGACGGCTTTATGAGAAGCTTTTAGAACGCCCGAAGCACTTGAAGGTGTGGATTAGTTTCGCAAAGTTTGAGGCAACTGCTATGCTAGAGGATGAGCAGAGTTCTGAATTGGCCGAAGATGAAGCTCAGGAATCTCTCCGTAAACAGCAGCTGCAGTGCCTTCAAAATGCTAGAAGGGTTTTTGAGAGTGCCATTAACTACTTCAGAACATTTGCTCCGGACTTTAAAGAAGAGAGAGCTTTGTTGTTGGACGAATGGGTAAATCTGGAGAGCAGTTTTGGAGAGCTTTGGGATGTTAGTTTAGTGTGTGTGAAGCTGCCGAAGAAGCTCAAGAAGAGGAGGCAAATGGAGACTGATGATTGTCGTACTGGGTATGAGGAGTATATTGACTACCTCTTCCCTGAAGAAACTCTGGCTCCGAATCTCAGGATCTTGCAAGCAGCATATAATTGGAAGCGAAAAAAGATATTACTAATATAGTTTCATTTTTTGAATTACCTGATCATGTAAAAACAGGAAGTACAATTTTCAAGTTAATGTAATACCTCAAAAGTTTTTTCTCCTTTAGCCTCCGTTTTTAAATGTTAATACTTTTTCGAATTGTTTTCAAGAAAAATTATGTTAGTCATTTTATATATTCTACGTGCATTAAATATTTTCTTCCCTTGATACCCTTCACTTATTTATCTTATTCATCTCATATGCGATTGAAGGTTAAAAATGGAATAAAATATTAAAAGAAGTAAAAAGTTATGATTTTTGTGTACTCTTTGATATGTGACTAACATTTGAAAATGGAGGCAGTAATAGATTAGGAATATCAAAGAAAAAAAAACAAAACAAAAGAATACTTGCAAACGAAAATTTTCAACATATGTATTCTTCAATAAACTGGTCTTGGAAGACTTTTGGGGATGCTTTGTTCATGGTTGAAAAAGTTATCTGGATCAACCTTACTCTTTATCCTTGCCAATCTCTTGAAGTTGTCCTTGAAATATTTAATACCCCAAACACTTGCCTCCACAAAACTTGTGTTACTATTTTTGTTCATCCCCAAATCAAGATCTCTATAATTCACATAAGCAGCTCTTGGAGACTTGGAAACATAAGGAGCCATGTAACTGTAAAGATTCCGAATCCAGTTGACATGCTTCATTTCTGAATGCTCATTTGTATCGTTCCAGGCAGTTAGGTACTGAATGCTATATATGTTTCCTTTTCTGTGGGGAAATGGGATTTCAGATTTAGCAATGTTGTCCATGATTCCACCATATGGAGTAAATATCACGACTGGAAAATCCTCTTCCAAAAGCCTTGTCAACAGCCCTTCAAGACCTGTTTCTGGTATTGGAGCATTCACAAAATCAGACTTGGCCTTGAAGTAGTACTTGAACAATGGCTTCCCTTGAAGTAGGACTTCAGCAGGTACAGTTGTTGGATATCCAGCAAGGTAAAGAACTGACTCAAGCCAACTCATTTCTATGCAATCTTTTCGCTCTAATCCCAATCCAGGAAACTCCTTCCCCATGATTTTTAATAGTGTATCAGTTTTACCAAGAAATAATGCTTGATAAGAAGTTGTCACAGTCCGGCTTCCATTTTTCTGAGCTGTTGCAGTTGCAACTTGTGTGATGACTCTGAGGAAGAGATCTTCGTCAAGAGTATGTGCAATTTTCTGCCATTTATAAAGTATCTTTGTTGCGTTCTGTTCTAAGGTCTTGGGAACTGTAAACACTGTTACAGTTGATGGAACAGGAACCAATCTTATTTTCCATGAAATAATGATCCCAAAACTCCCTCCACCGCCCCCTTGGATGGCCCAAAAGAGATCTTCTCCCATAGTTTGTCGATTAAGAATTTTCCCATTTGCATCAATGATTTGAGCATCAAGAACATTATCGGCTCCAAGGCCATATTTCCTCATCATAGGACCATATGCACCTCCAGTAATATGCCCACCGATGCCTAAGCTCGTGCAAAGGCCAGCTGTGAAACCATGGACCTTGCTCTTTTCAGCAATCCTATAATGGACTTCACCGATGGTTGCACCAGCTTGTACCCATACACTATTATCTGTTATATTAACATTGATGGAGCGAAGTTTAGAAAGGTCGAGGACAAGAAATGGTTGTTCCAGTTCTGATGCATAGGATAACCCTTCATAGTCATGGCCACCACTTCGGACTCTAAGTTGAATCCCGAGCTTCTTTGAGCAACTAACAGCAGCTTGGATGTGAGACTCCTCCAATGGAGTAAAAATAAGCGCTGGTTTGGGCACAGAAGGCGTTAAGAACCTGAGATTTTGGGCAGTAGACTGAAGAATGGATGTGAAAGAAGAGGTGTTTGGTGTGAAGAAGCTCGTGGGAAACACAATAGAATCCCCAGAACTTAGAGAAAGACATCTATAAAAACACTCTTGAATTGGAATTGATAAACCCCTTACAGGCAATAACAACAAAATTACTAAACTAGATATCATGGCACAAGCTGAACTTGCCAGTTCTTACTCTTTTTTGGGTTTCTGTCTCCTATTCAGTTATCTCATTTAAGAATTTCACGAGTTCTTTGATGAAGAGCAAGTTGGGTGTTTGGTCTGTGCTGTGGATGGCAGCTTTATTGACTGTTGTATGCATTAGCAGTGTTCAAGTTTGTTTTGATTTGTTAATAAGAATGGTCAAACTTCAAATTAAAAATGAGAGATTTTGTAGACAAGTCTACGAATTGTTGTTTGAAAGCAAAATAGGAAGAAATCATTACTACTTCATTAAGATTATCCTCTATCAGAAAGACAATCTAATCTTAAACTAGTAAAAGTGCTTGGTCCTGCAATGTTGGATAGTAATACAAGAAATCTTAAATTGTTGACTGCAGAATTACTATTCTTGACATTATCTTTATCCATAAATAATAGAAAAGAAAATAGTACCACCATCGTTGAATAAATAACTAGAATTATATTAAAATAATTTCATTTATAACATGAATGAAAAGGAATCAACATCAACTGACCTTAATCCCATAACCTGGCCTTCATTGGAGGTTTGTAACTGCTGTCAATATCAAAGCATCCATAGTTGAGGAATGAACCTTTAAAGGGTCTTTGAGGGAAAGGGGGTCATGAATCTTTAGAGATATCTACTCTGTCTCATATAATTCTGTACTTCTTTTCAGCCTCAGATCCTCCCCTGCCAGTTCACCGAGTTCTGGATTTTTAAACATCTGTTGCAGGTATCCATTCATTTTCCCACCATATGTTTGAATATCAATTCCTCTTTCCAATTCTGTCTTTGTTTTGGAGAGGAAGATCGTTCCTGTAACATGTAAAAGGAGAAATGGAGATAAAATTTAAGATCAGAGGAAAAGGATACCTTGTAACTTTATAATGATGATAGTCATTTAGGACAAAGGGTTGAAAGAGGGTAGAACAAAAAACCTCTCACTCAAACGCAAGCTCACAATTCAAATGCTCAACTCAATCATAACATAATTTCATTCTGAAAAAAAAGTGAAGGATTACAGCCCTCAATTTAGAACACCTACAACTTAATGACACCCATTAAAAAACGTAAAGAATTGAATCTCATAATAATATTCTACTATAATTAGATAAAATTCTAAATTTACCGAGAATTATCCTATTCTAAAATATTCTAGTGATAGTTACTTTGTAATTGATTACATTGATTTATTTCTAACAAAAGTAATTAATTAAATTCTTAATAACTTCTTCCACATCAAGTAGCTACCCATTTGTTTGATTTAGTGATGAAGTGCAGGGGTTAGGGTAGTTCTGTCCATAAAGTCCAGAAAACATATGAACAAACGTTCTACATGTTCAAAAAAAGTTTTAAAATAATAACAACTCATTGGGAATCATGTGACTCGGAATCAAGTAGAAAAGAGAAGAAGCAAAAGGGAAAGGGAAGAAAAATAATGGAGGCCAACCACCACTGCATTGTCATATAATTAAGAAATATCTAAGTACTCTTCAATGTCGTTTTTTGCTGGCAAAACAATTAGAAATGGACCAGATGAAAGTACCGACTTACAGAATCAGTCCAAAAAATTTTGTCACATGAAGGCCAGGCAACTTATTCTTGAAATAGGAATATGCTGGAAGCTTTTCTCTCTTCATTTTCAAATTTCAAATGCTATACTGAAGCCCAAGCACGCAGTATATCTCCAAATTACATCAGAAGAGATCTCAAGATTTTGATTTAGAGCAAATGATCTCCTGAAGTCTGTGATTTCCTTTTCATTCATTTCCAGGTTATTAAGCACATGAACATAGTATGAAAAGAAGTATACAATTTTCAAGGGACATACCCAATGAATATTTGAGGACAGACCCCTTGGAGGAAGACAAACTAGGAACCTACATTAACAAAGTAAATCTGGATAAATAACCCACTACAATCAACTTATATTACTACTTAAAATTTCAAAATACAAACTGTTATTGAATCATGATGGTGACGTAAAGAAAAAAGTACATATTCACAATCCAATGTTTGTTAGTGCTGTGAAGCCAAAATTGAAGAGATAAGTTCGAACTTTTAACTAATTTTATTTCAATTCAAATTTGAAAACCTATACTAACCTGTCAAACATTGCAAATGATTAACTGCATTGTAAAAGCAATCACATAATGATACAATAATTCATTTATATTGCTTATCTCTAGTTTCCAGCACGCCTAAACCGAATTACCTTAATTGGGATGCTTTGTTCATTTCTAAAGAAGTTCTCCGGATCAACTGCAGTTTTCACTCTCACCAACCTTTCGAAGTTTTCTCCAAAATACTTTTCCCCGTAGACTACTCCTTCTGTGTAACTATTTTTACCATGATCAGTAGTACCGATATCAAGATCCCTATAGTTCAGAAATGCACCTCTAGGGGACTTAGACACAAAAGGTGTCATGAAACTGTAGAGACTTCTTATCTCGCTCATATATTTCATATCTGCTTCAAGTCCTTCCTCATGCCAATTAACTGAGTATTGCATTTTGTAAATGTTCCCAGCTCGATGAGGAAATGGTGTACTGGAGGCAGGAATTTCACTCATTTTCCCACCATAAGGATTAAAAACAAAGCCAACCTTGCCCAACTCAATCATCTTTTTCCATATTGATTCCAACCCATCTTTTGGGATAGGAGTTTGCACATAATCCGATTTCCTCTTCAAAAAATTTACCCCATCCGAGTTCCTTGACAACAAAACATCCACAGATGTCTTGTTATCGAAATTTGCCCACCAGAGCACTGACTGAATCCAATTCATTTCCAAACAATCAGCTTTCTTCAACCCCAGCTCAGGAAATCCTTTATCCATAACATTCATAAGCCTACTAGAATCTCCAAGAAACATCCCAATAAATGTTGATCTAATGGTTTTCTGACCTTTGATCTTCCCACTCACTGGTTGCAAAAGCATCCTAATGAAAAGATCATTGTCTAACTTGTCTATCACAAATTGGTATCTATGAACAATATCAGTTGCATTTTCATCCAAAAATTTCATAACTCGAAAAACTGTCACAACCTCAGGAACTTTCACTAGCTTAATAGTGTAAGACAATATGACACCAAAACTAGCACCCCCACCACCTCTAATTGCCCAGAAAAGATCCTCACCCATTAATCTCCTATTCAAAATTTTACCTCTAGCATCAACCATTTGTGCATCAATCACATTATCAACCGAAAGCCCGAATCTTCGCAACATATTTCCATACCCACCACCACTCAAATGCCCACCAACTCCAACAGTAGGGCAAACCCCTGCAGGAAATCCATGAACTTTACTCTTTTCCCAAATCCTATAATAAAGTTCACCAAGAGTGGCACCAGCTTGAACAAAAGCAGTTTCTTTCTCAATGTTCACCTCAATTTTTCGGAGATTAAACATATCAAGAATGATAAAACTTTTGTCAGAAATATAAGAAATACCATCATAATCATGCCCACCACTTCTGATATTGAGCTGGATTCCAAATTTTTTGGCACAAACCACTGTGTTTTGGACATGGGATTCCTTTGTAGCAGTGACAATGATCGTGGGTTTCGGAGTAGCTGATGTATTGAACCGTTTGTTCTTGATATAAGCTTGTAAAATAGAGGTAAATGATGAGTTTTGGGGACTGTAAACAATAGAGGAGATATTGTCATCTGGGCGTGAGATTTTTGTTAGGCACTGTACGAAAGTAGAGAAATCTGACTCTGGGGTTGCATATGAGAAAAAACTGAGTGAAAAAACAAGTACAAAAACAAGAAAAATTGAAGGTTTTGCGGATAGGGAATAATGGGTGGTTTTCATTTTGTTCTGATTTGCTTTGATAATGGAAGAGGGGGTATGTTTGTCTTGCTTAAATACAGGGACAAGCGTGTGACTTTTCTAGTGGGACATTGATGCTGAATTTTTTCCAAGAAACTTCAACACAACATTGACATGGGGAATACAATGGACACTACAAGGAATATCTACTTAAATACAGTAGTGATTTTGCTTTTCTAAAGTTAGGTGACAGGTGACTTAAGATTTCAAAGAGTTTATAAAAAGAATTCCCTTTATGTAAAGGCAAGGAGCTCAGAGTTTAGTTATTATCCTTCTAAATTGTTGATAAGCTCAATGATAAGTACTTTAAAAATAATGACTTTTCTTCTTTGAATATTTCATTTTAATTTTCTATCTACTTTTGGCAAAATTTACCATATGAAATTACCCTCGACTTTACTGTCGATATTATATTACTCTTTCATTCTAAAATATGAATTCAAATTTAACTTTTCAAAATTTGAATTGATTCATTTTCGTGTGAATACTTCAATATTATGATTCGTATTTTTGTTTTTAGTTCTGTTACATTCATGGCCGACATATTTATACGCAATATTTTCTTTTTAGATATAAAATCAATTACTAACTCCTCCAATGTGTTAGTTACTCTTACTAATATTAGAATATGACTTCGAATTTTTAAGAAGAAGAACAACAACAACAACAACAAAATCAGGAAGAAAGTTTTTCTTTTTCTTTTTTATTTTTTTAGTCAATATGTATGACATGAAATCTTCCCGTAAAAATCACCATCAAACTATATAAACATGACGTGAATGAATATAGAATATACAACAATGTTACATCCCGAATAAGCACAGAAGTTCTTCTCTTTTTTGTAATTTTTCGCTTTAAACCTTATAAATAGATGGACGATTTGTGTTTTTCGTTGTTTGTCCTGGGCGAAAAGCATTTCTCTAGAACATAATATATTAATATTACATGAAATCATTGGAATTTGAATTGGTCACCAGGGTCTTGTAGGCTTCTAGCAAGGAAAACTATATTGTCCAGACGCTAATTTAAAGGCATTGCCGTACTCATTTTGTTTTTTAAATGTTGTATCGTTTTTTATTTTTATTTTTTTTGAATCAATATGGTATTACGTTAACTTTATCTTTAAATCTTTTTCCTATTTTTGTTAGGTCTTACGATTTTTTTTAAAAGGATAGTATTATAAGAGCTCAAAATGATATAATTGTTTTAATTAATTTCTTCTGTTGTTGGCAAAATTCAAATGCTTCTCTTAAAAGGTTAAGGTTCAAATTTTGCCGTTAGTGGTCTCTCTTGGTATTTAATTCTCTGTAATATATTTTTGACTTAAAATAGTATAGTCTCCTCCTAGTATGAATTTCAGAAGATGAATGAATGATAATTTTACTAAAAAATAGCCGAAAATGAAGGAAAATAAAAAAGAATTTTTTTTCTGGTTACAAAGTACAAAGGTAAGTAAAATTCTTGTGCGATCATTTAGAATCTACTCCATCAATTCTGTTTTCTCTAAATCAAGTCGCGGAAACTCTACTACGAA
The DNA here is from genome assembly GCA_014636745.2 of Centella asiatica. NCBI lineage: Eukaryota > Viridiplantae > Streptophyta > Magnoliopsida > Apiales > Apiaceae > Centella > Centella asiatica. The sequence continues at coordinate 42,213,566 of CM025780.1, read as the reverse complement.
GTATAGCATTCTCGCGACGTGACGTCCATCTCTTTTGTTCACAAAACTTAAAACAACTAATATATATTGAGAATATATATTTTTTAATTAGTTTGATCTGAATTTTAAAAATATGTTGATGTATAATATGTTTATATCTAATTAAAATTTCTGAAATATAATTATATCTTGGGGTACACTTTTTTACGCTAATATTATTTTTAAGATGGCTTGAGGCGTGATCCTATCTAATAAAAAAAAGGACGTACGGGTATTTCTGTAGCAAAAAAAAAACTTTAGTTTAGAAACTTGTTCACAACATGAGTAACTATTTTTTAGTGTATTTTAATATTATAATTTATAACTGTGATACAGTTTTCGTAAATATTAAATTATCAACAAGTCATTGAAAATTTAAAATTACGTAAGAAACTTATTATTTTTTTATCTTAATATATTAAAATTTAATAATAGTGTTGAGCACTTTTAAAATATATTTAAAGCTTTCTATTTTCAAATTTATAGTTATACATAAACTTTCAAAATTATAAATTGAGTTAATTGTCTTAATCACAGTTTTTTTAAACATCAACTTTGCAAGAAGTTTAATAAATCGATATATTAAACCAACCCAATAAATTATTTATAAAATTTAAAATTATAATTTAATTTAAACTCATAACTTAGTAAATTGAATCTGCAAAACTCACTCACTAACTTATTAATTTCTATATTAACTATTAAGCTTTATGATAAAGAGTACTCTTTCCGTCCTATCAAATAAATTTTTTAGGTCACTTTTTTTTGTCTCACTATATAAGTCATTTACACTTTTTAAGGAGAATTTAATAATTTATTTTTTAAAATATCCTCAATTAAATATGATGAGAGTTAATTATTTAATAAAAATAAATAAATACTTACTCTTATGCATGCATTGAAAAAAATATAAGATTATTTTTAATATTTTATATAAAGACAATAAAATAATCAGTGAATTGTCAAAAAAAAAAAAAGACGTACAAATACAAATGAGAGGGGGGAATAATATATAAGAATAGGGCAACAGTTACAAATATGTACTGCGCAAAAAGAATTAAAAACTCAATGCTGATGACAATCCGAAGGAAGCATGACTCAGAAATGGCACCAAATGTCACGTGTTGTTTTGAAGGCTTGAGAGGGGCCGGTGATCCTCAACGTGTATCAAAAAGTCAAATAAAACAGTAGACTTAGCGCTTAAGACTATCATCAAATAAAGCCCACCGATATTTGTGGAGTGTTTCAAACTAGAAGAATAGAATATGACTTTTGACCATATAAAACACGCTCGAATACGTCACACCGTCCATGTGAATAAATGTTGATTTGGAATAAAATACATAACGTACAAAACACATCACATAAATTTACGTGTAAAAAATTAAAACGACTATTATTACGAATAAAAAGAAATAAGTCATCAAATATTCCTTGAAAACTTAAAACAATAATTAATTTAGAATTTTACAAAATATTTATAATAACAATTAAAAAGGACGGAGGGAGTATTTCAATAATCATTGATTCAAATTAATTTATTTTAGTTAGAATTAATATATTATAGATATAGATGTTTTATTATTATCTGAACTCTATTACGTAAACTAGAAGGGATATATGCATAGATACATACATACATACATACATACATACATACATACATACATACATACATATATATATATATATATGGACAATGCTATTTAATTTCATTAACTATTATCTGAGCCTAAGGTCGAGGACGCCCTATTCTTTTATTTGTTGCTTTTTTTCGTTGTACTCTTTATTTTTTTCCTCTTAATTTATCCCTAAATAGTTATAATATGATTTTTTTTCAAGTACATAAACTCCTAAAAACATGTAATTATTGAGGGGTAATATGGAATAAACATTAACAAGTACGTAGTATTTCAATTAAGAAAAAAAAAATTCTAAAAAGTTTATATCATTATGTGATAGTGTGAACCTATTCATCTCTCGTTAATGAATTGAATGGATCGATGGCCGAAGGTACAATTCACCATTTAAAAAGAAAAGTCCACCATTTGAAACAAAAAGTTGGGGATACGACATTTGCGTGGTATATTATATACATTTGTGTGACTGCGCATGACAGAATGAGAACATATCAACAGAAATAAAACATAATAAAATTTATGGATTATTATTCATAAAAAGTTATACAAGTAACTTAAGCCAAAGAGATTAAAAGTATAAAGTCCTATCAATTTTCGAAAATCTAAAATAAACCAAAAATATAAACGTTTTCACTTTGTCATATGACATCGTTACTATATGCATTTTGCAACAGCAAGCACTTATTTTCATTATTGTCACACAATAACCTAGCATCTTATATAGTATTGTGCATATCAACTGGCTTTATATATATACATTGTCCTTCAAGTTCACCATGATGGGTAAACTGGAATGCTTTGCTCATTCCTAAAAAAGTTATCTGGATCAACCATAGACTTAACTTTCACCAGTCTCTCGTAATTACCCTTAAAATACTTAATCCCATAAACTGCACCTTCTTTAAAACTGTTTTTACCTTGATCGTTCATTCCAATATCAAGATCCCTGTAGTTCAAAAAAGCCTCCCTTGGATTCTTGGAAACAAACGGAGTCATATAACGATGTAACTTTCTTGTCAAACCGATGTAATAGTTTATGGCATCAACCCCATCTTCATTCCAGTTTGTTGCATATTGAATCTTTGCTATGTTTCCAGCTCTATGTGGGAATGGCTTTGCAGATTCCGAAATCTCAGCCATCCTTCCTCCATAAGGATTGAACGTTAAGGCCGGAGTAACCAATTCCATCATCCTCTTGAATATGTACTCCAGACCTTCAATTGGCATAGGTTCTTTCAAATAATCTGATTTTCTTTTCAGATGAACTGTGTATAAAGGCTGAGGAACTCGGCTTAGAAGTGCACTAGCTGGTGTTCCATCAGGAAAACTTGTGTACCAAACAACAGAATCAACCCAACTCATCTCTGTGACATCTGAGCTTTGTAACCCTAATTCTGGAAACCTCTCATTCATGAGAGACAAAAGACTGGTTGCACTTCCAAGATATAAGGTGATGAACGAAGCACGTACTGTTTTGTTGCCTGGTTGAGTAGTACTATTGATGACATTAAGAGTCATTCGGATAAAGATTTCTTCTGGCAACATATTTGCTATTTGTTGCCACCGATGAACAATACTTGTAGCATTTTGTTCAAGTGTTCTCGGCACTCTAAAGACAGAAACAGTGGCTGGGACGCGGACCAAGTTGATCTTATATGCAAGAACAACTCCAAAACTAACTCCTCCTCCACCAGTAATGGCCCAGAACAAGTCTTCTCCCATGGATTCTCTGTCTAATAACTCGCCTTTAACGTTGATAATTTGAGCATCAATGATATTATCTACTGAAAGGCCATATTTTCTCATCATGTTGCCATATCCACCGCCTGAGAAATGGCCGCCAACGCCAACTGTAGGGCAAACTCCAGCCGGAAAAGCATGGACGTTGCTCTTTTCGGAGATTCTGTAGTAGACTTCTCCGAGAGTTGCACCAGCTTGCACCCATGCAGTTTCAGTTTCGATGCTAACATTGATGGCACGAAAGTTAAACATGTCCAATATGAAGAAAGGCTTGTCATAGACATATGACAAGCCCTCGTAGTCATGGCCACCGCTTCGGGTTTTCATGACAACTCCATACTCTTTGCCACAGATAATGGCAGCTTGAATATGAGAGACATGTTGAGCAACAATAATGAGAAATGGTTTAGGAGTTGTAGACTCATTGAAGCGAAGATTGCGAATATAAGCCTGGAGAACAGAAGGGTATGAAGCATTTTCTGGAGTGTAGGTAGTGGAAGAGATTGGTTCCGAAGGTAGAGAATGGCTGATTAGGCATTGAACAAATGTTTCATTATTATCTGCCAATATTGAGGAAGATAATAGGAGCAATGAAAGGAAGATAAATATCATGAAACTTGATGGCTTCATTTTTAGAAAGAGTTTTAGGTTTTAGTTTGATATGATAATTAACTTTAGTTGATGTTTATTTATAGATAAATGATTGAAAATTTTTTATTTAATTTTTGATAAATTGTAGAAAGAATATCATACAGGTCTCTTTGCTAGCTTTCAAGCTGCCATCTGGGTTTTGACTATGAAAAATTCTACAAATTGGTGATATTATGAAACGTAAACAAATAAGCCATTGACGTTCTACTAATTAAATAATTAAATTTATGAATGATAGGTGATTTGGTGAAAACTATCAATTAATTTTTGGATAGGATAGGATAGGATCCGTTACTCATATATAACTACTTTCAACTACACCATGTATTTTTACATTACCTTCCTTTAGACAGTACTATGGTAAAAGAGATACGGTAGTCTCGCCGTTTTAGGTTGAACAATGATCTATAACGTGCAATAGCTTTCACACTGATCCAAAATCAAATTCTCTCTTTTCGATCGAGACACTTGTTATAATATATTTCTTAATTTCCAGATTAAAGATATATTTTCAACAAAAAAAAGGATCAATTTTGAGTTCTAAATATAGCCCTTGGAATTAGTCAATTAAGAGGAGTGGTATTAAAAACACATAGAAATAGTTAATACTATTGTATATTTTACAAAATGATATATCTATGTATACAATTGAACTTACACTCATTCACACAACACCTATAAATTATATCATTTCATCTGAACAAATCTAAAATCCTAATTTGAAGTCGCATTAACAAGGAGATAATGTGTCGTCTCAAAGCTTATACTAGACGAGGACACCGTCGATGGAGAAGAAACATATAAAATCACATCAATTTATAACATAAATAAAGCTAAAATATTAGTAATGAGATATTAGAGAACCAAATTATTATAATTTGAGCGAAAGTTAGGATGTTTTTAAATTATAGTATAAAATATTGTAAAATATATAAACTTAAAGGATAGTTCTGAAGTGTTAATAAAGGTTCAATTCTATTTCTAATATTCGGTGAAATAATACCGACATCTCAAAATTTTTTTAAAAAAACTCTAAGAATCACTAATGAATAACATGTAACTCTTCTCGAAAAAAGACAATCTATATATATCTTTCTCTAAATAATATTAATCAGGGGCCAAATATATTGAATCTGCAAATTATACTGTGTATAGTTGGCCGAACCGTAACAATATGGCGTTGTGTGAACATGAGAGAGACGTAAATGATCATGATTTCAGATCGATTTACGATGTAATGTCATGCACACGATGTCCACATGCTTGGTTTCCAAGTTAGGTATGCACAATCTTTGTGCACCCCCTTATTTGTTGGTTTAGATTGAAATTTCAAACTCATTCCAAATTTTAATTTATTTAAGCCAAATTTACAGAAGCAGTTAAGTTTTATATATATATATATATAAGGAATTTAATTTTAAAGGGCTCATCAATTTACTGATTATATCTATATATATGTGTTACTGCACGTAGCAAGTTTCTAACTTCTGTAGCTGATAGAGCAGTTTGGCAGTTGGAGTATAGTAAAAGATATGTATTATTGTCGTGGTCTTATATATGCAAATGAGTTGCCCAACTCCTATAATTTTCTGTTGACAGAAAATATAATTCACGTTTAAATAGGAAACTAATAATTAATTAGGTGGTCAACAATAGTAATATGGAATTAAGAATAATTTTAAATAATACCCCGTATATTGTAGAAAATTAAATCTTAAGTACGATCAGAATTTTAAAAAAAAAATTTGTTTATCGCAGTTCAATGCATCATGAGGAATCAGTAACAGAATCAATTTGTTAAGGTACAACCTATCTAGAGGAAATTTAGCGAGTTAATTATATCAGTTAGCAGTTCCTGCCTATAAACTTAAAACATAGGTGACTTAGTCGAAGCAGTTAACGTATCACATCTATTATTCCTTATTCCAATTCTTTCGTTACAATATTACTACATATATAAACTACGACCTTAATATATATATATATATATATATATATATATATATATATATATATATA
>CM025780.1:42045989-42207488 GCA_014636745.2 Centella asiatica | reverse complement strand
ATATATATATATATATATATATATATATATATATATATATATATATATATATATATATATATATATATGGTTTGACAAGTTTTACCCCTTAAACCAAGCATAATTAGGGAATTATATAAATAGGAATTATTTTAATACATAATTATATGGTGATTCTCATTGAACTTGTCATTAAAAGTCAAACATAATAGTGTTAAGATATATATTAATTAAAGCTTGTTCTTTATTATTAAGATATAGAAATTTCATATAAAAACTTGAAGTGTTATGTCACTTATTCTTGTATTTGATTATAATTTTGATGCTTTGACCAGATGACCAAATATGAATTATTATAATATTATACATTGCCCTCGATCAAACTATCTCCCAAACATATTGGGGTAAAAACTGATGTTGGGAAAACAATAATAAATGGGGGTGTGGGTCCAACGTCAAAGTAAGAGGTGGCTAATTGGAGATGTGTATCCATAGAAAAATCAGCATATTCCGTTAATGTGCGTTAATTAGGGTCTCATGTGTGAAGAAAATATTGACATATATATCAACAAAAAGATAATGAATAAACTTTGGAACTAGCAACACTTTTACTTTGAATAACCATTTGAAGTGCAGAATTACAAGTTCATATGTATGTCTGTCTAAAGTCATATGCTTCCATTGCTGTTTTTGGTTTTCAACAATATGAATCTTGAGAACTTGGGAGGATTGAAGAAGACAAAAATCAGTAAGACCGTTTATGATTCTTAACTAGTATTATCATTATTATTATCCTTTTAAGATTTATTATACAAGGGAAAACTTGCTTTATTTATTTTCATCTTTTTTACGATATATGTTTTCAAAATGTCCAATATATATATAGGATGTTTAGAGTTTAAAAAAAATACTATGAGAGTTTGTATATTTTTCGTAAACACCGTTAACCAGATTAACTCCTGAAAACAAGCTTAATTTTACGTAATTATAACCATTAATGTGACAATATATTTTCGCAATTTGCGTACTTATTCATTTTTGAATACTTTTCCTCATGTGTTTTCTCAAAACAGCGAAATATATAAGCTCAGCCCATGTAGGGATTATAAGCTACACAATCAGCAATAAGAATTCCCTTATATAAATTAGTCATAATATTGATTTAAATATGACATATGAATATCTTAATTAACATACATAAATGTCTATATTTATATTCATATTTAATTACAATAAATGGAAAGATATAGGTATATATATCCTCTTTATCATGATAAAATTTAGTTGAAAACGTTTTAACTTTGATTTTTCACTCTTCTAAACAACGACATTTAAATTTAGTAATTCAAGTCCTTCATAGACTCCCATTACATCAACAACTTTCAAATGTCAATCCAAAGATTTTGTCTATTAACTTTAAAGACCTTGCGATGGGAGTCTTTTACTCTTTTATTATTGGAAGTGATGATGTATTATCATAAGAAATCTTATACTCTCTTCGTTCTACACAAAAAATAATATTTAAATTTTTGACTATTTTTATTTTTACATATTTCACTAAAATTTACATATACAAATAATAATTTTTTTTTTCAATTTAAATATAAATCAGCAGAACTATCTAATAGACGCTTAAAGGTAATATTGCATACTCCGGGATTAAATATATTCTCTCCGTTTCATAAAAATAGCAACATTTAAACTTTTGATAATTATTAATTTTGTAATTTTAACCAAGAATTAAATGTACAAATCATAATTTTTTTTCATAAAATTTATTATAAATCTTTAAGTTATGACGAAATATATAAGTTTGTAACTGAAAGTTTTTTAATTTATCGTAAAATAACAAAAAAAAAATTCTAATGTAACTTTGTTTTAGAACAAAATATTTTTTCAAATATAACCTTTTTTTTGGAAACGGATGAAGTAATATTTTTTAAATGTGTAGCACCATTTTTAAGGTGTATCAAAATTTGTTTAAATATTTTATTTTTATTGTATTTTTTACAATATTGATTATTCAAATCTTATCATTTTAGTTAATTTTAGAAAAAATAAATATTCAAATATAAATTTTAGATGTCTTAAAATTCGTATCAATCACTTTTTTTTAAAAAAAAATGTATTTGAGCCGAAAGAGTAGTGTGTGTACATATATATATATATATAGTAATAGGTTAGTCTAAGATTGCACATTCTCTGCAGTATCGTGATAAGATTATCCCATCCAACACGACAATTAATGTGTATAATCATAGCTTCTTTAAATTTCTTAGCCTCATCCAAATTGCACAAATATCACACCTAATCCAGTTTTGAATTTTCTATTTAAATATATGTCTAACATCAAATCTTTATATATGTTACGTACAGATATGCCACAAAAGTTGGGTCACATCGAATTAACACTCTTTGACTACGAGCTAGGGAGAAATTTCATGGCTCTTCTTAAATGTATTAGTTAATTTCTAAATACATGATTATCAGTTCACATACCCATGACCATTTCCTAAGATAATTTGTATGAACCACGTACGCTTAAAAAGAGAAGTCTCTCTTTTACCTAATTTTTTTATTAAAAAAAGAATAAGAAGAAGAAAGAAGGAAAGAAATTTTAAGCATGTACTAAGATAATTAGACATGCATCAGATGATAAAAAAAAAATAAGGTAAAAAAAACATTGAAAATATCAAAGAATAGGTAATACTCCAAATATTAGAACCACATTTTTTTTACTTCAAGACATTTGTGCATGATTTTGTTAATTGATTTAACCCCAGAAATGGATAACTTAATTAGAGCAAACTCAAATCACTTCCATAATATTAATCTAAATTATTTTAATGAATATTGAATACTGCTTATCTACAGCGTAGAGTAGAATTATCTTGGGGAGAAATTATTCGGCCCGGCCAATTTTATATTTGACCAAACTTTGCTTAATTAGAATAAATGAATATGGCCGGCGAAATAGAATGTATTAATTCAACTTCCAGTCGTTTGATTAATCTAGTAATCATATATGTGTATTCATATCGAATTTTTATACAACTTACAAGCTAGTTGAGGATATGGTTGAATGAAATAAGTTTCAAGTTTTGAATGTGTTTTAAATTTTTATGACATTAATTAGTAGCTAATAGTAAATATCAAGGTTATCAAAATTGGATCAAACTGGTGGGTTCGACTGATTTAACCGCGAATTGGTCATGAGTTCGGTCGATTTAATTAAAATTAGCGATTTAAGAGAAAACCGGGAAAAAATCGGTAGAATCGGGAAAATTTGAGTTTTCTCCTTTTTTTTTTCTTTTTTCTGTTAAGTGGATTTTCTCATTTTATTCTATAAAACTATGTCTTTTGTATTTTTGTAAATCGGTTTAATGAATTTTTAGAATATTTGATGAAATTATTTTGATTATTAAAAATTTAAGACCTATATTTGATGAATTTATAAGAATATTTATAATTTATATAATATTTTTCCTAAAAAAAACAATAGTTCAGTTGAACCGCTGATTAAATCCAATTGAACTATGAATCAGTAGTTTCACCGGTTCGATGTCCAATCCAGTTGGATAAATATACTGATTTCCAAACAATTACAACTAGTCTCCAATATTTGAAATTAAATAAATAAGATTATACCGATAGTTTAATATTTATAATAATTCAATTTTTTTTCTTCTACTTACGTGGCCCACTTCCATTAGTTGGATTATTATAATGTCGAGTCCATCACCTCATTTATGCATCCGAGTCATCCAAATGACTTCCCAGTATAGTTTTTCATCAGCAGTTTATTTTTATTTTTAATTTTTTTATTTTCCAAGTGCATCAGCTGTGATTTACATCACAATTTCTGAAGGATGTTTGTTCCTGCTGTCTTCCTGAATAAGTTGTTTCTATGGTCAAGTTTTCTGTTCTAAATTATTTTATCTTCACTAATTCGTTAATTCCCTTTAATTTTATTTGTGCCTTATAAATCAATTACAAAGTGTTTTTGCAAGCTGCAGCAGCGAAAACTTCATATAAACAGGAGTACGTACGAAGCAATTTGGTACAGAAATTTTGATTAAACATGGCCTCTTACAATTCCATTATAGTCCCTATACTTTCTGAAAAGATCGTAAACATATAATAAGACGGAATAAAGAATATCATTTATAAATAAATAAATAAAAACTATGTGTGTGTGTGTGTATATATGTTACAATAAATATGAAAAAAAGAGAGTAAAATAAAATTGATAGATATGCAACATATTTATCGCACACAGTTAGGAGTGTAAACGGATATTTTCTAAAAATTATTATTTGTATTCGCATTCGAATTCGAATTTTTGGATATTAAACATTTCATATCCGTATTCGACGGATATTTTTCAAATTCGAATATTATTCATATCCACAATAAATATCGGATATAGATATTATTTATCTAAATATCTGAATCCGAATGAACATATCCGATTATCCAAATCGAATATCCGAACTGTAACTTAATTACTTCTTTTTTAATAAGTTTTCTTATTTTGCTTTTCTGAAAATGTAAAAGCATTTCTAATATTCTATTTACTAAGATTTAGTTATCATTAAAAATTAAAACTGACATACTTTTTTAATCTTAGAATAAGATATTTCTTCTGTTCCATAAAATTTATATATGTTTTATATATAATACAAGGTGGTTTATAAAATAATTAATTTAATTTGAAATACTAAGAGGTAAATTATGACATTTAGTTCCTGAAATATATAAACAAAACAAATTTATCTTATTTTGCTTTTTGAAAATGTGTAAGTATATGTATTATTCTGTTTACTAAGGTTTAAAGAAAAATTAAATCTATCATAAGTTTTTAGTTTTAGAAGAAGATAGTTCATCTATTTCACAAAATAATGAAATTGCATCAATTTTGAAGATAATGATAATTCTCTCTTCCTTTCATGAAAAATAGTTATGTTTTATTGTATTTACGTTGATGTTCACTCCATGAGTCAATCATAAATAGTACAAAAACACATACACGCATATATATATATATATATATCAATATAAGACAAAGAGTGCACTTATTTAACATAAGTTTTCAAAGAAATTGATTAAATATTATATTGATGTTTGAAATATTCATTAAGATCATTTAAAATAATGAGAAGTAAATTACATCATTAAACTTATCAAGAAATTCAGATTTATCTTACCTCTTATAATTTTGAGTGAAATAAATATATAAACAAAACAAATTTAATCTAATTTTGTATATTGTGAAACATATTTAAATGTTACATACTTCTATTATCTTATTCAAACTAATGACTTATTTGTAATAAGCCTTAATTATATTATAAATATAATACAAAATTATTATAATACTAGTAATATACCATATTATAAAATTTATAATTTTTATTATTAAAAAAATAATTACTAGACAAAAGTTTTTTTTTAATATATTAGCAATATATATGAGTCTAGTACAAAATATTTATTTAATATATTAGTACAAAAGATTTTTAATTTTTATAGCATTAGCCCATATTATAAAATGTATAATTATTAGTGAAAAAATGACAAAATTTTATAAACAAAAACAATATTGTTTGATTATTTAATGTAAAATTGTGCCATGATGGTAATTTTATTTTATGTCATAGGTGATATTAAAAGGGAAAAAATCTCAATGTATTAATGTGATATTGCAATATTATTTTTAGAAATATTTTAATATTAATATGTAAGTATTATATATATAATATATAATATATACATATGCGAATATGGATACGATTAGAGAAGTTTTGATATGGATATCTGTATCTGTATCCCAAATATTCGATACACTTCGCGGATATGGATATTAGCGGATACGAATATACTTATATCTATATCCGAATCCGTATCCAAAATTTCAAATACGGATAATATCCTAATAATTTTGAATACAGATAATATCCTTTTTTCGAATACGGATGCAAATTTTTCGGACAGATAACAGATATTTCGGACTCCATTTACGACCCTACACACAATTATGCAATTATATATCATCTTAATTGAAACTATGTCGAAATTCCAAACAGGTTATGAATGTCAAAGTACTTTAAATCAAACGGTTGTGATATTTTGTTATTGCAATAAAACTTATTTCATTGTCAATCAAATTTCAAAGAAAAATGATGACTTATATAAAATTACACATGCATGCATGCATGACCTTATTTTCTACTTCTATATTTCTCTATATCTCAAACAATCTAGCAAGCTAATTCACTTCAACTTCATGACTAAGTAGCAGTAACTTGTTTATTCGATCACTAGAATGGGTGGATTGGGATGCTTTGTTGATGCCTAAAATAGTTACCTGGGTCGACGATAGTCATAATTTTCTCCAGTCTCTCTTAATTACTCTTATAATATTTTATCTCATAAGCAGCTCCTTCTCTGTGACTGTTTATCATTCCATTATGATTGTTGATGTCTATATCGAAATCTCTGTAGTTCAGAAAAGCCTCTCTTGGATTACTGGACACAAACGGAGTCATGTAATCGTGTAGCTTTCTGATCAATGTTATGTGATGATTTTCAGCTTCAACACCATCTTCATTCCAGTTTGCTTTGTATAGAATGTTGCATATGTTTCCTCCTCTATGTGGACATGGCTTTGCTGACTCCGAGATCTCCTCCGTCTTTCCACCACGAGAGTTGAAAAATAGAATAGGAGTCTATAATTCCATCATTTTCTGGAATATACCTTCCAAATCTTTCATTGGAATTGCCTTCCTCAAATAATCTGCTTTTCTTTTGACATGTGTGCTGGATTCACTTCGGCTTAGAAGAGTCTCAACCGGTGTTCCTAATGGAAATCTCGCGTACCAAAGTACTGATTTAGCCCAACTAACTCATTTCTCTACGATCTTCTTTTTGTAACCCTAATTCAAGAAACCTTTTGAGCCATGATAGAAACAAGAACCTTAGCATCTCCAATAAACAATGCAATGGAAGAATTGAAGCTCGTATCGTCTTCTTCTCTTCATTAGTCTTATCCACATCAATGGCCATTCTAAGAAAGATTTCTTCTGGCAGTTTATGTGCTACTTCTTGCCAACGATAAGCGATATTGGTAGCATTTTGTTCCAAGGTTCTTTCCACTCGAAAAACAGTGACCTAAGCAGGAACACCAACTAACTTGATCTTATAAGACAGAACAACTCCGAAACTACCTCCTCCTCCACCTGTAATTGCCCAAAACAAATCTTCTCCCATGGATTTTCTGTTTAAGAGTCGGCCTTTAACATCTATCATCTCTGTATCAATGACATTGTCCACTGAGAGGCCGTATTTTCTCATCATGGTTCCATATCCACCGCCAGAAACATGGCCTCGAACACCAACAGTAGGGCAAACACCGCCAGGAAATCCATGTGTGCTGCTTTTTTAGGAGATTCTGTAGTAAACTTCTCCGAGAGTTGCACCAGTTTCAACCCATGCAGTCTCAGTTTCAATGTCAACATTGATGGAACGAAGGTTGAACATGTCAAGTATGAAGGAAGGCTTCTCATGGACATACGAGACGCCCTCGTAGTCATGACCTCCGCTTCTGATCTTCATCACTAGGCCATGTTGCTGCCCACAAATTACTGTTGCTTGAATGTGAGACTTGTAGCGCGGTGAAAATGAGAAGTGGTTTAGGAGTTGTGGGCTCGTTGAATCGTAGGTTCCAAATGTAAGCCTGAAGAACAGAAGGGAAAGAAGCATTACTTGGAGTGTAAATAGCAGAAGAGATTGGTTGAGAGGGTAGAGAATGGCTATGCAAGCATTGCAAAAAGGTTATGTTAGATGCTGACGTCAAGGCAGATAATAGTAGGAACGAAAACAAACAGAGAAACATCATGAAAATTGGATGCTTCGTTTTTCATATTGTTTTTTGAGTTTGTATACTGATATGTTAATAGCTGTGGGCACGACCATTATATATAGATGTAGATGATATGTGGACTTGTAGTTATGAAATCGGATTTATGTATCTGTTCTTCGGTTTTGTGTTTTGTTGCACAATTTGAGTAGTGCGTTTTAGTTATAAAGTTAAGGACTGATAGAGAGGAATTGGACAGTTGATTTGGATTCCACATGTGATCGTACATTCACCTAAACGACTGAACTGACCACAGCATATATGCTTATAAATAGAAGTAGTTAAATTATGTTACATTAGAATTTCCACAGCATTTGCCCATTTGAATGACCCATGCATGTCCATATTTAGCAGATAGTAGATTTGATACCCGAAGAAATTGAGAAGACTTGTTTTCTGGTAAGACTGAACAGAGAAGATCAAATATTAATGTTGTTAAGTTTGTGTTTTATACTTCATCTGTTTAATATATGCCAAAACTAGATATATATTTTAATTTTTAAAATTTATTAAGACTGATGTCAATTTATTTATATTATAATCTCAAACAATTACTTGTTCGAGTAGTCTCGTCTTTCTATATCTTTGTATCTTTCTATTTTTCGGATGTACATAAAAAGCTAAACTAAGATCTTAAATATCCTTAAAATTTATCCAATTTCTTTTAATTAGTTTCAAAACCACTTATTAAATCTTAAAATTTTGAACTTACTGTTAAACTCAAATTATATATTATTGATAAGTTTAAAATCTTATGACACAAAAAAATTATATTTCAATACTTTGATATAAAAAAATTGAATTAATAAAAAAAAAAACAAAAGAAAGCAGAGCATATACATTATTATTATAATTTAATATAATTCAATATAATTTTTTATAAAAATTATTATTAGTATATACATTAAATCATCGTACTTCGCACGAGTTATAATTAGCAATCTAATACATAGTAGATCTTGTCGATATATTGGACTAAAATTAAAGCTATTTTAGGTCAATTTAATATTTTAAAATTTTGCAAACTAACTCACTAAAATGTATCTCAAGATTTCATGAATCCCGGAGTAAGTCTCAAGCTTTTGCCAAATCCTTTAATACATCTGGCTTCTGGCTTGATCCAAGATAAATTATATTATAAGAAAAAACGAGTACATTGCAAAACGAAACAAATAGTAGCCGACCCGACACCCATGTTAGAAAAAACAAAATTGTGGCGGTTGAAAATTTACATCATCTCATGGAGTAATTAAGTTGGCTTCCCCGATGTTTGGTTGTGTATATGATGTGTATGATTGTTCAATTTGCACACACACAAAAAAAAAAAAATTTGTGTGCAAATTGAGATAGCTATTTTACAGTGAATTAATAAATATTAAGGGTCCATTATTAAAAAAATTAATTAATGGTAGATAACTTGTCGCATAGTTTTATATATTTGACCGGACAAATTAGTGTATGAATATTTTCCAATATAGCTTTTTGGATATTCCAATATATATATATATATATATATATATATATATATATATATATACACACTATTATAATCTTGAGCACATCTTTACACGCTAGAAAGAGAGAGAGAGAACAAAAAAAAAAAGAAAAGACTGATCAACAACAGACGTGTGATGAGGGTATGGTCAGTTCTATAACAAAAAAGAAATATATACTTATACCATCTATCCAGCTTAAATGTCCAAGACTTTTAACGAGGATCAGTTAGTCATGGCTATAGCTATAAGTCTGTAACTATAACTAGGAGTCCAAACGGTAGTTCTTACGGCCATAACTGTTGCCAATCACCTAATGGACCCATGCGAAAGGAATGATCCTGGCCAATGGCACCCCACCTTACCACCTGACACTGGTCGAGCATCGCAATAGAGTAGTGGACCGTCGGTGTATCTGGACAGACAGTCGAACTGCCGAAACAATATGCTGCAATTGCCGTCGCAAAACCTATGACTACGGTCCTTTTATATTTACCTCCGGTTAATGACCGTCACTAAAACCTTGTTTTCTCTTAAATAGAACATATTGTGAATAAAGGAGCAATTTTTTAGAGAGAGGTTATCAAAAATGCTTAGACAATAATGGATTTAAGTCTACAGTTAGATGGAATAAGCTAATCTACCCTAATATATTTTCATTAAAGTTTTAATTAGTTCCTTCCACATAAACAACTAAAAAATAAGACACTTATCAATCAAAAAACGAATAGGATAGAATATGAAGTATATATTAGAGTAGATTAACTACTCCCCAGTTAGATAAGGATTAATTAATTAAAATAATACAAAGTTGTGGGAGTTAGATTAATATAATGCTGTCCGAGTGTTACGAGAATATCAATTACACAAACAAGAATTTTAACGTAATTTCCGACTGTTACATATCTCACTAAAAAATGCACTTCACATTCAGTACGATTTTTAAAAAAGGCAGTTACAGCCGCATCAACTTGGGAAGCATTAAATATGGTTCAAATAAATAGTATAATACCAAAGATAGATAGATATATGTTGTAGTTATCTAAGAAAACAATAGGGCAGGACGCCTTTCACTTAATACGAACGGAGTACGGGCCACAGATCACTAGTGTACATATTCGGAGAGAACTATAATACTACACTCCCAATCATTGTCTACAGATTTGTCATGTTATCAACGAAATTTTATGCTTCATTATCGTCTAAATTAAGCTCTAGCAAATAAATAACTGGGGAGAAATAGGCAATTGTTATATTTGCTTTAATGCAGAGTACTATTTGAGGCTTATGATCCTCTTTACGTCCACCCCCTCTATATTATGTAAAAAAAAAATTAATCTGAGAAAAATGGAAATTTATTAAGGCACCCCCCAAAGTTAATTATAACAGTTGCCCAAAAAATTTAGACAAGAAACAAAACAGGACTAGCACTGAAACGTCTAAACCAACTGTAGCAACAAGAAGCAAATTCTGTAACGACTATAGCCATTTCTTCAACTTTGTTTTTTCTTTTTCCTTTTCTAACTCTACATCTTTTGGTTTAGGGCAGCTTCCAGCTAGTTTTTTTATTTTTTTTTAAGTCTCTGTTTTAAATTCTTTTATGTGTGATAAAACAAATAATACAAGCATTTTCGATCAATTATCATTGAAATCACTATTATATGAATTTTGCAACAACGTGCATTTATTTTCTTAATTTACTGTCACACAGTAACCTAGCATCTTTATGTTGTGACGTACATATAAACTGGCTGTAAATATATGGTCCTTCAAGTTCACTGCAGAGATGGGTAAACGGGGATACTTTGCTCATTCCTGACGAAATTATCAGGATCAACATAGTCTTAAATTTCACCATTTTCTCATAATTACATTTAAAATACTTAATCTCATAAACTGCACTCTCTTTGAAACGGTTTTTACCTTGATTGTTCATACCTATATCAAGATCTCGGTAGTTCAAAAAAGCCTCCCTTGGATTCTTGGAAACAAACAGTGTCATGTAATGATGTAGTTTTCTTGTCAAACCTATATAGTAATTCATAGCATCAACACCATCTTCATTCGAGTTAGCTCCATACTGGATCCTTGCTATATTTCCAGCTCTATGTGGGAATGGCTTGGCAGACTCCGAAATCTCAGCCATTTTTCCTCCATAAGCATTGAACGTTAAGCCCGCAGTAACTAGTTCCATCATTTTCTCAAATATATACTCCAAACTTTCTATTGCCATAGGTTCTTTCAAATAATCTGATTTTCTTTTTAGATGAGCAGTGTTCGATGGCTGAACTCGGTTTAGAAGTGCAGTCGCCGGTGATTCAGCAGGAAAACTTGTGTACCAAAGAACTGAATTCACCCAACTCATTTCTGTGACATCTGAGCTTTGTAACCCTAACTCCGGGAACCTATCATTTATGAGAGACAAAAGACTGGTTGCATTTCCAAGATATAAGGTGATAAACGAAGCACGTATAGTTTTCTTGCCTGTTTGAGTAGTACTATTGATGACATTAAGAGTCATTCGGATAAAGATTTCTTCCGGCAACTTATTTGCTGTGTGTTGCCACCGATGTACAATGTTTGTAGCATTTTGTTCGAGAGTTCTTGCTACCCTAAAGACAGAAACAGTGGCTGGGACACGGACTAAGTTGATCTTCTATGCAAGAACAACTCCAAAACTAACTCCTCCTCCACCAGTAATGACCCAGAACAAGTCTTCTCCCATGGATTCTCTGTTTAATAACTCGCCCTTAACGTGGATAATCTCAGCATCAACAATATTATCTACTGAGAGGACATATTTTCTCATAATGTTGCCATATCCACCACCTGTGAAATGGCCTGCAACGCCAACTCTAGGGCAAACCCCGGCTGGAAAACCATGAATGCTGCTCTTTTCGAAGATTCTGTAGTAGACTTCTCCGAGAATTGCACCAACCTGCACCCATGCAGTTTCAGTTTCAATACTAACATTAATGACACGAAGATTAAACATGTCCAACACCAAGAAAGGTTTGAGGTTTGTCATAGACATATGACAAGCCCTCGTAGTCATGGCCACCACTTTGGGTTTTCATGACTACACCATACTCTTTGCCACAGATAATAGCTGCTTGAATATGAGAGACATGTTGTGCTGCAATAATGAGAAATGGTTTAGGAGTTGTGGACTCGTTGAAGCAAAGATTGCTAATATAAGCTTGAACAACAGAAGTGTATTAAGCATTTTGTGGAGTGTAGATTGTCGAAGAGATTGGTTCTGAACGTAGAGAATGGCTGTTTAGGCATCGAAGGTAACGATGACAAATTAAATTTTAAATTACTATCAATTTAGTTGATTATAGTTGATAAAATTATCATATTATTAAAGTTTATAACAAAAAACTTTAATCACAATATAATTTGCATTCAAAACTTTTATAGATTACGTTAATTTTACAGTCCAATATATTGTCGTTTGACCAATAAAGTCAAAACATGTGTAATTTTGAAAACAAGGGATTATGAAACTTGATGGTTTCATTTTTGGAAAGTTTAGTTTGATGTGATGACTATTCTTTAATTGGTGGTGGCCGGTTATTTATACATAAATCGTTGAGATTACATTTTGATGAATGGTAGAAAAAACATCTTACAAGTCTCTTAGGAGGAAAGCCATTGTCGTTCTATTAAATAATCAATTACTCCTATTAATTAATGATTGGCGAAATCTATATATTGTGCGAATAGGATCCGTTCGTATATAACTACTTTCAACGTACACCATGTAGTAGTAACACTACCTTCCTTTAGACGACGGCCTAGTCAAAGAGATATAATACTTTCACCATCCTCAATATATAAACACACACCCATACACACACACACATATATATATATATATTACGTTTAAGTTGAACATACATTAAATCTTACGATATATTAGTCTAAATCTTTTTTTTTCTTTTTGGCTAAATAATCTACGTGATTGATATTCTTGTCAGCATACACATAATTGTGTGTGTATATATATACTATTTACTTCTTTTTTTCCTATATTTGGAATCAACTTTTCAAGATTAATTTGAGTTGCCTAGTTTGGTAAGAATTCTTATTAGGTGAGAGTTTTATATATAATAATCATTATAATCTTCAATGTGATACGTGGCATTATCCTAACTTTGAATTGGAAACGTCTACTCAATTTATTCTTTTAATGTAACAAAGGAAAATAATTATTTCGAGTTCTAAATATAACACCTAATACAATTACAGGGAGAGTACGTGGTGTTAGTAAATAGTAGGTCAACGTTCAAATATAATACTCCTGGAGAAAGACCATCATGCATACGATGTTCACATCTTTTAGAAGAGTGATATTTAAAAATGAAATTTGTTCTAGAAAAAAATTATATTTGTATTATCATGCTAAAATATGGAAGCTATAAGTCTTATGATACTTGTCTTTATTTCGTTTTTGCTGCATGTTGCCTGGGTCAATACCAGCAGCTAACAAAACGTTTCTGCATATATAACCATTAATTATTTACCCTCTGATCACCGATCTCCTCTGCCACCTACACGTACTCCAAACAACCCTTCATACCATTCTGTTCTTCAAGCTTATATTCTTAACCTTTTACCTTTTCACATTCTCACCGTACGTGCTGCACTTTTCTCACATTAGCAACGATATGTGGGCAACAATATGGTTGGTCTGGTGATGAAAATCACATGACTACGAGGGCGTCTTGCATATCTATGACAAGCCCTTAATTCTTGGAGAAGTTCACTACAGAATTTCAAAAACCTCCTTATGACCTTGAGGTCAGGGCTTCAAACTTTATCCAAGTGAGATCGAATTGATCGAGAAAAATGGGTTAGAATTCTGTTAGTTCTAAGAGTGATTTCGCTGATCAAAAAAATAAATCATAAATCAACCACCATCTTGAGGATATAATACGAATCTTTGAGAGCTTATTTCATCCAAAGTTGATTCATTGGAATTCAGATTCGTTCAAAATGTGCCTAAATATTTAAACTAACTAGTGCCCTTAATTTCTCCCGTTAGGTTGTACCTATAAAATTAGATTCTTTCTTTCAATTACTCATAATGATACATAGAAATGGTTTACCTTAAGATTATGGTAATTGATAATTTACATCTTATCATAATGATACATAAAAATAGAAAAAACACACTTTACCTTAAGATTATGGTAATTGATAATTTACATCTTATCATGAACAAAGATGGCTTCTCTAATGTTTGGTTGCATATATTGCCTTTTCTGATTTTCCACTACACTACAAAGCCTTAATTGTCTTATTCTATTTTGTTTGAAACTCCGATTTGACAATTCTCTCTACAAATATATCTAGGTACCTCCTCCAAATGGCTTATGCATGGGTAAATGTTTGCATTTGATATTTGTGGAAATTCAATATGTAACCGGAAACACTCACGCTCCACCAATTCAATATGTAACTTGGATGTATTAGATTATTACTTTCTCATTCCAAAATTAAATATATAAATAAGTTTGAAAATTTTTATCATTCAAAATTAAAGTCAAATTTTTAAAATTTTATAATTTTAAAGTGGAATAACTCGAGGTATATAAAGATTACTCTTGAATACAAATATTCATGCTTATATATATATTCCACTCGAGGTATATAAAAATTACTCTTGAATACAAATATTCATGCTTATAATATATATATATATATATATATATATAACCAAAAAAGAATTGAGCTATAGTTTATTTTCATAATCTTACCTGCTCGTACTATATTTGGGTTTCCAGAATATATTATAAAAATATAACCATACGAATTAAAAGAGTATCCAAAAATAAACTATATGCAATTTTTTAAGATTTTTTTAAACTCTTTTACATAGTAAAAATCAATATATCTTACCTATTAAAAATATAAAAATTTTACATAATTATAAAAATCATGTTATCCAATATGAAATAATTTGAAAATTTATATACTACTCTATCTTTTGATATTCTTTCAATCCGTACATCTGGATTTCTTAGATAGATTATAGATTTAAAATTAATAGATAAAACTTAAAAATATAAACTATAACTCAATTACCTTAATTTCTATATATATGCACACGCACGTGTGTGTGTGTGCGCACACACACACATATGTGTGTGTGTGTGTGTATATATTCATTTTACAAATAAAATTATAAGATTTGAATTTTGTACTACGTTAAAAAATATATATCTCTAATTATGGATCACAATATGAAGGGGAAAAAATTAAAAATTAATTTAGTAAAAAAACCGATGAAGGAGAAATGAGGAATTATAGGAAGGTCATATACAATAGAGAGATGAATCATTCCCCTTGGTTCGTGAAATGAAGTTGCTCACTATTCACTACCATACTTCCTCACTTCTTTCACCGTTATTCAGCATCAACATTCGAGCCGGCGACTAAAACGCTTGTTTTCTTGTGCTTAAAATTCTTCGCCCATGCAATCATAATACCATAGAGCCCTTTAACCCTTTGGTGGTACAAGTAATACATGTGACATATTTCGGTATTAACATAAGATTTCGACGTGTCAAAAAGAAGTCGTCGCCTTTGAATTTAGAAACTTGTAAGCTTTTAAGCCGCAACTGCATATCTGCAAGTACATAGTTGTCATCTATAAATAATAACTGCGTCCTGTGGTAAATATTATCAATATACGAACTCAACAAACTTCTTAAAATGGAAGCCGTACGTCTTATGATACTTGTTTTAATTTCGTTCCTGCTGTTGCCTGCCTCAATATCAGCAGCTAACAAAACGTTTCTGCAATGCCTGCAAACCCATTCTTTACCCACTCAACCAATCTCCTCCACCATCTACACTCCTAACCACCATTCATACCCTTCTGTTCTTCAGGCTTATATTCTCAACCATCGATTCAATGAGTCCACTACTCCAAAACCTTTTCTCATTCTCACCGCGCTACATGTTTCTCACATTCAAGCGGCAATAATATGTGGGCAACAACATGGTATTGTGATGAAAATCAGAAGTGGGGGTCATGACCACGAGGGTGCCTCGTATGTCTATGACAAGCCCTTCTTCATACTCGACATGTTCCAACCTTCGCTCCATCAATGTGAGTACTGAAACTGAAACTGCATGGATCCAGACTGGTGCCACTCTTGGAGAAGTCTACTGCAGAATTTCTGAAAAAAGTAATACACATGGTTTTCCTGCCGGAGTTTGCCCTTCTGTTGGGGTTGGCGGCCACATTTCTGGCGGTGGATATGAGCCAATAATGAGAAAATATGGCCTAGCAGCCGATAATGTTCTTGATGGTTAAATAATAGACTTTAAGGGCCAACTCTTGAATAGAAAATCAATGGGAGAAGATCTGTTCTGGGCCGTCACAAGCTGCGGAGGAGCTAGTTTTGGGTGATTCTTTCCTACAAAATCAAGTTAGTTCGTGTTCCATCCAAGGTCACTGTTTGTCAAATGGAAAGAACCCTAAAACAAAATGCTACAAGTATGGCTTATCGTTGGCAAGAAGTAGCAGATAAGTTGCCAACGAAAATCTATTTACCAATGACAATTGATGTTAATAGCAATGACGAGAACAGTAAGAGTCACTTTCAATACATTGTTTCTTGGAGATGGCAAAAATTTTGATACTCTCATGACTGAAAAGGTTTCCTGAATTAGGTCTACAAACGTCAGACTGTAGGGAAAGGAGTTGGATAGAATCAGTCCTTTGGAATGCAAGATAGCCGAACACAAGCTCCCAAAATATATCCCACACATGCTAAAAGAAAATCAGATTATTTGAGAAAACCAATTCCAATAAAAGATTTGGAAGGTATATTTAAGAAAATGATTGAGTTAGAGACTCCAGTTCTAGCTTTCCATCCTTATGGTGGAAAGATGGCCAAGATTTCGGAGTCAGCAAAGCCATTTCCACATAGAGCAGGAAACATATGCCACATTGTGTACAGAACAAACTGGAATGAATATGGAGTTGAAGCTGAAGATCGTTATGTAACATCGGTTTGAAGGCTACACAATTACATGACTCCATTTGTGTTCAATAATCCAAGGGAGACACTCAGCTACAGAGATCTTGATATAGGTACCAACTATCATAATGGAAAAATAAACAGTTATATTCAAGGTGCTGTTTATGGGGTTCAGTATTTCCAGGGTAATTACGATAGGTTGGTAAAAATTAAGACAATGGTCAACCCAAGTAACTTCTTCAGGAATGAACAAAGCATCTCAGTCTATCCATCAAGCAGTTGAAAGTGGATTTGCTAGAAGAAATTTAGCTTATTCCACTTTGGCACTTTCCAAAGCCCCTAGCTAGACTGATTGAAATATATGAAGTAAAATATAAGCATGTGTTTGACATCCGTGTAGTTATGTCCAATTTAATGATAATGTCTGTGCCAAGTAATTAAGCTTACGCTTGTATATCAATTATATAAATCATCTCATCGATCATGTCCATAAATACTGCCATATGGATCTATATATGGATATAACCAGAGATTTGGAATAAATAATGGAACTAAATGAAATCCAAGGAGGTCAAGAAAGAATCAGAATTTGATGCTTCCATATTGTTTCGCTAACCTATAGATTTTAGAAATCCTAAGAAAATTTTCTTATTCATTTTAAGACCTTCAGCAGTGCGTGACATGGGGATGAAACAAAAATTATTGAACATACTTCAAGCAGCACAATCGACTATGTACCTGTTTGTTTCAACTTAAAATTATGAGATTTTAGATTTCGACAATGTAATTTATATTGTCAGAATTTAAAATCTCGTAATTTTAAGTTGAAACAAACAGGGCCTATGTCTAGAAAGAAGAAAACAACCATTACAACAACAAAGCTGATGAGAAAAGTACCATCAGTGATGGAACTACAGTTGAGGACAAGCTGGAAGATCTCAAAAAGCAGAACGTGTTGAGAAGTGTAGAAGATCCAGAAATGAGCCTGATGGACGATGGATTTTTGTATGGGTAAAAGAAGAAAATTGGCAGGAACATGAAGTAACTTAATTCTACTAGTATATATCTAAATGAATGGTTGATATTAAATACGATAGATTGTGAGGTTTATGATCCAGATCTAGCACCAAGATCCATTTAGACTCTAGCTATATTAAAATAGGAGAAAGGATCAATACCTAAAGGTTTTTTTGCAACCAATGAGCCATCATACCACTGTCAGACCAAGAGAGCAGACAAATAAGATCCTGATCTTGAACCCTGGCGTACAAATTGAAAATGTTAAAACCCCAGTTAAAGAAAAATCAATGAATCAATGGAATTATTAAGTTACAAATTTTGAAGAACAGATTTAAAGCCTCCAAGCTATAGTCACAGAACCCCGTTTACAAATGAGAAACCATCTAACACAAGAACTAAACAGATGCTATGGTACAAGATTATGACTTCTGAGCTATAACAACACGTCTAGGGAATATCTGGTGAACTACTTACTATACTAATGTACCATTCTCATTCTATCCTTCTGGATTGTTTCTGCAACCAGCAGAGTACCAATATCAGATGATATCAATCAGCAGGGATTCTCTCCAGAAAAGGTACATGTATCAATGCTGAAGTGCCAAAATTGGAGGAAGAAACACCGGTCCTAAGGTGATTCATCGCAAGAATCCATATATTCACCGGTTACCCTGAAAAATTACATTAAGATCTCGGTTATGACACAGGAAACATTGTATACGAGAGAGAAGAGTTGGGAGTGGGGGGATTCTATATTTATCACATGATCCAAGAACACTAGGGAATAATTTGTAACCAAATAACTAACTGAACCACATATTGAGTCTCAAGTGTGAACTGAATTACAGAACACTGCACTAGAAATCATTAATCAGTTGGCAATATTCAGAATCCGGGTATTTGACAATACAAGTCTCCTTGCAAATTATATAAAAGAACTGAAAGATGACAAGATAAGAATCTCCAGAGGTTCATACTTGTTATATGTCAATACAGCTTCACCTATTGTTCCAGAAACTTTATTTCGTACCTTCCGCACAAAAACCTAGAAGTAAAGAGTTCAAATATGAGATATTGAATGTTACACCAAGGAAATAAATAATATACATTGGGATCAAAGCTACCTGCACACTATCAAGGGGGGCAGACGCTGGATCCCTGTTACGATGAATAACAATTCCATTGTCACATTTGTTTATGAAATGTGCACTTCCACTGATGTCATACATACTCGGAGGTTGCCCAACCCAATTATGTATCTGTCAGAAAAGGTCAAAGGTTAAAAAATTTCATAAGATTATGTAGGAAAACAGAATTATACAGTTACCAACCTGTCTTGGATGTGCTACAAACCAAACATGACAAGAATGGTGTTGGGCAAATCGCTTGACCTTAGTTAGCATCTGACTCACGTACTCTGTCTCAGTCCTATTACAAATGAATTGATTATGGAGGAATGAGTTTAAGCAGGCAATCCTTTCAAACTAGGTGAGGGAGAAAAGGAGTAGAAGTTTGTTTCAAGTACAAAATGCAAGCTAAAGGTTAGAATGGAGATCAAGGCATTATTTTACTAATAAATATTAAATAAACAAAAAATTTAAGCTACTTGCATATAAATACTCCCTCCATTCAAAGATTAGAGATACATTTAACAAAGGACGCCTTTTAAACACATTTTCTTTAAGAAAAGATACCTCAATTGTTAAGAGAAGACGAAGAAGAAAATAGTGCTTAATCTAAAGTTCTGAAATATCCTTTATACTCTGAAATCAGAAAGGTATCTCCAATTCTGGGACGGAATAAGAGTATAAGAAGGAAAATATATCTCCAATTTGCAACGGACTGAGTTGTTGGAATTGAGAAACCAATTATCGCGAGAATAGCAGCTACTAAGAACACAATTAGACCAAATGATCTTCAATGTGAAGGACATTGTTAAAGAGAAAGTATCTGAAGAACATCCATAGGATTATGAATCTATTGAGGAAACTCACAATTTAAGTGACCACATTTCGCAAAGGCACAAAGCCAAAGATGACTGCTTGACTTCCAAAATGACCCTCTTCAGCTCTATGAAGAAGTACCAAAAGCTTCTAAAAAGCATTTGGTCAAGCCTTGAAACTAAAGATGCATCAAAAAAGCCCAAAGCAATGGAGCCAGCTCCCACCAGAAGTTCTAAGTAATGTTTCTTGCATCACAAAAATCTCTTCTTCAGCCAAACAAGGAGAAACTTTAAAATAAAGGAAACTTGTAACCAAAAAAATTAAAGGAAACTTGCAATGATTGTCAAGTGTCACAATACCTTATTATTGTTGAGTTCGCAAGTCTCGACTCAAATCAAATATAAAAATAGAAGTGCTCAATATATTATATAACAGAGAAACTTCAGAAACCATAATGCAACAATGTTACTCACATGTATGTAGGACGCTGATGATCTAGCTCATTGTATGGATCAATGACAAGTCCATTCACCCCATGTCGTAGAACTGCTGATTTTGCAAGCCCAAGAACCCAATCTATATTTGGAAGACAATCATTCTCGCATCTGTACCATGAACCATTATTATCACGGAACAGTCAGAATACACATGGAATTCGATCAAGGATGATTGCTTAGCAATAACCTTGAGTTGTTACTAAATACCCAGATATAATATATTTTCTAATCTTAGTATTCTAATCTCATCCTCCCAGTGCTCCACGCCATTCCCACACCTCACCATATGAGATTTCGGATCAACAACCAACATCAAGCCACCAGCATCACCACAACCAACATATTATAACCGAACTTGACTATACCAGCAACCATCACAGATATGGGCTCAATTCAATATAGCTAAACTCTAACTCGAATTCACCTAGATCATCACAAACAAGCTTCAAAACAATCACCAATGAACTTGATCAGAAGGCAGAGAAAGAAACTGGAGCAAAATGGAGGAGATTAAAGTTCCTCCATGATCCAAAATAAGATACTAGAAGTGTTGCCTTAAAGGGCTCAATTTCTTCACTACGTAATGCAATTATAGAGCTACAGGTTCTCAATTTCGAATAATCCCAACATTAAGTACTCTGTTCATCTATAAAACTATTCATTACAGACACCAACTTCACATTGAAACCAGATCTGATCACCCAACAGAGATCTCCCCTACTAGAAATCTGATTGCCAGTGTAGGCCACCTCAAACACATTGAAAAAAAAGGATTTTAGGCATGTGGGAGAATTTGGGGAAGGTGGTTTCCAACGAACTTGGTTTATCATCTACCATTGTTACCGGAAATGGAGCTTGACGCTAACCGAAAAAATCCTCCTGGTACCAAATGAATTGGCAGGAAGGAGGATGGAAAAAGGGGAAGTGATCGGGATGGATGCATGTGGAGAGGGCCCAACGGTAAATGGAAGTGGGGAAAGGAGATAGAAGAAATAGCTTGAAATGTTTTTGGTTATAATCATGAAGGAAACAAGATCAAAGAAGAAGCAAGAGATGTGTATTTGTCTATTTTGCAGGTCAGTTGCATTTTTTGAGAGTATTACTTGTGCTATTTAGTATTAGTCAAGGTTTCATAAGATGCACTTAAACATATTTTAAAAATTGGGGTGCTAAATTAAATTCAATGAGAAATTTGGCCATTTGGGTGCAAAGTGCACTTCAGTGGATGTATTACATATAAAGTACAAAGAAGAGGAGGAGAGAGGGAGAGGGTAGACAGATACAGACCGATAAGATTAGACCATTAAACTCACCGTATGAGAGAAAATGTATCACCGAGCCATTGTTTTCCTTGCTCAAATTCTTCAACGCTCATTCGTTCAGAAGATTCTCCATATCTGCAACAAAATTATAAAAATAGATGCTCAACGATAGATAAACTTAAAAATTGAAAGAACTTATCCTTTTTTACTTTGCTTGAGGCTAACTTCCTTGCAGTTGAAGAAAATTTTATACAGCAAAAAGTGAATAGTAAAGGATCAGAGATCTATCTAGTTATAAAACCCAAGAACAATTGAACGCAGTTCACTTTGCAGTTTTTGGAATGCAAGTTAATTAAGAGTTACTTGGGACGGGGGAGCTTAACACACATGTTTATAATTAGCGTACTTCTTTCAGAACCAACTTATTTCCATAAACATTCGTAGTTGCATGAACAAGTTGAGTGTTCTTTAATTTATTTAATGCAAAAATGATGTTCGAGTACCCAATATTTAGTTAAGAGTAGCCGATACAACCACTTCAAAATCAATAGAAGGACAGGTAATCGGCCGTTATGTAAATGAACCTTTAAGTGTACCTACATTTTTGTTCTTCCAAGTGTTACAGTTTTTTTTTAATGTTCAATATAACATTCTATGTTTGGATCATCATAATTTTCTACAGACTTAATTGAGATCATCCTGTAGATTCAATGGAAACTATCACCACCGTTGCAGTTCATCACCATCTCACCATCATCAGCATCACTACCACCATCTTGCCTCCATCATCATCATTATCTCCATCATTGTCACCACCTTTCACGGATCTTCTACAAATCATTAGTCATCTTCATTGTCCACCAGCGCCATGAAACCTTAAAACCTGTCATTAAAACTTCAGACCTGCAATGAAAACTACAGGTCTACCACCACCGCCGCCTCATCCTTCCTTGCCATGCCATCACCACCTCCGAGCGACGGTCATTCTTCATCTTCATTGCCATCTTCAGATTTTTTTGCTTTATTTCGTTTTAATCTTTCCATAGATAGTAACATTATCTGCTGATTCAGTGAGATCTGGTCTTTTTTCCTGTGATGTTACATTGATAGTAACATTAAATCTGTTACTATCTCCCTCTCCTACATTTCTTTTTTATTTTTTCCTTCTGAAAAATGCTTTGTATCCACCGAATGATATGTTTGGATTTATTTGGATGTGCTGAGTTTTATTTTATTTTTTTTGAATCAGTAACATCAAGTATTTAAATAGTAACATTAAGTACCGTTGCCGTTTAGAAATACTGCTATGCATTGTTACTGTTATTGTTGTCATTCTCCTATTCTTTTTACCTCTCTGAGATATGATTGAATTTGTAAAATGATATGTTCGGATTTGTTTGGATCAATTTGATCTGTTTAGTTTTTATTTTATTTTTTTAACAATAACATTAAGGACGATTATGATATGTTTGGATTTGCTAATGTAATGTTTAAAGTTTTGAACAAAGTCTGGTTTTGAACTTTTCAACAAATATTTAATTTAACAATCTTAATAAGATCTAATTGTATTTATCACCAAATGTTATCACTAGTGGTGTCCAGTTCCAACTTAGAATCCAACAAGTGCTACCGCCGATGTTCGAATCTTGGCAACAAGGGGTACAAGTAATAAGTAATAGCCACTAGGCTACTGCGCACAAGAAAAAAAATTTGTATTTATTCCAAGCAGTAACACTAAAGACAATAGTAACATGAAAACTTCTATAAGGGTTTTCCAATTGCGAATCAGTATTTGAGAAGAGTGGTTTCCATTAAGGGCAATAATGTAATTAACTGCTATGTTTTTAGGTGCAGGGCAAAGCAATGTTGCTTTTTGGTACCAGCCTGGAATTTTTCCGGAGAAGAGTTTTCTCCCCAATCACCCCAGAAGCTGATCCGATAGACATCACTAACCCCAAACTTTATAAACCTTATACAAGAAGAGTAACCTTGGAATATGAATTTTCACCGACTGGCATCAGAAGTATGAGCCCAAGGCCTAGCATCACACCCATTCAATTGCATGCCAAAATTAACCTTAATAATCTCATGACCTATATTAGTAGAGTAAGTATCATAATAACTCAGGGAAGTTAATCCAGATAGCTGAATCATTTATACCTAGGAAAATGGATAACCATTCGGTTGAATGGTGGAATATAACTATATAATGATTTATTAGCAACATATATGCCTTACAAAATAATTGAAACAGAAATTTCTGAGTCTATTTGGAAGTCAAAGTAGACTATACCGACCTTGCATCAAAGAAAGGTTTCTTCACATGTTTCTCCAGGAGTTTCCGTGCATGCTCCCGAACCTAGAGTCAAGCAATGCATGTACTTATTGAACACCTTTAAATTTCGCAGTGTTGCAATTCAGTAGAATCAAAAATTCAGACTGTCAATATGCAAAACCATCTTTGCAAAATCAAATAATTATAATAATTATTGTTAGTGGAGAAAATTACATTATTTAATGTGCATTTAGAACCTCGAAGACTAAATTTCAAATCAATAAATTAACTAATTAATTAAAAAAACAAAACTCAAAGACTACATTTCAGAATAAAAGCACAAACTAATATGCATTTGCTTTAAGAATAATCCACAATGAAAGATAAAAACTCTCTCCTTATTGGCGCATGACATGCAGGAACTGCTACCAACACATGTTCGGAAGACGAAATAGTCAATTTGGCTGAAAATTTCAACTAAGCCTTTTCTGTGGGAAGGAGAGAATATAATCTAATGACCAAAATGAAGGGGGACATATATGTTTCACATAGCATACATATTCATACACAGGACACACACTAATAGTCACTCATACACATGTATATATATTCCAAGTTGCTGTACCTTGTTCTCCATAGAGCAAAGAACAAATTTCCAACCTACACTTTCATGAAGATTGCACAAAAGAGCATCAATCCACTCGCTCTTTCCTGAATTAGGAACTCCGGTAACTACTGTCAACTCTCCTGGCACCACCTGATACATAGAGAATGCCAAAAACTAAAAAGGATGATATTTCATACAAACTTGCCAAGCACATTTTCTTAAGACATCTAGTTATGTGAACTGAATTTCCATTTTAAAAGAATTATATTTCTTCAGTTAATACAGATACCAATCAATTCACAGCATTGAACAAACAATGGCGTTAAGAATTTTACAGGACTTAGCAAATTTAAATATCTATTATGTGCAGTCAAAGTATAATTTATCAATTTTTATATGTAATGATGTAGTATACATGTGAAGCGGTACGGTTTTACCTTGCAACCGCAACCACAACCACACAACATATGTGGTGGTTTTTAAATTTCAAAAAAACCAGCACAAAACAACTTCTAAATTTCGAAAAGCCCACCACAGAACAACATTGCACCTCAATGCACACGCAAATTTTGTCCGTTGCGGTTTCTAATGCGATTCTGCTCTTCCCTACATATTAGTCATTGACTCATGAGACTAGGACAATTACATGCTTGAAAATTCAAATGTCTTGATATTGACTTGACATTGACATGCACAAGTCTAAATTTGTACCATAGGACAAAAATCCTGCTTTCACTTTTTGAGGTGAAGAAAGGAGAAGACCAAAGGTGGCTAATCAGGGCAACAATCCGCAAAGCAAACAGCTTTAATTCAATTTCAATCCATCATTCAACTCAATTGAAAATAAAAGATTACAACCGTTTAAATAGTGTTCCTACGACTTACTCACCTATTATACTAGAATATTCCTAATAATAAATAGCAATACTACACCTACGATTCATCACATTTATTTCTAAACAATAAATTAAAGAATTAATGATTAACGATTCAATAATTTGCTCCTCGTCATTTTTCCTATTTGCATTTTCTGTAATAAAGGTAGGGTTAAAAAACAAAAGGCAAAAATATTGAAATGTAATAACTCCCACAACTCTGAGTCATCCAGACAATACTTATAACTTCAACCAAAAATCAGCTCAACTATTGAAGTGTTATAGTCATTTATAAGACATATTGCATGCAATCAATTCAACTTGATCCATATTCCCTTTTTACTGAAATTTATATCACATTCCTATGTGGAAAGGTATTACAAGGTAAAATGTACAAAAGATAACTCAAAACAAAAAGAACATCGATACTTACATTGTAGAATTTGTCAAGAACCCTCCATCCAGTTGAAACGCCAATTTGATGACCAAGCGATTGATGATAGTATGCATTGATTTCATCCATGAAATCTCTAAAGCTGAATAATCCTTCTATAGGATACAATTCAGCATTTTCAATGACTGTTCTCAATACTTCAGGCCCCATGAACATTAGCACCTACATTACACAACCAAGTTTGCAATAAATCCCAAGAAAATTCAAAACCAAAAAGTGGACCCAAATTCTATAACCATAAAATATAGTCTTAATTAAATCTACAGGATTATTGCTCAAAAATATTAAGACTCGTAAGCAGAGTGGCAAAGTCTCACAATCACTCATTCCTTTATTAGACCCTCAGATTTTGTGAATATAGATATCAAACCTCATTTGCATCTTTGTAATTATCGCTTTCATTTTTCTTTGGCCATTTGACCCGCCAGCATCTGTTTCACCAACAAAAAATCCAGGCTATAAAAGGCAAAGCTACAAGAAAATATAAAATGAAGCTGTGTGAATAGCTCTTCCAAAAAATGTTGAAGTGCATGACTAAGACATTTAATGCCCACCTTTCTCTTCCAAGGCGGCGTGCAAGCTCTTCAGCTAAGGCTTGACCAGGCTGATCCCCATCAGTGGCAAGTATTATGCGAGACGCCTACAAAAGTAGGCACAATCAATGATACTTTTTTCGATAAATGGTTAACAGGACTTGAACAATTTTAAACAATGTAACCAGATTTTTACAAACCTTTTCTAGGTAGTCTTTACAATTCCAAAGATACTGATACTTCGTGTCCTAGCTTTACAAAATACATAAGAGGGAAAGTTAGATCCAATTTCCTCATTTCAAGGCATTAGATCATGGAGAAAGGCATTACATATAAAAAGAATATCATGGAAGCTATTTTGATTATTAACAAAGAATGAACAATGGACATTGGAGTGTGAGGAATTAATTCTATTGATGTCGTCCAAAGTTTGCTAATAAAATGAACACATCCAACTGCAAGACAGTATTAGATGTTAAGAGCCGTGGGTAGACCCCAGAGACCTCGTTGTCAGATGGCAATTCCTTTTCAGAGACTGATTGAGGGGCACCATCAGGGACGCTTACACAGTTATAGAATCCAGCTTCTTCCATTGAAAGCTTGTCAATTTCACCTTCAACCTATAATAGGAAGTAGATTGAAAGCAACGTAACTAAATTGATCAATTGTATCCAAAGAAAGCAGAAACGATTGGAGAATTACAATGATAATGTCACTTGCTCCGTTTATGTCATCCAGTCCATAGAAAATCTTTTCAGTATTCCTTTCCTGCATAAAAACAGAACAGCTATGAGAGACCAAAATAGTGAATCTCCAAAACTTCTACCATGATTGTAGGAAGATATATCAATCCTATACTCCATCCATCTCGGTCCATTTGCAGCACACTTCTTTTTCGGATGTCCCATTTATTTGCATCGTTTCCCTTTATAGCGAATTTGTCTTTTACTTGTCCAATTTTCCCTTCCACATCATCATCCGCTTTACGTCATGTCACTTTACTTTCAACCATTTCACTTTAACTCATTCAAATTCTAAATTTTTGGTCCGACTAGTTTTCCTCATTTCAACCTAATTCATTCTTCACCACTTACTTTGAAGGACAATATAGCCAGTTTAATCAAAAACAACCTTTTCCTCTTAATGATTGTGCAAAGTCAAGAGTTACAAATAAAATGGGACAAATATAGTATTCAAATTAGGAAAAGAAACTTCTACGTAGCTACCAACTTTGACATGCCTTCTTTCAGATTCTTCTGGCGATATATCTTACTTTTCTCTCCTACAGACTGTAGTTGTATAAACTATATATAGCACAATCAATGTAAAAATCCTTAAATAAGATTTGATCCAAAAATCATGAAGCTGCTTAAGTGGTTGGTGACCAACTTTCCAATACTTATTGACGTGAAAGTTATGGTTGGGAAGCAAAATAGCTTGGAATATTAAACTAGTAGCTACTATTGCAGGTAGTATGCTACCCCTTTCTCCTGCCTGGAAAGCAACCATGCCCATAACAAAGAGAATATGGCAAGGTATGTTGCAGAATTGGAACTAGGATCCCTATTGAGACACTGCATCCAAGTTGAAAACTCTACAGAATGAGGATCCACATTAAGTGTACAACAAACATCCATTTCAATAAGCTTTTCATGATATTTCGTCGTTATTGACCTTCTTGCTTCCAAATCTATTAACACCAGCCAAAAGGTTTTCATATCTACCAAGAAAAGAGGATCATATTGTGCAATACCAGCTTCGTCGTGAGGCTTCAACAAACAGTTAAAATAGCACTTTTATCGTTAAAACTATTAGCAACACTCATTTCAACATAATAAGAAGTAAATATACAGCCATCAAAGCAAGAGACATATAATGTAGAGAGGAAGAGATAGAGATTTTTCAAAAGAACCTGCCAAAACCTTTTAGTGATATCTCGATATTTGCAACTAACAAGCTCTCCATTTCTTCGATAAGGAAATGCAATGACAATCTGTCAACAGAATTCAAACAGAGTTGGTTCACTACAAAATACTTGCTGAATGCTAGGTCATTTTCCACATGTTACGCAATTGAATTTCAACAAAGTGTTGCAGATAAACAAGCGCATATACCTGTAAAAGTGATTTTAACCTGTCTTCTTTGCAAAGCTGAAACAAATCTAAAATATAATGCAGGGTTTTCAATTTTATGTTTCTGGTGGAATCTGGCATTCCTATGTTACATGCACTCTTCTCCTCAACGCCTAATATCAAGACTAACATATGGGATGTGGATAATTTGTATCAAAAATTGAAATCTGCAGTCCTTTAGGTTATACATTGACAGGACAAGGCTTGCACTTATAACAAGAAGCACTCTTGCTTCTTTGATGAAGAACAGAGACGGAAACCCAACCCACCTCCCCCACCCCCACCCCCACCCCAAGAAAAAAGGTCATCCGACACAAATATCGTAAGCACGTTATAACAGATTCACCCAGGGTATTTTAAATATCAACCAACTCAAACATCTATTATTTAGCGGGGGACTATTATACAAAAATTTTGAAACATATTTTATACTCTCCTCTAATAAAATCTTGCCAGAATCTGTACTTACATCATCCATCCTTCAGAGGATGGAAACTGCACATCAAATATAATATTCCCTCGTCCTAAAAGGATGGAGAAATTTTTTTATAGAAAAAAGGTGTTCAAAAACATCGCAATAGGTACATTAATTGAAAGTAAAGATATAAAAAAGACACTTAGAACCCCACTTTATTTAGATCACCCATAATATCAATATGAATAAGTGATAGAGATCGTAGAAAGTAACGACTTTCAACAAACAGGCCCCACTATCCTTAATTAGTTCGCCATAACAAAATGTGATGATCCTTTATAGGACAGTTATGCTTTTGAACATGAACAATCTCTTCATCCTCATGAAGTTAAAAGGATGACAGATTTTTTCACATGATATGGAAATTTCTCTCATCCACTAGACTATATCATTCTTACCCTTTGCCGGAAATTTAGTACATAGTTATTTGTGTGTGTGTGTGTCGTACATAGTTATTTGTGTGTGTGTGTGTCTCTCTCTCTCTCTCTGTGTCTCTATGTCTGTGTCTGTCTGTGGGTCTGTGTGTGTTTGCCAGCCTATGTCAGGCCCCCACAACAAAGCCACCGAAAAGCAAGAAATCAACTATAAGTCTACCAGATAAATTTCCAACCAGTATTTGTATACCACAAATTTTCTCCTTTTTTTTATCTTAAGGATTAAGTTCCAGTAAACTACAGCTCATTAGATGCTCCGGACCAAGCATTTGACATGTTCTCAAGGTGCTGTCATGAATTTCATTTTGCAGGTTGACAAAAGGCATTGTTTGTATACATTATATGAGGACCAATACATTGGCATGCATAATGACAAAAAGAAAAAGAAAAAAGACACTTTTTTCTTCTACAGAGAAAAGACAGTCACAAAGTTGCAATCATCAAGTCTTATAAACAAATACAAAATAATTGTAGGAAATTTACTGAAACTTTGTGAGTAGCGAACAAATATAGATAATATGAGTACAGGATAATTCTTTCTGCACCTCATCACCATGTGTTTTTTGCATGACAAAATTTCTCCGCAATGTCTCCCTCGATATCATTCGCTCAGCAAAGTAAGCATGCACCTAAATCAACAGGAAAATAGAACAATCAATCTGTTGCATAACGACATAGTCATAGTTACATTCAAACAAAATTCAAAGAAATAACATGCTAAAGATTGAGTACGACATATAAGTCCATTTTATGTCCCATTTCACACAAAAAGGTTTGCTGATTACTAATAAATCAATGCTTTTGGAGAGCACAAAATATAATTATTTCAAAGCCATTGAGTTTTGATATAAAAATTTTTTGCTTCCTCTTTCTCTCCCATGCTATGTATCCTTTTAACTTCTTTTATTTTCAAATCATTCAATCTTTTTTTTAATTTTTTCTCCATTTAGTATCCCTCATTCTTTTTATGCATTTTCATTTATCTTTCTGTTTTATTTGTATGCATTTTCATTTAATTGTTGTTGTTGTTTGTTTCCTAGCATGAAGGAGAAGTAAAATTTGATTACCTCCCTGCACAAAGGCTGCAACTCCAGTTCCTGCTCCGTGATTTTCCTTATCGTTCCTTTAGTAATTTTCTTATTCATCCTTTCATTACCTGGCTTCAAATCAGCAAAAGCCTGCAATCCGTCGAGTAAACTTGATTCAAACAACCATCTCAAATAAAGAATCTGCGCTAAAATCTATGAATTAGAAAACAATAAATGCTTCTCAATATCTGTTACCCGTGTGTTGCCCTTCCACCCACATTTAGCTCGAAAGCAGTTCCACCAAGCCGCAGCGCTGCAGAATAATTAACAGACAATTTCCAAATTGCAGAATATCCAAGTAACGGATAAAGGAAAAACATAGAGATCCAGAGTTACCCATTCTTGGTGATTAGAAGGGATAATGTCTTCTCCCCTGATTTCCCACCATTGCACTATGAAAGAAAAATAAAAACAATCACAGAATTTCATTGGAGGAAATTTATCAGGTCAGAGAGAGAGAGAGACTAATCACATTTGCAACTCAGAGTAGTTTTATGGTGTGAGATTCTTTTGATTTTGAATGTGGAATTCACAAGTCTACTTTGTAGTTTTATTGGGTTCGCATTTCACAATACTTGTTAAGGTTGGTTTAGTTTCAACAAGTGCTCAAGTAGTATCCTTTTAGGAAGTATTGAGCTCAAATGTGATGTTTAAGCATTTAAAATTATAGAAGAACACGTATATTATTTGCCACTGGATGTAAAAAAACAAGCAATATTTGGATATACTAAATCAAGAGTATTGGTTTAAAGTACCATGTTTGCGTTTGGAAGCACAAATATGTGCTCATAATTTGGGAGATCATGGATGAAGCCAAATTTCGTACATGGAATAAGGAGGTGATAATAGTGCTCTAAGAAGAACGTCAAAGCAAAAGAGGGTCAATAATTAATTATAATTGACCCATTTCTATATAAGAGAGAAGAATGGAAATTAGAACTAGATAATTTTGTGTTTAGTTGAGGAATAATTCAAATGTTCCCAGGATATACAAGGAATGGGGTGTCAAGTCATACGTGGAATTTAAAGACTTGGGATGGGGTAAAGAGTGTAATCCCCGTCCTGGTCCTTGGCCATTTTTATGTGTCTCTACCCGCAACTTTGTGGTTTGCATAACTTCTGGTGTGCTTTATTTGTAATCTGCGCAATTAAGGTATCACTGCTTACCAATAAAATAATATAACATTATTTCTTGCATATGTGGATATAGTCAACTTGAGCAGCAATACATGTCAAATTCCTACTGAACATATACATTGAACTTCTACAAATATATTACTTTTATATGATGTCCATTAGTTAAACAAAAATAATGATGCTAAGCATATCCGGCATTTACATGTACTGTAGAAATGAACTGATAATTAAATCAAGAGTTGAAGGAACAAACACTAACCAAAAAAAAAAAACAGCTACAACTTTTAAATTCATTTAGTTAGTATACACATGCAGAGCTATGAAATAAACATATTCTGATATTCGTATGGGGGGATTTGTGCGCGTGCTTGCTTCTTGGTGTGTTCGATCCACAGCATCTGCTGGTAATAGAACTATTTTAATTGCCAAACAGAACAAACAAAACGGCACTAAAGAGTTAATACCATCGGACAAGCTAAGTGTCCGTACTGGCCCGGTTTGCAGTGACCGTTGCCAATTCCAAGCTTCCTCAGTTTCTCATTCAGTATAATCAAACTTCCCAAATCATGAGTTTCCAGTTCTGGATTTTCCAACTCCACTACAGAAATATAAATAAATAAAATCAAACAAAAATCTTAACTATAACACACCAGAGAGACATTCAAACATATCCAAGATACATAATACAGCACTTAAGTTAAATCAGAAAATAACGTTCACCGCACCGCTAAAGAAAACATAATTTTGTTGAAATAAAGGGCAATACCTGAATTGGGGATTGCGGCATGTGGTGTATAAGAAAACCCAGTACTTTTTAAGCAATAGGGACTGAAATTGATGGTGGGTTTTGGAGGAAAAGCAGAGAACATGAGTCTTGAGTAAGTGCGTGAAGTTATAAGTGATGCTGTTGTTGGGAAAGGGGTGCACTTAAGAAAAAGGTGCTTTGACGCCATTAGAGTGTTCAAGCCCAAGATTTTGCGACGATCAATAAGCATCTCTATTCATAGAATGTTGAACACAGAATGGAAAGAAGCTGGAAGTAGGGAAGAACTGAAACAACTTGTAAATTGTAATATCTCTGTACAAAAGAAGTTAGGGCGCCAATACGCGTTCCCTCCTTTGCATTCTATTTTGTACTTGGACCCAATTAAAACCCGACCCGACATGTCCTGGCCAACGGTTGGAAAATTCTCAAAACATGAAAACAACCCCTGTAACCAAAAAGACAAAAAAAATAACCCCACTCCTCGGATTCCTAAAATATGGGCTACTCCAATACACTTTCATTTTCTTGTTTCCAAGCTTTTTTTGTTTTTCATTTTTCCCAGTATGGTAAAAGAAAAAATAAAAAGAGGAGAGAGACCTCGTGGCCGTTGCATAAAATCAACAATTTAATTTATTTGTACTGTGCTGGGATAAATTTCTTTGTCAGTGCCCTACAATCATTTTTTTTTTAAATTAATAAGTACAATATATGAAAAGAATCTTATTTTACGTACAATTTCGAGAAAAAATCTAAGAGTCCAATCTGGGAGTTTTATTTTACAAAATTCAATTTAGAAACAGAGTTCAAACTTCTTTTCCCTTCTTATTTAAGTAGATTTACAAAAACAAATAATAAAAATATATTCGTGTGTTAAATTACAATAAATAATAATTTAAATTTCTCAAGTAAAATTTTCTTCTAACTAATTATTTAAGGTAACAAAATTAATGTATAGAAAATAATTTCGAATAATTTAAGTTCCATATATTTCTTTATTCCCGTGGCTTTTAATTGCTCCTAACCAAGTGATCCTACTAAGTTTATGAACCGGAAAACCAATTACATAAATACTAGGGTTAGCATCCGGTGTATTGGACGGTTCAAAATGCCAGCGTACTAGGGTGTACATCCGGGGGGTTGGACGGTTCCATCAACACAAACCATTGTATATCGGTTCAACTTGGGTTGGATTGATTGGTTTGAAATTAATTTAGAGTTTCTTGTGTAAAATATAGTATAATTAGTGTAAATTAATAAAACAGTAAAACTAAAAAAATATTATAACTTTAAAATCCTTCAACTCCTTTTCATTTATATGATTGTTGAAATTTACATATAATTTAAATTATATAAAATATTAATATTTTGCTTATTTTTTTTATATATTCGGCTTGATCGATTTTGTACTACAAACCAATAACGGTCAGGTTTGAAAATTTTATAAACCAAACCGATAAAAATGTTTAACCCAACCAATAGACATTGGTTTGGCTCGACTTGGTCGATTTGATCAGGTTAGTTTGGGTTCTGAACACCCCTAGAGCGGAGGAACACACTGAAAAAGACAAAAGATTTTCTGCAGGAATTAATGGAACCATTAAGTTACAAATTCCAAAAATCAGATTTAATGCCTCGGAGCTATAGTTACAAAACCCCGTTTTCAAATGAGAATGTGAGAAACAATCTGACACAATAAGTTGCAATTCTAAGATACAAGATTATGACTTCTGAACAAATAATAAAACAGCCAACACACACCTGGTGAACTATGTACTACTAATGTACTCATTATAGTCTTCTGTACTTTTTCTGCAACCAGCAGAGAACCAACCAAATATCAGCTGATATCAACCAGCAGGGATCTTCTCCAGAAAAGTAATTGTATTAACGTTAAAGTGCCAAAATTGGAGGAAGACACACTGGTTCAAGCTTGTTACATCCTACTACGGTTATTCGTCGAAAGAATCCATATATTCACCTGTTACCCTGGAAATTTATATATTGGAAAATTGCAGTTATAACACATGAATATGATTCAATAATATGAGAGACAGAGGCCGAAAGGGGGGAGTCTGTATTTATTACATGATTCAACAACACATGAGAATAATGCGCAATCAAATACCTAACAAGAACCACGTAATAAGTCTTAGCATGAACCAGATTACCAGAGACATAAACTAGAAATCACTGATCACTTAGGAACCAGTAAAAACCATGGCATCCAGCTATTTCACAATTATATAAAGAAACAACTTAGACTTGACAAGACGAGTCCGCACAGTTTCATACCTGTTATATGATAATACAGCTTCTC
This sequence comes from Centella asiatica, assembly GCA_014636745.2. NCBI lineage: Eukaryota > Viridiplantae > Streptophyta > Magnoliopsida > Apiales > Apiaceae > Centella > Centella asiatica. The sequence goes on along the minus strand of CM025780.1, from coordinate 42,172,283 downwards.
CTATTGTTCCTGCAACCTTATTCCGTACCTTCCGCACAAAAACCTAGAAATAAATTTCAAAATGAGCTAACTTAGAATGTTACACCAAGAAAAGAAAAATGATATATGAATTATAGACAAAGCCACCTGCACTCTATCAAGGGGGCCAGATTCCGGATCCCTGTTACGATGGATAACAAGTCCATTGTCACATTTGTTTATAAAGTGAGCACTTCCACTGATGTCATACAAATTTGGAGGGTCCCCAACATAATTATGCAACTGTCAGATAAGAACAAAGGTTAGAAAAGACAATAATATGTCACAAAACAGAATTTTGCAGTTACCAACCTGTCTTGGATGAGCAACAAACCAAACATGACAAGAATGGTGTTGAGCAAATCGCTTGACCTTTGTTAGCATCTGACTCACGTACTCTGTCTCGGTCCTGTTACGAATAAATTGATTATACAAGGAAAAGAGGAAGAGGAGGGAAAGGAAAAACAAGTTTTAAGTACCAAATGCGAGCAGAAAAAGTTTTCAATGGAGATCAAGGCATTCCTACACAGATAAAATTTAAACAGACAAAAAATTATGCAATCCATCTACAATACACCCTCCATTCAAAAACTAGCTACACTAAATAAACGACACCATATAAATACATGTATGTAGAATCATATATGTGGTGACAGATTACAGAATAGTGCTCAATCTACTTAAAAAGGTGAAACACATATTCGGAACTTCTTCTCACTTTATACTCTAAAATTAGAAAACTGACCCTAATTCTGGAACAAAATAAGAGAATATATCTCTAATTTTGAATACAGTTAGTGGTTGGAATTGAGAAACCAAGTATGACAAGAAAAATTTCTGAATAACAACACAATTAGATCAATGAACTTCAACATGAAGGAAACTCTTAATGCAAAGGAAAGTATCAACAGATCTATTCAAAGGATCATGAAGCTATTGAGAAAACTCTCAGTTCAAGTAATCACACTGAGCAAAGCCAAAGATGACAGCCGGACATCGAAAAATGACTCCAAGTAATGGCTCAGGAACAGATTCTTCATCTCTATGCAGTGCCACCAGAAGGCTTCTACAGAACATTTGGCCAAGCCATTGTAATTAAGGATGCAACAAAAGAAAAAAAACAAAGAAAAACAGCCCGATCCTCCAGAAATTCTAAGAAATATTACTCAGTTCATGGAAATCTCTCCTTCAGCAACAGAGATATTAAACTGCAGGAAACTGGCAATGAATTCCAAGTTTCACTCTGCCATATTATTTGGTGAATTCTCAACTTAAATCAAGCAGAAACGATAGAAATGCACCAAATTTAAAAGAAATCAGAAACTATGACAGAATAATTTTACTCACATATATCTAGGACGCTGATGATCTAGCTCATTGTATGGATCAATGACAAGTCCATTCACCCCATGTCGTAAAACTGCTGCCTTTGCAAGCCCAAGAACCCAGTCAATATTTGGAAGACAATCATTCTCACATCTGTTCAGTGACCATTTTTGTCAAGAAATGGTCAGAACACACATGCGAGGGAATCAAGGGTGATTGGTTCACAAGCAACAGACTCAATTAAAGGTTAAAAACCCTTGAGTTTCAAACTTCATTGACAAATGTACTCTATATCATCGCATAAAGGTGGAACAACAAGATACAAATAGACAATATGTGGCAGATTTTCCATGCTCCACACAGAAATTTAGACATAAATGAACAACAAATACTGCATTTTATGTGACACTACATATGAATATGCGTATGAATGCACGTACACACACACACATAGGGAAAAGTTGAACATGTTGCTGCAACACCAAAACTTAGATGCTGATGTAGTTCATTCAATAATGGCATCTATGACTATGACATTTCACTATTTCATTAATTGCATTTCTGCGTCTAGATGAATTAATATCCAGTATGCATTGTGCTTGGTAATGTTGATCCCCTGCTATAAGATTCAAAACATTAGATGATAATACAACAATATAAAACAGTACAAATAGTACCATAATGAACCATCAAACACAGAACCAACACCAACATTTCAACTGGACAGAAAGCAAGATGGAAAAAAATCCATAAATTTGTGTAACTATAAGAACCACAGCATGCAAATAACAAGCTATTATGACCATTAAACCTTATTTGGGTCCAACAAAGAAATTTTACTGGTCAGAAATAAACATGAATAATAAACTTGGCCGAAAACAACCGCCATAATAATATATTTAAGATAAAGTATTAACATATAATAATTAGAAACATCAATACCAAAACTTACACAACAAATGCTAACAGTTATTGAGCTCTTTAAAGCTAAAAGGTAAGGGGAAAAAGGGGCGATGCACCCGTCGTGAAATCCTAACAAAGTTCCCAAATTACTCTATCGAACTTAAATAATCCAATTGCTTCCGTCAAAGGCAGGAAATTTCACACCATTATTAGAATAAGTAAAAAGTTGGGAGTAATTTCCTACAGGCTGCTCTTTACCCACTATCCAAATGGTGAGAAACTTTAACCCATATACCTGGGTACGTTATATAAGTAACAACAGATTCACTTAAACAAATTAATTCCCTGGAGAAGCATGCGCCTTATGTTACTGCTTAAATTTTTTCTTAGACTCGTGAAGTACCAAATGGTTAGAATTCAAACTCACCGTATAAGAGAAAATGTATCACTAAGCCACTGCTTTCCTTCTTCAAATTCCTCAATACTCATTCGTTCAGACAATTCTCCATATCTGCAACACAAGTATAGAGTTATATGAATGTTGCTAAATGAACTTCAGATTAAAATAACTTATATTGTCATCCTCTGTTTCAGGTTATGTTTCCTTTCTGTTGAAGAAGAAAACCTTTAGGAGGAGAGATACAATTAGTGGGCCAGAGAGCCAGAGATCCTCTAGTAACAACCCCAAGAACAATGTTTCATGTATGATGTTTCATTTCAATTTGTGTAACCAGTACCCGAACATGAGTTATGTAACAACTACTTGCAGCAGGGAGCTTTATAGTGAGTACATGCTCATAATCAGCAATTTTCGTTATTTCAAAAGGGGTTTTTACTCATAAAGAAGTTGACCGTTGCTCTTTTTTTACAAAAATAGCAGATATAATCACTTCAAAGCCAATAAGAAGCAATTATCTCCTAACCAAATCCTCCATTCCTCCCTAAAACTAATCTGATGGTCAAACTATATGAACCTTGAATAAGAAGAGTAACCTTAGGATATATTTCAGACTCGCATGATAAATAGAATTCCAAGGCCTAGCATCCCAGCCATTAAATTGCATACCAAACTTAACCTTAATAATCTTATGATCTGTACAAGCAGAGTAAATATATAAATATCTTATAGACAACGAATCATTAGCAATATGTATGCCTCAAATAAAACTGCAATTCAAGAATGCTGATTCCAGGTTGAGGTTAAACCACACTATACTGACCTTGTATCGAAGAAAGGCTTCTTCACATGTTTCTCAAGGAGTTTCCTAGCATGTTCTCGAACCTAGAGGCAAAGTAAATCATGTACTGAATAAAAACCTTAAATTTGGGAATAGATGCAATTCAGTAGAATCAAACTGCATTACTCCATCAAAATGCCAAACCATCTTAGCACAAAAACAAAAAAAAAACAAAAAAAATTTAAAAACACTATTTTCGTAAAACCTGGAATATTATATTTCAGAGAAAGAACAAATTGCAAATGTATCACTTGCTTTCAGAGAAATCAACAATGAAAGATGGAAATTTTCTCCTTATTGGCACATGACATGCAGATGCTATTAACAGTAATTTTGGCTGCCAGAATAGTCAACTTAACAAGAAAAGTTGAACTAAGCCTTTTTTGTGGCACAAAGAGAGTATTAATGATCTAAATGAAGGGGAACCATGGCATTATCAACATTAATTTTGGCTCTACCAAAATAGTCAATTTGGCAAGAAATTTTGAACTAAGCCCTTTTTTGGAACGAAGAGAGTATAAATTTATTGATCTAAATAAAATGACATGTGCACACACTATCAACACACACACACACACATGATAAAATTGGTGTACCTTGTTCTCCATAGAACAAAAGAGCAGATTTCCAACACACGCATAACTTCGTATATACATACATCAGTGTTCTAAGAATCGGCCTAGTTGGCGGCGGTACCCCATCAACATAAAATTGCATTGGGCGCTCATTTATGCATTGAATTAGTTAGGCGGTCGGTTAAGCGGACTACGCGGTCCAGTCCAAGCTAGTCTCTTTTTTCTTTATCTTTTTTTTTTTTTTTTTTTGCAAACACTTGAAATGACAATAAAGTCCCATCTTTTCTTTTACAAATTAGGTAACTAAGTTAAAGGTTGTAATAGTTATTTTTACTTAATTGGAATTGAATGGTGAAATAACTGTTGCTTTTGTTACATCAAAGTATTTATGATATGGTTTTCTTTTGTTACATAAAGGTATTTTTTGTGAAATATTATTTTTAAGTATGTCTTTTATCATGGAGAGATATATATACATATATATATAGGTGCCACCTAGTACCCGCCTAGTAATCCGCATAATTTCCACCTATAAGGTCTAGACGCTTCAAGGTCGGTTGTCAGCATAGCTTCGCCTAACGCTTTTTAGGACACTGATCTAAATGAAATGACACGTGCACACACTATCAAAACACATACACACACAGGCACTATCAACACACATGATAAAATTGGTGTACTTTGTTCTCCATGGAACAAAGAGCATATCTCCACACACATACACACAGAACTTCGTATGTACGTACAGTCGTGCATACATACATACTGTACATAACAGACAATGTAGGTGTACCTTGTTCTCCATAGAACAAAGAGCAAATTTCCAACCAACACTTTCACAAAGATTGACCAAAAGAGCATCAATCCACTCGCTCTTTCCTGAATTGGGAACTCCAGTGATTACTGTCAACTCTCCTGGCACCACCTGAAACATAGAAAAGGACAATAACTAAAGGGGCTTAAGTCTCATACATAACAATTTTTTGGATTCTTTAGACTTCTAATTATGTAAACTGAATGTCCACTTCGCCATATAACAGAAACATTTATTTACTTCATACAGATAACAATTCACATTGAGCAAATGATGACATTCAGAATGTAACAAGAAAGGGAGTGTGTGTCTGCGTGTGTAGACACAGGTGCACACATAACTGAAAAGCTGGTTGAAAGAAATATTTTGGTGAGATCAACTTCTAGCAACCCAATTTGTAGCCGTCAAACCCAAAGATGGATGGCTGCAATTTAAAAAAATTTAAGTAGTTCCACTTTAAGTTAGAGAGGAAGGGAGATAAGTTTTGATCATAGTAGTTTATCTACAATTGAAAGCTACAAATCAGATTGCTGGGAGTGACTATAGGGATCAGCGTCCTATATAGTTATATACATATATATATGCACACACATATATACATGTATATATCTGTGTGTGGGGGAGGGGTAACTGCGGAAGTGAATCTGTTGCTGCCACACCTAACATTAGGGTTGATGAGAACATAAACCATGTAGTGAGTTTTGATAATTGAAAACAGAAATTACCATTGGTGGCGGCAGCAGCAGTGGCAGTGGTTTGCAAATAACAAATTATTTTTTTTAAAATATATTAATCATATAGAGTATAATTTGTTACTACATAGTTTTAGCACCCATCCACATCCACATTAGCTATAGAATGGCTCCCATATATATACTACCTTTGTCCCGCTCCATTTGCCATCTATTTTAGAACATGTGTTGCACGAATTTTAATGCATCTAAAAATGTTATATAACTAAAATATTTTTAGAATACCTATAATACACTTAAAGATTTAACATCTTAATATGTCAAAATTTGTAAAAATATTCAATCTTACTATATTTTTGTGATGTCATGAAATCCGTGCCACACATTAAAATTGTGTTGCAAATGGAGTAGGACGGAGGGAGTATACATACATACATACATATATATACACATACATATACACACACACACACACAAATACTGGATGAAAAAGTGTTCCGCTGCAGAGTGTGACACAATGGGGATTAACGCTAACGGGGCATTTCAGTCAATTGGGAAAAAAGTACTCTAATACACAGGGTCACCATTCCGCCACACTGTACAGCATACTGATTTAATGAGCTTCCAATCACCAGCAGTCCATCCAATGGATGAACAGCTCAAGATCCCTTAGTTCAAAGAGTACTAGGAGAAATCCAAGCGGGATCATTTTCCTACATACATCTGCTTGTTGTGTGTGGGTGTGTGTACAATGATGTTGTACATCTGATAATGCAGTTTGTTGTGTATTGTGCATAGCAATCATAACCACAATGCATATGTTGGGGGTTTTGAATTTCACAAACCACACCGCACAACTGCTTCGACTTTTCATGCTTGCATGATTCATGATAAAGGTATGTTTGAAAACCAAAAAGTAAAATATTATTAATATTAATATAAAATAATTACCACAAGTGTGACTTTTCCAGCATACGTTCATACCATTTTTATCGAAAATCTACCTACGCATCAAAGTTTTATAACTCGGCCATTATACATTGCACTCAATCAGTTCAATTAGAATAATCCACATTCCCTTTTTGATGAAATTCATGTCATATTCCTTTATGAAAAGGCAATATGTATCAATATTTTTAAGAGATAAATTAAAATTCAAATAAGCAATGATACTTACAGTGTAAAATTCATCAAGGACCCTCCATCCAGTTGAAACACCAAGTTGATAAGCAAGCGTCTGATAATAGTATGCGCTGATTTCATCCTCAAAATCTCTAAAGCTGAATAATCCTTTTATAGGATACAATTCAGCGTTTTTAACGACTTCACTTAGTACTTCCGGCCCCATGAACATAAGTACCTACATTACACAAAGGTTGCAAACCAAGTGGACCCAAATTCTATGATTATTAACTATCTTAATTTAATCTATAAGATCATTGATCAAAACCATGAGTCACTAGGGAGGCCAAGTCTCACAATCACTAATTCCTTCATTACAAGCTTAAGCCTTTCTGAATGTCACTGTTTGGGATTTTGGCAACACACAGTACACCAACAGGCATCATAAAACACGTGATTCACCAACATATATCATACAACACAATTGAGGAGCAATTTGAAACAGCATTGCTAGTAGAAATAAATGTTGTATCTTTACCATGCCTCAGAAAATCTTTGGAACTGCTATTATACATCTTACAGTTACAGCTGGATCTGACAGGAGTCCAGACAATAAAACAAAGTCTGTTTTCAGTAGAATTTCACTCGTTCCAGTCAGTAAGAATAAATTCTTCCTTGGGTTTCTATCTTCATCTTAGACTGACTCAACTTCTTCCCCTTGTGTCACTTTCTCACAGGGGGTCATAAGTCTATAGAACATTGCAAGCATTCAACTTAAGTTGATATGTTCTATTATCCAATAAGTTCATCTCTCTATACACATAGATGAAAAATACTACCTTGGGTTCAAAATTAGAAATATATTTCAGTTCACACAAAATAGGTTTGTAAAATCCTATAATTCAATTGAAGCGAATCTTTTTACTTTGAAGTAAAATATTATGAAGTATATGAAGAATAATCTTAAATACAAACTTTTATACTTTATTATTTTACAAATTGTTATCAAAAATGAAATGTACTTCTAATTTTGGAACGGAGGGAGTAATTATTCATGAAATTCTTCCACATCTTAGAAGATGAGACATGATTAACAATCCTTCAATATCTAACATCAATATAGTGTTCCTCCAAGGAAGGAAGATCAAAATAGGTCTCAACCAAAGCACCGATATAATTTTTCATATTTAAACATGAACTGGGAGAATTATCAGTTGATAATGACTATAGAACTTAATGAAGATTAAGTTAATAGAGTTTTATAGAGTTGAATTTAGGGATCATTGGATTGAGAGGAATTCCGTGATTTAAGGGACAATTACGCATGCACTAGAGCTCTACTTTATTAAAGGACATGACTTCTATGTAGGACTTTGCAATGAAAGATTTCAGATGGATTGGCTATTACACATTGAGATTTGCCGGATGTCTCTTGTTCTAGCAGAACTTGTAGTTTTTCCCAGGTTATATGTTACTGCACTAAAGAACTTCTTGTCCATAATGCTGTATCATTTTGTCATCCTTATGGAGTTCTTCATCTATAATCACGAAACAAGCCAGAAAGGAAACAGTCATTGTGAATATGTATATCTAACCTCATTTGCATCTTTGTAATGATCAGTTCCGTTTTTCTTGGGCCATTTGACTCGCCAACATCTGTTTCACCACGGAAAAGTTAAGGCTATATAACACAAAGCCACAAGAAAATTTGAAAAAGAAATTGCATGATTTGTCTTCAATATAATCTAGAAGAACTGCATGACTGAGGGACATGAATGTCCTGTCTACCTTTCTCTTCCAAGGCGGCGTGCAAGCTCTTCAGCTAAAGCTTGGCCAGGCTGATCCCCATCAGTAGCAAGTATTATGCGAGACACCTACAAGGTTAGGCACAATCAGTGACACTTTTTTTCAATGACTGGTTGACAGAACTTGAAGAATTTTAAGAGCAGGTATACAAATTAAACAATGAAACTAGATTTTGACAAACCTTTTCTAGGTAATCTTTACAATTCCAAAGATATCGATACTTTGTGTCCTAGCTTTACAAATACATAAGAGGGAGCATTAGATATAGTTTCCTCATTTCAAGACATTATATCGACATAAGGACCACAAACAAACATGATAACATGAAAAAAATTCTAATTGGCAATGAAGAATGAACAGCAGAAAATGGAGCGTGAGGAATTAACTCTACTGAAGTTGTCCAATACGATGTCTAATAACTGCAAGAAAGTATTAGATAGAACAAGATAGAGTTGGGTAGACGAACACCTCGCCTTCAGGTGGCAAATCCTTTTCGGAGACTGATGCAGGGGCACCATCAGGGACACTAACACAATTACGGAATCCAGCTTCTTCCATTGAAAGCTTGTCGATTTCACCCTCAACCTATAATAGAATGTCAATTGCAAGCACGGTGCCTAAAGCTGATAAATTGTGTCCAAAGACAGGAATCTTTAAAGCTTACAATGATGATATCACTTGCTCCTTTTATATCATCCAGTCCATAAAAAATCTTCTCAGTGTTACTTTCCTGCAGATTGCAGGAAAGTAAAAAATCTTCTCAGTGTTACTTTCCTGCAGATGATATCAATTGCGGAGCTTCGAAGTTGACGTCTAGCATGATTGCAGGAAGATATATCAAGTAAAAAGAATTCATATTCAAGTACCAATTGCTTGTTGGCTTGCCTTCTTTTTATCTTCTGGCTCCGGGGGGAAGGAAAAAGCACTCAATATCTTAGTAAAAGTTACCTCATGGGTGTGTAATGCTATCGTACCTAAGACAAAAAGAGTGTTCTAAATTTGTTACACAATTCATTTTTATAATGTAACCGAATAATCGCCTCATGGACGATTATTAGGCACATGGTTAACTAGTCACTAAAGTGTTCACCACTCACCACCAACTTGCCTCGACTAACCAACGTGATACAAAAAACGATATGGCAAAGAATGTCTCAGAAATGAAAGTAGGATCCCTACTGAAACAAGGCATCACAAGTTGAACCCTCTATAGGAACAGGATCCACATTATAGTACATCAAAGTTCGGTTTCAGTGAGCTTTTCATGATATTTTGTTAATGGCCTCCTTTTAAAGCCATTTACTCCAGTCAAAACGTTCCTATATCTAAGCAAAGGGATCACACTGTCCAATTCCAGCTTCATGGACAAGGCTTCCATAAACGAAAATACTACATTTACTCTTGTAACTACTAACAGCATTTCTTGTTTCAACATTAATATTAAATATATAGCCATCAAAGTAAGAGATATATGAAAATATATAGAAGCTAACAGAGACTGTTAAATGAACCTGCCAAAACTTTTTAGAGATCTCCCGATATTTGCAATTAACAAGCTCCCCATTCCTTCGATAAGTAAATGCAATAACAAACTGTCAACAGAAATCAAACAGTGTTGGTCCACTTTCAAAATATTTGTCATATACTATACCATTTTCCACATGTTAATTAACTACAACAAACTAGCAAAGTATTGCATACAAACAGGCATATATACCTATATAAGTGATCTTATCCTCCCTACTTTACAAAATCAGACAATTTTAAAATACAGAAAAACCACTTTATATGCACTTGCAGAAAACAGCGAGAGGCAGTCCTCCCAAACTAAGTCCCCAATAAAATCTCTTTTAACTCATCTGGTGGGTGTTCTAAACAACACAAGCTAATTATGCTTCCAACAGAGACCCGAACTAACCAGTTTGCACCCACGTTTCCCTATCTAGAACATGCTGCACACACTCAGAGAGATCAATTCAATTCATCAATTTTTCTTAATTCTCAGCAATTTCCTGTTTGATTGCTCTGTGTTTCTGTTTTTTATTGTTACCGGAGGCCAGGATCAATTCAGATTCTGACAATCGGTATCAGAGCAAGAATCCTTACCTTGCTACCACCATTATCTTCTTCCTGGCGTCACTGTTCATCACCAGAAAATAACCCATCCATTTTCCAGATATGGTTCATCAAATATCATCTAAACACACTCGAAATCACTTTGACATAGTTCAAAGGCTGGGTGTAGAGAACTACAGGGATGGAATGAAAAGCAAGTTGGTTTTTGATGCTCTCTTCCTGAAAGAACTTGCAACTGGCTTTATCAACTCAATCTGATTCAACTTCTGGTATTTATCTCCTTCATCAGCATATATCAATTTCTGAACTCCATTAGCTTAGTAGTAACTGGCCCAGTCCTTAAGTCACTTTATAAACATTATCCACTAGCTTTAATCTTAATTTCATAATATTTGCTTCATTTCGCAGTTTGGGGTGGATTTTCTGATAGATTTGTCCGGATCTCTTAACTGCTGATGTTGTTACACTTCAATCACCTTCAATTAGCAACCGAAGTCACTTGCATCTAGTAGTCCATCATAACTTTCATTTTCAATTTCTATGTTCTGTTTTCTTCAATTCCAGAATTATACACACAATCTGTTTGATAGAAGTCCTGAATTAATTTAAACCTTGTACTCACTTGTTTCGGTACATGTTTAACTTGCTTGTTTGATTAGTTTCCTTGGTAATTCTGCTATAAAACTGGGTTTATCAAGCTTCATTGCACTTTTTAAAGTTCTTATAGACTAGAAATTTCTATTTGGTGCTTAAGCTTTTAACTACTCCGCTGAGTTTCTTAAGCCATTGCTAGGCAGATTTAGAAAGTTTTTCAGGCCTGGGATACTTGAATTGTATCCCAAGAGATCCTATTGATCTCAGTAAAAGATATTCAGGCTCAAAATTAAAAGAATGTAAAATGTGTAATGTTGAAATCTTGGAATTTCCATATGAAAGTTATGGATTCCATAATTAATTGTTTGAGATTCAAGGTCTTAAATTGACATTTAGGATCCAACTCTAATACCATATACACATGCAAGTCTATTAGTTTGTACATGACTGCCTGAAATTCAACAGAAGACCCAACTTGCACGAATTGTATCATCCTCTTAGAACAAAATTCTGTAGCATTCTCATCACTAGACTCCTACATATGTATAGACATAGCTAACTGCACAAAGTTTTCCAAGTATCCTCGTCCTATATAAGATTTTCATTATGAGACTCCATATCTCAAGTTTTGGGGTTCAATATCTAACACCTAAAATGATCCCATCTGATGACATCACGCACTGCCTTGATGTCCTGCCACTATAAAATACAGCCATCCACAAGCAAGAAGCAAACATGTGTGTGTGTGTGTGCGCGTGTGAGTGTGCAATTACAAGTTTACAACTACGAATTGATATCAACTCATTATTCGTACAATTTAGTTTCCTCTCTTTCTTTCTTTGTTTTTTTTCCTGTGTCTTGGAGATAAGTTCCAGTGAGCTACGACCAGAAATTAGATGCTTAGAACCACACATTTGAATTCTACACCAGGTACCCCATACCTGTCCTGAATTTCATTTTGCACTTGCAGGACGAGTAACGCCATTGCATGCAGGTATTATATGAGGACCCATACATTGGCATGCACAATGACAGTAACAAAGATAAAGGAGGTGGTTTTTTCTTCTACAGAAAAACAAAGAAGAAATAGAAAATAAAGTACAGAAAATATGAGTATGACATAATTGTCTGCATCACCTTATCACCGTACGTTCTTTGCATGACAAAATTTCTCCGTAATGTCTCCCTCGAAATCATTCTCTCAGCAAAGTAAGAGTACACCTAAATCAACCACAACATAGAAAGAATCAAACTGTTGCATAACAACATAATCAAGTTGCCTTCAAAGTTCAAACAAGCTTTAAAGAAATAGCAGAGATAAAATCCATTTCATATTCCATTTCATACACCAGTTTACAGTCGTACATTACTAATGATTCGTTGCTTTTAAAGAGTGGAATGAAGATTTTTAAAGCTGTAGAGCTTTTTTATGTAAAATGTGTACTTTTTCTGTTTTTCTTTTTCTTTGATGCTTCTCTTTTTTCTCTTGGGGGGAGGGCGAAGTGGGGGGAAGGGGCTCAAAGATTTATTGGAATTTTTGTTTCTATTACCGAATCAACCAAGCAGCAAAACCAATTAGCAAAAGAAGGTCAAGAAGAAAACAATCACACAAGACAGATTTTAAGTGGAAAATGCCCTCTAAATAAAAGAGGGAATCACCACAGGCAGCAAAAATATCAATATCTTATAACAGTTTTATGACGTACACTGCATAAACCAACCCAAAACACACGCACAAGGAGAAAAGGAAAAAAAATAGTCACCCAGTAAAATACAGAAGTAACCAGTTCTACAATCACCTTGGACTAGTGATAGATCAGCCTTTCACCTAAAATAGTTTCTTACCATGAGAGTTGGCGGTTGTTTTAACCAAAAGTAGAATTGTAACTACCTCATTGGACAAAGGCTGCAACTCCAATTCCTGCTCCGTGATTCTCCTTATTCCCTTTTCTTTGGTAATTTTGCCACTAATCTTTCCATTGCTTGACTTTAGATCTGTAAAAGACTGCAAGATATTGTGTAACATGATCAAATCAAACATGTCAAATAAAGAATATGCATTAAAAGACATGAATTTAAAATCAGTAACCACCTAAAGACATCAAAATACTTTACCCTTGTATTGCCTTTCCACCCACATTTAGCTCGAAAGCATGTCCATATAGCCACATCCCTGCAGAATATTAAAATAGACAAATTTCAAATTGCAGAATGTTTTGACAAATGGGAAAAAAAACAAATATAGATATCCAGAATTACCCATCCTTTGTTATTGAAAGTGATAATTTGTTCTCTCCTGAATCCCCGCCTTTGCACTGTTGAAGAAGAAGATTTAAACAATCGAAAGATTTACAATATAAGATGGAAACTTGATAATTTACCAAGTTTCTTTTTAGAGAGAGAGACACACACACACACACAAATTACTTATATACTTCCTCAGAAAACAAGTGTCTATGTGATATGGTTAAATACATACTCTCTCTCCACCCATATTCAATGCAACAATTTCTTTTTAGGGATGCCTCAAATTACTTTCTACCTTTCTTCTTTTTTAAATATTTGAGATGTTATGACTAAATTGACCTTTCTCTTTTTTACTTTTCAATCATGGTCCCACGTGTTATCATTATAGATTTTTATTTCTCTTCCTTACTTTTTTAGTCCAAACGTTTCCCTCCTAAATGCTTTTGAATAGCACAAGGATATCTTGGACAAGTATTACAAAGTCAAGCTTTTGTTCATATGCGTGCAACGTTAGATGGTCACATTGAATATGGAACTGAGGGAGTATATCTTAGTTTTTATATTTCCTTATGGACAACTCATACAAGCACAGAAAACAGGACCGAACAGAACAGGTTGTAAACAGGAATGATAATAACGAATAAATCTCTGCAAGGAATGGGGTGCCAAGGGGGTGGGATGTGCAATCCTGCTCTGATAATTCTCATGTAATGTGTCATTACCCTCAAATTTGCAGTTTTTATAACTTCTGCTCTGCTTTACTTGTAGTTTTCCCACCATGGGGTTATTTCTAACCAATCATATCATGTAATGTAATATACTGCAATAAAGGGTATGAATGTATAAACTTCTGGAGCAATACATGTCAAAATCCTAGACAACATATACATTAAACTTAATTTGATGCTTATTTTACTTTTATGCTGCTAGAAGCCTAGATAATTTAAAGAAAAGTGAGATGCTAAACATAGCTGGCATTAACCTATATTGCATAAATAAACTAATAATATTACGGAGGAGTCAACATACAAACACCTAAAAACAAAGAGAGCTACAATTTATAAATAAGGCATATAATTGGTATCCACATATGCTGAGCAATAACAAGCATGTATATGAGGCACGTCCCTCCCTAAGTGTGCATGCGCTCTTCTTGGTACCTTTGATAACCTAAATGTAATGGTAATAATACTGCTTTAATTGCCATATACAACAGAAAAAATGGCACTCAAGAATTTATACCATAGGACAAGATAAACCATGGTACTGCCCAGGTTTGCAGTGACCGTTGCCAATTCCAAGTTTCCTCAATTTCTCGTTCAATATCATCAGGCTTCCAGAATTATGAGTTTCCACTTCTGGGTGTTCCACTTCAACTACAGGTGAAAAACAATTAAAAAATCAAACAAAATTCTTCACTTACACACCTAACAAACTCTAGGACTATTCAACATATAAACTTCAAAAGTCATATTAAGGGCAACATTGAAAAATAATCTCGTGTACAGAGCAATACCTGAAGTGGGGATTGTGGCATTAGGTGTAGAAGATAACCCAGAATTATTTAAGCGATAAGAACTCAAGTTGGTGATGGGTTTTGGATGGACAGCACAGAAAATGAGTTTTGAGTAAGTGCGTGAGGTTACAAGTGATGCTGCTGCGGGTAAAGGGGTGGACTTGAGGAAAAAGTGCTTCGACGCCATGAGAACGTTAAAGCTTAAGATTTTGCGATAATCAAGAAACATCTCTGATCATCGAATGTAACTTTGATTTTCCTTCCTCCACCATATGGCAAACATGGGAGCTGAAAGTAAGGAAGATTTTTGTAATAATTATTTCTCTCTCTATACTCTAGAAAATCTTAGGGCGCTAATAGGTTTGCTTCGAACTCTGATGCATACCCGACCCGATTTGTCCTGCCCACGGGCTACAAAAGCCTTTAACCCGAGTCCTAAAATTGTTTAAAATTAATCACTACATGAGTAATTTTTACGGACCGAGTGGTAAGTACTTAACCATAATAAAATCTATTATTAACAAACTAATCTAATCAAAATAATTATAGTCACTTCGATAATCACAATATATATATATATATATATATATATCATTCATAGAAAAAAAATAAATTGACTTCAATTCTTGAACAATTCACATTGCTTTTACTATTATTGTAATAAAATATTCTCTTTTTATATGGAAAAGGATAAAAAATTAAAATTAATGTCATTTTGGTCGTATAATGTCAAAGAAATTATAAGATGTGAACAATGAAAAGATCTACGTAGTATTATTATGGATAAAGCGAATCATTTTTCTTCTGATGGATAAAGTGAATCAAGCCGTGAACACATTTTTTTCAATTATTTTTTGCAAACAAAACATAATTCTATAAATTACTCCAATCTGAATAATTGCTCCTAATGTACTTCATTCAACTTGATTGAATAGTTTTTGAATAACCCTCGCGTCAACTAATATCATTTGAAACTCAGCTACGCCAATTGCCATAAATATTTAGCAAAAATCAGCCACTCACGATGAATTGATGCATCCTGTTTGATGAATTCAATACTCAAAAAAAAAAAAAAAACGATATCTCCAAAATTAGAATAAAGAGTAATAAACAAGCAAATACAACTAAAACACTTGAAAGTGCTAAACCAAAGTGCAAAAAGAATATGTATTGGAGTAACAGGACTTGATTTTTTTGTTATATGATGATTACAAAAGCTCTATATAAAGATTGTGATGAAATCCTGACTATAGCACTAAATATTATCTCTATAACACTACTACATGGCATAAGTAGATGAACAGTTCAAGACGTCAAGTGTTCACTTCAGTTGGTCTGCTTTAAGATTTAGCCCCTGATATAGTTTTGCATTGTCAATTATGTCCCTCAAAGCACCTGCACCCAAGTTCCTGAGAACCTGTACCAATCATAAGCTTCATAATTAGCACTGCAAATGAAAATTGGCGTCGATAGGAAAATACAAAAGGAAGTTTTCTAGACCACTATATTGAAAGGAATAACAGTATTTTGCGGTAAACGAAATAAAACCTGTCTTATCTTACTCCCTTCGACAAGAAGAGTATAGGTTTTACACATTTTGAAGTGATGATAGTGAATTTGTTTCATATTTATCCCTAAAACTTGTTCAGTTCAATAACGAAGGCTCAAAGACAAATGGAAGGGCATTGTGTCATATTGGAGATACATTTCAGTTTGATCCTTTGTCATTTTTGAAATGCTAGACTCCTAGCATTCAACTTGCGATATTATATTCAAGATTATAAAATATGTATCCACGACTACTTTGGAACTTGGAAGTAGATCATAGTGTTGTCTTTTAATAAATAATCAAAACTAAAAATTTGAACATTTCACAATCAAACTATGTTCGGAGTCAAACATATCTCTAATTTTGGGTAAACTGCAAGCGAAATCAAAACACGCCATTGATTCCAAATTAGAGAGATACACTTCCAAAAAGGTGTCTTTCAATGTTATTTAATTTTATCAAATATTTCCTTGTTAGTTAGACATAGAATAAAATAGTGGTAGTCTGCTAAACTCTATCTTCCCATAATTTTTATCTCCTAGTTTTTGCCTTTCAATCACTTGCTCTAGGTGTACCAACAACAGCTGCCCTCCAAACTGCTATAACTTAGAGAAGAAAATTATGAGAAACAAAAACAGGAGAAACAATGCATACCTCATTTGCATCTTTAAAACAGCATTCCTCATCTTTCTTGGGCCACTGGACAAGCCAACATCTGTTACCACAAAAGACTAGGGACAATCAGATAAATAATACAACCTACAAGTTCAGTCAAATTCTTGCTTTCAAAAGTCCTGCTGTTTAAATGAGAAAAAATCTACCGCCAAGAAATATATAGTTCCATTCAATCTTGTACACTTCATACATGCAAAGACATAAGTCCCTCTCCACTCTTTGTGAACATCCCTGGAAATATAGAAAATATGCGTTACCCTCTTCCTTTCTTTCGTCCCATTCCCTTCGTCAGATGAAGCTGTTATATATGGATCCTCAATTAACAAGCTTCAAACTTCAGACAACTAAAAAAGATTAGCACGAGAAGGTTTTTCATTTTTCTTTATTGAACGTGTTATTAAGGTGATTAAGATTTCTGAAGAAAGAGATTGTTGGTGCCATATGAGTTTCTAGATTACAGTCATCAGAAGCTTTCACTTTTAAGCTAGAAACGGCTCTATCTTATAAAGTCATCCGATAAGTCTTTAACTACAAATTCTTCATTCCTCAATCAGAACTTCAAATGTTGAACC
Organism: Centella asiatica; assembly: GCA_014636745.2. NCBI lineage: Eukaryota > Viridiplantae > Streptophyta > Magnoliopsida > Apiales > Apiaceae > Centella > Centella asiatica. The sequence goes on along the minus strand of CM025780.1, from coordinate 42,154,560 downwards.
ACGATCCTTAATTTGCAAGGGGAGCATGGATTGAGGGATATATATTAATTGAGTCTGAGCACCAAAAGCGAATTATTTGTAAAGACTGAAAGAGTTAGTTTCTGGCCTTTCTCTTCCAAGTCGGCGTGCAAGTTCTTCGGCCAAGACTTGACCAGGTCCATCACCATCAGTTGCCAGGATGATTCTTGATGCCTAGGAGTGTCAAGTAAATGATTTGAGGGTATGAGAAGAGCAATAAAACCTATAAAATTAGCAACAACGAAGTAGTGTAATTATCTTTTGCTGCAAGCTAGTTCGACAAAAATTGCAAAGAAAAACATTCCCAACCTTGTCCAGATACTCTTTACAGTTCCAGAGATACTGAAATCTGGTATCCTGGCTTCAAAGAAAAACATACACAACAAAAAACTGTAAGTAAACAACAGCTTACAGAAAAACCAGAAATTTAATTTATGATCCCAAATAAAGTAAAATTTGAAATTGGTAAAATACATAAGATGGCAAACTTAGCTACAAGTAAGATCGTAACTGTAATTTTACAGAAAGAGTATATCAGAAAAGGATATTGCATAATGTTGTTACTTCTTCAGACAAACACTAAGAGAGCTCGACTGCCGAAGCATAGATAAGTACATAATTATCCTTTCCTTCACTTGCGGTCATTATTTGAGAACAGTTAAAAAGTCGATAAAAAGTCATCTGTACATGATACAATTCCCAGATTAGTTCTGATCAACTCGCAGTTTACAAGTCACCATTGTTTATAAAGTTAAGCATTCAAGAGACCCGATATGCAGTGTGGCTGCACTTAGTAGCTGCATTAAATGTGTGCCAAAATGAGACACTGCTAAACTATTTGAACAGGAAAAAATTAATTACCTTATCCAGAGGTGGCAACTCTCTGGTTGAGAACTTCTGTGGTGCACCATCAGGCACACTAACAGAATTAGTGAGTCCAGCCTGTTCCATTGAGAGCTTGTCTATTTCACCTTCAACCTATGATCAACAAGAAAACAATGAGTCGGGACTCATCAGAGAGCAACAAAGCTACAAAAGTAAGAACCAGAGGCAGTCGAAATTACAATGATAATCTCATCGGCTTCCTTAATGTCGTCAACTCCATATAATATTTTTTCCGCCCCCTTATCCTTCACATTAAAACAAAAAGAGATTTTATAAGAGTTCTCTCCAAGTAACAACGAGTACTGAGTTGAACAGCTAATCATATAACGTGAAAGAAGTCTTGTCCAAAAATATCCAAGCATTCAAAGGCCAAGTAAAGTGTTGAATTTTACCGTATTAAAATCTTTTGCAGTGTTTGAAATGATCATGTGGCAAATTTTCTTCTTCTTCTTCTTCTTTTTTTTTGAATTCACTTTGTTCATGAAGTTAAAAATACCAACTGCTTATTTGGGGAGTGGTGTAATACTGCACGAATTAAATTGGGCAAATGTAATTCTGGAAGACTAACAAAAAAAGAAAAAATTATAGTATGTAAAATAAGTTGAGGTGCAAAAGCCTTGAACGACAACCCAGAAATCACAGACCGCAAGCCTACAAGCCACACCTTGTATGACTGACCAACAACTGCAAACTAACCACCAAGCAGTCAAACACCAAATAATACGAAAGACTCTATATACCCACAAAGCCTCCCCGACAATAACACGACAAGATAAAGCACTATTATCTAATAGAAGAGCAGGTTTTTCCTCATATTTCACATCTCCATCTTAACCACCAAAATTGAATACGAAAATTATAGCTCCCCCCTTCGCATCCTCAAAATACTAGATCACTTCCTTTCACACATTCCATGTTATGACACACCAAAGTGATAGTTGTAACATAACGAAACTTTCACATTCAAAAAGCCTTCAACCAATTCACAGTGAGATTACAAGTGACCCCTAAGCATACCTAAAAATTTTCATTCTCATTTTCATTTTTCGTTTTTTGTCATTAACAAATACGTGCCCAATAATAAACTATTGATTAACCAAAAGTAGGTACACAACGCTTTATAAACTACCTGCCAAAATCTCTTGTCACTTATGCTCCTGTACTTGCAGTTTACAAGCACTCCATTTCTTTTGTAAGTAAAAGCAATGACATTCTGCAAAATGCATCCAACAATCTTATTTAAAAATTTAATGTAATACACAAACTCAAACACAGGATACTGTGGGTGTGTCAAAGTGCATAAAGTCAAAAGATCACTCCTCATTTTTTAGAATAAAATATAGTAACAAAGCCTTGTAAAAGTGAAAAATGAAACTTTGCCAAAATGATACTCCTATAAATCATTGCTTTTCTTTTTTAATATCTGACCTGATCAGTAGATAGTTGCATGACATCATTTCTTTGCAAAATTTCTTTTGATATCATTCGCTCGGCAAAATATGCAATCAGCTGAAACATATAAGCTGATGATATAATCATCAATGGGTACAAAAGAAGTCACACTAATCATACATTTCAGGAAATCATAAACGTTAATTGATTTTTGTAAAAGTAACCTATGTGTGGATCTATCAGATGTGGAAGATACAAAGCTCTCCAATATAAGTAACATAGAAGGATTAGTGATTTACATTCTTACCCTCAGATGTAACAGAGATAACTGCAGTTAATTAGGCATACCACATACATGCTTTAATACTTTACAAAAGTATTAATAATTTTATACCTTCACAAAAGTTACTAAATTTAGTTTGCTAAGTCAAAACCCCTATTCAACTTCATCTTCCGCACACTTTTCAAGCCTATTAAATGCATTGGCATAGAACAAGTTCTAATTCTCCTGCTTTGTCTCTGTCTTTTTTTTTTTTTTTGGGGGGGAGGGGGTGGGGGAGGAGGATGTGTGTGTGTTATGGGGTCGTGTGATATATACCTAGGTGACCACTGACTACCTTTATTATTTCACAGTTTCTAGTTTTGTGAAAGAGATACCATTTTGTTGAACTTACTGCACCTAGATGAAAAGACACCAAAGGCACCAAAATATTTTATGGATCATCACAACTGACACAATTGCAAGTAAACGAATTCGAGCTTTTCCCAAGAATTTTAGTTACTGTAGGGAAATGAAACCTCTATTACGAGGCTTAGACAATGCAAAAGAAAAAGGTTCCCTTTCTCTCTGAAATCTGAATCTTATGTACAATCAGTATAAATTACTCATCTCAGCGCAAGTACGTGATTGAAATAAAAAAAGCAGTGAGTGTTCCCATTATCTCTATTTGCCAATCACCATGTTTACATTTTTCAATACATTAAATTGTGATCCTATGGTGGGCATTTACTAGATTATCAAAGACCAGCATGTCATACAATTATGGTATATTATAGAACGCATAGTCAACTTCATGTGGAACCATAATATTTTCATAAGTTTTACTTTTGAAGTTTTTGTTATCCTCGGCATCAGTTTTTATTGTAGTGCCTATTGCTTCATACATGTAACTTACTCGGATATTAGATAATAACTGCACTTAGCCTTACTAGAATGCCAAGGGCATAGTGTTAAGGGGGCTGACAAAGAACTTCAACTTAAGAGAAGGAAACTCAAACTATACATATCTACCGAAAAGAAGGAACTCAAACTAAAAGTACAACAGTAGAAAGATAGTAATGCACGGGAAAATGGCAGAGTACCTCCTCACATAGTGGTTCTAGCCATAGGCACTTCGATACTTTCCTGGATGAACTTCCTTTTTTAGTTAAGTCCACACCATTGTGTACCATCCTAGTGTCTGCAAAAACCTGAGACCGAATTTATTATCCGGGAAAAGGGAATCCGACTTTTATGTCTGGGACCATTGTACAAAACCGAAGGCATATATTACACTACCTGCCCTGCCCATCCACATTCTAGACGAAAACATCTCCATATTGCCAAATCCCTAACAGCAAAAATAATATACAGTCACAAAGAGTTTTCGACTAAACATGAAGAATAGAAATTTAAAAATTAACTTACTCATTTTGGTTTATATGAAATGATAAGCTCCTCTCCAGAGACCGCCCACCATTACACTGTCCAGGGGAGAGAATGAAAATAAATCAGCATAACTAGTCTAATAATTTGAAGGGCACGTAAGTTTCCCTGAATAGTCCAGTAGTCCAGGGTTTGGAGAGGATAGGGCCAGGTAGAAACTCAAAATTAGGCATGATCTGTCGACTATATACTCCAAACATACGAACGTAAAACTGTTCAAGTAACCAAATGCAAGCACAAAGCAGCAAACTTTAAGAAAACAATAAATAACCCTTTTGTTACTACGATGGAATAGGAAACATAAGAGAGCTAAGTTCGAGAAACAAACCTTGGGACACATTACGTGAGTGTACTTCCCAGGTGGAGGAAAATCGCAATCAATCCCAACAGCCTCAATCTTCTGCTTCAATTCTGTCACTTTAGCTACCTCATCCCCCTCCCCATTTCGATTTTTCTCCGTCAATACTACTGCGAAACAAAAAAAAAATGGCACTAGTAAGAAAGACTACTGCGGAACAATTGAAAACAAACCATCAATGAAATCTTAAAAACAAAAACTGAAATTGAAAGAAAAAGAAAGTAAACCTCGTTGGCTGAAGACCCGAACGGGAGAAAGAAGAGAACGAAGTGGGAGAAATTTGGAAGTGGGTTTTGATGAATTGGCGAAGAACGAAAGCGAGTTTGCTCGAAATCGGGGAAGCAGAAGCATTGTTTATTTATCTCTTCAGTTTGATCGAAGCTGTCATTGCTATTGCCGTAATAACTAGAAGGAGATAGGCTTTATATGTGGACCGCCGGTAAAATAGTGTCTTGCCCAACCCACAATTACCTTGTTGGCTTTGAGGCTTAGGTTGTGTCCGTTTAGTCGATTTTTCCTTTGAAAGATAATCAAATTAATCGTGTTTCGATTTATAAATTAACAAAATCAAAATTAATCATCTTGATCCGGTTTTCAATTTTTTTGACTTTCAATTTTATATAATAATAAATCGGTTGTAACGTCGTTTTTTCCTACAAATTTATAAGGATTATAATTCTAATATTAGTAGTTAAATTTTTTATAAACTATATTTTCGTTATACTTTTAATTTTTGCTACGACTAGTATGAGTTTGTTATTTACATAAAAAATATAAGTAGTGCTAGTAAAAATGTATAATATTATAAACTTAAATTATTAATGATATTGCAAAAAACAGTAATATGTGTATATATAAATAATATACGGAGTATATATATATATATGGTCTTACATTGATTAAAATTGAAACTGTTTATTTGGTAGGTTTCAATTTTTTAAAAATTAAAAAAATCGACTAGTCTTATATCAATTTTTTTAATTAAAACCATTAATCTTTAGTGTTTTTATTTCAAATTTTTCGGCTCCATTTTTTAATTTTGGGTGCACCCCCCACATTGGTGCTTCACTAGTCCACCGCTAGGCACATACAGATGCGTGCAAAAAAAATTATTTTCTATTCTTCATTTTTGTTTAAACTCTTGAAAACGTAAAAGGTTTTACGATTAAGATTATTGGCACCAAGTTTGCTTAATAAGATATCTATTCTATTAAATAAATTTAAATATTATTTTATGTAATATGAAAATATATATGATATTATATCTTTGTATAATATAATATAGTATTATATCATATTATATTATATGGAGTATTATATTATACAAAAATGATAATATTATATATAATACATAAAATATTCATATTCATGTATTATACATATATATACACACACATGCACACGTGAAAAATGAAAACCTACGGTCTATTCTAAATTTATATTGTATTTGATTTTTTTATATTTCACAATAATTTTGAATTGGGTAAATGAAAATAATTTTTTTATAATTATACAAGTTTAACAACTTTCCGATATGTATTTTCTTATACTTATAAAACTATTTTATGAATCACCAAAAAAATTGTAAAAAATTACAAACATTCGTGTTTTCTAAATTTCTGTTCATCTATATTGTTGATTTCCCTCAAACATCGCAATTTTTTTTAAAAAATGAGTGCAACCCATTTGAAAAAAAAAATGCAGCCTATCGCCTATTGACTCACACACAAATACATACACGCATGCATATTGAACGAAATACTAAAATTAGAGTTATGTATTTTTTTTATTATTCTAAAATTATAAATACATCTTATTTTTTAATTATAAAAAATAATAAAATTACTTAAATATTATTTATAATTCTATTATTTCAATTAATTTGACTGAAATGGGGATGCTAAGAGGGAGGGAGGAGGGGTATGGGAATCAGCGATCATGGAGAAATGGAAATGGCGGCATGATGATCGACGCGTGTCCACATTGTTTTGCTTTAATTTTAAAATTTTTACGAGTGGTTAAAGTTTGTGGTCATAATTGAACGGAGAAAAATCAAATTAAGGTGGAGTGTATTTGTATTTAGAAATTTCATATTAGTAAAGTTTAAAACTTTGAAATAACACAAAATACATATATTAATATAATTACGTAAATAAACTAAAACAAAAAAATAACAGTGTATTATTTTCGAGCATTCTTTCAATTTATATGATTAGATTCTTGGCATTTTTGAGATGTAAACATAACATGAATATGTAACGCTGCCAAAAAAAAAAAAAACTAAACTCATGTTACCGGGGAAAAAAAAAACTAAACTCAATTCATATCTGACCAAATGGTATATCAAGAGGAGTGGCGCATATATGTATTTACTTAGATAATTGTGATATTAGTTTTATAATCTTTTTGTTTCCGGCTTACATTGTTTATCTTATTATTTAATCCGTAAATCGCTTTTCAGCTTGTGTTTTATTTGTTTGACATCTAATAACTTCTATCGAATTAAAAAGAGAAAAAAAGTCAAAATTTATTTTAAATTGAAACAATATAATACAATTTAATATTCTATATGTTCTAAAATTAGAGATCCATTTATTTTATAACGCAATATTATTTGTGAATATTATTATTTTATTTGTATAAGTATCAAAGTATAAAAAATTATATTTAAGAATATTTTTTTGTATACTTTATGATATTTAACTTTCAATATATTAAAAATAAAAAATTTCATTTCAATTTTAAATTATAAGATCTTGTAAATATATTTTGTGTGAATTAAAATGTATATCTAATTTGTGGGATGAAATATTTTTTAAAGTAAAAGTGAGACCAAAAGGGCCGTTTTTAATCCTAGTTGGGGTAGGTAAATCCTCAAAATCTCAGAAATTAATGGGCAATTAATTTCCCACTAATAAAGATTTTGGTGCTTTTAATTCAATATTGAATATAGAACCTATATCGGAAAAAGTATAAATCTCAGGGTTAAGGTGTAATTTAGGCACACGCATTAGACCAAAAGCTTTCATATAAAAAAATTGCTAACGGGGTCAAATACGAGTATTTATAATCTGCCGGTAGATAGCTTTCCCATACGATTTCGATACAAAATCAACATTCGTAGCTTCTCTATACAATAATAGCAACAAGCGATACTTCTGAAGGGAGAGAGATTTTCATATCTCGAAGGTAAATTGAATTTGATGATTCTGTTTCCCGATCAATAAATACAAATTTACAGAATATTCACTTCGTATTTGTTTTTTTTTTTTTTTTGTTGAGATTTTTCACTTCGTATTTGTTGTTGTTCAGGAATCGAATTGTAGCTGATTATGTTTTGTAGAATTAGAGCTTGTATTCTCTATGTTTGTGTTGATTGGGGCTAATTGGGTTTTTAATTGAGTTACTAAGTTCTGAATTAGTAATTTTAAATTTGTTTTTCTAGGTTTTTGATCGTAGCAGATATATTAATGAGCTGAAATATAGCGGTGTTAATCAGTGAATAGATAGAAACAATGTAAAATTAGGTTTTGTCTTTCAAGGGTTGGATGAAATTTGACGAACTTAGTAAGCTTTGCACTTGTTATGTTTTTTGTTGGATGGTTTTATTTATAGTTTATGGATACAGGGGATGGATGCCAACTGGAGACCCAACCAAGGTGCTGAACAATCCATGGAAGCGAGTGATTGGAGGAGTCAGCTGCAACCAGATTCACGGCAAAGGATTGTAAACAAGATGTAAGTTTTATAACCATTTACAAAATGAAGTGTTATGCCAAGACAAGTGATCATATATAAAACGAAGAAATACTCTGTTCCATGTATAATAAAGGAATTACCAAAATTGACAAGTCTTGAGTGATTAAGTGTTACGGCAAACAATTTATTGAGTGTGTCATGTGCTGTTGGCCTTAATTTTCATGTTTTGGTATTAAGCCTTGATAGATAGTACTGTAGCAGCTATTAAAAATTTAATGTTTCATGTGAAGAATGGATACTTTGAAGAGGCATCTCCCCTTCTCTGGACAAGAGGGACTACAAGAGCTCAAGAAAATCGCTGTGAGATTTGAAGAAAAGATTTATACTGCTGCAACAAGCCAGGTTTGAAGCATTCATAATTTTTATGTTATTGTTATGAGGGTTGAAATAATGTTGTCCATATACTACAGGTCTACAGTTCATCCCCTCAATTCATTTTCTTCTGTATTTTAGTTTTTAAGTGGGTATTTGTCGTTGGTAGTTGGTTCTATTTTTGTATTAAGTATTCATATTTCAACTATACGATCGCAGTCTGATTATCTGAGGAAAATATCATTAAAGATGCTGACAATGGAGACAAAAAATCCCATGCCTAATTCCTTGCAGTCCAACTCGGCTGGTACTGGCCAAAATCCACCAGATCCAGGTAATACAATGACTGCATCATGAACATCACTTTCTTGCTATTGTATGTTTCAGTTCTTTTGTATTAGAATAGATTGCAATGGTGTATGGTCAATAGGGAGCTTCTAACAAATGATGTGTAAAAGTATAGTTTGCTTCCATTACTTGCATCCCTCTGCACATAATATCCCGTCCACTCAAATTATGTTCCTGGCTCATCTCAAGCCCCTAAGGTCCTACCATATTAAAAGTCCCTCGCGTGGACCTCTTCTTTAATTTTTTTATTTCTACAACAAGGAATAGAGAATGTAAGTGAGTTCATTCAGACATGAATGCATATAATTTGGTGTTGATGGTTATCTAGGTTTACTATGTTCGGTAGTTTTTCAAACTTGTAGATCCTTAATAAATGCAAACTATTTAGATTAGAAAATGAGTTCATTAGTAATAAGGGGTTGTACACCAATATTAGAAACCGCCATAGTTGTAGAATAGTAAAAGTGATTAACCTATCAACAAGCAAGAAGGCTCAATATAATAAAAATATTCTATAACTATAGCCTTCAAAATATTTTAACTCTTTTTCCAAAAAGATATTACCACCATTACATGTATGCAAAAAATAATGACAAAAGTACAAAACTGTCTAATTCAATGAATTTCACTGATATGTGTGTGTGTGTGTGTGTGTGTGTGTGTGTATATATAATTAAACTAATACCAATAAGCAATGATAATCAGTGTGAGGAGCTTGAGTTGATGAAATTGATCGTAGCATCTTTCTAAGAGGAGCTAAGTATTTATCAGAGAGGAGGTATCGAGTGTTCAGCTGTGTTGCATGGGCTTGGGATCCCTAGTATTCGAACTAAAGCATCATTTTTCAGAACATATCTTTCACTATCACTAACTGTTTTAAAGTGTCATTTCCCGCTTTCATTTCCTTGATCCTCCATGACCAAACTTCATCACAAGAATAACTGTCCAAAGCTTGAAAAAAGAACTAGTTCAATAATGAATAAAATTGTATGACAAACATAAAATAAGTGTGATTTTGGTGGTTCTAGATCTCCTGTCCTTTACTGTTGATAACAAGAATAATGAGTTTGACGATGTATCCTCAAACCCGTCTATGACCAGAGTGCGAACTTAATGTCTCCACACCCAACAGATCTTGTATGTGGCTTTGTGGGCGATGTGATGGAGCCGGCGAGATTGCTGAATTATGTCGAAAAAAGCCAATCCCAGGGAACATCTCCTAACGTCGAGCTAAGTGACTTCGTAACCTTTTCCTCGAGGAGTGGTGAGCAGCACGGAACTTGAATCAATCAAAGTTAGAAATCCACAGAAAACATTCTGGAACTTCCTAGCCCAGTTGCAGCTAAAGCAGTTGTAGCTTACCTGGCTTCAATCGCTTATGAAAGCAAAGAGCCCGGAAAGGGGTTAACCAGCGGTGGGGAAGTTTGGGACTCTTTCCAAGAGATGGGGTTGGGGTGTATAATAACCCTTTTTTTGAGGATGCTGGGGGGCTTCCTCCAACAAGTGGGGATTTTCAGCGCAATTAGAGAGTGGTCATAGCATGGGTTATTTTGGTTGTGAATGGGGTCTGGTCAACGTAGTGAAGCAGTGGCTAGTGTTTGGGATGCTTATTTGGTTGGATGGGTCGATCGAACAGGCAGTGATGATGGGTAATCTGATTCGGTGGGTAGTAAATTGTTATGGTTTTGACTTTTGATGATCAATTGAGCTGCTCCGTCAAACTAGGTGTGTTTGATGATTCATAATTTTAGTGTTGGTCTGTGATAATGGGTTCGCTCCAATTTTTATTTTTGAAATAGCTTCCGCAAGTGTGCATGTGGCATTGATTTGCATGTGCAGTGGTGGTGATTGGGGTGTGAGTGTGTGACAATGATGACGGTGAGTGGGGGCGGCAATCTTGGTGACACTGGCCGACAATGAGGTCTAGTTGATGGGAGTTAGGGTTTTTGTGTTCTTCATTTTCCAATTTGGCCATTGGAGAATGTATGAGTGGCTTGATCAAGTCTTGGGTTAGTAAATTGTACCTAAATTGTTATTGGTGATTTAATGAAAAGAAGCACTTATTTTACCCCAAGTAAATTGATAATCTTATACAGCAGTTCAAGTTCCAAAAATAACAAATAAATAAGACAAATAATCAAGGTTACTTGACTGGATTCTATTCCAGGTCAGCAATTTCTGACGTGTTAGTTGTTTTGGATGACATCAATAAGATTTAAAAGGTTAATGTCTTAATTATTTAATTGTAAAAATTGAGTGGCTGATCCCTGGAATGGAAAGAGGATAAAAGGTCAGGGGGTAGTTTATATTTTGCCCAAATTACAATCTTTCAAGCTGAGAAACTATAAATTAATCATCAAGTAGAAACTCTACTCAAACAAGTAAAAAACTCTCTGAATATATGTAATAAACTATGGAAACCTGATAAATCAACTATATTTATTGAAATCTTCTAATTGTACAGGTCTTCATGGGATCCCACCTAGATTGTCCCATATCAATTGATCAGTTGAAATTGCTGATTCTCAAAACTTATAAGAAACCTTTATATTTCTGACCGGGTATAAGAAGATTGTGAGATCTAGACAAGGGGAGTATTAGCAATAAGTTAATCCGGTGCATGGCTTTATGGGAGAACTTGTACCTCTCGGATAAGTTGGTTGCTCACTTGCTCTAAAAGGTTTGGATGAAAATACCTTGACCTAGTAATGCATTACCTAAGATTCTAAGAGGATCTAGCTTTGTCATGAATGTTGATTTATGTATCATGGTTACACTCAAATTGTAATTTGAAACAGAGATACATTGTGAGGAAATGCTTGTCTGGTCAGGTGAACAGAATGGACTAGCCATAAAACAATAGCTAAAGAAAATGGTTAGTATTAATATATCCAAGTTGCAGGGGATCTAAGATATTTGTCTTTGATATTCCACAGGCACAGTCCACATGCCTACTAGGGCTGAATTATGATTCTGATAATTAGTTCCTCACAGTGGAAGCTGGAACATGGATTTGATTTCTATTATTATAAACAGTTATTGCAAAAATAACATTGGTTATGAAATTGAAATATATCTGTGGTACACGTTAAAGATGATTATATGGTTAGGTACTCTCTATTGTAAAAAAACCATTATTATTATATATTTGGTACTCACTGTAAGCTTTGAATTGCCATCATATAACAGTTTCCAGAATATCAAAATATTGTAGGGATTAGCTGTCATTTCTCACTATTATCACAAAAGATAGAAAGAGAAATGTGATAAGGGGATAAGTAAAAAAAAGGAATGTTGATATTTTCACAACCTTCACATGAGAGTGTGGAGATACTAAAATATGTTGTGGAGATTTCGCTCCATGATTTGTATAGGGAAATGTTGAGTCTGTTTTGGCAACTAAGGTCATAATAATTCCCGAGACTCTCAGAGAAGAACTAAGAGAGAGAAAAAAGGATATAGGATTAGAATCCGAGTTCATTATTTGGTAACAAGTACCTTAGTTATGGAATTTCAACTTAATCAATCAATTAATGCTCTTATAATGAAATATTGTGTAAAAATGATATCTTTGTAAATTAGCTGAGAAATCAACCATTAATAGTCTTTTCTAATACAGAATGCTCATACATATATGCGTACATTTATCGTATGATAACATTACCTCTAGGAGTGTCTGTCTTTCTGATTGAATGTGTCGCGAGGAGATCCCCAGAAGCATGTCTAGAGAGATATGGACTAGAGATACAGAGGGGCCTTCCCTTCCGCACACTATTCGGTAGAATGCCTATTTTCTGTTTATATTTGTCTCTCGCTTTGCAGTCTGATCCATGTATCTACTGCTTATAAGTTGGGTTCAAGTACCTGTTGCTTTTGTTGATGATTATTTTTTTGTTACTTGAATCTATTTAACATATTCGTCTGTATTCTTTCTGCTTATTGTGCTAAATTTAAATCCATTTTCGTACTATAAGCATCTTGTGGTTAAAGGGCATTAACATATTTGGACACTGTAAGAACATTCTTTGAATTATAGTGTGACGAGAATTCTTGGGTTTGGATAAAGTTCCAACTGCTTGACATATAGTAATAAGTAAACGTTGTGTGTAAAAGTTGTTTTTTAAGCTTACCTTTTTGATTTTTCCTTTATAGATATACACAATGGTGATCATCATAAACTTCAGAATTAGTATGGCGGTTTAAACATTGTATGACTGTGGTTGAACTCTTATTTTTTCTATTCCAAGATAATAGTCAAGGCTTGGCAGCAAGGCATCAACTTGTTTTTACTTCCCCAAAGAGGTTTTAAGCTTGATATGTAGCCTATCTGCCTAAATATTGCCAATACATATTTCAGTATTGATTATTAGCTATTTATCTATGACAAGTTTCTAGTTATTATCTGCAATATTGTCTTTTATATGGTTTAAGTTGCTTAACTGAAAATCTCTTATTTAATGGAATGCGTCATGTTAACAAAATAACATATATTCGATCGAAATAAACACTGTGATACCACAAGACCAACCTGGTGCGGACTCAGTTGGGCATTATGAATTATGTTTTTCCTGGATGATAGAGTATATCGTATATTTATTTATATGGATTAGTGAATATAAACGAAGGTTTGTATAGTTGTTTTATAAGATGTGATGGCTTTCATGGTTTTTGTCTTGGCGGAAATGATTTTGTACAATAAAATTTTGTGACATTCTGATTTCTCATATACAAATTTGTTTCCTTCCCCATCCGTTTCTAAATATTTGGTGTGCAGTGTGAAGTTCTATTCTGTTTTGTGCTTCTTTATTGTCCAAATATCTTATATTGTCTAGAACAACCTTAAAAATTATGAGCTTTTCGCTTTAGGATTCCCTTTTAGCACCCGACATGTGTGCGGAAGTGTGGAACAAAGCACACAGAGAACTTCTTCTCCTTTTCTTTTAACTATGAAATGTATTTGTTGAACTTTCAACTTGTCCCCTGCAGTGTTCTTCCTCTGCTTTTGGAGATCTGTAGAATCTTTTCTAGTTTTGTATTTCGAATAGATTTTTTGTTAAATAAAACTTGATTTTAGTTACATCACTATATCTTTGTCAGTGCTGATCTGGTATTGGTTGTTCATTTCATGTTTCTTTTGTCTATATAGCATCTCAGAGCATGCAACCCCAATTGAGCAGCCAGGTACCATCTCTTCCTAATTCTGTTTCAACTAGTCAGTCTCAAGTAGGTCAACAACTGCTACCCCAGAACATGCCCAATAATATGGCCTCAGCTGGAGTACAAGGATCTGCTGGTTTAACTTCTTCATTGCCTCCAGTCAGCAGTTTGTCACAGACTACCATGCCAAATGTTACTCAGAACTCCAATGTGCAGAACATACAAAACGTTTCTGGGGTTTCACAGAACTCTGTAGCAGGTGCAGTTGGACAAGGGGTCCCTTCAAATATGTTTGCCAATACCCAGAGACAGGCGAGGCAACAACAAGGGGTCCCTCAACAGCAACAGCAGCAGTCCCAGAATTCCCAGCAGTATCAATATCAGCAGCATTTAATGATGAAGCAGAAGTACCAATCTGGAAGTATTTCACATTCTCAACTGCAATCTCACATCCAGCAACAGCAGCAGCAGCAACAGCAACAGCAGCAACAGCAACAGCAGCAGAATATATTGCAGCCCAATCAGATGAGTTCTTCTCAGCAATCCGTAATGCAACCTAGTATGATGCAGTCATCCCCACTTTCTAGCATTCAACAGAATCAGCAATCTGCTGCTCAGCAATCAACACAATCGGTGCTTCAGCAACATCCGCAGTCAGTCCTCAGGCAAGCAAGACAGCAACAACAGCCCTCAAATATGCATCAACAAGCAATATTGCCTACGCCGCAGCAGCAGCAACAACAGCATCTTGTTGGGCAGCAGTCAAATGCTACAAATATGCAACCAACTCAGCTGATTGGGCAACAGAATAGCATTCCTGACATGCAGCAGCAGCAACAACAAAGGATAGTAGGCCAACAGAATAGTATTTCCAATCAACAACAGCAGCAGCAGTTGATGGGTTTGCAGAACAGCCTTCCGCATATGCATCCACAGCAGTTGGGCCCTCAAAGTGCTGCTGCTGGGCTTCAGCAGCAGCAGCAGCACCATCAATTGCTTGGTTCTCAGACAGGTACCACTATTATTCCAAATAATCAGCATTCTGCACACATGCTACAGCAGCCGAAGGTTTCACTACAGCAGCCTCAGCAGAGCATGTCAAATTTGTTACCTAGTCAAGGTCAACAATCACAAGCGCAGTCCCAGCAGCAGATGATGTCAAATTTGTTGCCAAGTCAAGGTCAACAGTCGCAACAGCAGTCGCAGCAACAGATGATTTCTCAGATGCAGTCACAGCCAGCACAGCTGCAACAGCAGCTAGGTCTGCAACAGCAGCCAAATCCATTACAACGTGATGTGCAGCAAAGGCTCCAAACACCAGGTACCGTACTTCAGCATCAAAACGTAATTGATCCTCAGAAGCAGCTTTTTCTACCCCAAAGACCCATTCCGGACACGTCATCAAGTATGTTTTTTCAAGTGCTGCGACTTAGCTTCTCCACTTGAGCTTAACATGTGATTTATGCTGGATCTTCTTTGATTATCAACTAATCATCTGATGTATCAACTTCTCTCCATCCCAATTAGCTGAAATAGATCTGCAAAGGGTTTATAGCATGATTCATTGATATAATGATAAGTTTTCAGTTTTGCCTCCCTTAAAAGAAGTGTAACAGATGAGTAGATTGTTAAAGATAATTTAGTTATTACTCTTGGGTCCATATGTAATCTAAACTTGAATTATTGTTGGTCTACGTTTGAGCCCTGCGACTTTTTATAACTCTCTCTCTCCCTCCCTCAGCTTCTCCCTTTGTTCAGTATAAAAATATAGTATTGGACTAGTGGCAGCATCAGTGTGCCTATTGCTGAACAGTTTTTGAAGAGACTTTAGAGTGACAAGATACTCTTGGTACTCCTTATACTACAAAAATTTTCATTTAATATGTAGGAACTTAATTTAGAAAGTAGTGCCATGACCCTAATATCATTACATCTATCTTACAGAAGAGCATGGCTCCGCATCTTAGGTTTGTGTTTTTAGCAGAATAATACTGTGGACGAATCAAATAAGTCGATGCTATTTTCTTTACTGTTTATTCAACAATACAAATTCTTATTAACAATGTATTCCCATCTTCTGTAGCTTCTTTAGATTCCACAGCTCAGACTGGAAATGCAAATGGTGGCGACTGGCAGGAGGAAATTTATCAAAAGGTACTGATAATGTGTTATCCCATACTTATTATTAATGAAGGTTATGATCGGGTTTGCTAGTATAAGTTACAAGATAGTTGTAGGCTGTAAGATCGTAAATGATTTCTAGGGAGTAGAAATGCTTGAAGCTAAATTATACTTGCTACTTGTTCTCATGGCTATGAGTATCAGGCCAAATAAAATAAACACATTTAGCGTACAACAGTTTGTATTCTTCCATTTTCATTGTAAAATGGAAAAATTCTTGCTCCATGGACAATTTTGAGAGTTTTGATAGCATTGTCGAGTGAACAGTGGTGGCCATGTTGCTAACAGTTCAATGCTATAAACGCTGGTGGTAAATCAAACTGCTTATTCCAAATTTTCCTTGTGGCTTGATTTGGGATTATAATTACTCAATATACCATGTAAAAGGCAGAGCAATTTATATTGCTTATTAGCTTTTCTGTCCTGTTTTATCTATTTTGTATTGTGGTTATATTTCTATACATTTCGTTCATTTTTATGGCTATAATGTAGGATGCATTGACATGTTTGAGTAACAGCAGCCATGGGAAATTTATTCAGTAATTTTTAGCGGTAAAATCTTTGTATATGGTTTTATAATCTATGACATGTAATGCTATGCATCTTCTGCTTGCAGATAAAAACCATGAGGGATTTGTATTTACCAGACATAACTGAGATGTTCCATAAAATTAATTCTAAGTTGGCGCTGGTAATTTTCTATTTACTTTTGCTTTTTTATAGCTTTCTGTTGCTCTTAATCTTCCATGACTATCTCATGAGAACTAGGGATGCTTTGTATATTGAAGAAGGTAAGTGATATGACATACTCGTTTAATCCTTAGGACTTCTTAAAAAAAATGAAAAGAAAAAAGAGTTTACGAACGAATGAAAAAAAAATTTGCTTGCTTTCAAGCCAAACCCTGCAGCTTAGTGGATAGCTGATGATGAAAGTTAAATTAGAAACTAACACTGATACAGCCAATAACTCCAACCTTTAACTTCTGAAATGAACTGTATTTGTATTCTCTTTTATCGGGTTAGGGGGTGGTGGAGAAAAAATGGAAAATAAGAGATTTCCTGGGAGTGTTGTTTTTATTGTGTCAATTTGTGTCCTTCAATCTAATTCCTATTTAACTATGATTCTTTCGTCCAGCATGATCAAATGCTACAGCAGCAGCCACAGTCACAGCAAGTAAAGAATGTGCAGATCGATAAGCTTAAAACTTTCAGGAGTATGCTGGATCGTTTTATGACAATTTTACAACAAAATAAGGGCAGTATACAACCTAGTCTCAAGGACAAATTGAGCTCTTATGAAAAGCAAATATTGAGCATTATTCAATCACATAGGCCCCGAAAGTCTATTCCCTCACTGCAGCCAGGGCAGGCACTTCCCCCACCTCATATGCCTTCCATTCAGCAATCACAACCATCACAATCTCAGATGACTCAAATGCAGGCCCCTGAAAACCCGATGAATAACCAGATGCAACCAATGAATTTACAAGTTCCAGGGGGGACAATGCAGCAGAAAAGTATGACCAGTTTGCAGCATAATCCTTCATCCCCTCTACCTGGGCTTTCAAATGCACAGCAGAATATGATGAATACAGTACAACGTAGTTCTGCTTTGGATCCTGGGCCAAATAACACTATGAATTCATTGCAGCAGGTTGCTGTTGGTTCCTTGCAACAAAATCCTGTGAGTGGTCCCCAACCGGCAAATATGAACCTGATAACGTCGCAAAGTGGCATGAATTCCCTCCAGTCAAACCTTAGTTCCGTACAGACTAATTCGAATATGCTCCAACATCAACATTTAAAACAGCAGGAACAGTTGCTACAGAACCAGCAATTAAAACAGATTCAACACCGCCAAATGCAGCAGCATTTCATGCAGAAACAGTTGATGCAGCAGCAGCAGCAGCAGCAGCAGCAGCAATTCCAGCAGACAAAGATGCAGCAACCTGTACAATTGCAGTCAAACCAGACGCCACAGCTTCACCAGATGACCGATGCTACTGACTTGAAGATGAGACAAATGGGTGTTAAATCTGGAACTTTTCAGCAGCATCACACAGCTAATCAGCGCTCTGCTTATCACCACCAACAGTTGAAATCGGGGAGTCAATTTCCTATCTCTTCACCACAACTACTTCAGCCAGCATCTCCTCAAATTTCCCAACATGCATCCCCTCAACTTGACCAACAAAATATGCTTAGTTCTCTTGCTAAAGCTGGCACCCCTTTGCAATCTGCGAACTCACCCTTTATTGTCCCTTCTCCTCCAACTCCATCAGCTCCGTCCCCTATGCCAGGAGAGTCAGAAAAAGGTAATTCTGGTGTTTCATCATTATCTAATGCTGGTAATATTGGACACCAGCAAACAACAGGTGCATTGGTGCCAGCCCAATCCCTTGCCATTGGGACTCCTGGGATATCAGCCTCACCATTGCTGGCAGAGTTCACTAGCCCAGACGGCCACGGGAACGCAGTGACGGTTGTTTCTGGCAAGCAAAATGTCACGGAACAGCCTATTGAGCGTTTACTTAAAGTGGTCAGTGTGTTTATTTTCTGCATAAAAACAAATACTTGAAATGACGTTATACAATCATAAATTGATAATATTTACTTCCCATTTTTCAGGTCAAGTCAATGTCATCTAAAGGATTGACTGCCTCAATTGGAGATATTAGCTCAGTTGTTGGTATGACTGATAGGATAGCAGGATCAGCTCCTGGTAACGGATCAAGAGCTGCTGTTGGTGAGGACTTGGTCGCTATGACCAAGTGTCGTCTACAGGCAAGGAACTTTAGCACGCAAGATGGAGCTACTGGAACAAGGAAGATGAAGCGCTATACAACTGCAATGCCCTCAGATTTTGCATCTTCTGCAGGCAGCACAAATGATAATTTCAAGCAGTTGACTGGCTCAGAATTGTCTGACTTGGAATCTACTGCTACATCTACCAAGAAACCCAGAATTGAGGTACTGTATTCTCTGATTGTGAGCTTTTTTGAAAGACTTGTTACTTGCTGTGTCCTACTCCTAATTAAGGAGAACATTTTACCCTAATATTCAAAATTTGATGGTTTCCGAAGGACTTGTTTATATGATATTTTTCTGGTTAGTAACTTGTAAAAGTTCCGATATGTTATCTTTACTTGATAAAGGATTGATTTTCTATTCAATTAGAACTGATTCAAGTTAAGAAAATTTTCCTGTACTTCATTTATATAATAAGAGAAAAATAGATCATATTGTTGTATCTGTGGCAGGCTAATCATGCCCTATTGGAAGAAATAAGGGAGATTAATCTTCGTCTTATAGATACTGTGGTAGAAATCAGTGACGAAGAAACTGATCCAACTGCAATGGCTGCAGCCAAAGAAGGTGGTGAAGGAACTATAGTTAAATGCTCTTTCAGTGCTGTAGCTCTCAGTCCAAACTTGAAATCTCAGTATTCTTCAGCACAAATGGTATGTTTTAATCCTAATAGGTTTTAGTCAAATTTCTATCTGGTGAACTATATTTTTCTGTTTATTATGCAGTCACCAATTCAGCCCTTACGGCTGCTCGTTCCCACAAATTATCCAAATTGCTGCCCTGTACTCTTGGACAAATTTCCAGTTGAAGTCAGGTTTGGGAATCTGGGAATCTTATATTCTCTTTTTTTTGTAATATTGACTAGCTACTTCGTTTACTCTATCTCTACATCGAAAATCTCTTCTTAGTTTGTTTAATGATTCTATCTGCAATAGTTCTTCTTAAATTTACACTCAATATTAGATGAATAAAATTTCAAGAATCACACATGACTATGTGCCATGGTTATGATGAAGCTAAACACCAGCTCAATATATTTTGCGATCCTGGAAAAGAGGACTATACTGATTGTGGAGCTGTAGTTTTCCAAAGCATTTTGCTCTTAAGCTATCCTCGGGGAATCCTAAGATGGGTTGTTTGTTTAATCACCCCTCCCAACCTACCCAACCCAACATTAAAGCTCCCAAGTCCGCCACACCCATAAAAATCCTATACACGGTGATAGATATCTTCAGTGATGTCATAGGAGGTCATCGTCACATAGGGAGGAACTTGTCGGCTGGGTTGAGTAACATGTACAAATCTCTATATATTAAGAGGCTGGTCCTCGTTTAACTGCCAGTGGTAATTTTGGGTCAGCATTTAAAAAAAAGGAGCAAACAAAACTGCCAACAAAATTGGAAGGAAAAAACGTGGTTGGATCTTTGTCTCACCGTCGACATACAAAAGACTGCCTCATAAGCCATATTTATCTCAATTTATCCTCTTGCAGTTGGCATAACTTTCTTCTCCTTCTCCTATATATCATACTTCATCTCCACTTGCACTGCAACTATTTCTATTTCTGAGATTTCCTCTTTACATTTATAAAGTTTTGATTTGCACTTAATTTTAATTTATTCTTATTTGGTAGTTTTATTGTTGGGTTGATTTTAATTTTTGTTGTGGTATGGTTAAATATTATGTTGCTATTCATGAACTTTGATAGTTTCCTATATTTAAAGAGACCTCAATGTCTATTATATTTTCTTGAATTTGCTGGAAATTATGATTTTATTTTTCAGAATATGGATGATTAAGAGATTTTAAAGCATAGAGTAATTGATTAAAATATAATCTAGAATTAGATGTTAATTGCAGATGCGTACGCGTGTGCCCGTTACCCTAGTATAATTTTTGATAATTCAAATGTTAACTATTATCTTTATAAACCTTAAACTGTGTTGAGAGTATTTCTAACATGAAACATGATGGTGAAACCATTCGATCAATTCAAACATCACAGCTGAATGTCAGAAAAGAACAAGAATAGATAGTAGTATAGCACTCGTAATTTGTCGACTGGTAGATGAACTAAATTGGAACATTTAAATACAGGTTAGCTATTTTGAGTCAGGCAATTGGATAAATTTAACTTTGATGGTAAGAACTCTAAAAAGATAATATAATACATTAAAAGTTTAAATTGTCAATGAGTTAAAGGAAGAGTTAAAGCTAATAGCTTATGGAAGATTCTGGATGCAATAAAACCTTGGGTGAAAGGACAACCAAAACAGAAACTTTTGGGTTCTAGGTTCTAGATAGAAATTGTCGTGGCTATTTCATTTGGACCCAATATGCTTGCACATAAAGTTATCAACTGATTGGATAAACTATGATTTACATGATATGTATTAGCTTATGCGGCTGAGAGTTATCTTTACACGTGTTGGCATATTAAGATCAATTCAAGATGTAAATTAAAGTGGCCCTGTTAAAATTTGTATCTGATTTATGTGTTATATTTGTCTAGTGCTTTTCAGTTTTAGCTGACTCATTCACTTTCTTTTCTAGCATACTCACTCTTTGTTCTAGCACACATTCCCCAATCCTTTCCTCAGTAGCTACTGGCTTGTTAAATTTTATTTTCTTAAAAGTGAGTGCAATAGCTACTAGAATACTCTTATTGGTGTTAGTTTCATTAGTTCAAGTGATTAGTAACTCCTTAATCACTGACTACTTTTCTTAGACCTTGTTATAACCTAGTCCTTCTGTCTGACTAATGCTATATTTTTCAATTGTTTCCCTCACAATTTTTGAGGAATTAATCCATTCTTTGACGAGATCTTGCTCTTTCTTTAGTTTTTCCCTAAGTCATTCTTCCATTTCTTGGGCAAGAGCAAGATTCTCCTTGATTTCTTTGCACTCTTCTCTAACCTCTTCTAGTTTAGTTAGTTCAGTCTCTATGAAGGAATTTCTCTTTGATAACATATCATTTGTTTCATTCATTTTATTATTTTTTCCAGTTAAAGATATGAAACTAATGTGAAGATTATGCACATTTTTAACTAAACTTCCTACATTCTTAAAATTTAACAATTTTAATGTAGATGTTAAGGTAAAGTTAGTTACCTCAGATTTAGGGCTTTCTACTCTTTTTGAACCATCAGAGGATATAGCTATAAGAGCTAAGTTAATGTACTGCTCATCACCAGAGTTAGTTGCAGCCCAATCCTTGTATTTAGTAATGAGTGCTTTGTCCTTTCTCTTGTTGAGAAGATCATAATATTTCTTTTTGAAATAATCTTCATCCTTTTTACCAGATCTATCTTCCTTGGCCTTTTTTGTCAGACGTTGGTTTTCTACACTCATTGGCAAAGTAACCTATTCTATCATAGTTGAAGCACCTGATTTTTGATTTGTCAATATTTATTAATTGACCTTCCTTCTTTGCTATAGCAGTTTACTTTGAGACTGGTTTTCTTTTGTTGAACTTCATCTTTTTGAATTTTCTAGCCAATAGTACCAAGATTTCTTCAACTTCATCATGCTCCTCAAGTGTGTGGAAGTCCTCATCTTCCATACTTTCAGCTTCAACTTCATCATCAGATTCTAGGTTTGATTTCTTAAAGAGAGTTCTCAACTCATCAGACCTCTTCTTTTTACTAGATTCAACCACTAATGATACAAAGTTCTCTTCCTTGGAATCTGTATTTAGTTTCTTTCTTTGCAGAATCTCAAACTCATATGTTTTTAAGTTCCTATATAACTTGTCCAAAGATATTTTAGACATATCATTGGCTTCCCTCAATGCTATAGTTTTTGCATTCCAATATGATGAAAAATCTCTTATGAATTTGATATTGGTATCTTCAGCATCATAAACTTTCCCTAAGAGCTTTAGGTCATGAATGAGTCTATTGAATCTGTCATATAGTTGTGTGATAAATTCTCTGGACTTAGTAGTAAAATACTCATATTGCTAAATGAGTAATGACTTCTTATTCTTCCCCACTTCTTCAGTTCCCTTACATATCACTTGGATAGTGTCCCAAACCATTGTACATAATATTCATTACCTTTGAATCTTTGAGAATATTAGCTTTGTCCTTTGATGAATATTTTTCTGGTAGTTTATCCTCATAGTTTTCTTCTATGGTAATGCCTTCCACAGTCTTCTGAGGCACCATTTTTTATGGTTTACGAGGTTCTTTAGTGATTACTTCAATGTAGTTAGGATCAGTAGCCATCAGATGTATGTACATCTTCCTCTTCCACATGAAGTATTCTTTTTTTTTAGATAAGGGAACTTGACGTTGCCATCCTTATTCGAACTAGATATCTTTAGATCGATTGATTGGTGTATTAATCAGTAGGCTTTGATACCAATTGTTATTGTTGTTCTAGTGAGTTCAAAGATTTGTTAAAAAAAAGAAAAGGAAAAAGAACAGAAGTCAATTAGAAATAAAAACGCTCTGTCCTTCCTCAATGCTCCAACCCGTGAATTTTAATAATTTGGTACAACATTTTGCTTCTCACAGCAAGGAGTATGAAGATCTTTCAGTAAAGGCACGCTCAAGGTTTAGCATGTCCCTCCGAAGCCTTTCACAACCCATGTCACTTGGGGAGATAGCAAAGACATGGGATGCTTGCGCTCGTGCAGTTATTACTGAATATGCACAGCAGAGTGGTGGTGGTAGCTTCAGCTCAAAATATGGAACTTGGGAGAACTGCTTGAGTGCTGCATAAAGGTAAATTGGATATATCATACATGCATTGTCGACTCGGAGCAGCAGGCGTTGCTTAATCTTTTTGATCTTCGCTATATCTATTTATTTTTACTATAATCACAATAATTATAAACCTTTTTTTTTTTTAGGGGGTGGGTGGTGGTGGGGATCTCGTGGGGAGGAGTGGAAGCTTTCCCAAGTCTCTGTAGCATTGTAAAATGTACAGAGATTATTCATGTTGTATGTATTTTGCATATCAGCCTTTTTGTGTTCTGTGGCAGTTTTGGTGCTTTATATCATCATTCATTTATCTCGAGCAAAAATGTTTTGCGCCAACAAAACCTTGTAAAACATGGTTGCAGAACAATAAAAGAATTGTTGATTTCCTTTTTTTTGTGTTGTTTTCTGAAGATACTTAAGTAGTGAACTGTCTTGTGCTGAGTCTCCTGCAGGGCATTGGTGAACAATACACTTATGTTAGCCTTCTACGCTTCGCTATGTTTTTGACTCATCGTTTGAGATTATGATGTGCATTCCCAAACCCAACACCCCCACCCCCACCCCCCCTCCCCCCTCCTCCGTGTGTGAAAGAGAAGAATATTGATATGCTCTGGCGTGTTTGCATCATCAGAGATATTAGTTTTAAAACCGGTGCACAACGGGTAACTTATTATAATAGGTTTGATTGTAATTATTTTGTTTGAATAGATTAATTTATATTATATAATTCTTAGTTGGCATTAATCAATTATGATAAATCACATCATTTATGTTACAATTAATTGTAATTTAGTTTGTAAACATGTTCACCTTTTAATCAATTCTATTAGTAAAATGTTCTTGTCAATTATTATATTAATATTAATATAAATAGATAGATAAATTAATAAAATAGATAGTTCTCAAATGGGTTCGAAGGCTACTTTCTGTGCAAAACAATCTTCTTAAATGTAACTGTTGTTATTGTTGTTGTGAATTAATAGATAAATATAAAGTATAGATAGATTGGCATTAGGAGAAACAGTAATATATTATCAGGCCATATAATTCAGTATAGAATATCAGAAAAGTAGGACGTCAATGGTGACAACCAAGTATTGACAAGCTTATAATAAAGTATTCATACGTCGAAATATATCGACTTGACAGTCGAACAAAAAAAAGAAAGTATAATAGTATTGTTATTCACTCAAATGTTTTTGAGGAATTAGTATTTCGTATGGATTTATGATATTTTTATATGATGTTCTATATTTATCTATCTATTATATTAAGAGTTTGGGATTTTTAAAAACTGTCACACGCTTAAAAAATAAATTACAAAACTATCATCCTATTTTTCCAACACTGACTCCAACCGACTTATTATTTACACGTAATAAAACTGAAACTTGATTACAATATCCCCCCAACTCCTCCCCCCCCTCCTCTCTATATTTTTATATGTTAAAAACTGTAAAATTAGTTATATGTAACGTGTGAGAATTGACATTAAGGAGGCCAACTATAGAAGTAAGCAAATATAGATAATTTTATTTTATTTTATTATATTAGGTATCTTTTTTTTTTTATTATATTAAGTATAAATTTGTACACGGATAAGCGTTTGTTCAATACACTAATTTATATAATTTTTGTTACAGCTATAAGTATTTTGTTCGTGTGGTCGGGAAAATATAAATACCATTGCAATGATCTAATTATACCTTGCAACTCATATGATTGCAAGGAATCAATAAATTTGAAAACTTGTGCACGTGTAAATCTTGATGTATATTTAAATATGTAAGAATATACGATTAAACTATAATGAGAAAAAAATTAAAATAAATCATCTAATATAATAGGTATTATGTGTAATTTTATATAACTTACAAGGATATTTTTGAAATATGATATGATGACAGTTATATCAAAATAATTATTTTTAGGGGATTGTTATAACAATCTATCCAATTTTTTCAAAATTTTATATACTCTTAAATTTATTTATAAATGAGGACAAATCATGTAAAATTATATTTAATTAACACCAAATGATTTCACGTACCAAAATTATAAATAGTATAAATGTGCCTCTTATTAAATACTTTTAATTACTTTTATTTTTAATTGGTGTGCTTATATCTTCTTCTATTGATCTTCCACTATTAATTCAACATGTAAACCTCGTAGTAACTTGTTTTTGGTTTTCTTTACGGTTATTACATCTTCTTCCTAATCTTATCTGCTACATGTTTCTGTTGTTCCTGCTATTCCTTCAAATTCTAAAATGACTCTAATATTTGTCTTAATTCTCAGAAAGACAAAACACTTTTTATACCATTTTGTAATAAATGTTTTTTGCCTTTAAGAATAAAATTACATTAAGAATTAATATACATTGCACACACAACGTGGATGCTAAATATACTAGTATATTTTATGTGTGTGTGATTTTTAAATGTTATCTACGGGTCTTATCCATATTATATGTGATCATTGCATGTATTACTACTACTTCTGCTGCTGCTGCTTAATCTTTACACACTTGATATTTTCATTTTTCTTGTGTGTTCTTGCTTCTATTATTACTTGCTTGTTCGATCTGTAATATACATATACGGAGTAGGTACAATCCACATGTGTTAAATATTTTGTTTAGAAACATGACCGTGTCTGTTAATTTAATTGTTAATATTATTATAATATTATAAGTATTATAATGAGGAGACAATTTAAAAACAATCTACATATAAATTATCAATAACAAACAGTTATCTACATTATAAAGATATCATTTTCTTAATTTGAAAAAAGAAAACTGGTGGAGGCAAAAATAAAAATAAAAACTTAAAAAAGTAGGGGTAATTAAATTAAAATACACAGAACATTGAAGTAATTAGCTAGTAACGGCTGACGAGGAGTAAATGAAAACCCAAAAATTAACTAGAGCTAACAAAATCACCCTACTAATGAGGAGTTTGTTACTCAACTTATCATCACCTCAATTCATCTCTCCTCCTTAATTATATCCCTCATTCTCTCTCTCATAGTAACCTCCCCACGTCCTCTCCTCTTCTCTAATTTACTTGACGGTTAATCAAACATAGTTTTGCCACTGTAATTTTACTTACCTCCTATATTAACTACCAACACCTGTGGATAAAAACAGTAAATTTAGGTCCACACTCATTCAACAAACACAAAGACAGTATCCATTTTCTCTCCCTCAACCTCAGGTAATATCATCTTTACTACCGTCTTCTTCTTCTCATCTTGTTTCATTACACTCTCTCATTGTTAATTAGTTTTTCTGTTTTTTCTTTCCTTTTTCTCATTGTTTTTACCTCATGGGTTTTTTTTTATATCATAATAACTGCCATTAATTACTCTATTAATTAGCAATTAAGTATATGCACTAGTATATATGAAGTAATTAAGTTCTTAAGTTAATAAAGTCTTGATTTTTATGCATCAGGTTCTTGATTTTGCTGCATACATTTCAATGGCATTGAGCTACTACTCCAACTGGGCTGCACTTCAGCAACTAAACCAAGAAATGACTACCATTTCCTCTACTAATTGTGACTTGCTACCCCCAGAGCTTCTCAATTTTGACGACAGCTTTCTTGACACTTGCATTGACCCCCTTTTCATTGATCAAAACAACCTCATTTTTTACCCCAACAACGACACCTACAGCGACATTTCTGACATATACAGCGGCGTTTCACCACTTTCTGTGACGCCCTTGAACACCCTCCCACCACTAGCACTAGCACCAGCAGCAGAGGTTTTTGAGCCTAGTTACTCGAATCCAAAACGAGTGAAAACTGAACAAGATTCGTACTATAACTTGATTCAATACGACCCCTTTCTTCCGAATCCTCCTCTGATCATGCCGGAATTCACACCGGAACTTGTCATTTCGGGGCCGGAATTTCAGACTACCAGTAGTGGTGCTGTTTATGAGGGTGGAAGTAGGCAGAGTAGTAATGTGAAGAAACAGAGTGGAGGGAGCTTGTCGGCGCAGAGTATAGCGGCGAGGGTGAGGAGGAGGAAGATAACAGAGAAGACACAAGAGCTTGGGAAGCTAATCCCTGATGGACACAAGATGAACACTGCTGAAATGTTTGAAGCTGCTTCCAAGTACATCAAGTTCTTGCAGGCACAATTTCATATTCTTGAATTTATGTCCTCATCTCATCAGGTAACTAAATAATTTTATGAAATTCTTCTTTTGTCCTCTCTTTCTCTCTCATACATTTATTTACTTTTTTTTTATTACCCTTTTTACAATTTTATCTATATATGTATACTTAATTTTTGCTAGAATTATCTAGTTCGGTGTTCAGCATCATTTTTCTTGATTAGTCTCTGTGATTTAAGTTGGCAGTTGCAAAATGTAAAAAGGGTCCAATTTGTTTACTCATTCAAAGCAATACCTGTAACTATTTTTGTCTTTGTATGACCTCAATTTTTGGGAATTGAAGTATTACTTTTCAAGTAGTCCCTAGACAACAAAACACATTTGCATATACATTATATCTCACAGAAAATAGGAAAAAGACAATCTTGGACTAAAACAATATTCTCGGAACACACCACATTATCACATTATATAAATAACCAGCATCAAGTAATTTTGTATAATTATTATGTAGCTAATACATTTATAAAAATACTATATTTTCAGGAGAATGAGGAGGATCCATTTCATAGTCCAGAGCTCCAAGCTCTTGTGACATCTCCAGTGGTTCAAGAGAAGTTGTGCTCCGCAGAAAAGTGTTTGGTTCCAAGAAAATTTGTTGAAGCATTGCTTGATAAGCCTGAACTCCAATTCAACCCTCAGCTCAAGAAGGACATTCTTCAACTTTTATAAATTGATGAATTCACTAGCTTTTAGCCAGGAGGAGCTAGATTTAGGATTTCTAATTTCGTATTCATTTATAATTTCTAATTTAGATTTAGTATCTGCAATTGCATCATTTTTGTTGTAATTGTTGTTTTTAGTTAGTCTCTAGTTATTTAGACTAACCAACCCTAGCTCATTTTCTTGTAAATACCTCTTTTTCAAGAAATGATATAGAGTACTTCGCTTCATTTGTTCGGAAATTGAGAATTTTGGGCTGGATTCTTTATTCCATCTATTTTTATCTCTTGTATAAATTGTACTTGGCTAGTTCTCCGTAATTTTATTGTACCTAGCCACTTTCAGTACTTCAAAGATTTTAGATATATTTATTTCTTATTTTTGATAGTGATTTACACTCAATTATCTCTTGTGTGTTCTAACCAAATACAAGTACAATCGGTATCCAAATTAGCTTAAAGGTAATAAAATGAGAAAATTTTAGAAAAAAGAGAATCTCTTTCAATACCTTGTTAAAAAATATTAAGTCGTTATTCTGATAGTAAGCAGAATAAAAATAATTCAATTTGATTTTGTAGTAAACACTTATGTAAAAAATACTGTGTAATATATATTTAGAAGAAATTATCATCTAGTGTATCATTTTCTTATAATATTAAATTGACTAGAAGCACGAATATATTAGTCTACTTTCTTCCCTCTACATAATTTTCAGTTTTCGTTTTCCTTTATTTTCTTTCTCCCATTTCCGGATTTTCTATGTTTCCAAAAGTAGTAATTACAACACATCCATGAGTTAGTGGTAAGAGCTGACAGATCATAGCAGTTATTTAGCGGAGTAGTTTATAGATAGAAGAAAAAACTGTATACTTGACTCATTCAACTTTAATACTACTTCAGTATATAAAGCTTTGTAAAAAAATACTTTTATCAGTATATAAAGCTCTGTAAAAAATATATTTTTACCGGAAAGGTAATACCAAGTTACTTGCCCCTAAAATTTAGGCAACCGTGTAAACATGGGTACATTAATTCCCTTCCCAACTTCCTGTTTGTTAAAACTACTACTACTACTACTATTTCTATTTGATTAAATTTATTTTATTATTATACATTCACAATTTGGAGTTCTATACTTCTATCTGTCACAAACACAAAATCACAAACTTCATTATGGCCTCCATTTATGAATCTTTTCTTTTCCTTATCTCCATTTCTTCAATCCCATTTTCTGTAATTCAATCTTCATCAGTTGTACAAGATCTCAACAACTTGAAACCTCCACCAGATTTTAACAAAACAATCACAAGAAATTGCCACATTCATCCATCTCTTAGATACTGCAACACTACTACCACACCTCATATCCTTCATGAAATCTTCAAGTTCACAATTGTTGCAAGCCACTTGTGTAATTTATCCAAGAACCCAAATTGTGTTGAATCATTCCCTAAAATTAACCTCAGAAATCGCCCAAAAATCGCACCCCTTTACTTGTCATTTGACTTCTTTTGGAAATATTGCCCCTTAACAATATTGGACATTGACATTTCCAACAATTCTTTAAAGGGTAACTTCCCTTCTAATGTTTTTCTGTGTTCACAAATCCAAGCACTTGATCTAAGCCACAATGAGTTAACTGGAGATGTTCCAATACAAAACTTTTCTCTTCTTACAAACCTCACAAGACTTAACCTTTCTTATAATCATTTCTTGGAGAGTAAAATCTCTGATGCAGATTTTTTCAAACGGTTCAATTCTTCTAGTTTTCTGCACTCCGGCCTCCTCCCGGATCACAAGAAGTATAAGATCAAGGCTTTGATTTTGTTAGTTGGATTTCCACTATTAATAATTTTGTTGGTGCTTTTGTTGGGATGGTTATGCTTTTGTAGGCCTGATTTTTTACCAAGGGTGTTACAAAGAAGGTACAAGTTCACCCCATCTATGTTAAGGGCTGCAACAAATGGATTTTCCAAGAAGAGATTAGTGAAAAGGAGTGATGCAATGGATTTGTATAAAGGGGTGTTGAGAGATGGAAGTGAAGTGAGAATTGAGATTTATAGGGACAAGGTTTCGAGAGAAAACCGAAGACTGCTTGTTGAAGAATGTCAAGTCCTTGTTGAATTATGCCATGACAACTTGGTTCAAGTTCTTGGTTGGTGCGATAATCGGAGATTAGGAGCAGTAGTTACTGAATGGATTGATGAACAGAGTGTTGAAATGTGGTTGTCTATGGTAGCTCCCCCATGGAAGCATAGAGTTAGAGTATTGATGGGAGTTTTGGAGGGAATGTGTTATCTACAAGAGGGATGGCCTGAAGTTGATTATGATCTCAAGACCAGCAGTATACTATTATCAGACAATGAAGAGCCATTGATCTCGAGATTTAGAGTTGATGATCACAATAGCTGCACAAAGAGTAAGTTTATTTATCACATCTTTCTTTATTTATTACCCCTTTGTTTGTTCTAGAATTAAAAATATATATTCAAAACTGAGATTCAAATGGTTTTAGAATAGTGACCTTGACATCATATAATCGTACATTCATACTCAATATATATAATATGAAACATTTCAAACTTTATGCTATGTCATTGTCAGGATATAATAATGTATTTTTAATTTCAGAACGGCTAAAAAAAACGTGTATGCCTATGTCTTATCTAGTGAAGTGTAATTTTATGTTTATAACGTGTTTGTTATTTGTAGAGATATACAAGCTTGGGGTGTTGATATTGGAGATGATGGCGAACAGACGAGCAAGAGAAGAATTCGAGAGGGGGGAAGCTGGTTTCGTGGAGTGGGCGAGAGAGAATTATTCAGAGGAGGTAATTGATAGAAGAATGAAAAGAACAGGACATGTGGTTGATCATGCCATGGAGTTAATAGAAGTAGGCTTGATGTGCACAGAATTTACAAGTGGTCGACAGCCGAATTTAGATGAGATTTATGACATGATTTCAAGGCTTCATCGCTGTTGTGTTGGGGATGGAAACAGGCGCAAGCTTTCCACATGAAGCTAACGATGATGCATGGCAACTTACTTCCTTATTCTGCAAAGGTGTTTGATAATATTGAAAAGATATTGTAGACTTCAGAATTTTCTTATGTGCGCAAAGTTATCATGTACTGTAGTCAGTTCGGAGGATAAGGATATTAGTATTAGACTGGTAGATAGTTTTTTCCCTATTGTCAATTCAAAATTTGTCTATGAGAAGCTGCTTCTGTTTATGTATTTTTCTGCAAACAAACATAGGTGGATCATACATGTAAATGGATATTTAATAGTTTATGCACGTGTTCAACTCTTTTAGTTTCCTTGTCTAGTTACTATGTACATTCTCGTTCCTGCCAAGAAAAAAAGTTTACACCAATAAATCCATGAGAGATTATTTGTAAAATGGCTCTGCCCCATATCGGTTATAAAACCAATTCCTATAAGTACGAAACCCATATGAGATACAGAGGAATATGCTATTTTTTTTTTTAAACTTACATTGGTCAAAAGATGTTGAACCTGCATAGATTATTTGTATTGTGCCTATTAACACCAACCACGGAAAAAAGATAGAATGGACGTGAGGTAATAATTCCATATTAATTCGAATCAATCCATATGCTCTCATTTTTAATAAGATTCCGGCTAGAAACATACAAGTACTATAGTTTCAGTTTAAAATTATGAAATTATAGATTATGACAATATAATTTAAACTGTCAGAATCTAAAATCTCATGCGTAGTATCCAGTAAACACAGAGTGAGCTGACTTGCTTCATTTGGTACCTAATCTGATGTCCCATCCCCTCTAGGACATGGGCTGCAGTAGAGGGCTTTAGACAGAAATGTCACTGGTACAGCTATCAGCCCATTACAAACTTACAATAGGATTTACTAATATGGGTCATTTGTCATGTGAAGAAAGAAAAGATAAAACGGCATGTCGGTCTCAACTCTCAAGCACATTATTACATCAAGTACCCTTATTTTAGGTTTCTTTATCTTTAGTAGACAATTAATTTGCCCTGATTCTAATTGAGAAATCAAGGTATTAAGTATCCTTCATGTAAGTGGGAATTTTAGCCGTTTATTGCACATTAAAAATTTTAAATATTGCATTATGAAATCTGACCTATATTTATGCTGTATGATATTAACAATTTGTTAAAAATATGTTCACAATACAGATAAAAGTTATTTAATTGTTAATTTATAAATATAATTTTTTCATGGTTAATTAAATCAGGACAACAATGCATAATTCAATTAAAATTTACTAGGAAGTACATATATACTCCTACTTTTCTAAATTAACCGGTAAAATTTGAACTTTTTTGATTAAATTGTTCATTTTTTCAACTTGAGGGAGGAATTATTGTCCTCCATTCGTCTAAATTTATTTGTCATAATTTAATTTTTTGTGGTTAAATAGACTATATTTGAAATTGAAATATCATTTTATATTTATTAGATAAAGACATAATAATTTAATAAAAAAGAAAGAAAGAAAGACAAATAAATGTAGAAGTAATAATTTATAGTGGGAGTTGTATTTTGGGGTGTGGCAGTTTGAGGATAACGCAAACACCTGATAGGAGTAATTGAAAACGTAGATTTGCAAACCCCAAAAAAGGTCCATTTTTCTAGGCATCCCACAGAAATTGCACCTGCCCACCTATCCTTAAACATTTCCTTGGAATTCCCAAACTTCAATTCCGCATGAACCCATCCCTCTCCATCTCCCTTGCTATATAAACCCCCCAACACCAACACCATTCTCCACCAATATCCTACACATAGCTACCAACACACACACACACACACACACACACACATATAGATATCTTCAGTTAGCTTTAACCATGAAGAACCTCTTCCTGTCCATGTTCTTCGTCCTCTTCCTCATTGCCCACGTAACCGACGCCGTGATCCCTTGCAGCACAGTGGAAATGAAGGCGGCCGCCTGCCTGACGTTCGCTACCGGAGCTGACGCGTCCCCCTCGGCGAAATGCTGCAGTGGGCTGATGGATCTAGCTGCAGCAGCAAAGACGCTGGACGACAAGAAGTCGGTTTGCAACTGTTTGAAAGATGGTGTCAAGAAAGTTAAGGGAGTTCAGGACAAGTACTTGACCAAAATTCCTGCGGCCTGCAAGATCACTGTTCCCTACCCTGTCTCCCTATCAGTCGATTGTAATAAGTAAGTTTTACTACTTGTCTCTCACACCAATAAGTATCGCGTCCTTAAATATTAAATTATATTATACGTACTGGCGACAATTTTAATTAATGACAACGATACTAATGACATGTTATTATTTGTATGTGCTGCAGGCTCCACTGATTTGCTGTGTATTATGGAGGTGGGATTGAAGAAGGAAGTATTTTTAAGTAGATCGAATGACTTGAATAAGACTATAAAGGCCGGGGTGGTTGGTTTGGATCATATACACTCCGCTACTTAATTTAAGGCTTCATTATGTAACCTTCGCTTCTTATTAATGAATTGATTTACTTTCTTTTTTTTCCATCAGCTTTTATTTATTTTACCCACTCTTAATTCCTCAAGCCATCCGCTTCTTTCTTCTTTTTTTTTTGCCTTAAGTGCATGGAGATGAACAAATTATCAATAATCAATACATTTTTTCTTACTCCGTAATTTTTAACGAACCTGCAATAACCTTCTTATCAGATTTATCATATAGGAATAATTATGAGAATAAACCGTGATGTTTGTAAATATCTATGATATCTTTGTGTAATTTGAAGACAATAACGTACATAAAATTCGTATAAAGTACATATCTTTTAATTATAAGTCAAGAGTATAATTTAAAAAATTAAACCACTTATTTTAGCATTTTAAGAAAAACTAAACCCCGGTACTTTTGCAGGAGGGGCAAATTACTATTTTTAAAAAACCAAAAAAAAAAAAAACTGCAATAACCATCTGGCAAGTAGCCAATCTATCTATCTTACTAATTTACTAATTCACAAGAAGAGAATTCATTCTATATGTCTCTTTAATTTTATTTACCAATACTAATTTATACTAATTTACTAATTCAGAATAAGAGAACACGTTCGATAGGATTCTTTAATTTTATTTATTAATATTAATTTATCTAATTATACAAAGTGGGTCAGTCATGTCCATATTAATTTATCTATTTATTTTTTCATCATGAATAGAACTGATCGAGAATATGTCTATTTACAAATCTATCAATCCGTCTATCTATTTATATTAATATATTAATTAACAATACGCTTTTACAAATTATATTGATTGAACATATTTACAAACTAAATTACAATAAAATGAATCATAACATAATAAAATTAATTATTATTTAGGTTTATGTGATTAAGTAACTATGATCAAATTGATAATCACAAATAATAATGTAATTTACCATAATTAATCAATGCTAACTAAATTAATTATAATATAAATTATTAATTAAATTAATATATTTAAACAAAATAATTATAATCAAATTAATAATAATAAATTACACGTGTTGTGCACGAGTTTTGAAACTAGTTAATCTACTAATTCACAACAAGAAAATACATTCTATAAGACTCTTTAATTTTATTTACCAATATTAATTTATTTAATTATACAAATTAGGCATAGCATGTCCATATTAATTTATCCATTTATTCTTTCATCACGAATTGGACCGTCAAGAATATATGTCTATTTATAAATCTATCAATCAATCTATTTATTTATACTAATATATTAATGAACAATAACCTCTTACGAATTACAATGTTTGAAGTGAACTTTTTTTAGATAGACTAAATTACAATAAAAGTAATGATAATATAATAAAATTAATTATTAATCAAATTTATGTGATTAAAATAACTATAATAAATTGATAATCACAAATAATAATCCGGTTTACCATAATTAATCAATGCTAAGACAAATTATTAATTAAACTAATCTATTCGAACAAAATAATTATAATCAAATCATGAATAATAAATTACTCATGTTATGCACGGGTTTCAGAACTAGTTATTATAATAATAATAATTATTTTTGTTATAAGGCAAGTAGCCAATTTAAAGTATCTATCTTCTGTTATATTAAAAATTTAACCTACAAAACAACTGTTAGGTAAGTTTGCATCGTAGATAGAGAAAAAATTAGACGTCACATGTTTGAGATAAAAAATAACCGCTTTAATGAAGAAAAAACATAAATAAAGAGAAAAATGCACACATATATGTATGCCACAAATACTAATAAGAAATTATGCGTGAATTAAGTTAATTTAACCGAAGCACAGAACGATTTAACGAGTAAATGACCTCCGAGTCTTTGGCTATCTGGTATAACTGCTCTCCACTCCCTCCCAGCGGAGTGAGCGACCACCTTCTAATTTAGAAAAAAAAATGAGTTTTTAGTCACGTACGGTACTATATGTCCGTTTTCCAATTGATTACCGAACTCATTTTCCTACTATTTCAGATCATCACCCCACAAACAATCTTTCAGATCTAATTTGATGAGGATTGCAATGAACAAAGTAGATGCAGGGTTCTCCAAATGAGCTAATCTTCATCTTTTGTTTTTATTTTTATTTTTAAAGTTTGCAGATGTTTATATATTTAAAGTTTGGTGATTAGCTATAAATAAATTTCATTTAGAGTTTTTTTTTACGTGATTAGTCGGTATGTCTCATTTCATGCAAGTAATGTCAAATTCCACGTCATCAACTGATTGTCAAGTTGAAAACTTTTATTAATAATTTTAACAGATGTGACGGAATATACTTAATTGATAACATAAGTTGGATATAGTCACTCAATTGAGAAAAAAAAATGAGTTCAATAAATAATTTGAAAACGAGCATGTAGCATAGTGACCAATTAATCATTTTTTCCTCCAATATGTGACGTTGTATTGTATAAATGATATTAAAAGAAAAACTAGCTATGTATACAAATTGTACGAAAATGGATATTTATAATATAACATTGTTCCACATTCCCTGAAATAAAATTTAAAAAAATTCTGATCTCTTATAATGGTCTTCAAACTCAATACATTCATTATCATTATTCAGTATTATTTTTATGCATTCTATAAAATATTAAACTCCAACCTGTTATTCACCAGGTGAATAATCTTGACGACAAATATGGTTATGGCTTTTTTTCTTTTAAATTTTTTTTTAGACCCTTTGTAAATTATCTTAGGCTGTGAAAAATATTAATTTATTTCCCTCAAATTTGGTTTTCGGGTAAAAAATAATATACCAAAGAAGTTGGGTAGTTTTAAAATAAGGTCATATATCTGCTCTGCTCCCTTGGATGCAATATGCTCTTGATATATCTTTTTCAGTCCAAAAGGAGCCCATACAAAAAGCGACTGTTGATATTATCTTGACAGAGAAACTGATCAACTTAATTTGTTGATAGATGTGTGGCAGCTCAATTATAATTTTCATTTTAGCTTTATATGGCAGCAAGTCCGATCCTCTAATTTTGGCATTTCCTAAAATTGCAACATAGCCTTCATTCGTTATCGTGTATTGTATTATCTTACTGTAATGTAATCTAGTGCATGTTGTACGGCACAATGAAAACAACAGATTATAATGTACACTAAATTTTTTTCTTTTTCATTTTTTTTTAAAATTTAGCTTTTCTTAATTTTCTTTCGTATTCATGAAAAAGATGGTATTGCAGAAAGTCTTACACCCAAAAAATTTGGATATGGGTATCAAAAGGTAAGCATTCAATTCAACACCTTAACTTCACATAGAATTTGCAAACACCAAAGATATCCACACTTCAGCAATATTACCTAAAATGCAGGACAATCTATGTTACGTGAACTCTTCATTTTATTTCAAAATATTTATATTTGATATTTGACAATGCGGACAAGGATGTGTGTGTGAGACACTCTATTTTGATGTAAAAATATGTTAATTTCGAGGCATGCCTCTATCAAAATTTTCAAAATATCCGTATCAAACCAAACACTCCATCGTTAATGTGGTTTGGAGGACAATTACTCAATTGCTACGCCAACTAATTAAACAACTGATGTAACCACTGAGTTTAACATGATGTACTGTGGAAGGAGCAAAAAGGTACAAGCCGAATTTGTTCACTCCCATCAAAATATTAAGGACAATGATACTCTTTGCGACTTTTCTTTTTTTTTTTTTTTGGGCCGCAGCTTTAACTGTTACTGATGTGGAAAAATAGAATTAGCTACTCCAACCATGTATTTTAAAGAGGCCAACAAATACAGGTGGACTGTAAATGTTTTATTGAATTTCTAGCTATCCAACCATCTATTTCCAAGTAAATATGCATGTAGCATTGCTCAAAATTCTCAATTGTGATCTATTCAAATTCGCGTAACCAATCAAATCTACAATGCATAATGGGATATGCAACTATCAACTAACAGTATACACATATTAACACTGAATATTTTTATTTGCCAACAGTACAATTTTTAATTCCAGGACATAACTAAAATTACTTAATATAATGATCTTTGCAGTACAAAATGGATAACAAAAAACTAGTAGGTATATCAATTACATAGCATAAAACTCAGCTAACTCTTGTAATGTATCACTAGTAACTTCAGTTTCAACATCATCTAACATCCAAAGGAGATGATCAAACAGAACAATTTCACATCTCACCCAAACATCTCCTTTCGGATTCAACCTCGAATCCTTTTCGATGACAGCATTCAGCAAAGGATGATTCAAATGCTTCGAACTTATCGCGTATGGTTTTCTTTTTTTTCCAACAAACACAATCTCATGGAAATGATCCTTCTGATGATCAAGCTCCCAGCAACTGATGGGTTGATCATTTCGCGAAGAAGAAGAAGAAGATTTTGAGGTATGACTAATTGAAGAAGACCTTGCCAGCTGCCTTGACAGACTCTTGCACTTGTTAAGCATGGAATTGAGCTGCTTCTTCATCTTCAAACAATTTTACTAACCTTAGCTAGTTGGTTAATTTCTATATCAACTTGCCATAAATGGAGGACCTTACCAAATTTATATACAAACATATATATGTAGGTGGGACCTGCCCTACGTGTGATATTATTGATTCATATCTTGGATTGCATTATATATTCTATATATGATGCCATAGGATGCATTTTATATATGTATACACACACACATATATATACAAAAAATAATAATAAATAAAATTATATAACCAGAGTTCTTAGTTTCAAATCTTGTTAACTGTTGGAAGCACTCACTCGTAAGAATTTGACAAAAATACAATTTAAATTAGTCGAAATAACTTAGATAAGGAAGGACAAACAAAGAAAACATATAAATATTCAAACCTATTCCAATATATATATAGTTCTCTTAAGAACTCCTCGGGAAAAAAATAATTTTAAATATCCACTTCTTTTCATGGAAGTGCATACACAATTTGTCCTAGAGAATATGTTAATTAAACACATTGCATCAAGCTTTATATATATTTATTTTAATACACAGTGTGGCAATTTTTTATAAGTTAATTCATTTATTTATTTTTTTTTCCATAAATCTAGCTACTAGATAGACATCCTGATCAATAGAATGGTAACTATATATCGAGTAGTTGGTATGGGTGTATATATATATATAATATGAAATTATACATTGGTTGAAGACAAATGGAGGAGCACAAGTCATGCCCAAAGTAACATGGAATGTGTTCCAAAGTTGATGTCGATTTTCTTAATAAAGGACTCCAGATTCAATACTCCTTGGTGGTTGTAATAGTGTAAAGGTTTTGGTTTTATTATATAATGATTTGTTTTTGTTTTTTTTATTCCTTTTGTTGGTGCAATAATTTTTTATGACTCATTGTTGTTCACATGCATAAACACACATATATGTGAATTTATACTAATATACGTAATTACCAAATAGCCACAACGAAATACTTTGTCAAAATTTTAGTATAGATATAAAAATCAGTTATAATCTTATATTTTTGTTATACAGAAAAATCCAGACATAGGATGTTTAGAGGAATAAACACGAACTCTTGAAATTGTTCCAATAAAGCAATAACTTATATATTAAATAATTCATGTTAAAAAAACACCCATTATTAATTTTTAAATTTATAAATATAAAATTAATGATATTATACACAACATTATAAAGTACTGATCACGTGTTTAACACAACAAAAAAGATTAAAAATTTAAAAATAATATATATTAGACTCAATAATAAAAAAATCCGTGCACGGACAAACAAGTTAGTATATATGTATATTAGTAGTTTAACATACATTTTAATAAAATGATTATTAGTTGTGAATAAATATCAATGTGCGTTAAAATCCAAAACTATTAGTTACTCACATGAACGATAGATAATAATATATAAATGGACATTCAAACTCATTTTTTTTCAAATTCATAAGTAAAAATAAAACTCGAA
The DNA here is from genome assembly GCA_014636745.2 of Centella asiatica. NCBI lineage: Eukaryota > Viridiplantae > Streptophyta > Magnoliopsida > Apiales > Apiaceae > Centella > Centella asiatica. The sequence goes on along the minus strand of CM025780.1, from coordinate 42,114,606 downwards.
TACTAAAGCTAATCTATATCAAAATTTGACATAATAGATTTTATGGTAAAGTAATAGAGATTAATTGCATGGGGGAGATAAGTCCATATAGAAAGGAGGGCGTTTTGTCCACAATTATTTTTAATTTGTCACCTAGCCGAACCAAACACATGGATGAACTTAAATGGCCAATTTATTCCAGTGGTCCGTGCCACATGCATGAATGTGCACGTGCATGTAACTACAACCTACCTATGATAATTGATCGGTATCTATGTTCATATGATTGTGTATTAATTTTGGTTTGATATTTCAATTTTACTGTTGATATACTTAAAATTCCAAACTTCTACGGCGCTTGCGGGTTCGTTAACTCTTTAGGGCAAAGAACACCACCAACGATGCACATGCATGTTTAGCACTTCAAGATACAACATTATCATTACATGTTAACGTCATCTGGTCAGTTACTCCATCCACAAGAGTCAGAGTCGGTGTCGGCGTAAGAAAATACACTGACCATGTGATGTATTTTAAATTTATTTTATATTATAATGTAGTATTTTCAAATCTAAAAATATGTTTTAAAATGCTACACTATAATACAAAATATATTTTAAATACATCACATGGTCAGTTAAATTAACGTCATAATAAAATATCGAAAGTATATCTGCAACATTATAATAATTCTTTTTAGTTCTTTTTTGAAACATATTTTATTTTTAAATATATCTCTTTATGAAATAGAGGGAGTATTTAAGTTGGAAAGTTTAACCATGTACGCCGACAATCTTTGCTCTTTCAACCTTGGTCATTGGCATGTAGTCATCGTCATCCTCCAAACATCCAAGTTCAACTACTACTACTGTCGAGTATAAGTGCAAAGCTTTACTTATGCCCAACCTCTTAGTATATAGATGATATCTATCTATATCTATCCTAATTTTTTGTAAGTGAATAGCAAAACATCCTTCCCAAAACCAAGGGAAGAAAAAGAAAAGGGCGGAGAGAGAGAGAGAGAGAAAGAGAGAATTTTCTTTATCTCGTGAGTACACTAAAGATGACTAGTCGAATTAAGGTTAAACGTAATATCCACTAAATATATCTTTAGTACTAGGAAAGAAGGGAATAAGTGAAGTCATGGATAAATTTGTGAAAAACAAATACCTCTCTAAATCATAACACCAGAACTACTGATGCAAGTCGGATAGAAATCAAGAGACCTACAATCATTTTGTAGTTTGACTCAACAAAATCATCATATACAGGACTACAGTATTCCACAAATGGCTGGATACTTGCACAAAAGTTTCTCATGACCAAAGTTTTCTCAATCTGATTCAAATAGAATTCATTACAATGCTTTCCACGAATGTAAAATCTCGACCGATGATCATAATTAATAACCAAATTTTCCTGTAGTGCACAAAACAATGGTAAAAAACATGAGCTCCTATATCAATTAAAATTAGCACTCTCCTAAATGGAATTTTAAATTCTCCGTCAAGTTTCATAAGCAATTAAGCATAATCAATTACTGCTTTATACACTAGCCGATAGGCTTGCGTTGTGTCTTGTTCAAACAAATATAATTTGTCTGTCCCAAAGTTCTAGCATGATTCAAAAAATTTGTCTGTAAGTACCACAATGAGAAAGAATTCATCAGAGCAATTCACTTTATAATGCTTCACATTTTAGGAGGAGTTATTAACAAATGCCCAATAAAATGCTATCAGAATCAATTCTAGGAAGCAAAAGAAAAGAAGCACCAGGTGATCCATTTCCCACCACCCACCCCTGGAAAAGAAAAATAATAAATCATACCATAAAAATAAAAAACGCTACTTTTAACGTACGATTCACAACCCACCATCCTATGAGCTCAACACCCCTCAAAATTTTTTACCTATAATCTTAAATAGATATCTTGATTTATTAGTGTAAGTAACTGACAAAACTTTAAAATGTCTATATAAGAGCCTCACATTCGGAAAACATAAAATAGCCACCAACTTGAAAACCTTCCAATCAGCAAGTGGCTAATACCAGGTATATAAGTAGTGATTTCAAATCTAAAGGTTAATCCTACTCTGACAACTTTACGTAAAGCAAAGTTTAGTTTTTTGGGGGTGATCAGAGGCGGATCTACCATAGGACGAGGGGAGACTATGCCCCCTCTTAACTTTAAAAAAAAAAATCATATATAATTTACTTAATTTTAAAAAGAGTTTAATTTGAAATTGAGGTATGTTACGCAAAATAGATTATATTTGTGTAATATTTTTATTATATAATGATATTACTTTAAAAAGTTATTATTACAATATTTTCATTTTATTATCAGTTAAATATTACAAACAAATTTATTTTGAAAAACTAATCTTTTGTGGAAAAAATTTCAATCAAATATGCAACCTTAATATTAGCAAAAAAAACTTGACTTTTTTATACAATATAAGTAATATGTCACTTTATTAAATAGATCTCTAAAATATTACTCCTTCCGTCTCTATATAAATAACCTCTATTCTTTTTTTGGGAGTCCCAAAATAAATAATCACTTTCTAATAATAGTACTACTATTTTGATCATATTTTATTGAATTTGCCCTCAACTTTATTTTGGAATATACAGTAAGTATAATTATATTGGAAATAGAAAAAATGTTTGTTTTGAATTAAAATTTTCCAAATTTACCCTATAATTTATTTTAAAGTAAAATTTTTCTTAAATGGCATGCCAAAAAAAAGGTTTTTTATTTAGAGACGGAGTGAGTATATTTTAAAATTAAATTTAGCATTTTTAACATTTAATAATTTTGAAGTAAATATTATGAAGTGTATAAAGATTACTGTTATGCATAAATTTTTTGATCTTCAGATTATAATTTATTTTCTGATTTTAGAATAATACTATATTTTGGAACAAACGAATTATAATTTGATAAATTTAGGGCCGAAAACTGAAAAATAGTAGAGTAATATTGTGAATCTTTTAAATTCAATAATTTTATTATTATAATACATTATCATATTAACAAATTCATTTTTATTGCGCATAAAAAATTTTTGGACCCACTTGACGAAAATCTTGGCGTCCGCCACTGGGGTGATGGTGGATTTTTCACATGCTCAAAAAATTCTAATGCAATCAAAAAGAAGATTACCTGAAAAATGCTTCAGAAAGATAATAAACACAAACTCCAGCAACAAAGATGAACTTGGAAACAAACCGTGTGAGAATTTTATATTCCGTAAGTTGAGAAAGTAGCATGGAACATGGCAAACCAGGCAGTCTGAACAATTACCTTCTTTATTTTCAAAAAGATTCTCACAGTTAAATCTTTCAGCCCACACTGCACCATTAAACTCGATATATGATTCAAGCAAAATAATAATTTTATCAATGCCAGCATAGTTAAATAATACAAAGACATGACAAATTGTTAAGTGAATGCCTACCATTGAGTCCAGGTGGCAATAACACGCCAAATTTCATTCTTAGGCAATCAAGGTAAACATGGACTTACAAGAGATACTAACAAAAAATTTGAACTTCTTGAAAAAAGCATTCAACTAAAAAGATACATCAAGAACAGGAAAACAGATGAGGTCTAATCAAGGAGTCAAAGATTTTCTTACTGTTTTCTTTTTAATTGCAAGGAATTTTTTACACAAAAAGCGGACAGAAGTGATACCAAATACCGAGGCTCAATATGTTTATGATGTATTTTGCATAGTTACAAAAAAAAGGTTTGAAAAAACGAGGTTGTGAGATCAACTCACTTGTACCCGTTATAGCTATTTGTTCAACAAAATCACACCGATATCTTCTGCCCAATCCCAACCTCTATATTAAATAAAAGGATAGCGCTTTGACTCAATATTCTGATGTAATTGTGGTTCATACGAAATAGAAATACTATTTACATAAAAAGATCCACCAGGAACACATTCATTAACATCAACTGTACATGAGGACACAACTAACATTGTCAGATATGAGCAAGATCAAAATATTAAGACTTACCAGAGTAAAATTGACACGAGAAAACATAGTCGGGTATTAACATGGTCACGTATGGTAAGAAATGATAAAATTGATGCGAGAAATCATGAAACAGCAAATAAACAATATGTATGATGATACTAATATAGCAATTGACAAATTAGAAGCATATCTATGTGAGCACCTTTCCCAGTGCAAGGGCCTACCTCGTCAAATACGAAAAACTTCAAGGAGCTTGAGCTTAATTTCCTTGCTGTAAACCACTTGATTGCAGTGCTAAAAGACAAGTAATCATTGCTACTCCTTTATTCAGAGGTTCTCCCTCAGGAGCAAGCCACTTCAAAAAGGAAACCATATGACACTAAAAACATGTTTTCAAGTATTATAAAAGTTGACATGTATGGAAGGGAAAGTACAATGAACCTGAGCAGCAGCAAATTTGTGATCAAATGGTTCACAGGCTTAGCAAGCCTAGTACAAAGCAAGTGCTCTTTTAAATATCATTGTGTCCTGTGATTATCAAATAACTGTAAGGGAAACCAAAATAATAGGGAAACTAATTGCCTGGATCCTAGTGGGTCTTTCTAACTTCAACTCTACCAGTAATTTCCCCTCACCAACCCCAGTGAAAGCTTCAAATTTTCTAGCCTATTCAATGACATCTACTACAGCAGGCCTCCTCGCCAAAAATCAACAAAACAAATTTCTTAAAGAATATGACGAGATCAAAAGGGTACTGTTAGATCATTGAGGATTACATGAACATTCCTAGTTATGTCAATGGACACTTAATACTTCTACTTTCCATAGACTATAATTTATATAACCATACTCAGGAACACCAAGACAATCAAAATACTCATAATCTAGAAAAATCTTGTGCAGGCAATTTTCAAGTTCAGTAGATATCCGTAATGATAAGTAATAGTGCAACTCATGTTACTGATCTGATGTTCATTATAAGTGGAAACATAAACATGGTTGACATGAATTTCCATATATTGTAACATAGTTCAGAAACTTTTCATGATAATACAAATAACATAATCACGGAGAAGGGAGAACAGAAAGCAATGATTATGAAACAATTTGGATCAAAAATAAATATCAATACAGCTTACCTTCCTGACTACACACCGTGGTACAGGCAATAGACCCACCAGGAACACATTTCACCAATGGTCATTGGCATCTTGCTGCATCGCAATTTGGAAGCCAACATCCAGGAGGATACAACTAACATGGTCAGGTATGAACAAAATCAAAATATTAAGATTTTATTTCAGTGTGGTTATGGTAAGAAAGGATGAAATTGATGTGAGAAATCATGAACAGCATATTAATAGTATCACCGAGCAATATTGTTCAATCACCTTTGCCATTGTATGGTCTACCTCATTAAATACAAAAGACTTCATTAACTCAAGCCAAATTTCCTTCTTGTAAAACCACTTCACTGCAGTGCAAAAGGCAAATCCATAACTACTCATTTATTCAGATGTCCACCTTTATGAGCAAGATACTTCAACAAGAAAACAAACCATACCAATACATGTTTGCAAGTGTTATAAGCGTTAACTTATGGGCCAGTTATATGGTCGGGCTAGCACAATGAGCCCAAGGAGCACTGAATTTGTGATCAAAGGGGCTTAAAAGGTTTAGCATATCAAGTAGAAAGCAAGTACACTTTCTAGAACTGCCGGTTGCATTTGCTTAAAGAATAAAAATTAGAACATCACGATTCAAATAGATGCAAGAAATTTGTGCCGAACTAGTGTGGACAATTTTCCAGTAGGGCATATATTCCTGGTGATTAGTAATAAATCTGTATAGTGCAACTCATGTTATAAATCTATTGACCTACTATTCATCTGAAGTGGAACTATAAATAAAGGGTCAACTTGAAATTTCGCAATTAGCTAGTGAGTTGCATAAGGACCACTCCAATCAAAAGGAAAGAAAAAATAGCATAGCAATATTGAAAATAAGAGTAGCAACAATAGCAATGATAGTAACAACATGGACAGCTATTATTTCCTCATATAGCTGAGGGCTTCCATAAGAATATCCACAATATGACAGAGAAAACATCAAATAGCAATGTCATATGATGATGAGGATGAATAAAAATAGTCCTTGCAATCAAACAACTCAAGCCTGCCAATTCAATGCAAGTGGACCTCACAAAACAGAAGAAACACAAGCATGACTGGAAGATCACAATGAAAATTGAACAAAAAAGAAAGAGTTTTGGGCCACGAGACATGCGTAAGAAAAACATGATATGAAGAAGTATATACAAATACTGCAAATATATATCAAACATTCCTTTGTGACCATCCAACTCAGAGGACTTTCCAATAACACTTTCAAATAATACGATTTAAATTTAAATTTTACACACATGTCAAAGCCATTGAGAGAAATCAATTGCAAGTGAAGTATTGGATTCAATGTGAAAGGACAATGTCCATTTCCTTTAAATCATCAAATCAATAAAAATGAAAACCAATACAACAAGATAATACAATAAAACAATATAAGCAACAAGATAATAATTGGTCATAAGAATACTACCAATAGAAGTGATAGTAATATAACAATATAAGGGAAAAAACAACAGGGACAGTAAGCAGCGGCATGGTAATAAGACAAGTAGTAACAATAGTAATGATATCAAATGGTAGTAGTGATAAGAGCAATAAGTTAATAAGAAGAAGATCAGTAATAATACAGCTGACCCCCATTTCCTAAATTCACTGGTGACTTGCATAAGAAACACCTGTCATAGGCCAAGAAATAACAGCAAACAGCAAAATCATATGACAGATGAGGACGAGGATGAATAAAAGTAATCCTTGCAATCCAAGCTAATGCAAGTGGACATAGTAAAAAGGATCAGATCTCATAAAATCATAATGAAAATTGGAAAAACATAAAATAAATAAAAATAACATGAAATAACAAAACGAAAACAACGAGTTTTGAGCTAAAGTGTTGGCCAAGGAAAAAATTATATGAAGAGGTATATACAAGTACTTTGTAAAGCATCCGATAAAAGTTTAAGCCCTAAATGGCACCAAATATAAATTTAGTCGCAGAGAAATATTACAATTAAATATAAAACTTAGCGCATGTCAAATAATCATCAAATAATTAAGAATGAAAACCACCGATAATACGATCAACAATAAAAGCAACAAGAAAATTAAAAACTGGCAATAAGAATAGTAGCAATAGTAATATAAGAAACTATAAGGGGGAAATAACAATAGTAATTATAGTAAAGCCAAGGCACCGAATTTGCCCTTACCCGAAGAGGCAAGTCCCCCTTCAGTAGGATCGTGAATTGCCGGAAAGGGAAAGTAGGGACACAAAATCTCAACCCAGTGTTCTAAATAGGGCCACAGAATCTCCCATGGATCACAGACGGTATCTCCCCATAGCCTTTCACCTCTGAAAGCGTCCTTAGCTCACTTAGTCCTAGTTTCATCAACTAACATTTCAACAGATTTACAGTCTGTCGCTTTTGAAACAATACAAATAAGATCAATAAAAATAGCTTCCTTCAATGGCTGCTGACTTGCATAGCAAAAACAGCAACAAGAAAAGTTATATGAATCAAATCCAATACAAGTGCACCAAGAAACACAAGCATGTCAATTGAATCAAATGTCACTGGAAGATCATAAGAAAATTAAAAACTGGTATAAAAATAGTAATATAAGCAATATAATGTAAAAAAGAACAGTTACCATAAGTAACAGCATTGGTTATAGAATAGTAATGATAGTACCGATAACAGCGACAATTCTATAATAGAGAAAACGAAACGAAAAAGGGGATTGTCTAAGGAAATAATGATGTGAAGAAGAATATACAAGTACCTAATCAGTATGGCATCAAATAATGGTTTCAGCCCTAAAATGCACCAAATAGGTATTCAGTCACAAACAACTCCTACAGCTAAAATTAAATCTTACTAACACATCCAATAATTAAGAGTAAAAACACAATATAACAGGATTAAACAATGTAAGCAACAAGATAGTAAGAATTGATGATAAGAATAGTAACAATAGTAACAATAGTAATGATAGTAATATAAGCAATATAAGGGGGGAAAATAACAGCAACCGAAAGCAGAAGCACTGGTAATATGAATAATAACAGTAGTAATGGTCGTGCAGATAACAGCAACAAGATAATACGAATAAAAACCATAATGATGATTGAACAACAAAATACGAAAAAAAACCATAATGAAAATTGAACGGCAAAAATAGAAAGCGATTTGGGCAATCGGGCTTGCCTAAAAGGCGTCGAACATGTACCCAGTCACAGAGAAATTCCACAATTTTAAATTAAATTCTACAGACGTCAAATAATCATCAAACAATTAAGAATGAAAACCACTTCAAAGTGTAAAATAGAACTGAACCCAATTGGCCCTCGACAATCTGTAGTTGTTGGGCTTTCAAACTTCATCATCGCATTCAGTAAAACACGGTTTAGACTGATGAGAAGGGTGAAATTTATAAAGACAAACGAAACTCTAAAGAGACATACAGTGTAGTGTCTTATGTGTTATCGACAAATTCCTTGATACCGAGTCCGAACCGGTGACGGTGATCGTCGCTCCACGAGAAGTGTAGCGGTGGTGATGGTGGTGGATGGTGCCGAGGAAGTGAAGTCAGGCGGTGATGGTCTGTAGTATATATATAGGCGTCTAGCTTCCTGTTGGCTTTAATTTTACGCAGTATAACGCGTTTAAATTAGCTTAGGCCGTACGCTCATTAAATTTTACGCGTACGTTTGCTGAGAATAACGCGTTTAGTTTAGCTTAGGTTGGACGCTTATTATTATTATTATCTCGATTACCAAATAAGTGACACCTATAATTTTGTTTTGATCAATTTATAGATATATACTTACATTTACATTTGTATAATTTGAAAAATTAAGTTTTGGTGGAAATTTGCCCAAACTTTATTATAGTTATAAATTTTGTTACTTGATACCATTTTTTTCACATAAAATAGGAGTTAGTACTTTATAATTCTCCCACAAAGAGACATTTTTGTTAAGTGAAAAGGACAAAGCGGGAGTTTAAGGTTATTGAGCTACCAAGAACGGACAATATCTTTAAGCGAACTTAGTCACACGCTTGGTTATATAAATTACATTATCATTTATATATTCATAAAATAATAAAATTTAAGTAAAAAAATGGTCAATTTATTATTTTTGTAGGATTAAGGAAAATGATATCATCTTTTCTAATCATGCGCACTAATTTTATCTCAAACATATTTATAACTTTTTTTTTTTGAATAAATTTAACTATATGAATTGGAAGAACATTTAAATAATTAATGAAGTAGGTAAATTTTATCACTACCATGGTTTTTATCAACACGTAAAAATAAATTTATTTTTTAATAGTTGAGATATATCAGTTCCGTTTATTTCAAATTAAATTTTAATTTTATAACTTATACTGCAATAATCTAAATTTTCTAAAGCTTAAATAGATGAGACAATTAATAAAGGAGCTTGAAAACATCAAACCAATTAGTCATGTACGGTGTATCAAGTTTTATTTTCTTATATCATTAAGAAAACACAGTTTGTAAGAATTCATGTATTAATCTTTTTTCATGCAAATTCAATTTATACAATTAGATTCTTATACATCACTTTATTTGTTAATACTTTTTCAATATGTATGGTTTAATTTTTCAAACATACTGTAGATTCATAAATATAAAGATAATGTGTAGGAATTGACAAATGAGCTATAGTTTAATTTCTATAATATCTTATATCTTATTATTACTATTATTATTTCACTTGATGTCCATTATTAATTAATATCATCATTGTTATTAATATATATTTAAATTACATCATTTTTATTAATACTTGTTTTCATTACAATATCAAAATTTAACCTTTTCATTATTATTTCTTTTATGTCTATTATATTTTTTTTATACACATTCATCTAGGTTTTGTCTAAAATTTAGCTTAAATCACTCCAGAAAATAACAAAATATATATTATTATGATATATGAATTGTTTCTTACTTTGAAGGACTAGAAAAGAAACTTCCATAGCTCATAAATTTTTTTTCAGCAAACTAATTTCAATTTTTGTTTGTACAATTTTTAAAAAAAAATATTTTATTCAAAATTTATTTTGACTATGAAATTTTGTATGTTTTCACGTGAACCACATATTTGATGACATACCTTATGTTCCAAAAACAATAGCAATGGGCAACCTTTATTATTTAGCATGACACGTGGACCTTATTTTATATAAATGAAAATGATTTGTCCAAGCCCAACGTTACAGGATATGGACCATGAGTACCTTATACTGACCTGTAATGGATGTACTTTCAAGTTTTGCACAATACCCAAGTTGATATACAAGTCACAAAAGAACACCCACAAAGTTGACTCTGTTATTGTAATTAGTATCACAATTTCTTTAATACTGCAACATGTAATTAATATATGGAATAAAAAAAGTAAAATTAAAATTTATAAATAATTATTAGCTATTTAAATACCCGCATGACATGATGACATGATTTAAATTGATGTTATACAAAAAGTAAACCCATTTGTAAAGCAGTTATAGTTTACTGGAGAGGAAGATTGCCACTTCATTATTTTTCTGATCCATGGAATAATGAAACTTAAACAAGTTATAATAAGAGACCAACAACGACATGCAATGTTATTTCTTATAAACAGTACCGAAAAGAGATACATTGATTTTAATAGCTTCGCCTGCTTACGAGTATGGTGACAAATCAAAATTAGAGTTCATGAAGTTCCTATTTAACTCCTAATTCTTGCCAGAACTTTTTTTTTTTTTCCTTTTTTTCTTTTCGATTGTTCGGTTTTGAAAATATAATTGACTAGTAGATTTGATGAAATGTAACGGCTATAAACTTGGTTGGGCGGAGCTAGGTGGTAATATGGGTACTATGGTCCTCAATATTTTAAAATTATAAATCATGGTCTCGAAAATATTTTTTAATATCAAGCATATGAAATTTGAAACTTAAAAAAAAATACTAGTTAATGCGATTGGAATTGCATCATAACATTGATAATATATAATTTGTATATTTGTTATAGTTTTTCTTTTTTTATTATTTAATAATGATGAGAATAATATTCTTATAAACAGACATTAGTAAGAATATATTGTTGAGAAAAAAAATTATGACCCCATATCTCAAAAGTTGGAAGCTGAGTAGGCTACTGAAACTTGGTACAAAATCATAAATTAAATGCATTGCACTCATGCAATTAAGATTATATTTCCAGCCTTAGAAATGCCATTCACTCTATCATACATTGCCCCAGAAATAGTAAGCCGTGATATATAAACTTCATCACCTTGGTCAATATTAGTGAATAACAAGAAAAATTACCAAAATAGGTGATAATAATATTTGACATGAAATGACTTGACGGGGTTAATAGTACGTAGGGACGGTGGCTTATGATAAGGGCTTTCATGGGGTCGAGGAACTTTAACTTCCATCAATCTATATTATGATTAACTTTTGCGCATGCATGTAATTTCTTTTTAAATTCCGGTTAAATCTTAAATGGTGGCTTTAGAGTTTAGACGACGACGACGACGACGACGACTACTACTACTACTACTAATTATTATTTTGGACTCTTACTTGTAAAGTTGTAATAGTATTAGTAATGAAGTAACTTTTTTCTTCGTACGTGGTTCTATGTATATCAGGATTAAAGGAACGTTTATAATTAAGCTCACTAGTTTTGTATATCTATGCTTTATAATTTCAACTTTATGAACTAAAAAGGTATTTCAAAATAGGAATGTGAAAAATCCCAATTACATCGTCGTAGATACAAAAAAAAAAAAAAAAAAATTTTGAGCCGACTGGGTGCATGCACAAAAATTAAAACTCAATTTTTCATAAAAGATTTACCATTGAATTTATTTTTATTTTCTAGTAAATATTAAGGTTTGAATTTACATTTACAAATAATAATTTTTTTATTTTTATGATATTAACTATTAATATCAAAGTGATATGATTAAAAAAGTGTAACAATAAATGTTAGAAAAGTAACATTATAATAAAAAAAATTATTGCAAATATAATTTTTAAATAAGTCTCATTGTCAATGTAAAAACTTTTTTGTGTGTGTGTCTGTACCGTTTTCATACCGTTGCCAATTTTCCATTATGCAAAACAACCTTGTAAACTATTTAATTTGCCCAACTTTAAAGCGAGTTCCGAAGAAGTTTGTCACATACTGTTGATTAGATGATCGGCCGGAAGTTAATTACAACAAAGTTGACAAAAACGTCCAACAGTCGGTAATATATCTTCTCAAGTGACTTGGCATCATTCTAATCGAAACATGGAGAAAAAAGAAAAGTCCAATACATTAGTCGGTTTTGAGTCGCAACAACTTATCGTAATAAATGTCATAACAAAATATCATATTTGCTAAAATTAACTGTAAATTCTTTTGTGTATAGAGACTAATTATAATAGTTTAGTGCAAGTGATTAGAATACTGTTAAATTTTTTCAAGCTGAGAATTAAGTTAATTTTACAAAAAAATTGCAGATCAAAAAAAACAAATTCACAATAATTTAGACATTTAGAACATGCATCTCTCTCTCTCTCTTTTTGGGTGTTGTCCAAATGACCAAAAAGAGCTTACACTTTAATAATTTCTCTACTCTGAAAGATGGAAGGAGAGAGAGAGTCCAATACATCAATCTCCTCCATCACTCAGCTCCACTGTCATGTCTGATACATATAGACATGTACGTGTTTCACTGTTCAAACCTTATGTTTCCAACTTTGTGTCTCCCATCTGCCAATATTTCAAATCGAATGTGGGCGTTCATGCCCACTGCTCTTAATCAACCAACAATCTATTTAATGCACTAATGATTAGATATTATTACTTTTTTAGAAGTACTTCTAATTGCATAATTAGGTTAATTACTACTCCGTATTATGTACCTAAATGTGCACCTTCGAGATTAATAATATAGTATTTAATTAATTGTTTCGAGTTGAATGTTTTCAACATTGCATAAAAAAAATTTAGCAATTTCTTTCATATATGTCAATAATTTTGTAATGGCGAGATAATAGAGAATTTCAGGATTGATCAAAAGTATAAAAATCGATTCAAAATACTTTAAACAATGAAGGCTCCAATTACATAATAAAATATTTATATGATTCTAAAGTACCTCATTGACAAAAATATGAAAAACATAATTATGAAATTGTCACTATATTTATTTTAAAAATAAAATAAAATAGTAAACAGTTTTGGATGATCGAAAAATAATATAGGTCAGAACGTATCGTAATTACTATCAATAGTTGACCCATCAAATTTGAGCTCTTTCATAGTTTGACGCCTGAATTTGGATGACACTTTCTCCACTTCACCCACTCGCATATTTTCGAATACATATAAGCTACCTATTTTCACATACTTAGTACATGTTATATTTTTTAATTGATTACAACGAACTAATTTGTACTTAATTGTCAATCAGCGGCACTTGTCAGTACACATAAGACTACCAGTTTTCGTTTCGTTCTCCTTCCTAATTAATCTCTACGCTGCTATGATAAATAACAATTAAGAAAATGTATAGAAGCATATATGCATGGGGATACATAACTTCAAATAAGTGCGTACCTCATTTCAATTTCTACTTGATAGTAACCAGCTAGCTTTTATCTTTTCTGAAAAAGAAAATGTATAAAACAAACGAACAAAGAAAAGAAAATATTAAAATGTTAATTTGTTATAAACCCCCCTTGACTTGATCATCAAATGTGTTGCTGTTCCTTGTCCAATCATAGAAAGTGAATGGATCCAACGAGTCTTTGTTGCTTTCTTTGTCCTCCTCTTCATCATCTCCTGAGATTAATCCTTGTGTAAACAAGAGATTAAGAGGATCACATGACTGTATCTCTCCTAACTCTGCAAAGAAATCTTGATCAAGGTGGTGATCAATATTAATGGAGTCCATTAATATTGCTGGTTTATAGCTCTCAAAATTAGGTGGAAACCCTTCACTACTAAATTGATCACCATCTTCCATTTCTGCTTCTTTTTCATCATCATTCATCAATCCTTCTTCCTTCACAACTGTTGAATTCTCCATTGCAACAATGGAGGTGGAAGACATGTTGTCTGCATTGACATTAGTACTGATCTCCTTTTCTTGTGATTCTTTCGAGGTGGTGGTGGGGTCCTTTTGAGACTTTGGGCTACTTAGAGAGTTCTTGGGAGGTTGTGTTCTATATGAACCTGCTAGAGCATTTCTTTGGGTTGGCCATGGATGGTTATGCTCAGAAGCGTAGGTGATCACCAACATGTTCGGGTCGGTTCGGCTTCGTTCCACTTGTTTTCTTGCTGAACAACCCTTCGAGCTGCTGCATCTGTAGTAACCCCTGCACATATAAATTTAAAAGTACAACCGTAAATTAATTAGCCGGTTAATTAATATAAATATGAATTACCACGAATATAACATGCATGAACAAGAACCAAAGATTAATAACTTAAAAGATCTGCTTGACTTGAATTTATTTTTATTTAGCTACACTATACATACATATCAATAGTGCATGAACGTTACATGAAGAACTTTTTCACCTTCAAGAATAATTATTGAGAAAAAATTCTTCATTTTGTGAGACAATTAAAGAAATGAAGTTATGTAAAAATGAGTTAATTATATATACCTTGGAAATGGAGAACCTTTGATAGGCTTTTGACCATACTTTCTCCAAGCCCAGAGATCTGATGGAACTATTTCTCCGGTGGGCCTGCTATTTGCTGGTGTAGGTGCTGGTATACAAACTACCTTCTTTGCTTGGCTTTTCCTGTAACCATTATTAGTTTGGGGCATTGTCAATTACATTTTAAGTAATATTCCACTTGTTTCAAAATAATAAATACAATTCGAGTTTTTAATATCAAATGAAGACATATTAAAATTTTATATTAATGTATTTATTTAGTTTTAGTTTATCATGATATATTATTGCAATATATTTCATTTTCAAATTAATGGAGCTAGCTCGGGTGTGTATATACACACACACACACAGATATGTATGTATGTATGTATCAATTTTGATGGAAGTGGTTCAGGCGCCATGAATGTTTTCACGATATATAAACTTTACATGCAATGGTTCAAGAATGTTCATGATTTCTACTTTTTTGAAAGAGATATAACAATTCTATGGCCATATACGTATGCATTTTTTGAGTACTGAAAGCTCCTTTCTGGTGGGTTCTTTTTACACAAATGCAGATGAACTCCCCATGACAGCTAAGTGGGAGATCATAATTGTGACACCAGATCGATAAACACATATTTGTATTTTTGCTTTTTTATGGCTTTAATATTGACATATATAAGGAATCTCATATGATTATAAATTAAAAATATTAATTACATCAATTAAGTTCACGTACGTATAATACTTAGTTTAAGATTAATTTCCACCAAACCCTTTAATTTTCCTACAAATTAATTAGCACTTAATTTAAAAAGAAAAAACCTAGTTTAAGATTAATTTTCACCAAACCCTTTAATTTTTTCCTACAAATTAATTAGCACTTAATTTAAAAAGAAAAAACCTTTAATTTGGTTTTTACTTCTAACCGATGCTAAGCAATGCAAATTAAGTTTCTTAAGTACATTCTCTATTAGTGATGTTGTTGTAAGTGTTATCAAGAACTATAAAAGTAGTAGTATTATAGAGTGACAATTAAGTAACAGACTATATAAATGCATATACTATTCATTGATTCTATCAACTCATAAAGATGAAGAAATTATAAATATACACCAACTATTCATGTGTCATGTGTGAGATCGAGTTCTTGATTAGAGTGTTAATTACCTTCGTTTAATACCCGTATTTGGCGGAGATGAGATCTGGAGGCGGCCGCCGGAGTTTTCAATGAAACAACCACCAGATTTCGAGTTGCTTGTACTAGTTGTAGTAGGAGGAGGAGGAGGAGGAGGACCCTTCAATAATAATCTTGGTGAAGATGAAGTTGCATTAATATTATTATTAGGAGAGATCTGTAGCAATCTTGAAAGAGTAGTAGAATTTCCTGCAGGTTTCTTGATTTCTTGATGATCAAGGTTACTATTATTAGAATTAATGAATTTATTGGCAACCTCGGAAAAAACTGGAGTACCATCTTCTAATCTGTTGGTACTCCTGAAGAAGCTTGATCCTCCACCTGAGATATCCAGATCTGGAACAAGAAATGGATGTCCGAAATCGTTGGCGGTGGCTGAAGGATGATACATCATTTGATCAGATTGAAACTGCCATCTGTCAGTGATGTGGTGGCCACCGGAGGAGGTGGTGGCAGTGTCCAGGGTTCCGTTTATGGGCCCACCGCTGTGGCCGGTTCGGATTATATCAGCTAGATCACCTTGATAATTTTCCATATTTGAATATATCTCGGTAGGATCTTGAGGTTTGATGATCATTCAAGAATTAGTAGTCTTATACTTTCATCCGAGTACTTTTTTTTGGAAGTTTTGCACTAAATAAAAGAAAGTAGGGCATATAGTAGATATATGTTTTGAGTATATATAATTGTGTAGAGGTTTTTGTTGTTGAAGAAGCTAGCAAGTATTTATTGGGTTTCGAATGAAAGTAGTGATAATTTCTATTCTTCCAAGAAAATGTTCCCAAGATAAAGAAGGAAGGACGATAAGAGAGAGAGAGAGTCGCTGACTTTTGACACATTCACAAAACAAATACAAAAACAATAAACTCCATATTCTTTCACACGCAACTTAACAGGAAATTAAAAAAAAAAAAAAAAAGCAAGGGAAACAAGAATAGAAGAGTTGCAAGTTCGTACAGAATGTTAATGATAATCTACTTTAATTATAATAATTACTCCAGCAGGGCTTTGAGCCGGTTTTAACGAAAAAAGTTTCGTGGCAACATTTCTTACTACATTTTTCACTTCAATACTTCTAAGATTACAATCGTAAAGAGACAAATAAAATGATTTAAAAAGATGGTGTATACGATATAGTATACTTTGTAACAATAAAATTATGTTTAATTTTTAATTGCACATTATACTTTGTATATAGATAGAGATATATGGATGTATGACAACTTTTTGCTAGCAAATTAGTGGAAGTATTTTTCATCAAATTTCCGATTAATATTGTATCTTCTATTATATGTAGTTTTCTCTGACTTCATTAAACTTAAAATAAAATGTTTAAAATGTAATTGTATGTGGTACGCCTTAAACTCAGAGCAACACAAAAAAAAATGTTGTTTTCATGAGAGAGTTAGCTTATAAAACAACAATAACAACAACAAAATAAATAGTTGAACTCGATGCATTCTGATCTAACTTCTTACTCATTTTTAAAACGAAAATAATTGAATATAAACTTATTTTCTTCACTTTAAAATCGTTTAATGTTACTAGCAACAGACGATGGTATATTGTCATCAATTTCTCCTCAGTTATCCAACCTCCGGCCAATGTTGCAAAAAGAAAGAATCAATGTTAGCTAGCTAGTTCTATCTAAGTTAATGGACAAGAAATTTGGTGTGAAATGGCCAAATCTATCCACCTGATTATGCTCTTTTTATTTTGTTACACTATTCTAAATCTATTTATAGGGGTTACTAGTGTGACATGAATATTGCTAGAGGCAGTCAATGCCAAGAATAAAAAGGAGAAGTGTACAAAATCTTTCTTTTCAAAAAAACTGGCATTGGAAAAGTTAAGAGCGGCAAGTAGCCGCATTGTCCGGAGACGTTTCGAAACCCGCTTTTGGTTTCTGCGTAAAAACTGTCAATAATAAATTTTGTATATATATAAAAAAAATGAAAAGTTCGTACGTACTCATTCTACCACTATGTAAATTAGTTACGCAATTTATTAAGTAGGCACCTTTCTTTTATTTTAGAGTGGTTTCAATTTTATGTATGATTTATTTTAAGCTTTCACGTCAATGAGTCACATTCTAATGTCTTTTTATTTATTATATGATAAATTAACATGAAGTATATGTAGTTGATATAGTTTGATGATTTTCTTTGTCAATTACCTGCTTGACATATACCTCCTCCAGATATATTTCTCTTTTTTATGTAGTATTATTTTGGAATTTTAAATTTTATTTATGATATGAATTTGTAAATATGGTGAAAGCATAAAAGTTTATATTTAAAAATATAGTCTCACTTATTTTTTTTAATTATAGAATTTTACAGACCTAATTTAATTTGTATGAAATGAAATATGTTTCTATTTTTAAAATTTATGAAATATATAAGGTGTTTATTAGTTTTAACTAATTTGTAGTACTGAGTGTGAGATATTATGGCGGTGTATGTTGCTTTTTTTTCCATGGCTCACATGTCATACAATTTATATTCCATACTTTTTATGTTCTAAAATCACTTATACATTTTGATTTTTTGAATTAAATGATCATATATTAAATTAAACATTAAAATTGACATAATGTATGGAAAGTTTTGAATGTAAATAAACTACTATCAAAGATTTTTTTTTATAAACTATAAAATTATAGTAATTTCATTAACTCAATTTAATTAAATTGATTATTTCTAAAATCTAATATGCCATCATTTAACTTTAAAAATCAAAACGTATGTATCTGTAATATGAAACAAAAGATAATATTATTTATATTTTAATATAACTCAGTTTTTTACCTATTTCTATTAAAATATATATTTCTCTCATCTAATCCAGCTTGATCATCTTTTATTTTCTATTTACCGGGCTAAATTTCTAATGCAATGCGAACTTTTAGATATGGAGCTTCTATACAACTTTAAAAAAAAAACATATTTGACAATTTCAGACAATAATTTTTATCCGAGGATTGGCCAACTGCCACCTGTATCCGTATTATGTCTCCTTTAAACTAACAGCTTTTAATTATAATTTTCAAATGGAAACCTAATATTAATTGAGGGGCCAAGTCTCACATCTTTTCCTTTGATCTCACAGGTATTTCTCTTTTAAAGTTTGGATACTGTTTCAATTTTTAGAGATGGTGTACAAGATTATAAGTTGCAAATCATGAATGTTGAAACAACGTGTGAAAATGATTGAAAAAAAAGAACACAAATTAAAAAACAAACAAAAAAGTACATATGAAAAACAAAACAAAAGAACAAATTCACAAATAAAAAATCAATTTACAAAAAAATTAAAATAATAAAATAGGAGAGATATCATAAATAACATTAATCGTTACCTGAAACAATTTTATACAAATGAGAATTTAATAAGTCAAGCTACCATTTTAAATTAATTACTGTACTTTATTATACTCCGTATATTTTAAGACCAAGGAAATATTATTATTAGTTACCAAGTATGTAACTGATATAGATGTTATTAATATTATTATTATGAATATATAAAGCAGTAGTTTAACTTATAATGTAGGTGGAGATACTCTCTCGGGAAAGATCCACGAAATTGCTGTTTTAAAATTAAAATATATATTTATTTTTTTAATGTAGTATCACTTGTAAATTTTATAATTTTATTTGTGATACAAATTTGTAAGGATATCAAAATATAAAATTTATATTCCAGAGATACTTCACTTCAAATTTTGTAAAACTTAACATTTTCTCTTTATCTTTGAATTATAACATTTGGGAAATCTGATTATTTTGCGTGATTTAAATTGTATATTTAATTTTAGAACGAAGAGATTCAAAGTTTTTGATTGCCATCATAAATGATACCGTATATTAACACTACTATTGCATGTGCACATAATTAATATTGATATAAAACTACTTAAATTAAAAAAATACATTTATTATGAGGGTAATTTTAAAAAAAATACACTTCTCAATTCATGTCATGATAATTATATATTAACAAATAAAAATATCAAATACCACAATTAAACCTAGATAGAGTAATTAAAATGTCAATTCTGTTTGAATTATTATATTGTAAAAATTTATGTTAATATTTTGCTAGGCATTTACTAGCTTTAATGCGCAAATGTAAGAATCCATATAGGAAATTAACAATTTCAGTGATATTTGATCAAAACTGAAATAATTAACTTCCGTAGCCTAAATATAACTAAATACTTCACAACTGTTCACGTTCTCACGCTTAGCCCGCCAACTTGATCATTTGTCTATATCAACTTGTTCTTGGTGTAAATATGATATCAACTTGTTCTTGTCTATATATATCATTTAAGAACTTACCCAAGTGAACTAATTAAAATCATTATATCTTTTACATATTTTGTGAGAATGCGGTAGGGTCAATTCTTTGTGGTCCATGTATTCCCTAAAAATAAATAAAAACCCTAGCTAGCTAGTTTGAAATATTTCTGAATCATTTTATAGGTTTAGACAACACATACCCCCACGTTTCTGCATGATAATTAATCCCATATATCTGATTTTATCTCCCACAAGGCCACAAGCAAACACATTAAGACTGGGATTCTATGAGAGAGTTAAAAATTATTAGGGTTCCTAGCTTGTCCTTCCCACAAGAATCAATCAGAAGTTTCCTTCCATGTGACGAGAAATAATTGTTTAATCACATAGATAATTAATTAGGCTCCATATAATAAATGCCAACCTACCTCGATCATTCTTTATTGAAACATAGAAATGTAGGGATTAAGAAAATAAAAATATGTAACATGATTATTATATAATACGAGAAGTAATTCAATCAATTTATTTCCTCAAATAAGTTACATGTGAAGTGTAATTTATTTATAAACTAACATAATAAGATAAAGATAACAATAAAATATGAAGTTTAGTACTCATTTTACTAATAAACTAACATCTATAACTAATTATTTGATGATTATTAATTATCTAATATTCTTAATTAGTTGCACTTAATTATTAGGTGATGACCATGGGGTTCGTTTGCAGGCGACACTTGACTCAGCCACAAACACTTGTTGAAATCACCATCCGTACGCCCTCCCCCACAATATAGTGTTATCGCCGGCTATGAATGACCGGCCACCGATTTTTTGTCCACAATTGTATTGTATAAAGAACCGCTCTGATATACTCCCTCCGAATTCGAAAGGATAACCGAAGTACATCTAAATTTATAAATTAAAGAGAAGAAAAAGAGTGATACAAAAAAATAGAGGTAAAAGAGGGTAGAAAGGAAAAATATATACTTTTAAACATTTTTTTGCAGAGAATTTTTTTGGTGTACGTAGGAAATCTTTTCGGCACAGAGATAATAATAATTTTTTTTTATGAATAAAAAGTTTATGTGAGAGGAAGGTCCTCCAATTCAGAGTAAGAGCATGTCATCGGACTATTTGAAAACTTACAGTAGTATTTATGGATTACTCACCGAAAATGGCTAACAAAACTTGACTTCACAACTTAATAGAAGCGTTTGCTGAAACTTACTAACTAAAATTGTGATCGGGACAAAGATAGTAATTTATTTTGAGGAATACATAATAGTGCAGCAACATTTATACGTAGTACTATAATTTGAGTTCAAATTCAAAAACTTTCATATTTTGAATCGGTCAATATTACTGCTACTATGCATTAATTATACAGCATTGTGACACAAAGAATGTATACAATTGCAACTTGTATGCCGTTCTAGATTGTGCAAATCCATATTTCTTTTTTAATTAATTTTAAATTATAGTGAGACATCTGATAATGGCTAATTATACTATTTTCATTTCACACGCATAAAAAAATATTTTTGTATTTTCTTTTTTGTAAATATTAAGGTTGATTGTGATTTATATATACAAATAATTTTAAAAAATAAGATTGGACAAAAGAGTAAAAATAATGAAAGTATAAAAAAAATTGAATGACACATTTTAGAAATTATAATATAAAAGATAAGAAGAAAAATTATATGAATATATGTTTTTTTAAAGTATAAAATTGTAAATTCTCTTCACCAAAATTGTTTATAGCCCGGTATAAAAGGTCGCCGAAGTATTCTTCCCGAAAATTTCAAGCTTCAACCTTTACAACAAGGAAACAAATGTCTCTCAACAATACCCACTACAACATCGAATAAGCATGGGGAAATGGTTCTTTTGAATCAAAATGCACAGAAGAAATCTGTACTGTACTCTTAAAAGATTCTCACACATTGCTGCAACTGCAACACTATCTCCCAGTTCCAAGTTTTTGAACTCCCAAATTATATCAAACCCTTTTAATTTTTCTCCAAATAAAGAGGAGATATTAGCATCCAAACTTGCACAGATATTGCAATCCTGTTCAAATTCTTCAGACAATTCAGTTCTTGAACAAGGTCAACAAGTACATGCCCAGATAACTGTAAATGGAATTAAGGGTCTTCTTGGTACAAGGATTTTGGGTATGTATGTTCTTTCTGGTAGGTTCATGGATGCTAAAAATGTGTTTCATCAGCTTGATTTGTCTTATGCCTCTCCTTGGAATTGGATGATAAGAGGGTTTACTATAATGGGGTGCTTTGATTTTGCATTGTTACTTTACTTTAAGATGCTAAGTTATGGAACTTTACCTGATAAGTATAGTTTTCCATATGTAATCAAAGCTTGTGGTGGTTTACATGCTGTGGGGCCTGGTAAGTTGATTCATGACATGATTAAGTTCAGAGGTTTTGAACTGGATGTGTTTGTGAGCAGTGCTTTGATCAAGTTCTATGCAGAGAATGACTGTATCTATGATGCGCGCTGTCTGTTTGATAAATTGCCTCTCAGAGATAGTGTTTTGTGGAATGTAATGCTTAATGGTTATGTAAGATGTGGGGACTCGGGTAATGTTATTGCGTTGTTTAGGCAAATGAGGTACAGTGAAATAAAACCGAACTCAGTGACATATGCTTGTATATTGTCTGTCTGTGCCCTTGAAGCAATGCTAGGACTTGGTACTCAGCTTCATGGACTTGTTATTAGATGTGGGTTAGAGATTGATTCACCTGTGGCAAACACGTTAATTGCATTATATTCCAAATCGTGCTGCTTGTCCGATGCATTTAAGTTGTTTGATACATTACCAGAAATTGATTTGGTCAGTTGGAACGGGATGATTGGTGGATATGTGTTGAACGGATATTTTTTTGAGGCCTTGAATTTGTTTCGTAAGATGATATCTGCTTGTGTTAAACCAGACTCAATCACGTTTGCAAGTTTTCTCCCATCACTTTCTGAAACAAGTAGCTTAAATCAAGGTAAAGAAATTCACTGTTATATATTAAGACACGGTGTGGCTTTGGATGTATTTGTGAAGAATGCATTTATTGATATGTACTTCAAATGCAGGAAAGTGGAGATGGCAGAACACATTTTCCATGACAGCACTGCAGTAGATATTGTCATTTACTCTGCCATGATTTCAGGATATGTGTTTAACGAAATGAATATTGATGCTGTTGCTACTTTTCAGTTGCTTATTCATGAGCAAATGAAGCCAAATGCAATAACCCTAGCAAGTCTTTTACCAGCTTGTGCTGGTTTGGCTACTCTAAATTTAGGAAAGGAATTGCATGGTAACATCCTCAAACATGGGCTAGATGGAAGTTGTTACGTTGGCAGTGCGATCACTGATATGTATGCAAAATGTGGAAGATTAGATATTGCTCGCCAAGTTTTCGAAAGGATGTCTGAAAGAGATGCTGTCTGTTGGAACTCAATGATTACAAGCTGTTCCCAGAATGGGAAACCAGTAGAGGCAATTGATCTTTTCCGCAAAATGGGTACAGAAGATGTTAATTATGATGGTATATCCATTTCAGCTGCTCTTTCAGCTTGTACAAGTTTATCAGCACTCCATTATGGGAAGGAGATTCATGGTTTCATGACAAGAGGTGTATTCAGCTTAGATATTTTTGCTGAGAGTGCATTAATAGATATGTATGCTAAATGTGGGAACTTGGTACTAGCACGCCGGGTATTTGATATGATGCAAGAGAAGAATGAAGTTTCATGGAGTAGCATAATTGCTGCATATGGAAATCATGGTCACCTAAATGACGCTCTTGCTCTTTTTCATAAAATGAAAGAAGAAGGGTTTCAGCCAGACCATGTCACTTTTCTTGCCATATTATCTGCTTGTGGCCATGCTGGCCGTGTAGAAGAGGGAAATCACTACTTCAAGTGCATGACAGAAGATCATAAAATTGCAGCTCGAATGGAGCATTATGCATGTATGGTTGACGCGTTTGGGCGTGCTGGTCGTTTAGAAGAAGCATTCAATTTCATAAAGTGCATGCCTTTTGAACCTGATTCAGGTGTTTGGGGGACATTACTTGGGGCTTGCCGAGTCCATGGCAATGTTGACCTTGCTGAGGTAGCTGCAAAGCATCTTTTTGACATCGACCCTCAGAATTCTGGCTACTACGTACTACTAGCAAATACACAGGCTGATGCCGGGAAATGGGAGAAGGTTCTGAATACACGAAGCATGATGAAAGAAAGAGGAGTGCAGAAAGTACCAGGGTACAGCTGGATTGAGGTAAACAATGCCAACCACATGTTTGTCGCTGCAGATACAAGCCATTCTTATGCTACTGAGATCTATTTCTTACTAAGGCATCTTCTCCTAGAACTCAGAAGAGTGGGGTATGTTCCTCAACCTTACCTTCCCAATGCACCTAGAGCCCATTGTGTTTGAGTCCCTATATAAATGATATATATCATAGCACTGAACAATTAAGAGGGTAAGTATGAATGATCCATAAGTGGTGTAATTTTATTTATACAGTTAACATCTAATACATACCAACAGCAAAGTTAGACCAAAAAATAAGAACCTCAGAATTCATATATATATCTATCTTAACGTTGATATATATCCCTACATGTTTTACATCTCAATTCTTAAAGATTGGCTAAGATTCTGGATGTTTTAGTGAACCAAAGGTTGAGTAGGATTCTGGATGTCCTAGTGAACAAATAATCAAAGATCAATTGTATTCACTTTATGTTATTTTTATGATTAGTTCATTCAATTCAGTAATCTTATTCCACGGCGAGATTTGATACGTAATTTGGAGCCAATTTAAATCCTGTTTAGAGTTGAATTAGCCACTCATTTCAGTTCTTGTGATTTATATGCTTATGAGTGACACGACTATAACAGTTTCCAGTATGTGTTATCATATCCCATATATCATATACATCTTATACTCTCATACACTCATAGAGCTGTTTTATCACAAAATTTATTTATGCTTTTATATTGGTAATATGTAGGTCTTATTATTGCTGTATCATCTCATGGCTGATACATATATATATATATATATATGTATGTATATATACATACATACATATATATATGTATATGTGTGTGTTTGTGGTGGTGGGGGTTTGGGGGATACCACAAGATCAATATGTTGTGATATAGATTAAAGAACATTTGTGTACGGGACTAGCAAACTACAAGGAGTGACTATAACTGATGTTTGAATCAAGTTTTTATAGCTTATATATAATTGAGGTTGAATCTTAATTATTGGAATAGGTGATGGCATCCTAGTTTCGTGCCTTCTCATATTTTCGAAATACAGTTGGTTGCACTTTCGTCATATTGATGTCGTCGGTGTGTTAAAACAAATTGCTCACTACTTTGTCATCTGTCTATCTTAAGGCTCTAGCGTATAACTTCATTGTAAATTGTTCGACTAAATTATATCCGTTGCGTAGAATATTATTATACTCTCTCTCTCTCTCCTCCAAAAAGTTGACTTAAGTAAAAAAAAAGTTGACTTAAGTAAAAAAGAAAATTCTCTCAAAAAAGATAATTTAAGTATATTAATGAAATATAAATTGACTATTTTAATTTTACAGGTGAACATATTTTGTTATTGGAAACAACAATAAGTACAATTATGTTATTTAAAAATTATTATATGGACCAATAAAGGATATATTGAAAATCTTACTTCTTTAAAATATATTTCTTAAAAAATGTGCAAGTTATACTTAAATCATCCTTTTTTGAACGGAGGTAGTATAAGTTATTAAAGTATTGTCAATAAATAACTCATTAAATTTTTCTTTCTTTACTTTTAATATGTTAAATAGCTGTGTTGTATTAGTTCGTCACGTCTCTAACGTAACAAGGACATACTCCTTTCTTTTCGTAATGCATGACATGAGGTTTTGATTTTTTTAAATGTAATTTTAGGTGAAATTTAAGTATATTTTATATATTTTTATAATTTTTATTGTTATTTAAAATATTTTTAAATTTTATTTTAAAAAAATGTGTAAAAGTCAAACATAGTGTATTTTTTGAAAAAGAGGGAGCAAAAGACAAAATGATAATGATGAAAGGTGACGAGACATCTCTGACTTGGATGTAAAAAGTAAAAACTAATATGAAGAGTTTAAGTTTAATTAATCAGAGATTTTAGTTTTAAGTTTTGAAAATGAACTAAGACTTGAGAATATAAAGTATATTATTTGAAGTACCGTTCTTGAAAGAATATGACCGAAATATAGTCCGAAAAAAGTCGAGATAATTCGGAAAAAAAAAGAGACTTGGATGTAAAAATGTGTATTGGTCTGGCCAGCTCATATTGCCCACTTTGCCGAGGCTCATTCGTAAAAGGATCAAAGACGAGCCCCATGCCATGTGGGACTTGTTTTTGTGATGTTATGTATTGGGTTGTTTGGGTTAAAAGTAGACATTGAAATGAAAGGAACCTAATTCTCCCATAATTGGTTAGTGGAAACTAGCTGCTAGTACTTTCTTTCTTATTGGGATTAGCTTTTAGGTAAACGATTTTGTCGATGGATATGATAATACATATAAGCTGACAAGCTTATACTTATAGTAGCCGTTACAACCATATCACTAGTTGATTCATACGATATTTGTACTTTTGGGTATCTGGATGTACAGGATACGGTCGGTTCTAATACAATTTTATTTTTGAATAAAAATTCATTTCTTAATTTTCTTCCTATATATTCTACTGCCATAACAAAGGAGGATACATGTTTTGCAATGTACAAATGTGTGCTGAGGAAAAAAAAGGAAAATAAAATAATATTGGGTACAGTAAACATGAAAATACGTAAGCATTTACAGATAAATATGCTTTTAAATTTTAAATTTGAACACTTAATCACTTATCAGAAAAATCTATAATTATCTATTAAACATGTGTAATCTCACAAAGAGTATGTGTATACTGTGGAAATTAAATCCCCTCAGTCTTGTATAATCTGGAATCTAAATAATAGAATAGAAAATTTAATGGAAAAGAATGAAATTCTAAATAAGTTTTCTTTTGAGTTGTTTGTGAATTTTTAAAAGAAAAGAAAATTTTACTTTAAATGTATTTTACTATTTTATCATTTTATTTCATTTTGTTATATTTGTCATTAGGGACACTTTAAGTATTTCAAAAGATTATATTTAGTTTTTCATCCAAATCCGGCTATTTTTAGACGAAAAAATTTGGAAGGAAGAATGTCAAAGTTTTCCAATCAAATCATTTTTTCTTTTTAATGATGAAACTCAGAAGTATAGAAATTAGATAGAAAACTTAAAAAAAAATTATTCTTTACTTTTTCCACCCATTTTAAAACTCACAAACAGAGTGTGAGTGTGTTATTACAATCTTAAACAGACAACTATCAAGGGAAGAAAAGTTAAAACGTCAACTTATCTTTGTATTGTGTATTATTGTGTAGGTTGCTCTATGCAGTTTCTTCTTGCAAATGTATTTAGCATTTTTATGTTGTAATCTTACATGCCATCTTTTCTTCTTTTTTTCTACGGTGGAGCCTTGGAAAAAGTAAGGCCGAGAAGGAGAGTAAAATTTAAATCCGAGGCAGTAAAAGAATTTTTGTACGGTAGGTGATGAAAAAGAGCTGCGAGTGTGTGGATCACAGGTCCTAAACGGGTGGTATACATAAATGGGTTATATTTTTGGGTTGCTATTCATTTGGTTTCACAAAAATAGTAATATTTAGATTTTTTGATAAATATTAATATTATTTATTTAGTTGAAAATTATATGCACAAATAATTAAGTTTTATCATAAAATTTGTTATAAATATTCAATTAAAAATAAGATAAAAAAATTATAATGATAAATTGTAAAAATTATAACGTTATAATGAAAAAATTATGTATACTCCGTATAAAATTTTTTTTTAACAAATTTTATTCTTAAATATTATTCTTTATTTGAAAGAGATAGAGTAATTTTTAGAATGATATTGAAATATAGATATATAACATTAAGATTACGAGTAAGATTATAACTTATAAGATAAATTTGAGAAATAATTATACCGAGTATATAGCAACTGATTATTTTTGGTGAACTTAAAGATATATTATAAGGAATACATGTGATAAAAGACTTTCGAAATCTAAACGATCTAGACGAATGTCTAGACTCTAAACCTTCTTATAACATGGCGATTATAAAAATGTGTATTTACATTAATGTTTTACCGAATAATTAATTAATTCTACTATTGTAGTAGAGTAGAGTATAGACGTATAGTGTGTTTATTGTGGATGTGAGGATGTCAAAAAATTAAAGGATGTGGGTCCAGTTTCTCTACCACAAAAAGGAAATTATGGAGAAAATGTCAATAATTGACCTCTATTTTATTTTAGTGCAGATATGTATATGTGGATCTGAAGAAATGTCTGAGAGAAAAGGGACACATACCTGGAAAAATCAAAACTTTATCCAATAATATCTAGTTTTGTTTCGATCTATCAATATCTTATTTCTGTATAAATTCAAGAGTTCAGGGTATACAAGAAAGTTATCTGAGCTTTGAGAACACTATGGCATGCGTATATTCTTTCCATTAGTTTCAAAAATAGAACAAAAAAGTTATATTAAAAAATGAAATTTATTTCATAAGACAAGTTATATTTGTATTGTTTTAAATAATAATGTTATATTTTTTAAAATTTATCATTACAATATTTTTATTATAGCGTTAATTGAAATTTTATAACACATTTCACAAAAAATATATATATTATTTGTATATGTATTTCTCGAACAATTTTACGACATAAATATTGGTAAAAAATTCAAATATAATTTTACAAGAACGGAAGGAGAATGATACAGTGATACTTCTTTAAAAAAATGGCAAGTGTTCTGATAAAATTCTACTCCGTACGTACCATGTACGTAGTATGAAGGTACTTACTTCATTAAATTTATGAATCGTCATAATACAATAAGTTTTATTTATTAATATTAGTTTTTCTTTATTTTAATCTTCCGTATCTCAATCTAGATTCAACTTTGTAATGCTAAGTTTCTTATGACTTTGTATCATAAAATTATTTTCAGAAATGAATATAATTTGTTTATTGTACTTAACAAAACTTTAGGTTTAATAGTTATGATCTTCTATTGAGACGTAAAATGCTTTTTATATGCACTATTGTATTTCATAAGCAAAGTGTTTCGTAATCTCAAAACATATCAATATAATTTATTAGGAAAAAAAATATTTAGGGTTGTAAATCTCCTATTTGATAGTTTACAATAATAACTATAATATTCTGACCATATAATTCATACTGTCAAAATCTAAAATCTCATAATTTTAAATTGAAACGAACGAAATCAATATAATTATCGAAGAAAGTTGTTTTAATTTTAAATCAAAAGAATTCCCCTTTAACTTAAATGTTTTATAATTAAAATAAAAAAGAATAAAGAAAGAAGCGCCCCAATGAAGAGGCAACATAGAAAATTTTGTGGGTAGTGGAGTAGTGGGGAAAAAAAGAATGATTAACAACTCTTTATTTGCATTTACTTCAATCAAAATGTAATAAATATACAATCAGTGAATTAAATAGGAAAATAAAAATGGTATATGAATTGTGACGAAGGGGTATATAATAGAGTGAATTGACAAGTCATTAAATTCGTAGAAACATGTCTGGCCAGATATTTAAAGTAATAGTCTTTAATTTTGTAGTTGTCTTGTTCTTGGAAGAGAGACTTAGCGATGATATGATGTCCCTCAAGATATCAGAGACGGGAGAGGACTCTACAATTGGTTTCTACCCGGCTACGTGTCCTCTACTCATACGCTTTATTTATTTATTTATTTATTTTTGTCTATTCTCATTTCTCTTATTCCGTATTTATTGGGTCGTTTTCCTACAAGATCGACGGAGGTAACATCTTTTTATTTTTGATTAAAAAATTCTATAAAATAGTTGATGAATAAATGTGGGCGGAAAAAATTTATTATTCTAATTTTTGTTTCTTAGTTTTTTACCTTTTCTTATCAGTAATTCTTACGATATAAGGGTTCTCAATATGGTAACTGCTGTTAATCTAATCAGAAGCAGGAATCTTGAAACTCCATTCAATTTTGACAAAGTTGAGATTTATGAATACTCATGTTGCAGAATTTAATTTTATAAAGAATAATGAGGTGACAAGTGTAAGTAACAGTTTATATAAATAATCACAAAAATTAATTTAATATAGAAAGGTGGAAAAAAAAGATATACGTTATAATAAATGTAAAAAATTAAAGGTAGAAAGAGAAGATATACATTATAATGACGGTAAAATAGGAGACTACTGATGAAAACAATCATTAATTTATAATTTTTTTCATAAAATGTACTCTCTCCATTTTTATATGCGTCTTTTGTCTTTTTCGCATGTATCTTTAAGTGAATTTTATATATATATATATATATTTTTTATTTTGAAAAATATTTTAAATAAAATTTAATATGAATATAATTTTTAACTAAAATAAAATATTTAACATATAAAAAAACTCACATAAATCTACGTGTCAAAAAATCTAAAGACACATGTAAAAACAGAGAGAGTACTAGTTTATTTGTATATGCTCTACGCATATGTCGGTGTTGTGAAAATAAAAAAGTTTAAGATATATTTTTGTATTATATAACTTTACCAGTCATATAAATTTTAAAGTATTTCTAATTACAAATGCGAAAATTTAATCTCATAAAACTATTTTTAGTAGCAATTAAAGAAGACATATAACAACAAATTTTACGGTATTTGTAACAAGAAATATTATAAAATATGTAACAATAGATTTCATTTGCTAATGACGTGCCACATTTCGGTGGACAATATTACAAATTTTATAAATTTGTAAGTTCTTAACAGAGAAACAAGTCTTTGATTTATCTTTCTTTCATCTATCAAAATATTGATCTTTTTTCGAGTTCTTTTGCACAATACATCACACATAGATACCATTCCGCGTTAGCTTTTTAATTTAAGGACTCATTTCTTGTAATGATATGACTCAATAAGCCATTTTGATTGAACTAGCTATCGCATTATATCTTTTCTATCTTTATTCTTTTTCACATGGTTAAAAACATACTCCATTTGTTTGGTAAAAGTACACATACTTTTATCATACTTGATTTGATGCAAGTGTAAGTCTTTTAGGATAAGGAACAAATTTAATACCATAAACTATTTAAAACATTACAATTTAAGACTCTTAAGATTATATATGGAAATATCTCTTTTTGGAAATGGAGGAGGGGCATTGCAACCCAACCCCCACTTCCACAGCTGTAGCCAGCCCAAACAACCTTTTAAGCTTCTTCTCCCACCAATTCCACAAAACAGAAGTAATGTGATATGTTGACCATTAACTAGTAATACACCAAAATTACTTTCATATGAAGAAACAAAACCTACCTAAATTTAAAAAAAAAAAAAATTATATATGAGATATGATCCTGAAAAAAGGTACATAATTTTTCTATTGGATCTGAACCGGCTAAGAGCAAAATGAATTACTTGATTGAATTGTTGGGACGACCGTATGCTATGATTTATGGTGGGTGAGAAATGAGCTATTAAATTACTTTTTTATCCTTCAATCTGCCCTCTGTGTTACGACAGGAAGAAAAACAATTCTTTCCCTCTTTGTGGGAATCCTGAAAGGCTACTTGATTCCCACAATAACAATGCTACAAGCCTACAGTATACTAAAATCATTTGGAAATTTTGCAAAAGACATGGTTCAAATTGCCCCGAAGGTTAAGGATTGATAGTCTCTTAATAATTAAAATATTTTCAGATTATTTTAAGTTGTACAATCTTAATACTTAAAACATTTTCGGATAAATTCTGACAATTTGAAGTAAGATTTTCCAGTCAGATAAACCAACCATCACTAAATCTTACCTCCGTCAGAAATCAGAATTTTCAATTCAACAATTTTAAAGAAGTAAATTCACATTTAAGTGATCGGTGATAGTTTAATTAGCTAGCTATTCCTCTTGCCAATTGCTGAGACACTTTAACTTCCCTTAAATACAACCAAACGGCCGGAGCAGCAAAGGGGTTATTTTCCTGCGATCCACCGCGCTCCACGAAGGCGTCACGGAGGCGGCACACGACGGCGTTGAGGCTGGTCCACGCTTGCTTGACTGGACAAGAACAATCCACCGGCGAATAAGCTTGACCAAAGTACGGACAGATACTATTATGAACCTTAGTCTCCCCGAATTGATCGAGATACCGGAGAAATTCTAGGACGTGGGACCCCCTGAACCGCCGGATAGTCACCGGTGGGTCGTGGTGGTTCCTCAAGTACTGCCCAAATGTGTCCCAGTCACGATGCTTTTGCAGCTCGTAGCGGCCCATCCGTGGCACTAGTGGTGCTGATCGTCTGTAATTGTAGGAGGGGTAGCTGTTTTTGGTGGTGTTAACGGCGGAGGTGGTGGAGCTGCGGCGGTTGGAGAGGGCAGCAGCTGCAGCTGCAGCAACAGAAGCGGACATTCTTTGAGGGACAAAAAGTAAAATGAAATAGGTGGTGAGTAGCGTTATGGGGGGCTTGGATATATAACAATATTCATATATTAATTGGTACCAATAGTTCTATACATGGAAAGTATATATAACCGCTTAAAAGTGTACAAAATTTCTCCTTCTCTATATAATTTCCTTTTTATTTTTCTTTTTCTTTAAAGCTAGCGTAATATACAAGTAGGTAGCTAGACGTACGTACTACAGTGTAGGACGGATTTGTTTGTTTTTGTTTAAATGGTAGTGATTATAATTTTTTATTAATTTTT
The DNA here is from genome assembly GCA_014636745.2 of Centella asiatica. Lineage (NCBI taxonomy): Eukaryota > Viridiplantae > Streptophyta > Magnoliopsida > Apiales > Apiaceae > Centella > Centella asiatica. The sequence continues at coordinate 42,081,411 of CM025780.1, read as the reverse complement.
ATATTTGTTATATAAGAAATTATTACCGATATTTCAAAACAATCATGTCAGTATATATTCTAATAATTTAATTTTAACTAATTACACATTGAACTTAAATAACTAATTGAGTTTGTGGTGAAAATGATTCACTTGGAATCATTGATGACGATATGATATCCTCTAACATCATATATAAATAAATATTATTTTTTTTCAAATTTGTTTGATATTTCAAGTATTTTGTCAACTAGTTTCTCAATTCTACTAATATTTTCTTAAATTTATTTGAATTCATCTATTTACTTAAAATTTCATTTCTTATAAATTCAAAATAATAAACTTGCAAATAGTAAAATAGTGCACATGATACACAAATCTCAACGTTACATCAATATAAATATTGGTTCTATATGAATTTTATATTTTATTTTTCTTCTACATATGAATCTAATTCACCTTTAATTTAAAAAAAAAAGACTTTAAGACATAAATACTCTAGTTTTAAACGTATCCCTTTAATGGGAAAGGAAGCGAACTACTTTTCATAACTACACAAATGGATGTGAATAGATTTCATCATATACAATAAACATTACGTGTCAATGTGTCACACTAAATATGCATATATCTATCCACATATGCCTAATAAATGTACGAACTTCGGTACAAATTACATGGTACGGGGAGGAAATTAATTTTGACTTTAATCGGATTCATGGCCATTGCCCGGTGACAATCAACCATCCAATGTGTTCAAACAGGCCATGAGGATTTATTAGTATTTTTTTCAATTGTTCTTATCAACTTCTGGTAAATGGAAGTATAAATTAAAATATTCTATTCGACTTCGATTAATAATAATTTTGGTTGATTCATTTAAGTTATATTTTGGATTTAATTTGATTACTTATTTAGTTACTCTTGTCAATTTCTTGAATTAAGTCAAATATTAAGATTACTTATGATATTATGCTAAAAATAAGTTAGGGAAAATACAAACAAGCTATAAGTTCGAGAAAAAACTTACATAAATTTTAAACATGAGAACGAATTGATACAAATAGTAAGAACTAGAATACAATGATCGCATTTAATTTCTCTGAGAGTTTAAATTTTAAAACTAAATTCCTTCCATTTGCACGTTAAAATTTAAACTCTCTAAATGATATAATCTGTGTTACAGAAAATTAAAAAAAAAAATTAATAAACTTTAAACCCGGTATGTTATCAGTTCATAGTAAACACTAGTGGAAATTAACAAATTAATAAACGATTGTCAATAATAAAATAAATTTGGAAATTTATTTTAAGGAGAAAAACAAACAAAATTGAAAATTTATTTATTTGTGGAATTTCAATTGCCAAGCGTCCAAGTGTGCTAGTTCGCACTGAAAGGGGCGAAAAGCCCAAACCGATCGTGCGGTGTAGACTTGTATGCATACCCCATAAAAGGCTTTTAGCAAATTGATTAGTGAAAGTTTCAACATAAATAAATGAGACTTCATTACCCCTTGGACTTCCGACTCCACATCTTTGTAATATTTACAACCCCATCTCTATTGTAAATAACATTATTATCCCATAAATAAACTGCTTGTTTAAGGCTAACCAATATGAAATATATAAAATTCATATGGTGTGTAACATTCCTTCACTTTCAAATTTAAGAAGGAACACTTTAAAATTTTAAGCAATAACATGAAAATAAAAGAAATGTAGAATTGTTTAAGTGAACAAATTGACTCAGTTGAGTTAAGTGCTCCTACTATTTAATCTGACTCTAAATTCTATAATATTAAGGGAATAAGGAAAATGAGTTGCACTCTATTTTATAAAAATAAGTTGGAGTCCTTATTATTTCATATTTACGTTGACTGAGATGGATCTAACTAATGAATAGATAAAACATTAAAAAATATGAAAATTTGTAAAATTTCATATTATTTTGTGACTTGTAAATTTGTTTTTATAATTATGTAAAAGTATGAAAATTTTTATTTTCGTAAACATATTAAATTTACTTGGTTATAAAAATTATGATGCACATCGTAAAAATTTATGAAATTTTGCAAAATACATTATTTTTCAATATTATTTTCATGGTACCATTAAATTTTTCAAAACTATACAAAATATAGCAAATCATAGTACAGCTCAAATAAAAAAAATAAATTGTAACTCATTTCTCTTTCTCTTGATCCATAATATTAATTATATACATATATATAGTCTTCTTAAACACTAATTGAAAATATATTTTATATATATCGAGGGATCAGCATAGTAGCCTAGTAGCGAAGGGAGAGGAGGCACGGGGCTAGAGGGAGGCTTTTTCGTTCATAACGAGGGAGAGATAGAGTAGAGTTCTTTTCTCGAAGTTTGATGCTGGGTTAAGTCCAAATTCTACTCTATATTCTGTTAAAAAAAAAAAGAAAGTAATATTTAAAAATAATATTTGTTCAGAAAAAATATATTTATATAATTTTTTTAATTATAACATTATATATTTTAAAATTTATTACTACAAATTTTTTGCACAAATATACAAAATTAAAAATCGTTAAAAATTTAAATATTATTTTTTTATAAAACGTAGAGATTATTAGAAATGATTTTCGACGTGCTTCCGATGTAGAAAATTCAAATGGGCGAGGTTTTCATCAAAAAATTAACCTTCAGGAAAAGTGGTGATTCGATGCCTCTGCTGTATTTTCCTCCCCTTACGTGCACTCTATACACCCTCTTTTTCAGTATATAGCAATTGTAATTTTGGGAGTTAGTCTTAAATTTTAGAGAAATCTTTTAAACGTTACTTAAATTATATCAGTTTTATACATTTGGTCTCTAAATTTTTTTTACAACTTATTTGATACACAAATTGTTTAAAACACGCGCACTTAGAAAATTTTATCAATTACTCATTAAATTTGATAAAAAATACCCTCATGCGAATCACACATATAATTTTTAAAGAATAATATGGTCAGTTTATGTCATATATAAACTTTCTTTTTAACTGTTTTTGAGTTATATAAACTTTACAAATTTAGTCAGGAACTTTCGATGTGAATTTCTTAATAAAATAAAGATTAAAAATTAAATATATGACTTACATTAGTGTATTTTCTATCAGATTTAACGAGATATTAATAAAATTTATTGATTGCGCATGTTTTAAAAATTTTATGTACCAAACAAGTTGCGAAAAAAGTTTGAGAACCAAATGTGTAAAACTAACATAATTCGAGACTGTTGAATAAGTTTTTCCTTATGAGACTCATGAAAAATTAAGTGAATGAAACTTGAAATATTTAATATTTTTTCAAATGTGTGAGGAAATTGATTAAGATTATGTTAATTTATACAAATTCGACTTTGAAAAATCTAAATTGTTCCCATGTTATATATGGAGAGAGTATTGTATAGTAATAAGAAAATCTGACTTGAATTGATCCTTTCTCAACTAACAGGATTACTAACAAAAACGATTTTTTCAGATATTACGGAGTATTATAAATATGAAGCATGTTACATATTAACAATCTCAAACTCAACGATTACAAATTAGCGGTAACTACCGGAGTTTAAGACAATATTTATTGGTGCGAATCAAAAATAGATTTGAGGCGTAATCTGTATTAAGCATATTATTTTAGGGAGTTGGATCTCAATAATTATATGGTATGATCTTCGTACGTTTTTTTTTTTGACTTTGTACGCACTTTCTTCTTTGATTTTTTTATTTATTTTTCAAATTAAAAATATCATATAAAATTTAAAAATTGAAAAAAATTATTACAAAATTTGAACATAAATTCAAAATATATCAACAAACTATAGTCCTATATAACATTTAGTTTCAATTTTCAATCCAATTAAGTTTGACCAAGTGGCAACATTACATGATTAGCAGTGAACAGTGGGGTTATGACCCGTTCACTAAGTTGTTCTTTTAGTGTTTCGGCCACGATTCATCTACCTTTCTCTTTCAAATTGTCCGGTATAAAATTGCGCAGCCTGGACCCAATTTTTTTTTTTTTTTGAGGTTGGGACCACTGTTTCAACTTAAATATACAATCTGAACCTGTATTTTTATACTATATCTCGAAATTATATCAATGTTTATCGAATCCTTCTCATTATTACTGTTTTATCATCTCGAGATATATGTTTGCAGTCGAACTCTCGGGTGATCACCACCCCATACTGTCTCCATCTTTAATATTTATCGTATCAAATTATCAATAAAAAAAAAGTTATTTTAATTTCTCCTTATAATTACCATTTCATTATTTCATCAGCATTTTTCAATTTGTTATGAAAAATAAAATCTATTATTATTTACTTATAAAAATGGAAAGGAAAGAGTATTAACTTTTAAAAAATCTTATGTTCAAAATAAATTACTTATGAATTAGAATTCTAAAAACAATAAATTTATCTTTTCAAATTAATTAAGAATTTAAATAGATAGAGACAATTATAATGAATTAATATATATATATATATATATATTATACATGAATAAAATAATTTTTCATTAAAAATATTATCAAATTTTTATTATATAAATATCTTTACAACATAAAAAAAATTGGTCCACGCGAACTTCCACACAAATATAATATATAATATAGGTATATATTCGTAACTTCTCTTATTTCCGGTAAGTGTATGTTAATAAAATTATTTATTTTATTTCTCTTTGTGCTTTACGTTTTTCATGAACGAGTACTATATCTTACGATTAACCGCCCGGCATGATTTGATAATACGATGTCAAGATCGATATAAGAGTTGTAAATCGTAATCTTACAAATGTTGTGTCAAATCAATGTGTTAAAGTTGGTTAATTCTATTAATAGTTAATACTCTTTCCGTTCCATAAATATAAGTTACTATGTTTGTATTATTTTAAAAAATTTTAAAATTCAAATTATGATATAATAATAACTTTAATGTAACAAAGATTTTATGTATCTTTTTAATATTAATAATTTTATAATAAAAATTATGTAATTCAATGATGAAACGAGTGAAGTGTAATAATGGCTCCATATCCATATACATATATGTAGCTAGGCATGTGAACAAATAAACAAATGAGAAAAAGACTTGCCGTCGAAGAGTAGTTGAATCAAATGGAATTATGCACAATATAAACAACAAAAAGTTAATTTAAAAGACGGTTGGTTTATTGACTAGAGAGTTCCTTCGCTTGATCATTTCTTGACCACCACAAGAATAGATCAATTTTTGTTAATAGCAAGTTGAATCATTTATATACTACCGGCAAAGCCGTGCAAGGAAAATTTTAACTTCTCTTTTTAAATTGTTATTTTATGTTGTAATTGATTGATGTTATATATTTATATTATATATAAATATGTTAGACGATTATTTAAATTATTTTGAGAAAAAGTTAAAGATGATATAATGTGATGATTAAATTTTAGAATATTTATTTTAACAATTTAAATGTAAGTATAAGTTGTTGGTGGAGTTAATAGTTGTTTATTCTTAAATGTTATTTAAAATTATGTTTAAGTACATATTATTGAATTTTAGTTTTTTTTATTATGCTTATAATATTTTTATCAATTTTGCTAAGTACGCATTTTTATTTTGAATGTCTAATAATCTTAGTAAAGATATTAAATGATTTAGCAATCAAAAAAGAAACTTGCAGACTCTCTTTAAAACTTATCAATTAGGTTAAATGATTTAGCAAGCAAAAAGAATTCAGCAAAACATTCAATTAGGTTACTTTAAAACGTACCAATTGTTTTTATGAGTGTAAATACTATCATAAACTCTCTTTAAATTTAAACAGGAGTCTCCCTTATAATCTACGCTTTTGGTAACAAAAAATAATAATTATTCATAAACTTTAGTCGACTAATATTGTAATATTTTTATTGTCATGTGTTCATAAGTATATTTAACCTTTTTATTTGATATTAATGTTTGTTTTACTTTGCCTAAAATAAAATAATTTATAATTCATTCAAATTTTTATTTTTAAAATAAGCATCATTCCATATAGAAACAGTAACAATTGAGAATCCTTCCATAATGGTCTCTCTCGTTCCATCCTTATCTTTATTTGTCTTTGTTCATGGCTTTCTTTTTCTGCCTATCATAAACTTAGACGCCTAACATTCAATATCGTTCCATATTTAAAGCTTTTTCCTACCGTACTAAGTGATTTTATATAATTGGTGAATAGATTTTTTTTAAAAGATTATTTGAAGGGTTAAAACTGAATACTTTTTTGTCATTGGCGTTTTCATGATATGGCAAGATTATTTTATTTTAATTGTGGATTTTGAGTTTTAAAGAAATAATGTGAAATTTTTCATGTGATTAAAATTCAAAGAACTAAACTAAATTTAAAAACCTGAGCACGTAGAATAAAATATTTAACAATCTCTAAATTTAATGCGGAGTGTATCAAAGCATAATTTAAATTATTATGTATAAAAAAAATTAATCAATACAATAATTAAGAAAAGTACATGTGCTGACAAAATAGTAAGGACAACGAATTTGTACCCAGCAATACTAAGAAAGAGTACCTCTAGAATTAGAATCAGAGATGCGTCTTAATTTTTTAAAATTAAATGGCGTGATATATTAAATTTTAAAATAACATTAATTTAATTGATTTACGTTGATAATAGTATTATAATTGTATAATTTATAGTAAAAATATTTGATTATAACATAATTTAGATTTAGAAATAAAATATTTTATATTAATTTTAAAATTCTGCTACCTTGTAACTTAAAAAATTAAAATATATCTCTAACTTTTAAATATCTTATATCTAAAAGCTGGAGAGAAAAAAACAGAGGTTCAGTGCGAAAGAAGCCCTTTCTTTTTAACATTTGGCATATTCTTGTATTTATTGGAAAAGAATTACCGACGATTTTATTAGTTGATTTTCCATATCAGAAAGAAAGCGCATACTCCATATCCATGCAGTATAATTTATTTATTAACCAATTATATAGACTTTGATTGGTAATTAGGTGAGGTGGTCTTTGTGAAAACCCAAAAATTGTAAATTTGTTTTATAATATGAGATAATATATTTTGTGGCAAATTTTATTTTATGTTATCTTATTTATGCATGAAATCTAATTCTTTCGGATATGAATGATAAATTCATATATTTTCAAAAAGAATTTAATAATAATGTGGTACTCATGATTATAAGGTTAAATCCTTGAGAAGGTATTAAAGGGGATTAGCAAATCCCATATAAGATTATTTGATCTACAAGGAGGAGAATGAAAGGATTACGTAGCTTTATAACTACGTGTATGATTTAGGTGGCAAGTTTGTGCATGAAGGACAGCAGCTGCTTATACGTACTTAGCTGCTAAGAGATCATGATGAGCAGCCGTATCGTCCAAATCAACCAATTATCTTATTTCAAGTTTAATCGTAGCTTACTGCTTTTTAACTCTATAAATACCCCATCCGAAGTGATATTCTAACTCTTTACCAAATTTCTCTCCTAAGAGTTTCATCAAAATTGTTATCTTTGAAAACTTCCGAAATTTTCTTTCGGAGAATTTTCTCAGAAAAGCTTTGATTCCACTTTGAGAACGAAGAGGTAAGAACTTAGTGTTCTATTCAGTTTTCTTTCATGCATAACATCGAAGATTTATGCTAAGATTAATGCTCTTTGCATCATCATGGGACATCATAATCAGAGATGTTCATGTTAAAGTCTTCCATTGTAGCAGAAGCAGTCTCTGCAGTTAATCTTTGATGAGATATTGTTGATCTCTGATGAGATATTGCTAGTCCCTGATGAGATAGTCGAAGTCTCCGATGTGATATTCTGATATTCCCCGATGGGTTATTTATTCCCCGATGGGTTATTTATTTCCCGATGGGTTATTTATTCCCCGATGGGTTATTTATTCCCCGATGGGTTATTTATTCCCCGATGGGTTATGATGGGTTAGTTAGTCCCCGATGACGTCAGGATTAATCCCCGATAGGCTAAAGTTTAGTCTCTAATGACGTCACCGGTATCTCTGATAAGAAGTTAGTCTCCGATGACGTCACCCTTAATCCCCGATAGATTTAAAGTGACGTCATCAGTCCCTGATGAGTTTTAATCCCCGACACGTTTAGTCTCTGGCGCGTCCAGTACACGTATTAGTCCCTGATACTTTCCCGTAGTCTCTGATGGCTAAGGGGACTATTCCCCGATGCACAGTTTGTGATCAAAGCCACAAAACATTATTTTCTTAAGGTTATTTCACAATGTTATCATACTAGATTCAAGTCAGTAAAGTCTAAGGACATCTCATATCCATTTTCTTCCATACATTATTATCAAGGTATTAAGATATTACTTGCGTGATTTACAGAATCTTTCTCGCAAGTAAATTGATTTGAATTTTGTGCAAAGGACTGAGGCAAGTATATCTACACTTTTATATTTATCTCAAATTAAAGGAAGTATACCTTCATTATTATGCTTGATAATGCAAGTATATCCTTACTCTGATGTTTATTTCAGTTATGCACATGACCAATTGATTCGACATGCGTACAAAATTACATCCTTTATATTTAAATTTCCTTGTGAAACAAAATGCTATGCTTAGTTTCCGCTAGCATGATAAATGTAATGCATGGATATAAAGGAGCCTTGATTTATCTGATATTATTCAATCTTATATCTGTGCAAATGAATGAGAATGTTATGTCCCTTAATTGGGAAGTACCACATAGTTGGCAAGAGGAAAGGAAAGGTGCTGATTTGTTCTTCACCTAACCTAGAAGAATTTTATGTGACTACGTACGTTCACACCAGAGGGATCATGCGGGCACAGTTAGGCCAGCTGTATACCGTATGGTTAGCAGATCCAACGGGTATAGCCCCCGAAGGATATTTTTACTCCAAGAAAGTTATGCTTGACACTAAGAAGGGATACACAATTGAATATCATCAGTAACCCTAAAGATTTCTTAAGGAATCCAAAGGCATTGATATCGTTCCATCAAGCCTTCCAACAGAAATGAATTTCTTTGAAGCATTTCAATCTCGTTTTTCCCTAAATTGTCTATATACTTGCTGGGCGTACGTCGCTCATTTTTGTTGAATTTTAATGTCTTGCAGGACAAGAAGTTAAGGCTGAACCCTCGGATAAGGGGAAGGAAAAAATGATTGATTACTGAAGCTGGCTAGCCTTGTGATGCCAATAGGAAGGGAGGGAAGGAAGATGATCTGGGATAGGATATTTTGTATTACAAGATAGAAACAAGATAGCTTCCGCTGTAAATGTAATATTTTGGGTTATAATAACTCCTTAATACTGTTTCTTTCAGTAATTAATCTTTGAGTGGATGTATGGTTATCTTTTCCTTCTTATGGCGAAGCCCTGATCCAGTGAGGGATTTTGGGGTCGTCACAGTCTTGAGTGGAGTGAGATATATTTGATGAATTTAAATATCTATCGGAAGAGAATTTAAGGCTACAATACAATGGAAGTAAAAACTAAAAAAAATATATCAAGTATATATATTAAGAAAGAGATGTAAAGTCAATTAAGAGTACTCACATTTTAAGCTTGCACGTAATTGTTACATGCAATTATATCAATTTTTCAAGACACATAATTATTGAATGAAGGTGAGTAACCAATTAAATTAACTCGGCTTGGATCGGAGGTTGTATATTGAAGAAGAGTTATTGATTGATACTTTGGCTGGTTAATGATTAATTAGGTGGACCCCGTCTTTACGTGTGCAATTAATCTGATTGTTTAGTGGTTATGTATCTAATTTTAGAACAACAATAAAAGATTTGGAGAACTGATATTTGAATATATTTTTTTAAAATTATATGTTTTAAGTTATTCGTTTTTCTTGTCTCCGACAAATAACTCAATTGCTCTCCGTCATGGTCCTCTTGAATTTATTATATTCGAGTTTACTCCTATGAAGTTAGCAAAAAAAAAAAAAATTATCAAACGTACTTGTTCTTCTAAGATTTAATTTGCGTGTACGTGATATAGATGGGATTGTGTATGTGTTTGAAGCTAAAACAAATTTTTGATGGAACGGAATTAATGGCATGACATTTAAATAGATAGATAAAAAGAAAAATAATAGTGAAAGAGAAACATAACAAAATTACGAGGAGAGTATGAGAAAAAATATATAATAAATTGTGTATAAAATTTTGATTGTGATTGAATGAGCAAATTGTAAAAGGTTACGATTAAAATTATGTATAATTTTGTTAGAATGAAATAAAATAATAAATTTTATATATAAATTATTTAACAATCAGTATAAAATTCATTTTATTATCATATTTTATACTATCAAACCAAACAGTCAAACACATTCCAAGAATTTAGAATTACCGAGGCCCAGGTGATCCCCTTCTAATTAATCCGGAAGCAAATGGCAGAGCACATACCATTAATTTTGTTTTATCAAAATCTAACTCACAATAAGTTGGTGAAAATTAAATTTGAAGACATTGCATTAATTACGTATTGTTACTAATAATATCAGTACTCTCGTTGTATAACAATTTGTTATTTTCACGTAATGGTATTGGAATATTTTTAATGGATTTTTTTTCACTTTAGTGCACCTCTTTTCTTATTCAAAATAGTAGTCGTTTTAAGAGAATTCACAGATATTAAAAAATACAATAATTAGACAAATCAATGATTAAATATAGTTCTAACTTACAGTTTTACCTTTATAATAATTAATCAAATTTTCATATTTTTCAATTAGTTTATACATTTCCATAAACAATTTAAGTGTGCATTACCTTAAAAACAATTAGAAGAATTAATTACAAGTGAAAAAAGTTAAACTCATCACTAATAAATAAGGTTAACATAGTAATCTTTCTCGTCCAATTGTCTAAACTATTACAAAATGTCACTTAAAATGAACTTTTAACAAATTTTTAAAACGATAATTATTGTGAACCGAATATTATTTTGATCATCGATGTTTTAACGAAAAATATTTCTGCTGGTTGAGATACTATATACTGTATGTATATTTTGACGTTGGAGAAGCACATTCCGTTTTGAACAGCAAATACTACTGAATACTGATCATAAAGAAAAACGGATATTAACACAAATACAACTTGTACAATACCCAAAATAACATCAATTAGCTGCTGTTCTATGGATATTGATTAATTCCTTTCAATTAAGAAACATTCTGTCTGTTTCATAAGGAAAAAAAAAAAGGCAAAAACAAAATTCGTGACGAATATTAATATTTCATGTTTAGTTGAAAATTATATGTTTAAATAATAATTTTTTTATAAATTTTTTTTGAAATATTCGATTAATAATAAAATAAGATGATTATAATGACAATTTTTAAAAAAATATGATATTATAATTAAAACATTATAAAATGAAATTTTTTTGTAACAAACTCGATTCTCAAATATAACTTGTTCTTCTTCTTTTTTGTGAAATACAGGAAGTATATAATATCATATGGATCACTATAGACACCTTAATATCACTATGATCATAAAATAAAATTATTTGTAACTAATTAGTGTTCAATCATAAAAATAATTCTGAAAATTAAAATATACTTTATCTCAAAAGGGTACGTGGCACTCAAAAAAATTATACTCAAAAAATTGTGTAAAATAAGTAAACTTTTACTTTAAAAAGTTAGGCTTACACTTTCTTATTTTTCTTTCTTTTTTCTCTCTTTGATACCATCACACACTTAAAATCCATATCAAGAATAAAAAAGAGATAAGCATACCATTATTTATTCTCCGTTACGTGTCCGAGGACGGAAGGAGTATATAGTAATTAATCAGTATGTATATATATAATGCTCCCAACTAACACATTTCATATACACACGAACCAAACTCCACTAATAAAAATTTAAATATAGGGTAAGATCATCGCTCTCTTTCCCCAAAATTGAAATGAAATTTCAAATTTGAAATTAATCAGATAGCTTCGGATTCATGTTTTTTCGAATTGCCATGAATTTCAGCGGGAACTGTCTAAAGAAATGGGAAATGTTTTATGTAGAGTTTTAGACAAGAGTAACAACCCTTTTTTAACTAACAAAACCCCAGCAGAGATGTATCCACTAAAGATCAAGGAAGGGGTAATCATGCATGCATAAACCCTAATGACTAACTAGCAAATTTCTTAATTAGTAAGTAGCTAGCAATTAACTAGTTGAAAAAGGACATATGAATATTAATGGAGCTCCGAGAATGATCCGATAAATTACCCATCATCCCAAAACCTTCATACCCACCCTCAGAAACTTGACCATTTATAAATCTCTCTTGAAAAATCAACTCATTTTGATGATTTTGATGATCAAGGATTGGTGGGGGTGGTAGTGGTTGCTGTTGTTCTTGTGGCTGTGGCTTCTTCCTCTTCTTCTTCTCATAAGCTATCCCTCTTGCCTTAGCTTGAGAGTCCCTCACTTCCCTTAAGTACAACCTGACGGCGCGTGCACCAAACGGATTTGCCTCGGGTGACCCACCGTGCTCCTCAAAGGCAGCGCGGAGGCGGCCAATGAGCGCGTCGAGGCTACCCCACGCTTGCTTGAGTGGGCAAGGGCACGGCGCCGGCGGGTGAGGGTGGCCGAAGAAGGGGCAGTAGTTGGTGTGGACTTTGGTTTTTCCAAACTGGTCGAGGTACCGGAGGAATTCTAGGACGTGGGCCCCGCTGCAGCGGCTGAGGGCGAGTGGGGGGCGGTGGTTTTTTAGGTATTGGCCGAATGTGTTCCAATCGCGACGCTTTTGTGATTCGTAGCGGCTGAGGGGGGGCTGAGACACGTGGTTATTGGGAATGTAGCAGCTGCCGTAGCTGGTTTGGGTACTGTTGGCGGTGACTGTGGTAGCGGCGGTGCCGCAACGGTCAGTGAATACGCTTGTGGTGTTGGCAGCAGAAGCTACTGTGGCTGACATATTTAATTGTGTTTTTTTATTAGCGACGGTTTAGTTTTCCGTCACACTATATGGCGATTGATGTAGTGTAGCAATAAAAAGAGAGTTAAACTTGGTTGTAGTTGCACAGTTTGGAGTTAGTTAGAGATTTAGAAGGTATTATTGAGAGAAAGGGAGAGGACAGAAACTTTATGAGACGTTGAAGGGGGGAATGAGAGAGAGCGATAGCGAGAGGTGAATAAGGAAGACATGTCTATATATATATGTGAGAGAGAGAGAGAGAGAGAGCTGAGGAAATGAGAGGGGAGGAAGGGGACAAGGGAGTGGGGGACCCATTCAAAGACTACCACGTAAAGCAAAGCAAAGGTGTGGGGATGACAGTTTGAATATCACTTCAACCTGTCTTTTCACTTGTCCCCCCTTTCCCTCCCGTTCCTTTCATCAGCTGTTTTCTTCCTCACACTAATAATACACAACACACTTTTTTTTTAAACACCACTAAATTTTTATTTCTGGCTCGTGCATCAGCTTCGAATATTTAATGTTACATATTTATATTAAAATTGAGCATTCAAATAGACACATATTGCAATATATATTTACTTAATTAAGTGTGTAACACTAATATTAACTAGATATATTGTATGATTTAGTTATGTAAAGCAACTATTAAGATAACAAATTTTATCTGAGAAGCAGGTTTTTATTTTTATGGTCTGGACGAGCTGCTGGATTTTGCACTGTGGTTTTGTCGATCCTTAGGGTAAAAACCAAGATTGACTACACTAGCTATGTGCAATTGTAATGAATATATATGTGTGTGTGATGTTACTTGTATTTGTCCTTACTTTTCATCTTCCATCCCATCTGTTTGTGCAGTAAATCCGGCCGTCTGATTCGATATCAAACCTACCTTTCTCTATTCCCTGTTTTTCTATTTAATTTCTAGTACGTACTCTTTTTACTGTTTTTGCATGGAACACATTTAGAGGGTAGCTGGGACATATATCAAATCTTCTGTATTTTATTAAACAAAACATAATTAATAAATAATTGAATATATACACACACACACACACACATAAATAAATAAATATTACTCCCTCCATTCTAAAAAAAATTGTTCCAAAAAATAATTACATTTGAATTTTTTATTATTATTTTGTTATAAATTAAAAAACTTTTAATTGCAAATTTATTGAACTCATCATAACTTAATTATTCATAATAAATTTTATGAGAAAAACTTATTATTTGTACATTTAATTCTTGTTCAAAAATATAAAATTAATAATTGTCAAAAATTTAAATGTTGTTATTTTTGTGAAACGGAGGGAGTACATATATCCAAAAGATTAAGATAATATAAAAACTACCCCATAATAATTAAATTCTCTTTTGATTTCATCCCAAGGTAAAACTCATATTCAGATAATAATTCTCAAATACACAGGCAGAAGTAGACAAACATAAGTATCACTCTCACCGACAACTGTGGTTTTACAAGTATATACCAGTTTCTCAGGTGGACCTAATTATATTTAATGCTTGTTTTATATACATATAAATTATATTTTCAATTATTTTTGTAAACTTATTTCTTTTTCAGAATCAAATGCATACAGTCCAGAGTGTACTATATCGAAATATAGTTTAAAATTTTGATATTTTTAGTGTGGCTCTTGATATATTATTTACATGAAAATCTCATATTTAACAGAGATATGTTACAAAAATATAATATTAAAAGTGAGGTTTAAAAGTGAAATATTTATATAACAATAATAGTGATTCTTGTGTGGCTGTCCATATCTCGTCTGACGGTCATAACCTCATATTAATGTCGTTACTCCTCAGTTTTGACGTATGCATGATATTTCGAGTTCATACAATTATCACTATATCTATCGATGAATTTCTTTGTGCCCATCAAAAAAACAATATCTATATATATATATATGGGGTCGATTTATATTTAATGTTAACTCTGTAATCTTTCGTAGCTAACATATTTATAGCCGTTCAAAGAATGATCCAATATCTGAGATCAAACTTAAAAAAAATATCCCTTCCGCCAGTGTTAGTAGCAGAAGGAAATTTTTTTAAAAAAAATAAATACCTCTTCCGTTATTAATACTGGCGGAAGGGAAAAAAAATTTCAAATTTTTTTCACTTCCGTTGCTAACACTGACGGAAGGCCAAAAAAAAAATTCACCTTTCTGCCACTAAAAGTGACGGAAAGGGGAATTTTTTTTTTTTTGCCTTTCGTTTTTCCCCTTCGCCTGCCTTCCACCAGTGGAAAAACATAAGGCAAAAAAAAAATTTCCCCTTTCCGCCACTGAGAGTGGCGGAAAGGAGAATTTTTTTTTTTTTTGCCTTCCGCCAGTGAGACTGGCGGAAAGAAAAAAAAATTACCCTTTCCGCCAGTAAGAGTGGCGGAAAGGGGAAATTTTTAAAAAAAAAATTTTTAATTTTTTTTTCCTTCCGCAGCTAACACTGGCGGAAGGGAAAAAATTTTGAAAATTTTTTTTCCCTTCTACCAGTGTTAGTAGCGGAAGGGGTATTTATTTTTTTTAAAAAAATTCCCTTCCGCTACTAACACTGGCGGAAGGGGTATTTTTTTTTTTTTAAGTTTGATCTCAAGCGTTAGATCATTTCTTGGACGGCTATAAATGTATTAGCTACGAAAGATTCCAGAGGTAACGTTAGACATGGATGAGCCTTATATATATATATATATATATATATAATATTTAAGCATGCAAAAACATGATTTTCCTCTTTGGTTCATCCTATATTTTTGGTTTTCTATATGTTCTATCTTTGAAGTTTTCAAAATTAGAAATAGCCAGATTTCTTGATACGTATGATTTACTCCATCAATGAATAAAATATTAAGCCGTGTGATTTTTATATCATAATTTAATACTCCATTTATTTTTTTTAAAAAATTACATTTAAAAATTTGACAAATATTACACTACAGAAAACTAGTTGTATGGCAACACACGATTTTCATTGCAAAATGTATTGCTTTTCGTTGCCCAAAACTATAACCAACAAAAAGTAATCTCGTTACACGGCTCGTTGCCAAATCACCATTACAAATTATTAAGTAACAAAAGACTAAACGCGGTTGCCAATTCTTCGACCATTGGCAACAAAGTATTATTACTTCTACAATTATTATTTTTCTTATTTCGTTGCCAAATGACCGTAGGCAATAAAGGATATTCCGTTGTCAAATCTCTATCATCCCCATTCGTCCAGCTTACCGGACGGAACAGCTTCGTTGCACGCACCTAGACCTACCACGACGACTTGTGGCCATCATTTTTCATGGTTTCTTCATTATGATGAATTTTGGATAGTCCAAAATTCACAAACCTTTGGTGCCGCGGCTTGGGAGGGAGTTTTTCAATATATGGACTCATCTTCTCCGGCGAGTTGTCGGAATGTCACGAACAACTGTGAACAAAAAGCCTGCCCAACCTTGTACTTCCCTAATTCTTGACTATTTTGATGGCAAAACACATTAATACGAAACACTCAACACCCAGAAACACATTTCAAGCATCAATTCTAGCATTAACATTATATATTTTACAGAATCATGATTTAAAATCTTACTAGTTCATGGTCACTTCTCATTCATCTCTAAACCAAATTCAATGCTAAGTAAATGAAATTAAAGCTAAATGGTTTAGAAAATAAACCCCTAACTGAATTTGGATCAACAGTAAACAAATTAAATAAGTTTAATCTATAAAGATTTTAGGGTTCTTCGTGTATATATTTGTTTTCGGTCATCTGGCAACGACATATTGCAATGATACTTTTTTATTTTGTTGCAAAAACTAGTAATCCAACTGAAATATTGTTGAATAGAGATTTTCATTGCCAAATACGTATCATGGGCAACAGTCACCAGTAGCGTCGTTACGAGGAAAATCGTTGTTAATTGATCATTTTTTTTTTGTAGTATTAATATTGTACATTTGATTGACAATTATATATATAAATAATTAATTTTTTTATTAAAATTTATTATGAATATTTCATTAAAGACAAGATAAAAAAAAGTGTAATGACAAAATTTTAAAAATATAGTATTATAATTTAAAAAAATTATACAAATATTTCTCTTTTTTAAAGCAAATATTATTTTTAAAATGTCGGTCCTTTTTTCAAAGAGGTAGAGTATTCTTTAGCATAGAAAATCAATTCAAATTTTTGTTTGAAAAAATGAAGTGTTGCTACGATTAACTTGTGTTATACTTCTCCCGTCTTTGAAGTCCTAAACCTGAAAATAACCTACCTTTGCCACGACAATGGTTTTGGCAAAGTAAACAACCTTTTTGCAAGCTAATAAAAGAAAATACTATATCAAATTCATGATTTTAATTTTTAACTAACCCCGTACAATCTACATATATGATTTGAAGGAAAGATGTCGCATTAAAAGATGATAAGTCAATTACAAGTTCCCATATGATAACAATATTTCTTTATAATCTAGTAATCAACGCATAAAATTGAATTAATATAATGGGAATTTCGTGGATTAAAAAAATGAGAATTTTAAAAGTAGAAAAACACTTATTGGTATTTTTACGGTTGCTTTTCTTTTACACTTGCTTTTCTCCAATTTTTATTTGTTACAAAAGGCCATCTTTATGTATATACTTTTTACGTCTCATAAAAATTATAATATTTTTTAACATGTGCGGCACGAATTTTAAGATGTATAAAACATCTATTTAAATATTTAATTTTTAAGAGATTTAAATTACAACTTAATGATATAAATTTGATGTATCTTATAATTTGTGGGGCGGCATTCGTAAAAAAACATTATAATTTATATGGGACCAGAGCAAATATATTATAAATATATCACATAATCACATCATTGCCAAATTTGAAGGAGATCGAGTGATCGAGGAGTGCAGTGCAGAGTATATGATTTGATTGACAGGGGTGCAATGGATCACTCATTTGCCTTTATTAATTTTGGCAACAAGTTGGGTAAAAGAAGCAAAGGCAAGGTTACATCTTGTCAAACACGTCAAATCTAAGGGAGAGGAGAGAAACCAAATAAAAATGAAATTGAAATGAATAGAAAAGAAAAGAAAGTCCTTTCTTTTCTATTTTTGTCCACTGGTTGAGATTTAATCAATCACAAAGGCCTGATATTATTCTTCCCTGATTTAGCACTGTGTTTGGCACGTGGTCACCCCCAAATCTTAGCTGAGATCAATTCCCTTTTCTTTTGCTACTATTCTCTCTGTACTCTTTAAGTTCCGCTATGTTACTAATTGGAATTGGAATTGGAATTGGCATTGGAATAGGAATAGGAATAGGAATGAGAAATTAATGAAATTAAAACAGAAAAATCAATAGTGAAAGAGTATGATAACAAAAAATAGATGGAAATTAAAATGAATATCATGATAGAATGAGCAATAACACCTAACTCATATTTTTCATTCTAAGCTCCTTTTATTTTTTTGTCATCCTTCTCTTCTACTACTACTTTTTATTCTTTAAATTTATTTTATTTTAATTTTCATTCCAATATATAACCAAGCGCAACATTATAGTGTTATGCATCTTCTTCTTTCTCATTTTGAACTTTATTACTAGTAAATATTTAGTAATTATTTTGTTAAAGAGTTTGGTTTTATGCTGATTTTCATTTGTAAGGGTACAAACAACGAAGGATTAAAAAAAAAGTTCAATATGTAAACTCTCAAAGGAATTTGGGACGATACTTGATTCTAGACTAGGGAGAATCTTCTCTCGACCTATATTTTTCATACCAAAAAATTTATTATCCGAATTCCAAAATTATTATACATACCAATTACATGATGTGTCATTATTATACTAATATATTTATTCTGTCCTGATTTGTGTATAACTCTTTTTTTAGATATTTTATTTATTTGTAAAATTTAAATATAATTTTTAATTCAACCTTTTTATTTTTTACTATTTTACCCATTTAAATTAAAAATACAATCTGTATTTGCTTAAATAATCATCTAAATCAAGAGTTGCAAAAACGAAAAAAAGAACTACGCATATATTGATATATATAATAGGAGATCTATATATTCACCAAGATAATCATTGATCTTCATGAGACTTTGAATGCATATATTTGTCTGGAGACTTGTGAAAATACAAAATTCCTTACAAAGTATCTTACTCCATCAACAATATGAACTGTCCGATTAAATTAATTATTATTAAGCATCGATATGTTTGAAAGTTTTGAAGAAAAATGAATCAGCCTTCTGAAAAAGTTGTGGAACATAGTATTCTTGTAGTCACGGGTTGGCAAGTGATTTTTGTTTTTGCTGAAAGCTTTTGGTTAGTGATGTTATAGTGCGGTCTATGTTGTTTTCCGATGTTTATAATTCGAAAGAAAAGTGTTTAATCTTTTTATATTCTTCGAAGCTTTTCTTCTGAAAATCGAGAAAAATGAGGAATGTAAAGGAGGTGGTTAGGTATGCAGATAAATTATAAAAAGCATACACAAGTTTTTATTATAATTCTATATTCTCTGATTGTCCTTCACAGGTTCTGTTCTTTGTCCCATTTTCCTTTACTTCTTGTTTAAGATATATTTAACTATAATAGTTCTTCAGGAAAAAACATATTTTGATGTGTAATTATACAATAATTTTACATTTTTAAGTTATAAATAAATATGTCAGTACATACCGAGAATCCGGAACTTGAGTAACATACGAACACTATAAGTGCACCCCGTTAGTTTTTTTAAACTAAATCTCGTTATTTATATTTAGAAATTTTTTATGCAAAGTAAAAAAAATATATGTTGCATCAGTATCTCTATTTTAAAATTAATTTGATAATTACGAACTGTATATTCTTGAATCTATAAAATTACTATTTACATTCATCAAAAGTATCTCTAGTTTAAAGTTAGTTTGATAATTACGAACTGTATATTCTTGAATCTATAAAATTACTATTTACATTCATCAAAATTATAATATTATTTTATCATATTTTATATTATTTTATAATCCGACTTTAGTAAATACACACACACACACACTCACATATACATATACATATATATATATATATATATATATTATTTGTACTAAAATATTATATAGTTAACTACGGATCTTTATTTAAACCAAAATAAATTAATAAAATCAAATTAAGACAGTGTATCCTAGAAATAATATCCCAATCAACTGCATATGGAACATTTTACAAAATTAAAATCTTTAATGATTAGATCAGAAACTGGTCATGGTAAAAAGTGCCCTAAAAACGCCTAACCAACGGCTGAAACGGGCGAAAGCCAGACTAAGTCTCTTATCATAATCATAAAAATTTTAATTAATCGACCATTTCAGTAAACAGAATTTTAGTTCTCGGATACTTTTTTTTTTTTTTTTTTTTAACCATGTGAGTAAATCTTAGAATCATGATATTATTCAATACAGGAAATTTAGCCAACCATATTAGGCGGCAACATAAGAAAGGAAAATAAATAAAAGAAATAAAAATCATGAAAACTTACTTGAGCCAATCAAAACAGAATGTCAGAAGAGTGTCCTTTATTTTCTTCAGAAATAATTTTTACAGACTGAAGTATTATACAAAGAGGTGAGCAAGAAAGTAGAAGAGGAAAAAAAAAACCAAGCTGGCCAAAGCCTGCCAACAAAGGAAAAACAAACTCCCTTATATAGATGGGAGAGACCGACCGAAGGAATCAAAAAGAGTCTAAAAGATAAATAATACAACCTGCTTTTTAAAAGCTACTCTTTTTTTTCTTAAAAAAAAAAAGAAAAAGATTCCTATCCATCCATTATTAAAGTGGAAGACAAGACTTTATAATTTTGTCTTCTTCTCTTTTTCTTTATTTGATGAAGACGTCTCGTGAACTTGCTCCTGGATTTGTCCCCTGAGCATTTGTTCTATAGCATAAAATTTATTATGAATATCTTCATAATTGTCATCATCCGCTGTCTCATTATTCGGGTCTTGAGATTCTTCTAACCCAAAATCATCCTTATCTTGGACTGAATTATGATGTGAAGAGGCTGCTAAGGAGGCCATATACACATCAGAAGAGGAACTTAATGTGAGAACCCGAAAATTCAAAGTAAATTTTCGAAGTTGTAATTCATAATTTCTTAAATTACCGTTCATTATTAATGATCGATAATTTTACGATTTAGTATACGTGAAAATCACGCAAAATAATGCGAGCGTCTACGAATGAAAAATCGTAACGAACATGAAATTTGTAAGAGAAAATTATTATGAGACGTTAATCATAACAATAATCGTATGAGTATATTATTTTTACCCTGTTGGGGCGAGAAAACTTTTCGGCTTATGCATTAAACCAATGCATAACCATAAAATTTAATTAGTGGTTAAATAAATCAAATTAACCACTAATTAAACTCAAATTTTCAGATTTTCCCAAAATGACAAAAATAAGGAGAATTTTTTTTTACCTATCTAAGTAATTTTTTTTAAAACTCATCCAATGGCTAAGATCATTTCTTAAGGTTTATATAAATTTTTTTTTTGATTGAAACCCTAGCCTCCATTTGCTGCAAAATCCTTCAGCAAACACTCTCAAATAATCAAAATTCGGATTTTGAGGAATCATTCAAGTTTTTGGACAATTTTTCCATTTAAAACTTTAAGAGGTAATTTTCTGCACTTTTATTCTTGCTTCAATAAATTATTCTGATTATACCTTTGCGTAGAGAATAATTTTCAGTATCATTTTCATATATCGCAATTATTCATATCATTTACGGATTGTGAGATATTGATTTTAGAAGTTTAATCAAAATTTAAATCAAAATTCATATGAAATTCAAGAACACATGAACGGCCGAACTTTAACTCTTCGATTCGAGGCCCGATTCTTGATGTTAATTCAAATCGATTATACCGTTAGATTCCTGGTAATCATAGCTTCATTTTGACTCAAACAAATCGAAAAATGGTTGAGTATTTCGGACCTTCATATTCATCCGAAATATCTATAAAATCCGAAAGTTTCAAATCCATTTTTCTTGAGTTATAGTTGATGAAAATTGAAACCGATTGCATGTATGAGTTCCTTGAGATCTCTAGATTCATTTCCATGTATAGATCGATCTAAATGGACTCAAAATTGCCATGAACGGCCACACGCGTAAGCTCGCCGGCGATAATGGCGAAGCTTGCTCCGGCAGCTTTCAACGACTGTTTTCCTCTTTCTCCGGCGACGGTAAGGTCGCTAAGGCCATAATAACCTATGTAGAAAATCACCGGCTTGCTCGTCCCTCCGATCCGTGAGTTTTTGATGCGTGAATCGAAGGAACCGAGCTTCGGGTGCTCGCCGGCGGCAATGGGCTTTGCCGGATTCTGCAGATTTTCGCCGGATTCTGCAGATTTGCATGAACTCGGGTCCGGTCCGAGTTGACTCGGAAGTGAGTTGACTCTGTCCGATTTTTGATCCGAGTTGACCCGATTTTGACACAGTTTTGATCCAATTTTTTTTTTTAGCCACCTATTTCGGACTTTTGGACCAATTATTTTTCAGCCCACTTGATTAATTTTTCAGTCCGCTTCATCTTATTTTTGGCTCAATCCGTACCCAAATTTAAATTGTTAAAAGACGGGTTTTAAATAATTATTTTGACACGTAAATAAATTTTCTACGTAGTTGAAATTTTTATGATTAGAAACTAGATTAAATTATGATATTAGAGTCTCTTAATTCCATAATTAAGTGACGAGTCATGAATTTATAAGTGATTATTATTTAATTAAAGTATTTAAATAATAATTAATGGATAAATTTTTAAATGATTATTAAATGGTTAATAAATCTTTTAATCCAAAAGTAATTGAGAAATAAATTACTCAATTGATGAAATGATTATTATTTAATCAAAGATATTAAATAATAATTTAAGAAGGAATGTTTAATGAATGATAAAAGATTCATAATTCTTTTATGATTAAGAGTTAATTATGAAGTAATTATTGTTCAATTAAACAA
The DNA here is from genome assembly GCA_014636745.2 of Centella asiatica. Classification (NCBI taxonomy): domain Eukaryota; kingdom Viridiplantae; phylum Streptophyta; class Magnoliopsida; order Apiales; family Apiaceae; genus Centella; species Centella asiatica. Next base: position 42,058,407 of record CM025780.1, on the reverse strand, counting down.
TAATTGAGGGATAAATGATGATGATTAATAAATGATTAATTTAAATTGTCGAGAGCGTACGAGCGACATTTTATCAGTCTAACAATATCTCGGACTACGATTCGGATTTCAAATGAATCCCAAGTTAAGGAAGGATGACTTAATTAGTCAAACACAGACGTGAGAATTTCACGAACACGTCGCATATGCATCTTTATGTATATTTAAGTTAAGATTCTCATGCTAAGTCAACATATGATTTTACAGAGGTATTTCAGCAGGAAAGTGTTATGATTTAAGGATAGCTAAGGACTGAGGCAAGTGTATACTCATTCTTATGTTTATTCAAGTTGATGCAAGTACATATATGCAATCTGATTCTTATTCAGTTAAACGCATGATCAGTTGATTCGATGTGCGTGATTATATGTTATGATTTTCTTATAAATATAAATGATATGCTTTAATTTCTGCTAGCACGATCTGAATGAAAGTACATGGATATAATTGAGCTTTGATCTATCGATATTTTTGTCAAATCTTATATCTGTGATAATTGAACTCTAATGTTTCACTTGAGCATTGAGCAAGTGCTTATGTTAGTCTTGAGAGGGCAAGATGGCTATCGTACATAGTTACGAGTCTCCTCTGAGCTAAATAAGAAATGCAAGATGGTTAAGTAAGGATTGGGGAGTTTGAAACCTCAAAGTCAAAGTTAATTTTTTTCTAAGTGTTAGAGGTTTTGACATCGAATTTCGTCATACGTCGCAAATAGTTTTGAACCCTCGTTGTGCTTCAAACCCACCATATGTTTATATATTTACTGAGCGTAAATCGCTCATCCTTGCTATTGATTAATGTTTTACAGGTGAGAAAGACAGAGTATAAGGTTGTTATGAGGTAACTGTGGGTATCGATGAGAAAGAGCTAAGGACAAAGGATACAATAGCATAAGGACGACAGTCAAGGCTGTTGTAACAATTTAGCTTCCGCTGATGTCATTAAGAAAATGAATTTTGTAAGTTTAGCTTCCGCTGACGAATGTATTAAACTCCGAATTGTTGTAAGGAGTTGCATTTAAAGTAAGTAGTGATGTATGGATGTGATCCTAGATGTTTTCTTTTTTTTTTTGACGCGGCCCGGGTCCCGGTGTGTGGGATTTTTCGGGGCGTCACACTTAATTTATCCAGATTTTTCATTAAATTCTTTTTTGCTTCTTCCAGATATGAAGCAATTAAATCTTCCCTGGTCATCTGACCTTTCTGAATCTGTAACTTCCGAGTAATATGCTGGAATGGGCTAGGAGATTCTCTTTGTTGTTTAAGAACAATTTGTTCTTGATATTCCAGAACTTTTTCCTTGATTTGATCAATTGTCTCTTGACCTTCCACAATATTCTGGGTATTCTTCTTCAGCATTTTTTTCCAGAATTTTGTATAAAAAACTCTCTTTAAACAGGGTATCAAATTAGGAGTATAACCTACTTCAGGTTCCCATCTTAAAATCCATGGAATCCCAAATTTTGAGAAAAAAATATAATGATGGCATTCAATCAATAAACTTATTATTATATTGAACATCTATTAACCGAGGTGAAACTTTAACCCATTCTGAGAATAATCCTTTATAGAGTTCAGGTAGTATTTTTAAATTGGCTGGGCCATAATAAAGCCACCATTGGTATAACCAATTTGGAATTTCCTTTTTAAAAACTTCTGGACAAATTTTAAAGAACCATGTGTGCTTATGAAGCGGGTTCTGATAAAGAAAAGCTTTATTAAAGGGTTCAACATAGTCCCAATAATTAAATTTAACATGAATTTTTAATTCATTATGGAGATATTCCCTCTCCTTCAAAGTACTCATTCCCCAGTCTTCAGCAGATATAATCTGCTTGATAATGACCTTGCTAAAGCTATAAACTTTAGTTTGCTTCTCTGCATGAAAATAGGAAAATTCACAGGACGCTGTGGCCTTCAAGATGTATTCATAATGAGACCTCTGTTTATAAGACGCTGCATTAAATGAAGCAGTGTCAAAGTATCTGTGCAAGATATGCCATGCATCTTCCTTCCATTGAAGGTCTTTGTCATCTAATAAAATTATAACTTCTTTAAGATTATTAATCTCAAAAGTGTCATCCATCTCATCTTCTTCTACAATATTTGCATAAGAAGGAGTAGCCGTTTGACTAGAATTCACCTGTTTATTTTTAAATTCCAAAAATTCCTTGTATAACTGCTCATCTTCTTTGGAATTGATATTCTGGGCTATAAGCCTTTGATTTGCATTTTGAATAATAGTTCTTCCTCTGCCACAAGAAGAAGAATCTCCTCTTCCTCTATAAGAGGAATTTCCACGACCACCATTAAAATGGCTCATCCTGTCATATGTGGAGAAGAGCTATTAGCTATGTCCAAAGATATATTCTGTAAAAACTCTCTAGTTAGGAAATCAGGAAGATTATTTTCAGTCCCTTTTTTATAAATAATATCAAAATCAAAAGGGGCCAATTGAGCTTGCCACCTAGCAAACATTTGTTTGGAGACATCATGTTTAAAATCTTTATTGAACATATATCTTGCTGCTTGACAATCAGTCTTTATTATAAATTTTTGATTATATAAATCATCTTGAAATTTTAATAAACATTTCAAGATAGCCAAAATTTCTTTGGCAATAGTCGCATAATTTTTTTTGACTATTAGTCCATTTTCCAGAATGGTATCTAACAAGATATTCTTGTTTATCATGAGGGGAAACTTGTATTAAAATTCCACCATAGCCTATATCAGAAGCATCTGTTTCAACAATTTTTTCCCATTTTGGGTTTGCAATCATAAGACAAGGAAGGTTATTAACCTTTTGATTTTTTTGACAGCCTGAGTATGAATTTCACTCAAGGGTTTTGGATTCTTCTTTAATCTATCATATAAAATAGATGTATCATATGCTAAATCCTTAATATAAGGAGAAATATAATTAAGGCTTCCTAAAAATCTTTGAAGTTGAGTTTTGTCAGTAATAACATCTGGAAATTTAGAAGCAAATTCAATACTCCTATTAATAGGAATTATTTTTCCTTTTTCAATATTATGACCTAAAAATCTAATATTAGTTTGAAATAACATCTTTGGTTTAGATATAACCAACCCATTTTTTATAATTATCTCTCTAAATATATTCAAATGTTTAAAGTGTATTTCAATATTTTTAGAAAATACCAGAACATCATCAATATAAACAATAATAAAATCACTATAAGGATTAAAAATATCATTAATAATATTTTGAAATTCTGAAGGAGCATTCTTCAGTCCAAAAGGTAAAACTTTCCATTCATATTGTCCAAATGGAACATTAAAAGCTGTTTTATATCTATCAGCTTCTTGGATCTGGATTTGCCAATATCCTGATTTTATATCAAATTTAGAAAAAATTAAAGATTCATTAAGCCTGTCTAATAAATCTTTTTTATTAGGGATTGGGTATCTAATCCATTTTAACACTTTATTAAGAGGCTTATAATTTATAACAAGCCTTGGAACACCTCTTTCTTGTTCTGAGTGTTTATTAACATAGAAAGCCGTACAAGACCAAGGAGATTTAGAGGGTGTTATTAAACCTCTAGTCAAGAGGATTTCAATCTCATTTTTACATAAAACCAAATATTCTTTATTCATTTGGCACGGTCTAGCTTTTGTAGGAATTTTCCTTTCATCAAAATTCTCTTCATAAGGAAGAGAGCCAATATGTTTCTTTCTATCCCAAAAAGAATTCGGATGATCATTACAAATATGTAAAGAGAAATTATTATATAATAATTTAATCTTATCCTGTAATTTAGAATTTTTCAAACATTCTTCAATATTATTAATATTTATTTCTTGTTTTAGAAAAGTAATTTGTTTTTCTTTGTTTATAATCATAGAATCTTTTATTTGATTCAAAACTCTTGTAAGAGGTTCTGTTATAAACTTAAACTCTATTTCCTTTTGGTTAAAAGTTCCAATAAACCCTTTTTCAGTTATATTTTTTATAGGAAAGATTTTTCTTAAGAAAGGAGTACCCAAGATAACTTGGTTAGTAATATTTTTAACTAGTAAAAAACTTGTAGGAATACAGGTTTTATTTTTACATATAAAAGCATTGGGAATTTTAAAATTTATATCTAGCTTCTGACCATTAGCAGAGCTTAAAGTATGGGTAGTTTTATAAAAATACCTGGTAGGAATTAATCCTTCTTGAATACAATTCAAATCTGCTCCACTATCAACAAGAGCAGTAAATTCTTTATAATAAGTGTCTTCTATAAGAAGAGATATCTTGATATACCATTTTTGAGAAACTATTAATTCCAAAGTCGATAAGAAACTTTCATTATCCGAAGCAGAGTTATAATCTTCTGGAAGATTTATTAAAGGTTGTTTTTCTTTAAATTTTTCTAATTTATATATTCTTCCTTCAAGAATTTTATTATTATTCTTTATAGCCTTAATCTCTTCTTTAAGATTTTGAATCTCATATTTTAAATCTTCATTATTAGTAGGCTTTTTTGATTCTTGTCTTTATTTTAAAAGTTTCTTAACCTCAGTCATAGTATAAGGTTGCAAATTTTTGTTATTAGTAGTATTACTACTATTACTATACTAAAATTATCTTTCTTTTTAATCTAATTTAAAATAGTTGATCTTATTTCTGGATCTGTAATATTTTGTAAGATTTCAATGATATCATCATTAGAAAGTACATTAATCTGTTGCAATTGAGAATAAATATTATAAAGATTCTCTTCTTCTGATTTTGAACTGGAATCATAATTTTTATTACAGGATAATCCATCTCTACAAGGAGTACATTCTGAGGATGAAGAAGTATATTCTTCTTCCTTAAGAACTCTCAAATCATCAGAAGTAATATCTTCTGTTTCTGAATCAAACTCAATAAATAATTTATTTAGAGTTTCTTTTAAATCATCCTCTATATTTAAATTATTTATTTTCTTTTTAATCTTAGCCCAACATTTGTTAGCATAATGACCGGTCTTACCACATTTATGACATTTAATTTTATCAAGAGGTATTTGTTCTTTTCTCTTTTTTCGAAATTCTCGTTTTTCTTTTCTTCTTTTATATCTTTTATATTTTTTAGGAGAAATATATTATACTATATTATATTATAATTGTTATATAGTATTTCGTATATATAATATATTAATATATTATAATATATAAATCTAATACATAATATATAAATATTAAATTTATATTAATTATATATTAATATTATATGTCATAATATATAATTTATATATACTGATATTTTAATATTATATTATAATTATTTTACATATATAAATGTGATATATATATATTTATTTATTTATTTTATACATATAATGTAATTATTATATAATATAATTTATTGTATAAATATTACAAAAAAAAATCCCAAAACTTATGATATGTCTTTGATTTTATATTAAAATAATCTTTCACCATCTAAACTTTTCATCGAACAAGAATTATAAATAAAAAATGTACAATTATTAAGAAACAATCGAGTTAGGGTTGTAACTATGAGTGCTATAGCCGATGGGTTGGTAGAATGATCCTCGGATGAAACCTGTTGATAATTTAGGATCTATAAATACTCATACAACATCTGAATAAATCTGCGTTTGTCTTTATAATGCAAACGAAAATTTATATTTTTGTCGCAACAAATAAAACTTTTAGAAAACTCCTTATTAGTGTCTTCTCATTGTATCAATTTTTTATCTAACTTAAATCTTAGATATTAGATAACCACTCATGATGAGTGTTTTGTAAGTGTCACTACACATTTTAGATAGGTGAATGATATGGGTCGAGACTTCTTTCCTTCATTTAATTTTTTAGAAATAAATTTATTTATATATTCAAATTCATATTACACATATTTCCACAAACGATAGACAAATTTTGTTACTCTATTAATTTGGCCTAATATGGATTGCATCTTCCATAAAGACTTATTGAATTCATATAAAATTAAGCCTATTAAAAATTAAGTGAAAGACTAAACAATTAATCTAAGTGATATAACATAAAAATATGTTCAAATTTTAAGTCCATTAATAAATACTTCCTTTATTTTTAATTAGTTATTCTTTTAGTTCGAGCTACACAGATCAAGATCAATGATTAATAAAATAATAATATTTAATTTATTAATGTTCCACAATACTTGTCCTTATTTAATATGCATGGAAAAATAAAATGCTTATATATAATTTGAAATATGAAAAAGTCAATATTAAAAAAATAATTTTATCTTTACATTAAAATATAAAAAAAATTAAAAAGAAAAAAAGAAAACAAACTTTTTTAAAGCAACTAAATAAAAACGGTGGGAGTATTAACAACTAAACAATGAGAGCCTTAGTGCTTACCAACTGATTCCAAATCTACCACCAGGCGGACCTGGCAGAAGAGTGTCATTTAAGGTCGGTTTCTCCCAGAGAGAGTGTATTTGTTTATTTATATGTGAGATCCTTTTCGGAGATTCATTAATTACTATTAAATACAATTACTACCTTTATAGATTTTAAAATAAAATGATAACAAATATGTAAGCTTTTAAGCAAGTGCTCTCTTACATTATCTTTCTTAGTATATAAAAAGTAAAATAAAAATTTTATTAATTTTTTCTAAATAAATACCTAAACTACTTTTATTGTTGTTTTAATTCGGTTTAATATTTAATAAAATCGATTATAATAAAATCAATTATAAAGGAGTTATGAAAAGTTAAATAAACATTTTTTCCCTAAAAATTTTCAAATTTTATTTTAATTTGGTTCAACGCGACTTATCACTTTTCCAATTAAAATTTAATTTTTAATTAATTATAATTCTCATGTAATAAATCCAATTTATTTAGAGTTTTAAAGTTTTTAGCTTTTTATTGCAATAAAATTTTTCAAAATATATACTAAAATAATGATAATGAATACTTATAGAATATGAACAATAAAAATAATTTAATTTTTAAAATTTGATCATACAAATATATAACTATAAAAAATAAATGTTTGACACGGATAACAAAGCTTGTAATAATAAAAAAGAAAGATTCTTGAACGGATTGTGTTGAAAATTTTAATTTACCATTAGCTTAGTGCTGTTTGATGCGAGTAACAAGCATAATGTGATAATGAGCTTGAAAATTTGCACCTGTTTAACCTACCATCAATTCTACGTCAGAATTGGACCCCAAAAAAAAAGAAAAAAAAGACATACATATAAATTAAAATGTTAGAATATGAATCGTAGGAGATAATTAAAAATCTAAATGGATCAAGACATTTATTCTTTTGATAAAATTATAAAATATATCAATTTTGATATTTTTAGCAAAATATTAAATAAATCATAAATTTTGTATTTTGATTCAAATATAAATGTTAATTAATTCAACAAATTTAAATTCAAACATTTAATGAAACAAAGGTAAGTTATCTACAAACTATGGATACCAGTTTCTTCTCTCTCTCTTCTTCATTTTTTTTTTGTGGTGTTATCTACATACTACGGTAACCAGAAACAAATGCAACCTAAGTTATCAACAAACTATGGATACCGGTTTCTTCTCTCTCTTTTCATCAATTTTTTTTTTTTTTTTTTTTGTGGAGGTGGGGGGAGAGTCCTGGCTTAAAAATTATAAAATAAATAACCAGTTGTAATATAAATAAATAAATAAAAACTTCCCATAACTCAAATCTAACCATGTTCTTCTAAGTTAAAATATCCGCACAGTTCTTATAGATAATATTAAATTTCTCTATTAAAAAACATTCGATATTTTTGTAACTTATGGATACGAAAGTTCAAACTTTCTCATAATAATGAAGCACCTAGTTGTAAATAAAAGATAAAATCATAAGGTTCAAACTTTTAAATCATCCATAGGTATAGTTTTAAAATTATCCAAAACATAGGTATATATGGTCCGAGTTCGTGAGTTAGCTTAAATAATTAGAGCACTCTTTTTAGATTTAGAGGATAAAGGATCAAAATTCATTAGAGGTGAAAATTGAGTTAGAAATAGAGAGAAATTTTGTCTATTAAAAATAATACGTATACATGATTCAACGAATCTAATTATTTCACCAAATAAATGAAACTTCTCACGTCATTAACTAAGTGATACTCAAAATCTTTCATTGTGTACAAATACGAAAGTTCAAGTTCTTTTTTTTTTTTTTGTCAAAGGTGTCTTTTTCAATAATTGATAAAACCTTGTAATATTTCAAAGTCGCCGAAAGTGAAATACTACCCAAAATGAATCTAGTCGTTTCTCATTACAAATAATACACATTAATTATAAAAAAAATAGATTTATTGGAAACCTATTATTTATAGATCTCATTTATTTCGGCATAAGTTTTAAATATTTAATATTTTTGTAATATAAATTATATCGTCAAAATTTAAAATTTAAGCCGAAACAAACGAAGCCACGTACATCTGATGGAGAGTATAACAAAGGTTGTGATAGTGGACTGAGGGAAAAGCATAATGCAGTAACAGTCAGTGCTTGGGCCACTACAAGCTCTGTCTACACTTCAAAGTTTTGGGTCAGTGAGTACTTGGGCCCAGACCTAACTAGCAATTACTACTATTTTGATGTTTGGGCCTCTGCAACTAAGCCTAGTGAAGATGAGTTGGACACTTGAGTTATCAAAATAATGAATGAATATGTCACCAGGTTGAGTTGGAAAATATGATGAATGGACGCGGTTATTTTTTCTTAAATAAAAAAAATAAAAGGTCGAAATTCATACTATTTATATAATTTACATTACATTATTATAAAATAAAGATGGGTGCGAAACTATAAGTATTTCATTTTCTTTCTATGAACGATATTAGTAAATATTTTCAAAGCTAAAAATGTAACGAGACTTCGAAACAATTAAGTTAAAATAGATTAAATAAAATAATGGTTGAAACTCAGATCTAGTACAAACTCCTTTATTAGAAGATCAAGCATAAACATCACACTTAGAAAAAATAGTTACTTGAATAAGAATATATTTTTTCAAGCGGTATCAAATCGAGCTTTCTTTACTTTTCGCATTATTGTACATATAAATATTATGAAAATGGTGAATTTTTAACGTTCTAAATATTTAATTGAATTTCTCCTCTGACTTTTAATTACTATATATTTTTTTTAAATAGAATCATACTCTAATTTAATTAATAAAAAAAATTCTCCTACCAATGTGAACTATTCTATAATTTTCTAAACTACTGATAAGAGTATTTTTTAGGTATTAAACCAGAATTAGGGCTCATGCCTAAAATACAATGAATAAATACATTTATTTATTGAAAAAACCCTCTAAAATGGTTTGCTGAAGCACATGTAAAAATATTAAATAATTATTTTTCAATTCGATAAATATTCTTGATTAATCGTAATTCACCATAACTCTCACTTTTGTATATGTAATACACAAAACGGAGCCTATGATTAGCATGTTTTTGAAAAATAAATAAAATAAATACTTGTACTGAAAAATAATATTTCAATATTTCTTTATTTTATAACACCAATAGCATATATTGTAAAGAGCCATTCTTAATTTGAAAATAGGAAAAAGAGTTTTTATTGCAAACATTGAAATAAGTGTCTTTATTTTTCATATATATTCGTTTTTTTCCGTGCAATATGTGAAGGTCTGTATTACTCCTAATATAAATACGAAGGCGACACTAAAACCCTAGTTAGACCCTATTTCCTTCGTTTTCCCTGTCGTCGGCCACGAAGCTCTCTGGTACGCCGTTGCTTTCCGAATTAAAATTATTCTGTCGACAAAGCTTTACGTTCTTTATCCCGTTGATTGAAACTCTGCAACCAGTAATATTCATTTTAATCTTTAGTTTGATGTGTCTTCACTGAAACTTTATATAAATGGGTTTTCGTTATTTAAACTTTATATAAATGGGGTTTAGAAGGGTGCAAGTTTTTCAGGTTGGCTTGTTTCAAATTTTAATTTTTGGGCGATTTTGATAATTTTCAGGTTGGGTTTTGTGGGGTTACAGACAATGCTTCTGTTATTTGAAACCCCTGCGGGTTTTGCCCTTTTCAAAGTATTAGATGAAGGAAAGCTCTCCAAAGTTGAGGTAATCACTAGTTCTTTTCTTTATTATCGGTTTTGGAGCCTGGTCATTGATTCGTGTCTTATATGAGATTGTTAGAATAGTTCTGTATGCTGATTTTGTGATTTTATATATGTTGTTGTTGCAGGACTTATCGAAGGAGTTTTCGACTGCCGACACTGCTAGAAAGGTCATTTCCATGTTCATTTATATTGTTTTTTTCTCTCGTTTTCTTTTGTTAAGATAAGATTCTGATTTCTGAATTTAAAGTTTTGCTGAATGGGTTATTTATTGTTTAACGGAGTGAAAGGTTACATTATATTATCTTAAAGGCTTGAAGTAGGAAGATAAATGACAAAGCTGAGCAAGAAATCTGATAGTAGTATACTTTTGGAGACCCCTGAACAATTAACTGTTACTATTAGTGAGTATGGATACAGGTCTGGCAGTTTTTACGGCCTTTCTGCAACATTAGAATGTGAAATGGACAAATGGGTACTGTCGCAAGGAGCATTTGGTGAAGTAAAGTAGTTATCCAATTATCTACTTGAAGTTGATGTTGTGAAACACAAGAAAGTTAAAAGACCGACTTTATGTTTAATATAAGCAGAAGCTTGTTGATTATATTTTGAAGTTTCTTGGCAGAAATGTTTCTATGTTGCCTTGTAGGCTTTCAACATTAATTGTTTGGGGAAAGGAATAGGCATCAGCTTGATTGGACTGTTCAAGATGATGTTTATTGCCCTTGCTTACTGCTTTAGCCCTTATTACTTATAAAAGTTTCATTACTCAGTTTGCTCATCACAGCTATATAGGTGGCATTAGTCAAATTATATTTTGCCCCTTCCTATGTCACAAGTTACTAACCTTATTACAAGTGAAGTTGCAATATATTAATATTTGTGTTCCTTGCTTTGCTGCTTTCAATCATGAACCATTTTCCATTATCCCATTATCTGTTGCTATAGTTACTATATGCTTGATTCTTGTCTATGTCGAATGTCTAAAAACAGATTGTAAAGCTAAAAGCCTTCTCCAAGTTTGAGAACACATCAGAGGCATTGACAGCAGCCACATTGTTGATTGATAGCAAGCCCAGCAAAGGTTTGCGCAAGTTCTTACGTGCTCATTGTGATGGCGAAACATTAGCTGTAGCTGATTCTAAACTTGGCAACGCAATCAAGGAGAAATTGGTATGCTAATTCTGCTGTTTTATGTGGTTAAATGGACCCTATTCATTTTGATGTCAGTATTTCACTTAGATTCTTTAACTCATAATAATTGATTCCTCACAGCAAATCGAATGTTTTCACAACAATGCGGCCATGGAACTGATGAGAGGCATAAGAAGTCAATTGACTGAACTAATAACTGGTCTTGGTGCTCAAGATTTGGCTCCTATGAGCTTGGGCTTATCTCACAGCCTATCGAGATACAAGCTAAAATTTAGCCCTGACAAGGTGAATATTCTAGTTGATTACCTTTACTCTTAATTCTAGTTATCTTTCCCCTCTGGATGGTAAATTTTCAAAGTGAAGATTAGAAGAGGCCAACTGCGGACTCCGAAAGCAGATATATCTATAAGGTCCAATAAGTTAAAATTACTTTGGTAATTAGCAATGTGACTTGTAGACACGTGACTCTGCAAACCTGCCAAATGAGGGATGAACTACATCTTCCTTAGTTTGCTAGTCTGGATCATAGATATTCAGTTCTCACATAAATATCCTCCAGGAACTATTGTTGATTTCATGAACAAACTCCTTGCTGTAAATTCAATTGGATGATTTAAGAAGGCCTGGAAAATAGAAACAGGTATGGTTTATGAAGGCACGAAAAGAAAAACTATTATGGAAATGTAGAGTGAAATCAATTGAGTATACCTCAGATCTGTGTTTAGATCATTTTCATTCTACTGATTGGTCTATTGTCTACATACATTTGGTCTCAAGGACCTCTGTTGGATTGCAATTTTATGTGTGATCCATTTATTCCTGCAGTAGAAGTCTATAAATGTACCCCTTACCTGTGCTTCAAGAATGGAGTATTGGTTGCTCTGACTTTTAAATGTTTCACGTCTGTTGCTGTGTGCAATGTAAAAATGTGTTCAAATATTTTCTTATGGGGTTTCTCTTCCAGAACATTTCTATTTCTTTTCCGATTTAGTTTTACTGTCTATAATTTTTAACAGTCGCGTACATGCTACAAATAACTTCCATTATGTAGGATATTCTCCGTGGCTTTATCTAGACAATTGTTTTTCTATTTCTTATTTGGATCTTTTTTTT